>CM056583.1:13332500-14532500 GCA_029721435.1 Gymnothorax reevesii | reverse complement strand
CATTGTTCCAGATATCCCTACTTGAGATACAGTATGTTTCAAAAACTCCAATTTCTTGACTCATTTACAAGATTGGAATTTCCAAAATGATGGAACTCGATTCATGAATGAGGCGCAAAGAAACTAAAAGATGAAAAATAAGACACTGGACTGCCCCCCTTCGTTTCTGACACCATCGAACATGAGGCGTGAAATGTCTGCGTGTCCAGAACTGCCGAATGTCTTAAACGAGGCCTCGCAGAGAGAGAAATGGGTGAGATTATGTCATCATCCTGCCAAAGTCTGTTGGGTTTAGTGTTGAGGCCCCATTGAAAATCGGAACATAAATCAGATAACAGGTCTTCACTGGCTCACATCAAAACTTTAAAAACTGAACATTTGGTTTTATAGTTTGTGTCTGCCTCATTAAATTTTAGCTTTTTCTGTCTTCTTTAATATGAGGAGTGTTTTGGTTCACAAAGAGAAATAGGTTTCTCACACAGCCACGGGCTGCCACAGAATCTACCGGACAGCTACAGCCGGCCGCCGCCATTTTGAGTGATTGATTTTTTAAATCTCCATATAACCAGTCCGGTCACCCACAGAACATTGGTATTTCCATGTATGGCCTGAGAGAAATGCCAAAACAAACAGATACAAATGGAGAGAGAGTGGGAGAGATAGAGGAGAGAGGGAGGGATCGAGAGAAAGAGAGAAAAGGAGGTAGGGGAGAGAGAGAGGGAGAGATGGAGGGAGAGATAGAGAGAAAGAGAGAGGGAGAGATAGAGCAGAGAGAGGGAGAGGTAGAGGAGAGAGAGACGGAGAGATGGAGGGAAAGAGAGATGGAGAGAGAGGTAAAACCGCTTGAGCAGTTTCGGGGCTCAGGGCCTTTGCTCAAAGGTTCTTCCCCATTTCATCTCTCCAGATGCAAGACAGGATCCCAAACTCTCCTGGGGAGCTTAAGACAGCAAATTCTCCAGTTGTCAGTCAAGCGAAGTACCCTGCCGTGAGACTGCAGAGGTGAGGACAGTCCGTTTGTGAGCCGTGACTGTAAAAGAAGCCAAAGGAGCAGGGGGAGCCATGTTTCAGCAGCTCGAGGCTCAATCCAGCAACTCAACAGTCATCAGTCAAGCTTCCTGCCCCAAGGCTTAACGCACTGACCCAAGAGCAGCGAAGTGCACCATAAGTGTAACAGGAAAATATGAGGGGGGGAAAAATGCGGGGAGAAAAATCATGTGACCAGCATAATGTGCCTAAAATTACCATGCCACTGATTCATGACTTGCATGCATGCATAAGGGCACAGACATCGACATCCTGCAATAATAACAACATTCCACCAGCTGTCCTGTTCGAGGACTGGTCTTTTTTCACCTCTCTAACTTCCAATCAAATCACCATAAAAGATCATATTATATCCACCAAAAAACAAAAATATAACACATAATAGCAGTCCCACAAGTCAGAGTACCAGAGGGGTGTGGACCTGCATGAGTGCTTGCAGAGAGACGACATATCCACATTAATGTCCAATAATGACCTTTCAATTTTCGCTACTAAGGCAAAAACCCTGGCACAGGAATGATCAGTAAAGAGTAGGCAAGACAGCCAATAGGAAACCAGGGGTGTGGCCCACTTTCCACACGAGGGTTTACATTGCTGGGCTCGCAAACTATGCAGATGACGATGAACGCTCCGAGGAAGTACAGATCAACTAATTATCAAAAGACAAAAAAAGATAAATTCAAAACAACAGCCATCAAAGTATCTACGGAAAGGTCAAGCGTGTTTCTGTGACCCCTCCCAAGGGCACCATATGAAGGGGTCTTTCCCCTTTCAATTCGTGGGTTATACAGTTTTTGTGCATGTAAAACGTCTGCATTCCCAAAGCCCAACATACACGCCAAAGGAGTTATTCCCCCTGACTGAAGACAGCTCCTGAACTGCTAAAGTTCCGGGCTGAATGAGCCTGAGGTGCTGCACACACAGCCTACACAGCTGTAAACAGATGTTTTTTGGCCAAAAAAAATTTCAAATGTTTGTATATAGACCACAAAAATGAAAATGTCAAACTAGCAAATGGGCATAATATGACCCCTTTAAATTGATAACGGACAAGTGGCAACAAGTAGTAGAAGTCAGAGCAGACGTTGTGGTGGGAAAATATCGTAAAAATGTTCTAAATTCAAAGTAAAACCCGAACCTCAATTCAACAAGAAAACCTTTTGAAAAAAACCGCTGTACAAGGAGTAGCAGTGAAGATGCAAAAACTTATAAATCTGCCAAAAAACCCAGAAAAGACAAACTCTGCAGAACCCTCCAGGCCGGACTAATGAGCGAACCCTCCGGAATGACCATATCGGTCAGCTGGTCCCAGTACCTGAGCATGTGCACCTGAGTGTTCTGGAACCATCTACGTCCTCCAATAACTTACTAAACTTTAGGAGAACCCAAGGTTTGGGTGACTGAGGTGTGGTGTTCGAGCCCCTGGAGGCCGAAAATGAATGTACATTATGACGTAATGGCAAACTTATTGCTAAGGGAGGAGGGTTGCTCTGGGACAATTTGCCAATCAGAATTAGTAATATTAGGGAAGGTAGAAGGAGTCACGTTTAATCCCACATAAAGAAACGTGCCAAAAGGCCAATAAATATGAGGGTTCGGACAGCCAGAGGTCAGTCGGCGTGGGGTGACTGATGAAGAGTGGATGCTGTGTGGTTTGCGCAGACCTGGGTTTTTTTGTGCTTATTCTAGAGGGATTTACAATAAACCCAATTACATCAGACTCTGGGGAATGGATCTATTCTTTGGAGATAGATTTACAAGGGTCAGTGGAACACTTCATCCACTCGCTCGGACAAAGTTTTTCCTACAACTACATCTTCCCAATCATTTCTGCCACCCATTAGCCCAGCCATCTGATTGAACTCCGTAATCTTACAGCATAAACTAGGCAAGCAAGGTGACTCGCACAAAAATATGGCGAGGACCATAGCAGTCTGAACCTCTCGTCTCCTTCTCTGGCTAAAAGAACTGCAAAGGGTTAATGAGCAGGAGGTGGGGGGGTTGGGGGGGGGTAGTTATTTCATGTAACTCGTCCTGCTTGGATACTGGAGATAAACAAACACGTCCGGGGAAAAAGGCCTGAGGGTTACAGGGCTCCGGCAAGGTAATGCGCCCATTCTGGAAAAGTGTTTACGAGCTCGAGAGAAACGAGCGAATGGCGGTGCCGTGTGCGCCTCTCCCCTCCCCCGATGAATCGCACACAGGGGTCGTTTCCTCGTGTTTTTGTGCCCTTTCCTCACGGAGCCCGCAGTTTTATTTGCACGGAGCTTTCAGAGCCTGTGCTTTACACGGCCCAGTAATGACAGCATGAGGAAAACAACCCCTTTTCCGGAATATTCTTCATCAGTCAGTGGGGCCCAAGTTAGACGTGACCTGCACATACAGGGCAGCCACACAAATCCTTACTTTTATTGAAATTTTAACTGTAACAAGTAATGCAGCAGACTACGTCTATATATAGGCTTATGAATTATATTGTTTATTCATTGGTCAGCAGTGTCCAAGTTAGACAAGAGGTACACTTACAGAACAGCTACTCCAATCTTTAAGTTTATTTAAATTCAGGTTGCAACGAGTACTTTCGTAGACTGTGTCAAAATATAGGCTCATGGTATATGAGTCAGTCAACGAATGAAAGATCCAATGTGGTAAGGCTGCTTCACTCAAAGATTTCCTAGGGAAGTAAGACAATGTCACTTTCCAAGCAAAAAAGAAACAAGATACAGGCTAATGTTTTCTACTTGAGAGATTTAAATAAGACAAAAGGACAGCCCTCTGTATCCAGGCCTGTGTAGTTCAACCCACAAGCTTGTGATGAGCCACAATGGCGGTGGTACGAGCCACAAAACTTAACCATTGCCACATCGCTCTCTCCCGATTCTCCCCGTCTTTCAAAAATGTCCAGTCAAATAAGGCCAAAACAAATCTATTCTAAAACATAGGGAAATTTTAGTCTCATGATGGGACTAAAATGCTTATTTTTCAGACTGACTTTGGCAGAGATTTTACAAGACGCATACATTTTTCCCCTCAATACACCCTGGCTCACAGAAAACCAGGAATCCCCGAGCAGTCTTTCCCAGCCTTTCTACACCTTCGCTTTCATGTCAAACGCACCTTTGGAAAACCTTCAGTCTTTCTACAGCGACCATGTCATCCTCTGCCACGTAAGGACCGATTGCATTTCTCCTACATTTAAACTGCTCATCGAAACAGCTCAACCAAAAACCTGACCGTGAAACAGGACTTCATTGACCCTTTTACAAATTCCATGACATAGTTTTTAAGAATAAAAAAACATAAAATTCTGGACAGTCCAACCACGGCAGCTCCCAGAAATTGGCTCCGCAGGTTTCCAGTTTTACTGCACTGAACTTGGCAGAAGCACCGGAGGTAAAGCCTCGTTCTCAAAGGACACTGGGGTTGCGAGTTCAAGGCCTACATTTCCCTGAGTCTGACCGCAGCCAAAATTCATCATTACAGTCAGACTACTTATCTCTCAGGGGTCCTGTTCCCCAAATCATGGTCCCTCAGGGCCAAGAACAGCTGCTTTTCCAGGTGTGAGGAGAGTCTGGCCAATCAGCAGTAATAACATAAGCTGTGTTTGGATTTGCGGGCCAGATTTGGGGATCCCTGCTCTAATGATTACTGAGAGAGAATGTAACCCCGGTAACGGTGATTGACATTCCCTCTGTAAGTAACAAACTATAGCAGGAACCGCAGGCATTTTGTCTCATTATAGCCTGGAATCCATCCGTATCCAGCTTGGGTCGCTGCCAACGGTCACTTGCTGATACAGTCTGGCCTCAGTCGGTAGGCCAGCGTTTGGCCTGTACGTCACTAATGAACTGGATAAATTTTAATGTTTTCTGCTCTTGGCTGATTGGGTGACCTTTTGGCGAGAACCACCAATTGCACGACGCCATTCGCAGAATGAATGCTGACCGAGTTATCCGTCGCATCTTGTTGTCAGAGATGGTAGCCAAGCAGGCGAGCAACTAAACATTGGGATTTACAAGCATCTATCTTATATCTGCATGTTGTGTGTATATTACCTTTTACTTTGCTACATCAGGCATTTTATAGCACAACTAATGGCAGCTCAGCATTTCGGATATGAGTTAGCTGGCCAGCTACAGTATTCGTGAATGTTATTTGACATGAGCTTAAAAATTAGATTGTGGTTTGCTTGCGTTTACTCTTGGAGTGATTGTTAGGTTTTGAACAGGATAATGTTTGGCCATAAATGCATTTTGTTTATTTCAGTGGGATTCCCCAGAATAATAAAGGCGAAATTAAATACTACTCAAACTACGTAACGTATTTCACTGTAATTGGCATTAGCTATAGCTTGAAGGGCATGATTGCATCAGCTAGGTTAAGCCTATGAAGCTGGTATGTAATACGACAGTCGCTAATTTATTCCTTGCCTGTCTACTTTCTGCAGAAAAGAGAAGATGGATAGCTTGTTCCTATTATTGCAAACTATTGGTGCACAACGTTTCGGCATTTTTAACGTGGCCGGCCAACGCTTATTTTGCCACTTTTCCCCGCTTGTTTAATATCTGATATCAATCCAGTACAAGATCATAGCGATCAAATATATTCCTTTTCCCTTTAAAAATGATTAAACATCGATGGCAATAACAGTATCACTGAACATATAAACACAAGCACAGTTTGAAAGTTTAATTTGCGGTTTCCCGCAGTCCATACTGTATACTGTATTGCCAGATGTTACGTGACCGCTGCTAAGAGAGACACAGGTCTCAAAAAAAGTTTACTTTCTCCTGATCTGTTGGTCTTAAAAATGCCACTGCAGCACTAGAATATTTGGAAGATATGTGGCCTGTGAAAAATAAGTCCAATATTTATTTCTGTGACAATGGGGTAAAATAATCAGTGATAATCTGAGCTCACATTCACTTCTCCCCATTGGAATCAATTCATTCAGGACCTGCTGCAAGTCTGTCTAAAGGGACAGGGCACCCTTGCGACTGTGAGCCAATCACAGATCTCGCAAGGATTTTGTGCAAATATTTGAATGTCAAACGCCAGCCTACCGACTGAGGTCAGACATAGCAAGTGACCGTTGGGAGCGACTAAATCTTGATATGGATGGATTCCAGGCTAGTCTTCTTAAGCCTCTGGTGCCAAAAAGGAAGCATCACCATAAAATCAACCTAAAAATCTCCAATCCTGGTAATACTGGTTTGGCCTCACGAAGGCCAAGCAAAAGATGCTGTCCCGCAGAAAAAAAGCTCCTTCTTTCAGAAACTTAATGATTTGTTATCCACAAAATACCAAGCTGTGCACTTAAGGACTATCATCCTTCAAGCAACATGCTTCTTTGTGTAAGTTCAGCACAGCTGAGCATATTTTCAGGTTTTGTTGCTGGCTAATTATTGAACACAGTCAAAAAATCTTACAGCTGAAATTAAAGAGTCGGCTTTTGTTTAAACTCTCACTGGTCGTTACGGCTGACATCACAATCGCACTCACTGGAACAGACGTGCCCTTCTTATTGTGACATCATAAAGGGAGTGTGGAACCTTCATGACTCCTAGGCTCCAGCGTTCTGGAACACTTGGTCCTGCAGAGCTTCCTGTTCGGAACACTCTGCCACTGAAGGGGTTCATTCCCAGCAACACTGTCAATCTGACTTGACCTTTAACCCCACGCCTCATTTTCTTCTCTGGTCAGTTTCCTTCTCGACCGCATTTCCACCATTGTGAGTCGCCATTTGAAAAATCTGCACACAAATGGCTTGGCAATTAAGAGCATAAAACTAACTTGTGAGAGCACACACAATGCATTAATAAGATAAATGAGCACCAGTTTAAGCCCAATATTGTGAACTGTAGCGCAGCATTGTGATTATTGAATTTCATTTATTTTTCCAGTTTCCATAACTATGAAAAAGTTTCACACTCTTTGAAAAAAAAAAAAAAAACAGAAAATAAAGGCCCATTTCGTCCTTCTGAAGAGTTTCAGGAAAACAAAGACACTGATTGGCATTTAAAGTATTTACAGCCCTCCAGCGTGTCTATAGAAAACCAAACCTTCACCGCCACGGAGAACGGACTCATTTTTGTGGCTGGTAATGTGCGGGAGGTTTACTGCCGGAGTTAAGCAGACTCAAACAAACCGTTTAGGGACTGCAGCGATTACATGCTGCAAAATCTGCACCAAAGCAAAAACATGGGCATCTATGCATGACAAAGCAACACATTCAGATCAGCCCTGACTGCCCAGGCCTCCCTGTGCATGAGACGTCACGTCGGCAGCTCGCCAATCAGCAGCAGCAGATGTTAACTCCAGCTGACCTCTTTGGAGGAAGAAACCAGGAGGCTAAAATATTCCCAAATCAGGATAGACAGAAGCCATATACAGTGACAAGCTACAGTGGCCACTGTGAGTCCAGCAACTATACTTAACTCCAAAAGAAATGCAACAGTGAGGTATGAACTGTATTTGGAGCAAATTGAACAATCGATAGATTTTTATTGCTTTTCCAGTGAGGCATGAGAGGAAATAAAGAAAAGCGTGTGGTGTTGTAATCCTGACGCACCAGATGCACACGCCGAGCACTTCAGTAATAACAAACATTGAGCTGTTTGTAATGTGTACAGTGACACTTGACTTGTTCTTTTGTTTGTGGTCAGTAAAACAACATAAAGCCAAAAAAAAAAATGCTTCTGCAACAAGAAAATGGAACAGCTCGTGACACAGGAGAGAGAAAAAGAGTCTTTGGCATGTTACGGGCAGATCTCAGCCGCTGAGAGGTGGGGCGTCATTTGCACTGTCACTGTTCAACAATCAGTCGGCTGTCTATCCGAGAATGGAACACAGGCACTGTCACTGACCGACCCCGCTTAGGGCAGCTACGAGTGATGATGGCAGCTCAAGAGCGCCACATCTGGTTACAGCCTGTACGTGACAGATTCCGGACAGCAACCAAAACTGATCATGAGACGAGGGGTCCGAGACGATTTAGGGTGAGCTCAAGGGCTGTTTGACGCCGTCTACTTGAGCAAAACATGCGTGCACACGGCCCCTACAGAGAACCCATTTTTTGCCCATCAACAATCGATTCTTCAATTTGCTGCAAATACAGTACATACCTCACCGTGG
This sequence comes from Gymnothorax reevesii, assembly GCA_029721435.1. Lineage (NCBI taxonomy): Eukaryota > Metazoa > Chordata > Actinopteri > Anguilliformes > Muraenidae > Gymnothorax > Gymnothorax reevesii. The sequence continues at coordinate 14,524,322 of CM056583.1, read as the reverse complement.
CGACTTATTTTGAGTTAAGTATATTTGGAATGGAGGATTATGATTTAAATAAGCTACGATTCCCACATTTTTCATTCTTTCTGGAGTAAACACCACCGCCAACTACACTGCAGAATGGTTTACTGTGAGGGCATGATGATATCCAGAGTGTGCTGTGCTGTTCGGCCATTAAACTTGTGGCCTTGTGAACATGCAGACAACATAGCGCCTCTCCGTGGTGTTTGGCACATGATTATTTAAGTATTTATCCATTGACGGCTGAATAAAAGAAATTTAAATGAATGTTTTATAACTTGCAGCAATCTTAAAAATCAGACTGTATTCTGGACACTAATCATGCAGAAAAGCCCAGGCACTTGAGCACATGGGTCACATGTCCTGTCCAGCCATTAACTGTTCGACTGCCCATTATCTGCTCCTGACTCTCGCCCAGTGCATGCTGGGATATATTAAAATATGGATGGACAGATGGACTTCAGACCCATTCTCCAACAGATGTGCACGAGGACATTAATAATAATGACGGGATCCGTTTGAAGCCTCGCCCTGGCCAAGAAAATCTACTGAAACACTTTTGGTTTGTTTATGTTTAGACTGTGGCGCACAGGGGTCGCATTTCTCCTCATCTGACTCCAAAAATACCAAAGCACTTTACAAAGAGAGGAGAGAGAAATCCAGAAATAATAAACAAACAAAAAACTAGTTTGGCAAATGCTGTCGCCAGTAAAACAACCGTTAAGAGGAAATCTCCTCGAACACCTCATTTCAACACTCGCCACTATAATACACACACACACACACGCTCGTTAGGAGGATGGCGATATATTTTCCCACGGAAAAAAGAGTACGAGATATGACACACACGTGATGGATTCCATTTTGTCATTTCAGAAAATAGATGCACTGCCATTTATTCATATTTGGACAGGGTCACAGTTTCAAAATGCAGCTATTCCCCACACAGTTTACTGCTGCTAGATTCACGCCAACTCAATCAATGCAACATTTGCATGAAACTGGTAAAGGCTCAATACCACATATGATCATTAAACCCTGTATTATATCAGGGGGTTATGACCCCCACCTATGCCGAAACACAGCTTACTGTGCGGGAAAACCACCTGGGCCAGGTTGTTCAAAGCTCCGTTAATTTAATGGCTGGTTAGGGCTAAACGCCTGACATTATGACCACTCTCTAAATAAGATTCTCACGAATGCTCTTCACGACTTAAACTAATCAAGAGGACACCTACAAAATGCATCACAACATACAGACATCTGTGCTTTCATTCAGAGAAATGGATACTGTGGTTTAAACTTAGTCACCAGTTCAAGTTAACAAAGCTTTGATCAACCGGGCCCTGATCATAAATAAGGTCACATTAAACCAAATGTCGTGATCAGAGTCATATGTTTGGAGGCCAATTTTCTGGCATTATGGATTCATCCACTTTCTCTAGGCAACCGCTAAACTGGTCTACAGAGTTCAAAGGGTTAGTCAAAAACCCAGAGTCATTCAATACGATCTATAGCTCCAGCCGTAATCATCTTCGGGGATGAGAAATATGTACAGTTTTATGATTCTTCATCTCTGCTGCTCAACTCTGTTCTATAACTCCACAGTGGCCCAATACTAACTGATTCCAAACCAAGGTTTGTCCTGACTTATAATAATAATGTACCTTAAAAAAAAAAAAAAGAAAAAAAAGTCGCCATGGAATTTTATAAACACGGGAGCGTACGGAGGCGGAGAACACCGCCGCTGCTCAGATTAAAGTGGGCTCTGAGGCAGATCGCAGGCGAAGGCGCGCTGACTACAAACCATTCCAACTCACTACTTCCCCTTCCAGTTTCAAAACTGCTGCTCGTTTCACGGCCCCACGCTGCCTGGGGGAACACGCCGGTGAAAGAACGTCCTTACCACCTTCAGAATCCAGACAGATGGTGCGACATCGCGGCCCAACTGTGAGCGATTCTTGCGGGTCGACAGAGGAAAGGAGCACCAGACTTAAAAGAAATAATAATAATTAGAATAATAATCACACTCCGTTCTGGGAGCCCCTGTACAAACCAGTAACCCGGGCAGCACATGGAGGCACGTGTTAAAAAAAAAACACTTAAAGACGAGTGGAACAAAAATAATAAATCATAGCCTTGTGACTCTCGTTGCTATGGAAACATCGGGGTAACATTCAAACACAATATTTTAAAAACCCGAAATAACCGTCGTTTTGAACCATGCACCCTCTCACCCAGGGTCACCAATCCCCCCCCTTTTTGGTGAAAAATCGAGGTAAAACAGGCGATGGCAGAAGCCGTGGGAGAAGACCGTGCAGCACACGAAAGCCTGGCTCCATCGGCACACTCATTCATGTCAGACTGTCAGGACATGATTTGTTCCTCCTGTAACGGTCCAGTGGATCCTTACCACTACTGGAATTGGAGGAAAACGTAAATTTAGCAAATTTCATGACTGTAGGCCTGCAGACGTTCACCACAGACAAGACCAATCAAACGCAACCATGACTCCCAAGCTGTGGACTCAAGCTTTTGTCTTGTCATACAACTTCCTCCCCTTTGAGTAGAAATATTTTCTTATTTTAAATTGATGTTGGCAAGACAAGTGATTTTCACACCCCACTAGCAATTCTTGAAGCAAGTAAAACCATCTTACATTCATTTTGGGAAATATTATAATCATAAAAGTAATAGAAATACTCAAAGTCTTAAGTGTAAGACTAAAGCACTTAGTTGAAATCAACTTATTTCTTTGTTTACTTGAGTGGTGTTAAATTTCCACCCCAGCAGAATGGCATTTCTGCCCATTTTCACTCCAGAATCAGACGGTGTGATATAATGCAAGTTCTGCCGGTGGCCGACAGCAGTGTCTGTGTGGCGCTCTGCCGTGTTTTGGGTCAGGCCCCCCGATGGGAAGGAAAAGGCAGAGGGCGTCTGAGTTCAGCAGGCCGCAGTTTGGTAGCGACATGCCGCAGTGAGTTTGTCGCCCTTCCGTCTGTCACCCGTGACACGAGCACAGCGGTAGCCGCTGAGTTGGATACGGAATGATCCAGAAAGGAAAAACTCTCTCCGACTCGCAGCGCACTGGGACTGTACCCTGGTCTCGGAGGATTTGGCGAGAGAACTGCACAGCCATAACACTCAGCAAGAAAAGACAGTCGTTATCGAGCGTTTGGTTCAATTTTGGGGATTCAGCTGGGCACTGACCTTTTTGCTCAGTAAACTGTCTCTGTGACAGTATGTCAGTGAAAATAAAACACAAATAAAATTGAATTTCACAACATTTTCTAAAGACAAGCTCATTCCCTGGAGTCGATCAGCAGCCTGTGCCGGGTGAATATCTGCCTCTAGCATGGAGCTCGCTGCCGCGTCAGACAGGAATGCCCTCGTAAAATCAGCAGACAGGAACACCACTCTCTCCAGCCGGCCGCACCTCAAAGGTGGGTCTCCAAAGCCGGCGTCCTCACCTGTGTCACCGCTGAGGTGTTGAAGGTAAAATATTCGCCCGACGGGGCAGGTCTGTCAGTGCACTGTGAACAGAGCGTGAGCTGCAAACCAACCGCACCACGGAGCAGAGGGCGATTATCGAAGTATTTCAGAAGTGAACAGCATTTGCTAAATTGTTTCCATAGAATTACTGTATGGAGACACAGAAAGGTATTTTACAGAGGAAATGGAGAGGGAATCTAGACTAAAACCAGGCAAGATAAATGTGTAGAAATGGCAGGGAACATCTCCATCCATCGCAGGACGGAAAACACCGAAGTAGTCTGATATCGGTGTGTAAGTGTTGTTTTGGGGTGAATGAATAATACTCCTCCCCTGAAATGGCGGAGGCAAAACTGCATCCAAATCTGAAATCTCACCACAGAAATGCGTCAAAGAAAAAAAAAAAGTGCCCAATTCTGAAATCTCACAGAAATGCGTCCAAAAGCCTGTGCCCAATTAAGCAATCTCACGCCAGAAATCAATAAAAAAAAAAACGAAAAAAACTTGTCAAATTTTGCAATCCCGCGACAAAAATGTATCGAAAAACACAAAGACAGACCGAAAGCAGACGTGCACCAAATAGGCTACAAAACCAAAGGAGATCTGCGATTCTATACGCTCATAAACAGAAGGGGCTGTACGAGCCAAACGTTTTTGCTGGGTCAGTGGATCTGCTTCCAATATTCCCCGTGTCGGAACTTCCGATCTGCGGGCCGATTTCCACTCAGATGCACAGATGACGGCCAGATGAGCCTAACGCCGGGTGGAGCACGAGAGGGCCTCGCCCCGGAGCGTGGCCAGGAGCGCCGCATCCCAGCAGGCCTGTGCACACATTCCTCCTCACGCTATTTTTTTCTTTACTCCGTCTGCAAGGGTAAACACTCCCTCCTCCTTCGTCTCCGAAGGGACAGAGAGACTTTTTTATTTTTCAGTTTGAAGTCCCGTGAACCATTCCAAGGACAGCAATTACCTAAATAAAAACAAGACTGTCAAACCAAAATCATGTCCCAAAAGGAGATTTAAACAGGGACAGAGAGCGAGAGAAACAGAGAGAGAGAGAAAGAGAGAGCAGAGGGAGAGAGAGACAGACATCCTTTACTCGATATGACGATTCCCGCAGTAAATATGCACAAGGGAGGGATTCCAGTCTTTATTGTCCATTGTAGGGCCCGTCAGCCCTAAATTCCACATCAAAACAATGACAGATGTAGAGACGGGACATAAATCCAAGGCCATGATACACACACACACACACACACACACACACTCAAAAGTATTTTCCCTGAAAAACAAAACAAACAGGAAAGGTGCGTGGCGTGCTGAGTTCCTCTCGTCTGGCTGCGTAACGGAGCGCAGGCCATAATTCTTTCCACGTTTCCTTTATGAACTGAGTTCTCTGGCCCCCAGGGAACCCTTCTCCATCTGTTCTCGTACCGTTGTCCGCTTTGTAAATCGCGCGGCGTTCCGCAGGCTCGTCACACTGAAAATGGGATGCTCCGGGAAATCATCAAACCAGTTTTCCTCTTTATTTGGAGCCGCAGGTATTGCACGCCCCTCGATCACGTCGTTGCGTAACCATTTCTCTGCTTCAGCTCATGCCAAAACTTTTTTTTTTAAATTAATTTGACAGCGCCATAACTTACCTCCCTGATAAAATCTGCCGCCACACTTTACTACTTAGCCCACCTTATAAAATAAATACCAACTACAGGAATCCTAAAGAGGCTTTTACTGCAGTACACCGAGACAGGATAAATTGATTTTGAAGTCGAGTCTCTATTCTTTATTTCTGCAGATAACCAGACACATTGGAGACATTATAAAAACTTTGGGCTCCAAGAAATAAAAACCTTCACTGATGTTGACGGTGTCCTTATTGGTTGTAAATTGATGTCTGAACTCAGTGTTCTGGGTAACTTACCTCGTTAACGGAGCTGAAAAAGTTAACTGGTGATGCATTCATAAGGTGGAGCAAAAATTGAAATGCATTTAATGTCTTTTGTTGAAAATGAGTGTTTGCTGCCAGAAAAAGGATAAACAATTCCTCTCACCAGGAGTCCAGGATTTAAAAGCCTGTACACCCAAACAATACATGTTAATCACCAGTACCCATTACGTTAGTTAAAAATAAATAAACCAAAAGCCCCCTGATAGCCAGGTAACAGTAACTAGGTCACCATGGAACACTGTCATATTGAGATTGATGTTCTAAGGCCTTGACTTAAGTTTTAATTTCTTCTTTGCAAAAAGAGGACTGCGGAAATAACTGCTTCCCAATTTTAACAATTAGAGCACTGAAATTTTCAAAAAATTATCGTAAATTGATCATGTAGCAACTTGTTGAAAAGAACATGTCGCCACGTGACAGGTTTTCAACAGCTCTGATGTTGATATCTTATATTATTGAGCAACAATAGTTGCATTTAGTGCTCTAAGGGTTAAAAGCTTTCCTTTTTTAACCACGATTTGTCAGGAGGGATGTGGGGTGTGTAGTTAGGAAGAACTGAAAGAACTGAACTAATAGAGATGATGTGTCACACAGGAGGTGTGTGTGTGTGTGTGTGTGTGTGTGTGTGTGGGGGGGGGGGGGGGGGGGGGGGCAGGGGGATAATTTGGTAGAGACAGAGCAGAAAAGGGCCTGAAGGTTTTGAGGCTCCGATATGGCAACCGCTTCACTGTACAGCTGTGCGAGGCAGGGGTCTGAGCGGCCGGGGGGGGGGGGGGGGGAATCCCACAGCCCCCTCCCTTAACCCTTCGAGCGCTAAATGCAGCTGTTGTTGCTCAATGATGTAAGATATCAAAATCAAAGCTGCTGAAAAGCCATCATGCGGCGACTTGTTCAAAAGAGCTCCCGCAGGTTTTCAACAGCACAAGATAATTTAAAAAACATACAAATTTAATTAAGTTCAACACTAAGGGTAAAGAAGGCCCTGTTCTGCAAGATTAACCCATAAAGAAGACATCCAGCCTCTGGTGATAACGGGTTACGGATCTCTGGTAATCTTTACAGTCAAAGGATTTGCAACCGAGCGAAATGTATAATAACCCAATTTAACATTATATTGGCATGTCCAATTGCTTTAGCGCCCTTGAAAAGGAGCATTAATCCCTGCGAAGGGACCTAATGTGGACAAAAATTTTCTCAAATTGAACCTTACAGCCGGCCCTTAAGACTAATTTATCAAGGGTGCGTTTCCCAAAAGCTTCTGCAAACTGTGTTAGCAACTTACATACTTCTCTCAACATGGCTCCGGTCCAAACTATGCAAGTTGTTAACGCAGTTAGCAACTTAGCTCTTCGGGGGAATGTAGCCCAGTTCATTCCAAAACCAATCCACTGGAGCACAGCACTCACCACACATCAAACATCGTGTCATCATCTCAGGCGGCGTCTGTAACAACTGTGCGGTTTTCCGTGTTTTAGTGGTCGAAGAGCTGTGCTTTAAAGAGGGATAATCTTCTGTCAGCGACACACTGAAGTAAAACTTCTCCGGGAACCGTTTCACCTTGTGACAGAGGGTAGGACTCACTCTAGAAGAATGAAGATTTATGGCTCTCAAACACCCCCAGTGACAAACAAACCGAAGAGCAGAACAAGAATGTCCTTGTACAGGCTCTTCTGATGAGACATAAGGTTTCATTTGATCGCAGTACTGAAAATCAGCAGGCCAACGTTCATTTTGCTTTTAGCTGCAGATAGCAAGGGAGGAGAAGAAAAAAAAAAATCACCGACGGCAACGGCAAGCGCTTCATCTGTTAGTCACCTTCTCCGATGAAAGAGGGGGGAGGAAATTGGGAGTTTAGTAAATTTTCAGGAACAGCAGAGGGAGTTTTATTCAAGCTTCTTAGGAGGACCAGTCATGGAAACTTGACAATGCAACAGGCATCACGAGAGATCGGCAAACTTTAAGGTATAAATTTGTCCCCAGACGAGGGTGCTTTTCACAGCATTTAGTGCCACAGTGAGTCAGGCCGGTGAATTCTGTAATCAGGAATGCCAGGCCATTGCTCTGAGGGTATAAAAATGCGCCTTTACCCAACTCCCGGCAGGCAGTTTCTGAAAACAATTTATGTGTTTATAATACAGTCACAATGGAGGAATTGTGCATTTTACACCATTGGCTGCAGCCTTGAGTCGCTGTCAGGGGCCTGTCTAAACATTAACTGAACCAGAGGGCTTTTACAATCTGCCTCGATCCACTTCCTTTTACCCCAGAAAGCAGAACAGGCGGCTTTTTATGCTCGACCCACTCAAACCCAAACGAGAAACTTCATGGAAAACCAGAGTGAAGTGGGACACCCCCCATAGCCAATGAGGAATTTCAGACCAAACTGGTTTCATGATTAGTTGGCTTTAACTCAGGACTGTATAGAAAGGGTATATAATCAGTGCCGAATGCATTTCGAGAACGGGTTTGTGCAAATCTTAGCAGCATTTTTTCTGCTCCCCAGTGCAAGCTTTAGTGGTGAGAAATAAGCCAAAACAAAATAACACACATCAGCTGCACCAACAAATGCAGCCTCAAGGCTCTGTCCTTCTTCGAGGGAAATTAAAAAACATTTTAAGGTGGGGGGTAAGACTACGAAAAAAATGACTGTAATGTTAATAGAGCGTCAGTGAAGTTTACATAATGACGCTGTGATTGAAGACTGCAGAACAGCTTGTGTATAAAGAAACAGCCAGAGCCGCCGCACTCCGTAAGCCAAAAGTCATTAGAGTTGATTCACACTCTCCGAGCTGGTGTGTCCGCGGTCCTAACAGAGTGCAGGTCAGTGGAAAACAAGGACTTAAACAAACGAGCACAGACTCTTCAGGGCCCCCCACCGTGCACAGTGGGTTCACATTGGGGCAGCGAGGGTCTCTCACCGCTGCTCAAGTAGGAAATGCAGTGCTGCCTCGATGGTTTACAGGAGCCAACCTGCAGTTTCCGAAAACCACCAACCAAGCCCTGGTTGAGCTCATATAAACCCCAAAAGCTCAATCCTTCAAGAGCCACCTCCAAAAATGAACCAGGAGACCTGAGCCAAATTAAGAGAAGGGTTGTTTTTTTCTCCCAAATCCGTGTTCTAGAACTCTTTAACAGTAGTGACCTATTGTTATATCAGCATTAGAATGTTCAGCTGAAAATGGACTAGAATGTTCAGTTGAAAATACATTAGAATGTTTAGTTGAAAATGCATTAGAATGCTTAGTTGAAAAAAAAAATTTGAATGTTTGGTCGAAAATGCATGAGTGTTCCACTGAAAATGCATTAGAATGCTTGATTGAAAATGTGCTAACATTTGTGACCTCACGCCTTTAAAATAAGAGAAGGGATGCGGGTAAATGCCAGGGCTGACCTCAGGACAGCCATACTCTACTGTGCCAACAGTCTCTCTCTCCTTAGAGAGCTCTCTTTTTAACAATGTAATTTTAACACACTCAAGGCTTTTGGCAGACTGGTATGGAAATTAAACAAAACGGGTTCATGTTTTTTTTTTTTAATATACACAGAAGGACTCACTGTGCTTGTGATGTCATAACCAACGGACATTTTGCCACACAAGTTCCCCTGAAAAGGTCATTCAAAGCTAAAATTGGGGGGGTTAAAGCCCAGACGGGGTGTGGAACGATTTTGGAAATGCGCACGCAGCAGATTCTTGAGTTGAGGGGTCAGGGGTATGGATGCCTGACCTTTGGCATTTACGCGCAGTGGTGGCACCTCAAAAATTAATATGGGGTCCCACAGAAAATTCCTGAATGACAGCAGTTGTAAACTTTCTGCTTCTTTTAGAAATCATAATTGCTAGGCATAGCTTACATTAGGCAGAAAAAAGTTTGACAGCTATCGTTATCTAGATTCTAGAAGCATCTAGAGTGAGCTGCAGTTTAACGACATGGCTTAAATACTAGTAAGTTATGCATGTTAGTTAATGAGCACTACCAACATGAAGGACTTTGGATGAAATGAAACGCCACCTTTTCAGCAGTGAAAAATGAGTACATCGCTTCAGACACGATGTGAAAGTTATACCAGTGATGCAATAATAAAGCAAGCTGGTGACAGGTGAATTTCTCAAAAATAAAATCATGAATAAATAAATAAATGAAAAAAAAAAAACTATAAATGACTGCTGACAATGATTTATGGATTGAGAATATATAGAGAAAATAAATTCCATTTTGCAAATCACCTGGGTGAACAAACAGCATTTTTTTTATTTATTTATTTTTTTTAAATAGCATTGCTGTACAATGACCATTCCATCACGGCGGGTGACCAGCAACACCTTAAGAAAAGTGAAAAGAATCAAAATCCCTCCTATTATCCTTTGGAATCCCCCCTGCGGTCGAGTTTCAGAACCACACAATGACCACAGACCGTCCTCTAACAGGTCCAGTTGCATTTGGGCCACTTCTGCTCAATGTGACTGCAATTACGAGCTTCGTGCCAGGGAGCAAATTCACTTGTGGCTTGTTTTTCGCCTGACAAAATGTGAGCACTGTTGCCCTTCGATCCGCCCCCGTTTGGCGGTTAAGTCAAAATGAGAGACCGACTTTTCAGCTGACTCATGCTCGTCTAGGACTGCCCAAAACCGCTCGTACACAAAAGGGGGGTCTGTGTGCAAGTGGCTTTGTTCGCTTTGAAGTGAAGTTTGTTTTTTTTTTATGCGTCTTTGAATGTATTTTTCCCAAAATTCTGAGCCATTGTTCCACAGATCCTTTGATCTCAATTGCCATTGGTGGGACTCTGGGTGTCATAACACAAAGTTCAGTTCAAATCTGAACTGAACTGTGACCTCGCAACTTCAGGAAGAGCCGTTTAAAAAGCGCAAGTACAGATGTCTCTGAAACTTTCACAAGTATTATTGGAGTCCAAGCTGTCGCCCTCTCATTGCTGCACCATATTCCGACCAGAGCTGAGCTTTGCTCAGAAATTAAAATGAGTGTATGGCTTTGCAAAAGCTAGAGATGGACAGAGACACTAGATGGTTGATCCTATGACAAAGATTAAAAATGGAGTAATGGGAAAAAGTGTGTGTCAGCACTTTTTTAGGGATGTAAAAGCAATCACCCCCCCCAAAATACTGCCAAAACAAGATTAATAAGAACAAACACATGAACAAAAGCAAAGATCAAAAAAAAAAATAAAAATAGCTATTTATCAAATTTATGCAGAGCTGGTCATCTCTTGACACCTTGGGCTCAGGTTCAGTTACATATCTTCATTGGCATTTATGCATCGCAATATTACCATTTATTGCTGGAGTGCGTAATCAGCAGTTTTTCAGCTCAAAATCCTGGCAGCTAGCAGCATATGGGCTTTCTGCAGTGTTCTAGAACATCACTGCTTTCATTTGCCAGAGGGAATTGTGACATCAGTGCTGGAATGTTCACTTCTGAATATTCTCATCACACATTTGTGACCTCACTCCTTAAACTGAAGGGTTGAGCACAAAGATGGGAAATTATTTCACCAACTCTCTCCAGAGTTAGCCCATCCATACATTTTCCCATCCCAGAATGCAGTTTGCTTAAGGCAGGAACACACCAGATCTGTTTGGTCAGTCTTTGACCCCTCGTACCTACACCCCAAGACCCCCCCGCACTCAACAAGGCGACAGCAGCTAGGACGCTGGCAGCTAACAGGCAGAAACGTTGAGCTGAACCATAGTTCCTCAGTGAGAGATCATATCAGCCAATCAGCCACTGGCTGGCGCAGTTTAACTGGCTTAACTGGAAAAATGTGGGGAAATTATATAATATACAATGATAAAACACAGTACATGACTGCCAATGACCACAGGCAGGTGAAGCCAAGCAAGGCATCGAGAGATGACCAGCTCCAGATAAATTTAATACAGCGTTTTACAGTGAAGGACGGAAAATGAGGGCTGGCCCAGAGCCTTTTCTGACCCTAAATAAAGCACTGCAGCCTCAAAATGCTCCAAACCTGGTCAAAGGCACTGAGCTTTCAAAGTAAGGCGGGCTCTTTTCCCAAAGAGGTCAAATGTAGAGGATTTAAAATTTGACTCTGGGAAACTCCAGCTCTTACTAACCCCATTTTAAAAGTGCTCCAGCAAGCCCTGATTTTAAAATTAGGCCTGACAAAAAGGTATTTCCTCCGGGGTCACATTCCATAAAGCAGCTCTTAACTGCAGACATAAATGTAATGAGTTTATTTAAGAAACTTTCCAAGCTTCATCTAAGTATGACATGCGTGTCTGTTGGCAACCCCTTCGGAGATGGATCACCTGCAACTGAAATGGAATCCACTGATTCGCAGCCAAGACTTGGAATTTGGTAGAGAAAAAATAACATAGAACTCCATTAGAACTGACATACAACCATTAACAAAGATGTATGGAACAATATCCTGCACGACTAGACTGTCTGTTGCCTGCAGGTCAATGTGAATCCCCGGATGCCCTAAAGCAATCGCTCCCAAAATCGATAGGCTTCATGACCTCATCACAAACAAGGTCCAAGCCGAATACGATATGAATTCATAAAGAACTGTGACCTGTAGAGCGCTCACAAGAAATCTCTACGGACGCAGCGTAACAATCGCTGATCCGTAATATTCCCAATTCACTGTCTGGGGATGCAATAAAGACCAATATGACCTTTAAACAAAAATTTTGGTTTAGCTGCTGCGAGTTGCTCAGCGTGTACTTTAGAACCATTAAAAAAGAGCAGGTCTCAATGCCAGTGTTCTAGAACAGTGCTGCTGGAGTATCCCTGTCCGGCAGATTTTAGTTGCATCCCTGATTTTACACACCCGATGCAGCTGATCAGCTCATTCGGGCAGGACTTTGAGCTGAACTGGTGGTGTCAGATCAGGAGGACAGAAAAATTCTGCAGAGCTGGGGTTCTCCAAGAGCAGGTTCCTGATTCTGGGAATCTCCGTTCTAGAACTCCCTCGCTTACCACTAATGACTGAAGCCCAACGCCCACTGGCTGCGAAGCGTCGGGTCAAACCCGATCGTTTTTAAAAGCCCACTGGAAGCGTCAGCATCATCACTATTGAAGGATGACAACAGGACTGAGGAGCAAGCCATGGGTGTCATTCTCAAAATATTCAATCAGACAACCTTAAATTTTGAAAACGCCTACCAAGAAAGCTTATTTTAAGCGATGACAAAGTGCGACATTCATCAGTGAACCTTGAGTTAGGTTCTGGCTAACCATAGATCACTTAATAACTTGAATGCCCGCAAAAGAAATGATTTCCCTTCAAAAACCGAACTTGGTTAATAAGCGGTTATATCGGTTTCGACAACTATGTGAGGTTTCTGCTAAATGTGTGCCCCTAACCATGGCAAGGCGAAATTGTTCAATAACCTAAAAGACAAATGCGTTTCTATTGAGTTGACGCTCAAGAAATTGAGCACCCGCCAGTGGGCGTTGCTCCATTGAAATGAATGGAACCATATTTTGCCTGACGCTGGGTGTTGGGCTTGACACTAGCACTGGAATTCTCAGTGCAGAACATTCCAATCCAATCACACGTGTGACCTCATGGTACATTAAAGAGTTGATAAAAGCAAAATATGATATTCCAGATGCTATCTCACGATTTCACAAAACAAATTAGTCAATCGCTGCGTTCATTCCAACCTTCGGCCAAGAGCACTTCAGCTGCTGACAAGTTATAGAAATTCCAGAGTCCAGACATGAAAGAAATCATGAAGACTGAGGGCAATAAAAGCATGAAAATATAGGGGGAATGCATTTGTTCATATTAATGCCACACTCCTTCAGACTGGATCCATTTAGTGTCATTATTCCTCTCAATATGGCACATCTGCTGCTTTTCGCTTTGTCGTGTCTATCGTTGATGGAAACCATCTCCAACAGAGAGACGTCAAGCGAGATCTTGGGATTCTATGGGAGTACCGATCTCAGTCTTCGACAGGAGGCTTCCGTTTGCGGCTGCCTTCTTCGGTTTAGTCATACACGCCATTCGGGGCAAGAGAAGCGATCGCTTTAATCACATAAATTGCATGCAGAGACATGGAATTCAACGCTAAGATCTAACAGGCCCGCGTGCCAAAAAGACCCTTCCAGTTTCGTAACAAGGCCCCTCCAAACCTCGCTTCTGCCAACTCCTGCCGCTCATATGTAAGCTATAACAGAGCCGAGAACAGCACCTCAAACAGGATTATGGAGTTGGCGGGATTGCTAGATTGATAAAAGCTGGAACAGCTCATTACAAAGTTTGGCTCATGTTCCTAATTTGGAAGGGCTCTGGACTTCACTCAGTGCAGCTGTCCAGCCAACTCTGTGATCCTGAATCACAAAATATGGGACACAGTTCGACCCCTTACACAGTACTTGAAGACCCAAGCCAACCTTTCAGTGCAGGCCTTTGAGAGTCCAAGTCATACCATGAAGCCCTAGTTAATTTGCACCACAACAAATTTAAGCGATCAGAGTTAGAACAGAACTCTTACAGAGTCAAATTGAACGCACTCTGGCAGGAATGAGTGTTAAATTGACTCTACAATGAGAAGAACACAACAGACACTCCCAGAAGACTCAGTAGCTTAATAGAACATTGTTTGGTTTGCCCTCCATCCAATGAGAGGATTCCAAAGGAGATTATAACCCCTCATGTCCTAATATGGTGGTTTGCTGAGTGTGAAATGCTGAGACTGGATGTTATTCTGCGCACACAGTTTGCAGTAGGAGGGACGAGCTCTTGGACCTGAAGCCATTTCTTTCTAAATCCGCTGCAGGAGAAAGAGTAGAGTGTGTTTGGATTCTGCACTTGGCCTGCAAATTAGCTGGCTATTTTCAGCAGGCAATTGAATAATTCTCCTTTCTGAGATCGTCTCTGTCTTCTCTCCCATTCGCTTCCCTGACGGGTGGGGCTGAAAGCATGAAAATTAAAGAGGGAAACAAAGGAAAGAAAGGAAGGAAACTAAGGAAGGAAATGAAGGAAGGAGGCTAGAAAAAGAAAAGGAAATGAGCCCCTTAATGACCACTTTTTGAGGCCACAATCAAAAAAAATCACCTTTCTTTCCTTCATTCATCCCCTCCTCCTGCACTCGGGGATATGAGGAGATCAGAGGTCTTAAGGGAGGGAGTATTTTGTTGAGTATTGAGTACTGAGCACTGTACCCTGTAATTACAGAAACGCTGCCCCTTATTCTCCATTCTCTCCTCGTGCCTCCAGGGCAGACCTCAGGCAGCTGGGCTCCCTCTTCCAGGAGCCAATGAAGAGTGTGTCCGTGCCACTGTTACCTTAAGGACTGTTACTCAGGGACTCTGGTCCTGTCCTGTGAAAAGCTCTTCGGCTCAATCTTGACTGCACTAAGCGCTAGAGAAATAAAATTGAACTGAACGGAATTGAAATCCGCCCCCTTCCCCAGATCACGTCAGCGATTGATCGTTGGTTGTTAGTCCCCTGGGCGTCAGCAGAACCGCAGAACATTTTTAAAGGGGGGGGAGAGACAGAAAAGCATTTAAAGAAGAGAGATTAAAGGGGAAGATGTTCCCCCCCATTATCCCAGGGGGCAGCACGTGTAACCGCACTAACGCCCCCTCCAGAATCATCTCCACTGACCCCCGTGTGAAGACCTACAGCGCCCCCCAGATCAGAGCCCATTACAGCCGCCGGAGTGTAATGAGCCCCAGGCCCTCCTGTGCCGCTCAGCTGCTTTTATCAGTGCGCTCCCCGGATCAGATTATTCTCCCATGGCGCGGGGGGCATGTGTGCGGCAGATGTTGGGGGTCGGGGTGGCGGCGTGGGGGGATTATTAAGAACATGCTTTTTCTTTTGTGCTCCATCATCCAATTCTCGCCCTGCAGTTTCTGCCAACAAGGATTCTTACCGTGACCTCGCAAAACCGTTTGTTATTAAAACAGATTTAAATCCGCGGAGTGAGTAATCATTTATTGCCGAAACACGGCACATACCCCATTTTAAATGTGAAAGCGCGTTTCAATTTTTCCCGGCCCCCCTTTTTTTTTTGTTGCATAATGATACCCTTGTTTAACCAAGAAAATGTCACAGAGCATAAAGATTTTTTCACAGGAGTGTCTTTGCCAAGTCTGGCACATGTAAGTCTGGCACATGTAAGGGTTGTCGATGGATGATGTACGAGTTCACAGAAAACGAAATTATCGGACACAAGGTAAAATAATACAATAAAATCAGGGCTGTGGAAAGAAATCACTGCTCAGCTGAAAACACTACAAATGACCTCTAAGATATTCATATTTTAGATTAAAACATGTACAGAAAATTAACACTACATATGTTTTAAATAAGAGGGATTATCAGTCAGTGTTTCTGTGAAATATACAGAAGAGACACCATTTCCACTCTCAAATGGCTTTTACACACAAACCAACACAGAATCAACAAAATGCAATACAGCAAATTAAGTCCACATGTGTATTTCTTTATATCCCTTGATTCAAATGAGAAAGAATCAAGTCAATTCAAATTCAGAGCTCAGATCTCACTGGAGGGAAATTTGGATACTCAGGTTTACCAATGACTTACAACACAGCTTATCTACAGGGCATGAAGTACAGCCTTTGCATTCCAATGAGAGCAGGTGCAAAAGATTACACAGTGCCCTACATAATTATTGGCACCCCTGGTTAAGATGTGTTAAAAGCCTTAAAATAAATTCAATTTTTATTGCAGAATCATACTCTCACACTGAAAATTGTAGAAAAATGTAACTTTCAACTCAAGTGAATTTTAAGGGGAAAAAAAATCCCTGACTAAAAAAATAATTATTTTTCATAAAAATCACCTGTTCCACTATTATTGGCACCCCTAACCTAGGAAATAAATGTAATTGAAGTACAGTATTTCTGTCATTTCTACAGAAGTTTACGAAGTTGATCAGAGCATCTATGAACATTTAATTAGTAATTAATCACTTCCTGTTTCCCTGGGGTATAAATATGATGTGACACAGAGGCCATTTCTCTTATCCACTCTTCAACATGGGAAAGACAAAGGAACACACCATTCAAGTAAGGCAGATGTGTGTCGAACTTCACGAGTCAGGCAATGGCTACAAGAAAATAGCCACTCGCCAGCACCTTTCCATATCTACTGTCAGAGGAATCATTAATAAGTTTAAAACAATTGGAACAGTGGTAAACAAGCCTGGGCGAGGATGCAAGGTTATTTTGTGACCACGCAGAGGGAAGAGGATGGTGAGAGAAATAAAAAGTTCTCCAAAGCTCACTGTTAAAGAATTGCAACAAATGGTAGCATCTTGAGGTCACAAAGTCTCCAAAACAACCATCAGGCGCTATCTACATGCCAACAAGCTGTTTGGGAGGCATGCACGGAAAAAACCTTTTCTCACTCACAATCATAAACGCAAACGTCTGGAGTTCACTAAGCGGTACTGGGATTTCAACTGGGACCATGTGCTTTGGTCAGACCAAGATAGAGCTTTTTAGCAACAAACACTAAGTGGGTCTGGCGGCACACAAAAGATGAGTATGCAGAGAAGAACCTCATGCCCACTGTGAAGTATGGGGGAGGATCGGTGATGCTGTGGGCCTGTTTCTCTTCCAGAGGCCCTGGGAACCTTGTTAGGGTGCATGGCATCATGAACGCTTTGAAATACCAGGACATTTTAAATCAAAATCTAGTGGCCTCTGCCCGAAAGCTGAAGGTGGGTCATCACTGGGTCTTTCAGCAAGATAATGACCCTAAACATGTGGCCAAATCTACACAGAAATGGTTCACCAGACACAGAATCAAGCTCCTCCCATGGCCATCTCAGTCCCCAGACCTCAACCCCGTTGAAAACCTGTGGAGTGAGCTGAAGAGGAGAGTGCAGAGGAGAGGACCCAGGTCACTGGATGATTTAGAGAGATTGTGCAAAGAGGAATGGTCAAAGATCCCTCTTTCTGTATTCTCCCATCTTGTGAAACATTATAGGAGAAGATTAGGTGCTGTTTTGTTGGCAAAAGGGGGTTGTACAAAGTATCAACATCAGGGGTGCCAATAATTGCAGCACACGTGATTTGATGTAAAAGAATTATTTCTTAATGTGGGATTTTTTTTCCCACTGAATAAATGCACTTGAATTAAAGGTTGGATTTTCCTCTTTTTTTCATAGTGGTCCTATATTAAAAATGAATTTATTAAAAGCTAAAGAACACATCTTAAAGAGGGGTGCCAATAATTATAGAGGGCGCTGTAGATATTTCACCACCATTTCTGACATGTCAAAATACAGTATAGCACCAGATTTAACCATGGCTAATTTTAATCCACATTTGTCCAGTATTAGCTTGATTGTAGATGAAACTCACAAAAATTAACAGTTTCAAAGAAAGTTTCTCCTGTAATCAGGCCCCATGTTCCCTGGCACTTGTCTTATTCACCTCAGTCCAAGACATCAGCGGCTGGTTTTTTTTTTTTTTGCGTTTTCTCATGTTTCACTGCACAACGTTCTACAAACCAGCAGAGAGGTGAATTAGTGAAAAGCATTTATGGCGAGGCAGGACAGGAAGTTGTTACAACTCTGCAAACAACGGCAATTAAACTTAAAAGGGCGAAAGTCTCCCCCAGACCAATTGTTTCCCTTTCCTGCAGCGAAGCAAAACAACTCCTGATGGGTTCTGCACTCATACAGCAGCCGGCACACACTCTTATATCACATACACTTACATCACACACACTTACATCACACACACTTATATCACACACTCTTATATCACACACTCTTATATCACATACACTTACATCACACACACTTATATCACACACACTTATAACACTGGTCCTAAATTACTTGAAGAGTGATTCTTTTTTCACGTTTTGATCTGTGACCGAACACATTGTGTTTTAAATCTACAAACAAAGCAGTTGAAGAAGAGATTGGCTGCTTATATTTGCAGGGTACTTATGTCTACATTGTGTGAACAGGGTCGGAGTATGAGCCCTTTTCTTACAGCATCGCCGTCTAAGTCCATAAACAGCACTGCACCTGTCCAATAAACTACCACAAAAATATATTGAACTCTTACATTGTCAGAAAGCCTGCAGAAAGCACTATAAAAGCCAATAAAGTGTGCACCTTTTGAAGCAGTAGGATCATTTGATGAGGAACCAACACCACACACAGGTTTAAGAACGGCGAATATTTGGCACTGACTCAGCAGAGTTATTCCTGCCGAGACACAAATCTGTCTTCGTGCGCGCTGCAGAAGAGCATACCTGCTGCAAACGCATTCCTGCTGCCCGTCGCCGCGGCAATGAAAGAACCCCTTCAAAGAGGAAGTTCTAAAGTTCTCAAGTCCCGCCCCCGAGTGCGCAACGCGAGAAGAGGACTGCAGCCAGCTGCAATTATAAACACTCAAACTCATCTTCTCTTTACACCTTACTCTTCATTTTGGTAAACATTTGTGATTCAAAAGCGACTCCTCGTTATATTTCTAAAAAGAAAGACACTGTGATAGTGAAAATTGACATTAAGCTCCAGTTAGGATAAGCAGCGTGGACCTGAAGTTATTAGGGTTAACCAATCAAAACACTTGGTTCCTCGTACTGGCCAAGAATGTACACATACATTTGATTTGCTGCATGTTCAGTGAGTTGTTTTACTTAAATAGCAAAATATTATTAAACATATAAATTTAACCACAGTAACTTGTATTAGTCAACCACAAACCAAATCTCGCCAGATATTCGACCGAGGTAATTCAGTGTCAAATCACAACCCCATCTCCGATGCTGTGCACTAATGAAAGACGGATTTCTTAAACATTTTTGTGAAAATGTTTTCTGGTTTTGCAAATAGTAGTTTATTTATATGGGCCAAGTTGGCCACTGACTGCAGATGTTATTTTTTTTTCCCAACTTTCCATAAAACTTTTAAATTATGACCCCAGCTTTGGCAGTATTACTGGTAAAGGAACAAGCAATCCAAACCATCAACCAAACACCCATCATTAAGCCCCTGACCCTCAAACTTTCAGTATCACATTGGACTGTAAACATACAATTGCACAATGTGGGAAAGACATCTGAAGCTGAACTTCTGAAATTAATTTCTGTACACTTCAAAGATTATTCTTTGAGTACTGAAACCTTTAACAAACTGTGTTCGTTTTTTTCTGTCAGGAGGATTCAGGCTCCAAATTAATTGCATTAAAAATGACCATCATCATTGCCGCACCAGCATAATCCATAATAGGGACTTCAAGTGGACTATGCAGGTGCTGCAATTATGATCTTCATAATATCTGACGTGATTAATTATGAAATTTAACTCTGACATAAAAAAGTGACCAACACAATGTACAACAATACCAATCTATCCAATGTATCAAAACTCATTTGAGACGTCCATATCCACGTCTTGTCCCACAATGTGCAACCGATTTGTTTAAAGTTCGGGTCAATATTCAGATTGTGGGGTTCAAAGGGTTAAGGAGGGGCTCTTGGTTGTTGTTCAGGCATCCTGTTCCCTTAATCAGTGATTCTGCCAACTCTGGGCCAAATTAGAGTCATCATTTTTAAGCAGAGAGTTCAAAAAAATAAATAAATAAATAAATAAATCAAACGGCAGTCAAAATGGCTGACATAGCCCAAATAAATTAACTATTATTTCTGAAACGAATGAACAGTTTTTAGAACCAAAAAATGAGAGAACAGTTCTCTCATCAGTGTCCACCATCTGACAGTGTTTCAGTAACAGTTGGGATGTTGGGAGTCAAAATCTTTCTTCTTCTAGTGACTTGACACAAAATATCTCTGTTATCAAACTTCTGAGCACAAATTAAAGTGGTTGACCAGTGGCATTAGTTGTGTAACAGCTCGGCTGATGCAATGGCCTGCCCTCGCACAAGTGCTTTCTGAATTAGACTTTTTTTTTTTAAACCACTGACCAGTTTTAAAATTGGAATTTAGTCAGTTGAGATTCCTCCCATCTTACGAAAGCGCAAGATTTGTTCTTAAAAACGCTTTTGATGATGAGCATAAAAACAAAACCAGATGTCAGTCATTATAATGTTGCTGTGTATTCAAAAGGGCTGACTTGAGTCAAACCTTCACCAAAAATTCCCCAACACAGCACTAAAAGTAAGCCTGCTGAAGAAAGAACTAGGACAATATGGCGGCATCTGAAAAACGAACAAAAAACGGCTCTTAAAAACGATTCTTCAGCATTTTCAAACAATGTCACTGCAAAGTTTTTGCCAAGGAGATTTACAGCTCCGGAGTCTTCATATTAGATCTAAAACAAACACCCTCCAGCACCATCATTTGGGTGCAGAATAGAAAATTTCACACTTGATGGCTTCGATAGAACACTACTTAAGCCAAGATGTTGAACTGCATTTATATTTTACAACGATGAAATCGGCCAGTTTGCTTCCATCCTCTTCAAATAGCATTGCAATGACACACAGACCACACACGCCACTCCTGTAAACGAATCGTGATTTCATAAACAATCGCATCGTTACCATCGGGTCAATGTCAGGGCGGCCACAATAAACAATTCTAAACAATGCTGTTTTTCACGAGTCACCTCTCACCGCAAACACTTCGGGATGTTATATTCTCACGTCTCAACGCACATTCAGCAGGTCTATAGTCCTTGAATAAAGCTTCTTTTGGCATCTCATGCCATGTTTGCAGTGCTTCTCTCAAAGCTCACATAGTTTGAGTTTTTGTTCTCAGCACGCAACAATTTTGCCTCACGACAGGAGCATGCAGGTGCCGAATTTACGGACACCTGTTCTGTAGAACAGCAGAATTCATCCACTGTCACCGCTGAATGCCAGCACCTGATTGCTCGCTGCGCGGCTAACCAGCAAACGAGATGAACGGGGAGCTTTGAAAGCCTACACTGCCAGTTGAGTACGCAAGGAATCAGGTTGCCTGCATTTACAAGAAAAGTGGCAAAATACGATAATGATCACCTGAGATCTTTCTCATCCTCAACGCACACTGCCAAACCACATTTTAAGTGATATACAATGAAATCCTGGTCATGCCCTTTGTATAACTGACAATCTCAAAGCCAGATTAGCGCAACTTCAGTAAACACTGTTTTGTGCTACATGTCTATATGCTCAAGTTTTCCTGTAAACCAAAATAAAGTGTTTTGACTTTCGTCATGGCATGAGGCTAAATGTCATGTTCAGCTCTTGAAGGCCAAGTCAGTGCCTTCGCATCGAAGAGGCTGTCAAGCACTGGTGAGAAAAGATCAGACAAGATCAGAACTGAGCACAGATTCTACAATCGAACAAAACGTGAGACAAGGACATCTGCAGTCAAAGGCCATCTGACGAGGTCAGAACGGAAACGGAAGGTTTATAACAGCCTGCTGTTTATGAACAGGAGAACATTTGTCAGGCAATAACTCAAAACTGATTGTTTTTACTCAGCGGAATGGAGTCATGGATCATCTTTACAGCAGGAATTTTGTAAGGATAAAACACATGGCCACAAGGCCTCTAATCTGCAGAAATGTTTGCGCCTGTTCGTTCCTGTGAAAGATGATGTTTGACAGGAACAAACTACAGCTGTGCTGTACTGAGGACAGAGGTGTTGAAGGACCAGGCGCTAATATACATCACCAGCCTAAAATTTATATCACAACGAATTTTCAATTTTGGATGGTGAATATCTTTTTAGTCTATCAGAATACTTTTTACAGCCAACATTGACACAATATCCTCGAAAAATAACAGTTGAATCTGACTAGTAATCGTACTGAAGGGTAATCTGGGTCAGCAGTTATTTCAGAGCAAGATTTTCGGAATTAAATCGCAATGCTAGACTGTCCCCAGTTTATTTTTTTTTTCCTTCCCAACACAGTAGACCAGGGCTCCCCAATCTTTCCCAGAAAGGGCCGGTGTGGGTGCAGCTTTCATTGCAACCAACCAGCTATGCACCTGATGCTACTAATCAAGCTTATTAGTAAGGAGTCCAGGGGTTGATTCGTAGCATCAGGCGTGTAAATGCTTGGTTACAATGAAAGCCTGCACCCACACCGGTCCTTTCTGGAAAAGATTGAGGAACCCTGGACTAGACCATCCTGGTCATACAGTGGCTCCAATAAGTATTTGTACACTACTTGAAAATTCAACTACATAACAGCCTTTGTATATTCGGCTAAATGCTTGGTATTGTGTGTAAAAGTGATATTAAGACAGGCGAGATACCCCGTCGAATGCGGGAGCAAATCATTCAGCTACATAAAGAAGGCCAAAGCACCAGAAAAATTGGAACTCGGCTATCGTTACGCCACACGACCGTGCAGTACATCATCAAGAAGTACAAACAGACTGAACGCATAGCCAATGCAGCCAGAAAAGGACGTCCCAGGAAGACCAGCCAGCGCACTGACCGGTACATCTCCCTGCTGGTACAGAGGGAGAGACAGTCCTCGGCCTCCAGTCTTGCCACCAAAGTGGAGGAAGCAACTGGAAGCCATGTTTGTGCCCAGGCCATCCGTAACCGGCTCCATGAAGTACAGTAGTGTACAAATACTTATAGGAACCACTGTATATTTCATACAGAATTGTTCATAAGTTAAGAAATTGCCATTCGTGTCCATCAAGTCAACTATAGACCATATATTCCTCTCATACCAATCTTCAAAAAATAAGGATTTACAGATTGTACTGTTTGTACTTCTTGATGATGTACTGCACGGTCGTGTGGTGTAACGATAGCCGAGTTCCAATTTTTCTGGTGCTTTGGCCTTCTTTATGTAGCTAAATGATTTGCTCCTGCATTCGACGGGGTATCTCGCCTGTCTTCGCCATATATCACAGGAATACATTATGGGCATGGTCAGGCCATTTACATAGGCCAGTCTGTGTACAGAGGGAGTGTCCAGTATGGTCACGCTTGACCAAATCAGACCAAGTGAGTCAACCATGTCCTGTAAACATCTTGAGTCAATCTTAGGTGAGTATTATAAGTTTTGTGACTCACTAATGGAACTGTACAGATATTTATTGGGTCAGATAATCGCCTTTCTGACCAAATATGCCATTTTGACATTAAATATTTGTTTAAAACATATTGATTATCAAATATTTTAATCACTTTTACACACAATAGCAAGCATTTAGCCGAATATACAAAAGCTGTTATGTAGTCGAATTTTCAAGTAGCGTACAAATACTTATTGGAGCCACTGTATTTCCGCTTCCACACAGCAAAATGTACAGTGTTAAATCAACACTTAAAGAGTCTATTTGGATCCACGCGGATCTGCGTGGATCCAAATAGACTCTTTAAGTGTTGATTTAACACTGAATGTTTTACTGTGCACCTTTCAAAAATGATTTTCAATGAACAAGATCGCGGAGGTAACTGCACATACGGATTTGCTTGTTTGATAATAATTGTCTTCTGACAAAACAATAAACTCCTAAACAACACATAACAACACAAACACTGCTTACCAACTCCAGCCATCAGCATATTAAGCTTTGCGCTAATGACCCCAAGACACCTCAAGTTCCATTTTTGATAATGCCGTACATTAGATGCTCTGAAGGGCTCCACTATTTCACTAGAACCAAATTAGTTCCAAACAAAATAAGATTTTGACATTTTCTTATAATTAACCTCATTTGGAATTTCAAGCGAAATTTAACTGTTACTTCGTGTCACGAAGTTGCAAACATCAAAAGTGGCGACAAAAACAGACCCAGGCAACATGTTTTACTTTTCGGTTACATCTGTTGATCTCACTGGGGAGTGTGGAGATTATGACAAGTGCAAGAAAGGTAAAAATTAAAATGATCGCCTCTCGATCCACAACACTGGGGAACGGAAACTCTTGCTCAACAAACAAAAAAAAATGGCCCTCGTTGAAGCGGGCAATACCCCTCAGCCCTGAAGGTCACTGCTGCAAGGTCAAAGGTCAAACTGGGACGAAACCTTGAAAAGGCACACCTAACCCCCATGGGGAGTCCACACATGCAATATGAACTTCCTAACCCAAGTGTTAACAGAGAAATAGCCTGGACGAAATTGGCAGCCGCCCGCCCGCCCGCCCGGACGTCCGCCCGCCGAAGGGACGACAATAACCCTCGTGCCCTTGTGGGGCTGAGGGGTAACAAAACCAACAATCGCACTTCAGGACATAGCCATGGCAGTAAATACTGTGCTGCAGCAACGTAAGCTAATAGCGGTGGAAGAAATTACAAAATGCATAGTCAAATCGTAAATACTGAAAATGCTGTGTTGAGTCGTATTATACCACTATGGTGCGCTGTTATTTAATAGAACAATTAGCATGTGGTTGTAGCTTGCCTCCATATTAATCAAGATTTATGGAAACGAGGCACCCCCAATAAGCAGCTCAAGTCATTGGACTCAGTGGTGCACTCCAGGAAACATCAGTGCGGCAAAGTAAAACAAGTTCCACTCACCGAAGACCGAGAACTCTTCTTACACAACCCACAGTGACCATAAGCTACACAGTGACCCCTTGACAGGTGTGTACCCGCAGTTCGCCCCGAGATTTACTGTGTGCAAGCCGTGTTTTAATGGCTACAGGGCACTGACCTGCATTTACAGTTGCACCGTAATTCCCCACTTCCTTCTGAGGGCCTGTCAACTGAAATGGGGTGGAACTAATAACAAAATTGCTGAGGGTGCAGTGTGGCAGGAGCCCAAAGGTGGAGATTAACTCAAGCCCCAATCACAAAAAGCTTTGTTTAATGAAGAATGACCAGCAACACCAACACTAGATAATGAGTATACTTTATGATCAGATTTTAGGTTAAAATGCGATATTTCTTTAATATAGAGCTACTTATTAGGCCTTGCTCCCATATTCATGACAGGCCTCCCGAGAGGCTCAAGTTTTGAAAGTAATACAACCTTTTTTACTTCAGTAGTACTCTGACTGAGTATATTTAAAAAGCTAATTTTTAGCTCACCTGGACCGATAGTCCAGTGGGCTTTTGTCATCGGCCATCTGTCCATTGTTGTCATCGTCGTCCGTAAACATCTTCACCGAAACCATTGGACTGAAAAAACTGAAACTTGGCGCATAGGTTCCTACCAACGAGGACACAAGTTCGATCATGGCATTCTGATCGGATTTCAAATATGGCCGCCAAATGCCATATGGAGCCACTGTGAAGCAGTTTTTGAAGCAACAAAGCTGATATTTGGTAAATGGGTAGATGGAAGCGAGCCCTAAAACGTATTTGATCGGTTTTGTGAAATTTTTCACCTCGATTTCACCTCAGCACTTTGGCCACGCCCACTTTCGAAGGCATTCAATTTAAACATCATCTTATCCGAAACCACTGGACCTACAAAGCTGAACCTTGGCACATATGTTCCCATCCATGAGGGCAAGAAAGTTCATTCATGCCATTATTTAACCCCCGTACAATACAAAACAATCCAAGAGAGCTACAGTGCCCGTGGTACCATTTTAAACAGTGCCCCATCATGCATGTCTTTGGTTTGTGAGAGGAAAGCTTTGTACCTAATAAAAACCCAAAAAGACACAGAAAGGTCCCGACCGGGATTTGAACCCACGGCCTTCCTGCTGCAGCAGAGGGAATGTACGGCAGCCATTTTAAAAACACAGATAAGCCCGACCTGTCTCTAACCTCAGGGACAAGCGCTTGGGGCTTAGGCGATTAGCTCAGGGAGGGAGAGGGATAGAGGGAGAGAGGTAATGTATCACCACTGCTAATGAGTCCAATACAGGTGCCGTAAGCCTGAGGTCGAACGGGATATTTCACACAGGACTCAAAGGGCTCATGAAGTTAATCCTGCAGTCTGGTTCCACTCAGCCGAGTGCACGAGCCTCCCCTTCATAACGGCGCTCTTTAATTACGATGAAAGGGCGAGGGGTAACCCGATACGGCGCAAATCCTGACGATTTTGTTTTTTGTGATGCGATAATGAAAAGGCGCGGCGAGTTAGATAGCAGGGTCACACAGCAGCCCCTGCCCTGGATTTGAGCTCCCACTTCCTGTTCGGCTTGGCCCCAATTTTGGGGGACAATATTGCCCCGACACGCAGAGGTAAGGGGGCATCTCCAGGTCACATTTGGGGGAAGTTAAGCTGTAAACCCAACTGCTCTTAACCTCTCAACCAGGCCAATCACCTGCAATGTCTCCCCACAACACAGCGATTCGTCGAACACCTAAGTGAAGTCATTGGTTGGAACGATGTAAGGGGAGCTATAGCTAAGCAAAATGGCAATTTTAGTTCAAAATTTTAGTTTTTAGGTAAGAACATGAAGTGGTCCTTCAAATAGTCCTGATGGAGTCGTGTTCCGAAGGAAACATTCGTCACGAACACAGTCTTCAAGACTGGAACAGCTACGAGTGTGGTGACTTTCAATGATGGACAATGAGAAATTGCCTCCATTCTTATGAAACTTGGCACAAAGGCGGGGCCGCACTCGACGAAAGGCCATCATAAAATGGACAGAAAATGTGTGAAACAGAGTAAAAAAGCACACTAGAAGTTGGGGGGAAAAAAAGAAACGAATAGACGCTCAACAAGCAGGTAAAATCAGGGAAGAAACAGATTGAAGAAGAGGGAGTTACTGATGAGGTTGGTGCCTTTTAACGAGGTTTAAAAAAATCTTAAAAACCACTGGAAAAAAAAAAACTAAATGTATTCCCCCTGAGGACATTACAGTGAAACTTCAATCACACAATTACTGCTGAACTAAAATCACGTTTTTCCAAAAAAACAGATTTTCAACATGAAAATACAGATTTCTCAGCAACTGTACATCCAATTAACTTCATATTTGGCAGTTTCTTCATTTTGTGATGATCTAAGTCTGTACTGAGCTCTTTTTTGCAATACGTACTTCTGAATACGAGTAAATCAAAATATGCATATTTAATTAGCTGTTTCCCACCAAAATTGATTTAGGGGATCAAACTCAACACTAGAACATAGAAACACAGAAGAAAAAAAGCTCTGTGGTGACATTAGGACTGTTTTTTTCCTTCATATTACTGAATATGAAATTTTAACCAAACGCTGTAGTTATTGCAATAACTGTGTTTCTCAAAGTATCTGTATATTCATTTAACAGCCATTGCCATGGCAACCCCTGATGTGATGCTGCAGAAACTCAGTGTTTTAAGTTGCAATTTCTAATAGAAATATTTTGATAATAAGTCTTAGCTTAAAGAGTGAGTATCATGGAAAAATGTTTGCCTAACCATAAGTCCCCTTAAGGTGTCATTTTTGTCATCGTTATTCCAACAGAACATTTTATTCTGAGTTTACGCACAAAAAGCTGGAGTATTGAAGGCTGAGTGGATTTTTTAATCGACTTTGCAATTCAATAGTCTCATTTAAAGGAAACAGTCGGATGTTCAGGATGCTCTTGGTTTGTTTGTAAAATGGGGGAACCTGACGACTCCCAGCCAACATCAGTACGAAAACAGGGATCCAAACAAATAAAGAACAAGCGTGAAATAATCAGATCCTCCATCCTGGGACGGCTGATATCTGGCCTGGAAACAACACAGTGGAGGGAGGGACAGACAGACAGACAGCTGGACAGATATAAGTATGAAAAGACACAGTGAGACAATAAGATGTATTCATGCATGAAATTTCATTGAGTAATACTGAATGGTTTAGGAGTTCTGGCCAGGAAAGAAAGCAAGACGGACGGACGGACATGCGGAGGGAGAACACTAATCCCGATGTCCCCTTCCACTTCATGACAGGGATGAATAAATTATCCTCAGGAAGGACTGCAGCTAGTAATTGGACGGGTGTTTTTCCTAATCGAATCAAATGGATGAGAAGTTGAGAACATCTCAGAGCATCTCCGGAAGCTCAGACCAAATTAGCTCGGATTCCAAAAATACTCAGGGACAGTTTAGCATCTGTCCGTCCATCGCCAGGGTACGAGGCCCGGAGAGAAACCGTATCGTTGCCCTGACCTCGCAGCTGTGGGTCCACAGCAGTAATGAATCAAAGTGCACGAACATGTCCGAACACAACTGCAGCATACAGGCCAGAATCTCTGGCACTCGGAATGGGGTCTGCTGTCACGGAACACAACAGGTGGGAGAAGGGGGGCTTCAGTTTTCACGGCTGTGAGCCCAACACACCAAGTGGGGCACTGCAATGCAGCTCGTAATTATTTGGACAGCGACACCACTTCTGCTTTCCACTCTGCGCTCTGGCGCATCGGTTTCAAAATAAATCAAATACTACGTTAAACTGGAGCCTTCCCGCCTTTATCCCATGGAGAGCTGAAATGAATATTTTTAGAAATATAAGTTTGATCATTTTGTGGTCACCTTTGATTTTGATATCTTACATCATTAAGCAACAATAGCTGAATTTAGTGCTCAAAGGGTTAGTTTGTGGGTATTTACAAATATATTGTGCGATTTTCGTTCTCATGTCCCAGCTTAAATACTCATGTTCTCATGAAGGGGGTGATCAATTCTCCTGGCTGGTTCCAGCTCGCACTGTAGTGGAAAAAAAAATGTTCAAATATGAATATGAGCAAACATTCCAGACATGAGATGAGCGAACCGCACAGTGCTGAAGACCGACTCCAGGCCGTGCCTCACAGGTCTTTCTCGCCTCTTCATTTGAGTTTAATTCAAACTGGTCAGCGGCTGTTTTCATTTCCACTGGAGGTTGGAGGAGGATGAGGGTCCCTGGGGGGTGGTAGGTTGGTGTGGAGTTGGCAGTTTGCGGTTTTGGTTGATGAGTGAAGCAATTATTTCGAACAGCTTGGGGATGAGGGGAGCAAGTTTGGGAAGGTGCTTCACGTGGACAACACCGCAATAAGTCAGAAGAAAATTCAAACATAGGATTAAGAAACATCCCCCTCCCAGGCCAAGGGTGGTATGTTCCGCTCAGGTACTCATGGACACTGAGAAAAGCCCACTGTAGGGCAAATTCAATATATTCAGGCCAGGGCTTGTAAGAAGCACCATTCATTTCTGCCCAGAGGGATTGAAGAGGGGTAAATCTCTGTCAGTCTACAGATTTTACAGATTCAATCATTCACTGGCAAATTCATGAACAGAGCCAAATATCTAAATTGCCTGCCCCAACACCGGAAATCTCTGCCATCATTTTGCAGACAGAATGTCACTCCTGTGATTTACGTCATAGACGTCATCTCGGGTCATAGGTCATGCGGCATTGGTGAGGCAAAGATCTTGGGAACACAGCGGTTGGAGAGGTTCCGAGCCCGAGGGCTCAGTTTATCTGGGAGGAGAGTTAGAACGACTGCTATTCGTTTGAGTGTATCTGGTGGAAACATGACTGGCTGATCTCCAATCAGCAAAACCTCCTTACTTTTCAGGAAATCTGGTGAGAAACACGATCATTCCCTCTCAACTCAAAACGAACTTGTTACCTTAAAGCAACCCAGTTCAAAACACGATGCCCCCATTGCTAGTCTAATCGACTTTTGACCTTTCAAAAGCAGTCAGAAGATCCCCAGAGAATCCTTAATTACCCACATCTCTGATAAGCGACTTCCAACTCCCAGGCACAAGCGAAAGACAGAGAATTTACGAACCATTTATAGCACAATTGGAGCATTTAGGGGTTGAGTGTGTGTGTGTGTGTGTTTCAGGGGGTTAGGAAGGGAGAGGGTCAGGCTAGGATTAGAAATGGATTTTGTAACCACATCCTGTTGGTTGGAAGGTCTTGCCTGAATCAGAGAGTCCAGCCTCTGTCACCGAACTCCCGAGTTACAAAACCCAGGGTCCTGTTCAGCAATTTACTAATTGCAGGGTTTGATGGCCGACTGCCTGTTTCTGAAAATTCTAACTGGCAGAGCTTGACAGCAGAAGAAAGAGAGAGAGCAAGGGGGTGTGTGTGTATGTGTGTGTGTGTGTGTGCGTGCCTGTGTGCGTGCAACATGCAAGATTGCACCGGAATCATCCATACTAAATAAAGAGTACCATTTCTGAACAAATTCCTTTATTCGATATGATGAACAGAGGGTGGCACTGCCGACTGACCGCAAGAAGGTCGTGGGTTTGAATCCGGGCTGGGGCCTTTGTGTGGAGTTTGCATGTTCTACCCGTGTTCATGCGAGTTTCCACCGGGTGCTCTGGGTTCCTACCGCAGTCCAATAACATACACCTCAAACTAAGTGGAGATGCTAAAGTGGCCTTAGGTGTGAGTGTGAGAGTGAATGGTGTGTGTTCCTTGTGATGGATTGTGAGCTATCCAAAGTGGGTCCCTGCCTTTCTCCCAGAGTCAGCTGGTATAGACTCCAGCTCCCCCGCCACCCCAGAGAGGAAGAAGTGGGACAGAGATTGGATGGATAGATGGATGAACATCCATCAATATTAATCATGTTCGAAAACTGGACAAGAGACTGGGGTTATGACTCCACCCCTTTCAAAATAGAACCATGTCCACTGAAATTTAGGGCCTTCACTTAGGATGACACCTCTGCCAACACAGTGTCCCCATCACTGAGCTGAGGCACTGAATCTGAAGGCAAGAGAACCTTGTGACTACAGACAAATTACATGAAGACACCAATCAGCAGTCTGTGCAGAAGTGCAATAATTATTCAACCGAAGCTCATAGCTGTACGTGCACAGCTCACTATGTGACAGAGTGCTTCGACCAAGTGGGCTCTCGAAGTTTCACCAATATCCCTAAAGATTCAGGGAAATCCCCAAATTTTGTTGTCCAGAAATGCATCAAGCCCGACTTCAATCCAATCAGCCCAGAATTGAAGTGATGCACAGTGATATCATTTCCAAATTTGGCAGTGACCGGGACATGTAAATCAGGAGTACCTCATCACTCTGGCCTTCTGCTCTACAAGCACACCACAGGTATTTAAAAACAGTGAAGAACTGCAAAATAACTCAACCTCATACTCTGGGAATCCCAAGTTCTTCTGTAGCTCTCAGAGCCAAGAATGTGAAGGTTTGCAGCGGAGTGTTTTATTAATTCTCTAAGATTTATGAGACGTTGTGATGTAGGTCCAGGGGTGCCGATTATCCGTCCAACATTAACATCCCAGGAATATTAAACTTGGACTAACGGGAGAATGCACAGGGATGGTCATCCTCCATCACTATTTGGGTCCTTAATGTGAAAAGCACGTCTGTTATGAAGATCATAAAAGATTACTCTCGCCAATAAAGTTTCAGTGTATAGTTTTTACAGCTTACAATAACAGATTCATGCATTCAGCACACGCTGCCATTTGAACTGGAGTGTGTACTCTGAGGCCTGGATCAAATATTCTACTGAACCTCCTGACTCTGGCAGTCATGAGTAGCAATATTATACAATTCTTACATTTCGTCTCAATTTCCAGTCTCACACACCTCTAATCTTGTTCAGCTTGCATAAGAATGGTTAGCAAGTAGGCCAATTTTAATGTCATTACAATTTACCGATTGAAGGCTGGACTAAAATCATTAGTCAATATACTCTGTAAATTTTTGGGGCACACAGTGACGATGTTTGTTCTAATCCTTTAATTCTAAATTATTGACAGCTCACATGATGTTTCAGATGTATGGCTGCTTTTTTGGGAGATGCTATATGATAATACAGAACGTTAAATATTTTAAATGAACAGGCAAGTCTTTTCATATATTTGGGCTTTTTTCATAAGATCCATCCCTGTGTTTATTCGGGCTGGATTTTTTTGCGGATTTTCTGTTCATTTGTCAAATGTGTCCCCGCAACCCAGTGCGGCTTTTTCACGACCTAATCTACTCATCCTGTTTATGAGAGATGTCTTGTTTTAAAAGGACCGTTTGATCATATTCACGGCACTGGGCCAAATCTAAATGTGTTTGGCAAAATATGAAAGACTTTTACAAGGGTTTTGAAGCAGAGTTCCAAGATCCAGCATTCCACACGTTAGAAATTTGGAATAAATATGGGGAAAAAAAACCGCTCTCTCATCTGGGAACTGTGCGGCAGGACATGAGACATTGATTAACGATCTAAATGATTAACAATCTAAATGATCCATCTCAAAAAGATCAGGGCATCCGAGGCCAAATAAATCACATTGCATGAACCTGCACAGGAAACACTTAGAAATTTTTTTTGGGTTGAACACCTTGTTGGACCTCGGCGTCCGTAAAAAAAAAAAAAAAAAGAAAGAACACTGAATTTTTTACAATGGCAAAAGTTAATGGTTTCCAATATTTTTATTCAGCAGCGTGATAGATTCCGTCAGTAGATTGAGGCCATTTAAGGAATATTGTCTCAGTACACCATGTCTGGCTCATACAGACATCAACAAATTTTCAGACCCTGAAACCTGCATTATCAGGAAGTTTTTGTCCAGAACACTATTTCAGCAGGGGAACGCTGCCTGGGTTTTACAGAGATCCTCACTGGCGCAACTCCACAGTGCATTCTCACGCACATATAAACGTCCTGATAATGACTACTGTTGACAATTAAATATTTATCAAGATTATACAGGCACTGGCCATAACTCTAGGCAACTTAATAATTGACAGCATCTTATTCTGAGCCAAAAACCCCCATCAAAGCATAGCTTTTAAAAAGTATTGAAAATTCCTTACAAAGTTGCCAGAAATTTGGCTGCTCTCTCAGTTTACGTCAGGGCAGCGTCAACCTCAGACACGCGGTTAGAATGTTCTAGATTACTCTGATGGTGATATGAGGATCACTTCTAGCAACTGAAAGTGGAAAGTAAAGAATATTTCCTTCTGAAACTCTCTGGGACTCTCTTTTAATACCAAATCATGTTACTGACCTGTTGCCAATTAGCCTAATTAGTGGTTAGCTGTTCCACCAGGTGTATTTCTACAGCATCATAAAACCTTCCCAGACTTTTGTTTCCCCCATCCCAAATTTTTTGAAATGAGTGGCTGGCATCAAATTCAAAATGAGCAGATATTTTTCCAAATACGAAATTTCTCACTTTCAAAATCTGATATGTTGCATTTGTGCCATTTACAATTAAATATACTGTTTCAAGGATTTCCGAATCATTACATTCGGTTTTGTTTACATTTTACAAGGTGACCCAACATTTTTTTTGAAATGGGGTTGTAGTTCTGACGAGAACACAGACATAGAATTCTAAAGAACAAACCAATTCGAAAAATTTCAATTTCCTCTTTGACAGGATAA
Source organism: Gymnothorax reevesii (assembly GCA_029721435.1). Lineage (NCBI taxonomy): Eukaryota > Metazoa > Chordata > Actinopteri > Anguilliformes > Muraenidae > Gymnothorax > Gymnothorax reevesii. Next base: position 14,490,730 of record CM056583.1, on the reverse strand, counting down.
ACCAACAGTCTGACTCCACGTGTTCCAGAAGGTTCTGTAAACCTCAGAAAACTGACTTTGCTGGACTACGGTGGATATGAACTGCAAGGGCCCAAAGTATTTGGACAGTGACCCTATTTTAGGAAGCAATTATTCCCAAATGAAAATAGTTCACAACAAAAAGAGTGTAAGAACTCTTAACGAGTGGAGACTATTTGCTTGAATTTGAGGAAATTTGCATCAAAATTCAGTGAAGCGAGTCAGAAGCCCTATAAGTATATTGTAACAGTTAGAAAGTTTAGGGACCATGTTCACTACAGTCTAAGCGCGAGAGCAGGAATGAATATGGGCACAGTGAGGGCGCAGGCCTCTCACTGCACTGTGACTGCGTGTCGCCCCGGCAACCCCACCTGACTGGCACCTGCCCAATGGTTGCCGAGGCCTCATGTGCCTGTCACTGCTGTTCTGTTTGTGTCACTCAATTAATGCTTCCCCTGACCGCCAGACATTCGCCACCCTCGCCAGCACTTTACAACCACGGTATCTTCCAAACCCGACCAACGGACCAGAGCAGGGCGGAGTGATGTTGAATTACAGGCTTTTTAGAGTAGGAAGTATTACAAACCACCCACCACAACAAAAAATATTGGCAATCTTGCGCCTTCGATTGAACGGGACCCTCATAGTTCACACTTAGTCTTAAACAAACAGCAACCAAATGTCAGAGGCCATGTGAAATGCTTCTGGGAAACAATAGTGCTGAGAAGTCAGCTATTCACCAGCAGGGTTGTACAGCTCCCATCACCCTTTAACGGATAATTACCCTTGATTGTTCCCTTCTATTTTTCCTGAATAACAATCAAATCATTTATTAACTGACTGATCAAAACCAATGTGTGGCCTGTGCTGATTTAGAAGTGATAATGAGAAGCAGACAGATCTCACCAGGTTACTATGTAAGATTATAAGAGTGGATGTAATATCTAAACTTTCTCCAACACCTGTTGAAAAAAATGTATTTCTCCAGCAGAGGTTATGAAAGATTAAATAAAAAGTGACATTTATTTTGAAATGTGTCTTGAAATTGATATAAACCTTTAAAAGCATACATTTGGTGCAGAAAACATTTTTAAGCATATTGAAACATTATTGAATTTGACAAATTATGTTCAAAATCTTAGAAAATGGCCAAACGTTCACTGAGCCAAGCAAACACATTCACGCGTATCAGCACTGATTCATACGCATTTAAAGGAATTTGATGAAAAGCAATAGTTTGAATAAAGTTCAGCCAGTGTACGGCTTAGTCTCAGTGACTGAGCGAATCATCTATTCAACTGTTATTGGCAAAGCAAAGAGAGATGGTTGATTATAAGGTGAGAATTCACCCAACATCAACATAGTAGCTTCAATCATCTCGCTGATTGGCACTGATGTCAGCTTTATTTTCCAGGACGGAGCCTATATTTCCACTGGCGTTTGGTCAACATGAAAAGGCAGCTTCAGGCATGATGGCATAGATCAAGAAAAAGGCGCAAGACTGTCCATACATCCACTGAAAACCGCGGCAGGAAGTCTTTTTATGCTCAAATAGATGCTGCGATTTGACATTACATAGCCAAAGACCAGTGCCAATCCCCATAGAAACATGGCAGCAAGACCTCAAGAAATGACCTTAGATTCAGGATGAAATTCACGCTAGTTTTAACCTCACATTGTCTACCCGTTCTTGAGATTCAAAGACTCAGATTAGCCCAGATCGCAGATCAAATATTTCCGGGAATCGCCGCACTAGTCATGGTGATTGATGAACTAATCCGTCGCACAAAGCTGTACAGGTCAGCGTTACAAAGCCATTTCAGTAGTTTGTAATTTGCAACAAGAGTTATTGCAGTGGTTCGCACTGCTGCCTCAGAATAAAGAGGTTCCAGGTTCAAGTCCCGGTCAGCCACGACCTCTCAACATGGAGTTTGCGCGTTCTTCCCCTGTTAGCGTCGATTTCCTCGAGGTACTTCAGTTCCCCCCGACCCAATAAACACCCACCACTGCCCTTGACAGTACCAGATGGTCCTGGGTCACGACACTGTGGCTACCCCCTGCTCCTTAGTAACTAGGATGGGTCAAAAGGAGAGGACAAATTACTCCACAGGGATGAATAAAGTATGTCCATCAACTCATGTGACCTCATTTTGATGTGTATCCCATGCTCAATTCTACACCACACACACACATTCAGAATCTTTACTCCTCTGACTGGACTGACGGTCGAGAGGGAGGAAGGTGGTTCTCTAGTTCTTTGCAGATTTTATTTCCATTTCATAACATTACTCATGCGCCATGGCAGAGCGCACTAAAAATGGTCATTTGTGGACGGTGACGTCATATTCCGAAAGGGGAAAGCTGGTTTTTGTGGCATCGTGCACTCAAACCCGCGACAGAAATGGAAATGCGGAACGAGCGGATACCTCAGGTCTAAGATGCGGTAAAAAACCCTTTCCCTCTGTCCGCGCAGAGAAGGCACCGTCATCCAAACTCACTCAGATCAGAAACCCCGATAGGATGTAAATATAACTGACAAAGACTGTTAACACACACATTAAAAAAAAAAAAACCCTGACGATGATTTGTCCTTCAAAATCTAAGGTCTGAACCATTCTCAACATCCCCTGAAATGATCAAACAAGGACTCAATGTACTTAAGCCAGAAACTCGATCCCTCTGACGTAAGCCAAGCCCAAACGGTTCAAGTCCCTTCAGAAACACAGGGTCTGAATATATTGGATCCATCCTCCAACCCACTGAAGGGATGCGCCGTCCTGGTGTCTGCGGATTTCATTCAGTCCAGATCCTGTCTGGGGTTTCTGCTACACGTAAATCAGCTGATTTCTCCAGCTAGTTCAGAGCACCAGTCATCAGGCCCGTTTCCACTGCAGGAACTGCGGGGTAATTTTACTGGGCCGGGGCCGTTGTTCCGTGTCTCCACCATCGGAACCACCCCAGAAGAACAGAGTTCCGGAACTTTTACAAGGGCAAAAAAAGTCCTTGCCTCGGAGCAGGTACTCGAAACGGCCCCGAAAAACATGTAGGAGGGGCTTGGGGTTTACTTGACGCTGACTGGATTTACTCAGGGTGGGATGTGACATCAACAGAAAGCAACAAAATAGCCGGCATTTTTAAAACTCAGCAGACGACGAGGGGTCGCATTTTTAAAAGGACGTCAGACAACTTTACAGGAACCTTCCTCCTACTTTGCCCTCTCGATGGAGAGACAGCAGTTGAGAGGGCCGAGTGAGAGGATGTTCCTGTAGTAGTTCCCAACCCCCATATACTACCAGGAACTTCTTTGGTGGGAACGGGCCCATGGAGGCCTCCAGCTCCTTAGCAACGGTGAGGCAGCTAACTGCGGAGCCACTGGGCAGACCTTAGTCTGGTCCCAGCTCCGCCTTAAGAGATCCAGCCACACCCCAATTCACTCATGACACAGAGGGGCAGAGCTTCATTTGATCCAGAGGGGAGGAGCTTGATTTGGCCAAGCTCCACCCATTTGGGTCTGCTGTGAGAACCACTTGAAGCCACTGGCTGCATCTGAGCACTTCGAGCTCTGATCCATTTCAAGCCGCACACGCACACGCACACACACACACACACACACACAAATGTAATGCTCCATGTATTACTTCTTTCCTCATTTCAGTGCTTTGTCCCCCACGTTCCCCTTCACATACCATCATGAGATCTCTGGACTCCAGCCAGGCCGTCCATGTAAACAACACTCCCATCTCCACAAAACCTGCCTGATGATATAATGGATAACACTTTACAATACAGCAGCCCACCTAAAATGCCAGCAACTCATGCTGTTTTTGCTGACCAACCACAGCAAAGTCAGTCAAAAAATCAATAATTCATGTCAGCAATACTAGATCATCTCAAGGAAAAAAGGAGTAAATTTAAACTGCTTGACGTTAACCCTGAGAGCACTAAATGCAGCCATTGTTGCTCAATGATATAAGATATCAAAATCAAAGCAGTTGAAAACCTATCATGTGTCGCCACATGATAGGTTATCAGCAGCACAGGATAATTAAATGCATATTATTAAAAATATATATATTTCAGCACTCTAAGGGCTTATAGAGGTAATCCTACACTTGCTGTGTTGCTAAATAAAGGTTTAAAAAATTACTAATCCTCGATGACAGCTTTGGCTGAGTATGGAATTTTTTAAGCGAACGGAAAACTGGTTAAAAAGATTTATACAAGAGTTATATTAGTCAAAAAAGGACAGAGGATTAGAAACAGTCTCTCAGGAGCAGTGGGCTAAAATAACTTCTGCAATCAACAGGCTCTCTGATAAGAGACCGACTCAAGAGTAAGAGCGAGGGAACCTCTCCAAAATGCCTCTCTTTTTTCCACTTTAAGTAATGAAATAAAGCCAGAAAAGAAACTGAAAGGGCTGAGGCGAGGGAACAGATCAGGGAGAGAGGGGAAGTCGCTCGGGCAGTGAACAATGGCAGCCATCTTGAGTTTCAGTGGTGGGTAATGGATGATACTGATGAGGAACTTTATTTGGACATTCGGACAATGCCGCCCCTCAGCCGCTGAGCCCCGTCGCCTGGATTCCAGAACAAAGAGGCCTCTTTCAGCGCCCTGAGGTCCGTAAGTGTCCCCAGGAAAAGCCTGCATGCTTCACTGGATGCCAAGGTCAAGTGGCAACTTAACAGCATCAATGCATCCACTAGCAGCTGCGCTCAAGGAGATGATCTATGGATTGGCCACACTTCTCCAGACAGCCGCATTCTCAAAAATGATAAATGAGAAACACACTGCAACACTAGCAAGTAAATGAGGCAAGGAAATGGATTCTTGAATCGATTTTCCCGACATAGTCCAGGCTGAAATAAGCAACGTGGAATTTGCCAACTTTTTTTAGATTATTCATGTGTATATTTTTGCGGTGGTTTATGCTATGCACTCGTGAAGAGGAACACGAATGTGGATGCGCCGAAGCGACAGAAGTGGTGTAATTACAAATACGTGGCAAAAACCACTTCAGTAATGTTTTACTTGGCGGCATGAGCAGTTCAAGGAAACTTATTTGGTGCCATTCTGGCAGCCATTTTGTTTCAAACAAGAGGCCATGCATGAAGTTTCGCTTAACTTCCTTGTCAATCAGCCAGTTGGTTCCCAAGGGCCACTTCCAAGTTACCAAAAAGCCCAGTGCCAGTACAGTACAGAAATGAATGTGCAAATAAACACAAAAACACATACAGCGAATAAAAATATTAATAGGAGCCTGACTAACACTTCTTGGGTCTATAGTGCTTTGCTTCTACATTTTGCTTGAACACGCTTTTTGGTTTTCCCCGACGGGATGTTTGAGCTGTTGCTTTTACGACAAAAAAAGCTTTTCTCCTAAATAAAATAATTTCATGAAGCAACAGCATGAAGCAGTTATAAGTCCCATTTTTAATAGGTCATAATAATCAGACTCCACAGCTGCCTGCAAGGATATGATTCTCTTAATCCTTATGTCCAAGTAAAAATGGTATACGTTACATAATTTTATTGTAATGCATTTTCAAGGAATTTCCTTGGGCTTTTTCAAGGGGAAAAAAAGGTCTGTTTCATCGTTCAGCACACAAAGCTACATCAAAGGATCATCTTTGGGAAAGCAATTTAGCAACTGAGCTTCACAGTTCAAAAACAGCTGCGAGTAGCACGTCTGTGATGATCTTAATTACATGTCATCAATGACGTTGATTCTGAATGAAAACGAGGCGCGCGATGCCTGAGGTACGGAGCAGGGGCGGAGCGCGCGGCAGCTGCAGTAGTCTTTACCCGAAAGCACGCGCATTGAAAGCCCAGCGCGCGAATTCCCTCAGACGGTAACGCGCGGCCCCGCGAACAGAGGGGTCATTATAAACGCTAAAATATGCGCTCTGGAGAAACAGAAATCCGACGCGCGCGCAGGAGATAAGGTACGCGGTGAAATTATTTAACTGTCACTGTCGATTATATCACTACCTCTGTCTTTAACGGGACTGTTATGCTCCGTTTGTTTTACAGGATGCAGGCTCAGATGTAGCGACCGGGTCGACGTGATTCGCATAAATGTGCATTCACAAGAATGTTTTCCCATTACTTAAAATGTAATATAAATGAAACCGGAGACGTGTAGACGTCGGCATACCCAGATTAAAGTTAAATATGATCAGCTTATATCTGCAAGATTTAATCTTTGATAAAATACCTGCAGGCTTTTGGCACATTGCACGTTTTACAAGGTGAACAAAGAAAATAAGCTTCCGTGACTTCACGTGCCAGATAAACCTAGATGCTGCCCTGAGGTCATGATTTACATCATGTGCAGTTCAAATCCTTGAAACTCCGTCTGGGTGGGTTGAAATTCTCTTTTGGCGGGCGAGGAGCACGATGTAAAAGGGACTTATCGGACCAGGCGGCCTTCATCCATTGCAACAAAGTCCAGTTCTACAACTCACATGCCAAAGTATCGGCATTTTTGACAGTAGATGCGGGGCAGAAGGGGCTCTCTGACCCGTGTGCAGCTGCAAATAAAGAATGTGCTGCAGGTTATGATGCACTGTGTGTGGAGCAGATGTTGATGCAAAGTCGAATCCGCCCTTGGGATCATAGAACATTGGGGCGAAAGTTCACAGCCGCGTGCCAGCTCTGTCACCGTGCTTTAGCACAGCTCTCTCCGCCTTTGGCTATAGGGTGATAGAGCAGGCAGTCAGAGTTCGGGCAGTGACGCTGTCCAAAGACAAGGGCAATGAGTCGTACGCAGTTCACAAGATACGCGTGATAAACCCGAGCAGAATCAATGCCGACAACCTCACTTTCATGGATTTAATATCCACAGCACCGGAGTAGAGTCAAAAATCTTAATTTCCGTCACTGCTGAGATTCATATGGACTCTGCTTTGTGCACGAATCCCACCTTATTGCTAAATGACCAAAGCGTCTGTTTCAGAGGCCAGAGATTAACGCGATCTTCAGCATTGATTGTTTAGATTTCTTTATTTCCTTTATTTCCTTTTCAAAGTGGCTATTCCCCCAATCGCTGGTGGAAAAGTAAGGAAAGTCACTCTTATTCCCCCCAACCACCTGCGTGATGCCGCGCTCCAGATGAGACCATTAAGATGGTGCCAGAAAGTTTCACCAAAACATGGCACTCACGAAATATTCAACGCATTTCATTTGCTGCGAATGGCTGGGTGAATAACAAAAATGACATACAATTGACCCAACGATCGGTGTATAGCCCTCGCCTTTCCTTTTATATGATTGTAGTTAGCACGTATAGCAGGATTGTAGATTATCGCCACTTATGCAAAACCATTCCAGGCAACGCATTCAGCCACGGTCAATCTTTCCCTAATTTTTTGGGCTGTAAAACTCCTATGGGGTTGTGTGACCACAACTTGGTCACGACCAGCCATCGTCCACCACTGGGACTCATTCTGTTACCCACAGAAGGTCATGTTGTCACGAGTGGAGTTTCTCATAAACCACATTTCTGCTCAAAATCAGAGCTGAGACACCACTTACACAGGCTCACCTCTTCAGCAATATAAACGTTTCCCGAGGTGTTCCGCCACAATACGCTTCATTCAGAAAACAAGCAAGAAAAATCAGCAATTAGCCATATTTACGCTGTGTGCAGAATAAAAAAATGAGTTTGTAAAGTATGTCAACATCCTGCCAAGGTCGCCTTATGTGAGTCACAGCTGCATTACCGTGGCAACTTAAATCAGCCAAGCGAGCGATGTTGGCGGACCAGCATGGTGAATCAGTTTTAATGTAAACTGGAGAGAGACTTGTGCTGGGACATGCAATCTCAAATGCCGGTTGTGCAAACACTTTGGAACCACTAAAAGGTTTTCTTGCATCTCTCACCCCCCTTCTCTTCAACCCACAAAGCGCGTTGAGAGCCAATTGTATTCATATTTGGTGATCTCCCACCCCTCGGGGTGTGAAGTCATAAAAGTGTGACTGAACATTCTAATGCTGACATAACATTTAAACTGACAGTAGTGGGAAGTGGAGTTTTAGAAAACACAGATTCAGAATTCAGAAGAGAACAATACCATGACAACAGAAGAGTGCAAAGCCCCATGTCCATCTATCCTTGAACAGGAAGATGGATGATCAGAGATGCGGTAACTAAACGTAGATTCCACCTCAGAGGGCGTCATTTCATTCCTCCTCTCTGTGCTTTAAATATGGGATGGGGCTTTTTTCATTTTTTACCCTTCAGTGCCAATTGGGTGAGAGCAAAGACAAAAAAAAGCACAACTCACGATGGATGCTACTTATCAGCATACTGCGACAAATGACTGGCTATATCATTGGTCTCAATGTGGTGAGAATTTCTCCAGTGTTCCTGTTACGTTTAAAATTACTAGCAGGTGATCTGTGCGCAGTCTCAAAAAGTTTGGTCTCTGGAACAAACGGCATTGGCGAACAGTTAGCCGCAACCTTCAGAATTTTTGAATTTCGAAAGAAGAATACGGTTCAGTGCCGCGCATTTTGCAAGAGTTTATTTCTTGCTTCGGTAAAATTTTACAAAAAATGAACAGGCTTACAGCCCACTGAGATCTGTGGGAGCAGAGCCAAGTTCCCTTTATGAGTTTTCATTCAACAGACCCAACAATTCATTTACAACCTCTTCCCTGTCAGGGGAGAGAGTCTCTTGACTTATCAAGTGCCATATTGTTCACTACAATCAAATTCACACGGCTAGGGGCATATAAAAAGACAAAAGAACAATAACAGACAAATGCATCATGATAAAAATGTAAATTTGTTAATATGTAAACTGAATTTCAAAATGTTCCTTCCGCCAGGACAGGCGATTTCATACAGATGTTCGGTTTCTGTGAAAAACTCTACCGAGACACCTTCACCTTTTAACAATCTTGTGATATACTCTCTCACTGAAATGATCACATGGTACAGTTGGGCAGCAGAGTTGCTGCGTGTTCAAACAGCCTCTTAACAGTCACACAAATCTCTCGCCTAGAAAGACGAGGTGAAAGGATACGGTATTTACCACGCTCGCCCTACCTCTCCGCCAAAAGATGTAATCGGCTACCAGCGTAAAAGACGATAGCCCGGCTCCCAGCAGCCCCCACGCAACAAACTCAGGTCTCATCAGATCCTCACAGAAACTTGACGACAAGCGTTCGTCTTCGAGGCATCTGCCAGAGCGGTAATTTCATCCCGAATGGTTGAGTTAAAACAACAAGGGCCGCCCCGTAAACGGCGGCCCTCGGCTTTGAGGCTACCGCCACGAGGAAGCGTTAAGGCAGCGGTTTTAACGGCTCGAGAAACGAGGGCTGCGAAAAAAATAAAAATCAATCTTTCCATCAAAAACACCTCCCTCACTGTGCTGAATACGGCCGTGTTCTTTGGACTAGACTTGCTGCTCCTTTAAGAGCGTTACTATGCTTGATCCAGCACATGGCAAAATTGTTTTTTTGGACGCATTCACAGACACTTTAGTGGAACCTATATGTGCAGGGGTGGCCGGCCCTGGCCTAGAACCATACAGTGTGCTGGTTCCTGTTCTCACCACCCACTAAAGAACCAAAGTTGGTCTCGTTAACTATGCTGTCAGCTGCTTTAATTGATAAATGATGCGTTCAGCAGTAATGAAAACCAGTGGAAAGTTCAGCTCTCCAGCACCAGGGTTTGGCCACTCCTGGTACAAAAATATTTTTGCTTTAGGTTCAACTTGCAAAAGCAACAAAAAAATGGATTTGAACACACAAAATCTGTCATGTCTGAGAGATTAATTTCTTCACAGAAGGATGACGGACAGCCCTGCCTAACAGAACTGGTAATGCATTCACATTACCATCATTTTCCCTCCTAAACGTTTTGAGTCAGAGTCGACCTCAGACTTCAGGGAGACCTTATTTATGGATAAAATGCTGGGGTGTCATGGCTGGATGAGTTTATTTGCATAATTTTTTTAAAAAGAGGGCACTTTTTTAAAAAAAAAAAAAAAAAGAATTTCATCCAAGTGTCCACAAAATGCCTTGTCATCAGCTCTCAGTTGTACACACTGTGACAGGTTGGCAGGAGTCCGGGGCTCGGCGGGCTCCGCTCGAGAGAGTAATTTGGACGTGCTTGGCTAGCACTAGCGGTCGCTGATTTACGGAGCAGCTGTGCAGGAGAGAAGAAGAGCTGGAGGCTGGGAGGACCGGACAGCCTGTTAAAAGGCTGCAGTGTGCGTGTCGTACCGCAGAGAGACGATTTCAAACGCTCCAGCGAACACAGAGGAGGGAAAAGCCATCAGAGAAACGCCGCAGTCAGCATGATGGGCCTTTTCTCCTCCGCCGGGAGACCAGGGTTTATACAGCTTCATCACACCAGGGACAGCAGATCTCTGACTCAAATGAGAAGAAATGGCTTTTTTTCTGCATTTTGTCTTCAGTCACTTCTTCATATTATATATGAAGTTTAACATTCCTTTTCATTATTTATGTATTTATTCACTTATGTGTATATAAAAATTATATATGTTTTTTTTTACTTTTTTTTCCTTCCATCTCATCTCCTCTTTCTTTTCCAGGAATAGATGGACAGATTCTACGAAATAGTTTTTAAGCTGCAACTGGATATTGATAATATTTGCTAATATTTACCTTGTTATGAATGTGTATGATAAACTACCATAATGAAAGCTGTATGCAATGTGCATTTAGTACATTTCTGTCCATTCATGTACTCAGCCTGAGGGGCGAAGGATGGAGCTTCATTCAATGAATGATGACAGTCAGTTGTGTGACATGTTTGGTCAACGTGGGTCAAGAAACCTGTTTCAGACGGTCTCTCTCTTTTTATCTTGTAAAAGAACCTGATGCAGGTCTTTGTACAGAAATGCTGTTCCCAATAAATTTTTGTAATTTAAAGTGCAGTAGACAGTTTGCAGACCCGATATTAATGCAGCTGTTTGGCCCCTGAGCAAGGCCCTTAACCTCATGTTTCCGCAGTGGGAGAACTGGCCCTGTTTAGTCTAATCAACTGCAAGTCACTTAGAACAAAAGCATCAGCCAATGAATGCTCAGTAATGCAAGGTAAGCGCGATTACGAGTGAGCTGTACACTCAGGCTTGTGTGTGTAACTTTCACTTTAATCAGATTAGAGAGAAAACTGAATACTTACTGTAGATAAAATAGGAGGTTATGTTTAGAGTACGTAAATTAAAGTATAAGAAAACAGCGTCTCAATTTTACACTAGGTCGCACGGTCGTGGAAATATGCCCGATCAATGTCTCGTAGCTGCTTGGCAGCCTGATTAAAAACAGATTCTGCCATCCCAGTGGTCTAAACTACAGCCTAAACCAGCCCTCCAAACTAACAAAGACATCCCTGAACATTGAAATGCATCAACAGACAATAAAATCAGAAAATAATCAAGAACAAGCCTGAAACGCTGAGATTTCCCTCACGTGGTTATGGCGTTCCGGCCGGGAAACGAAATGCAACAGAGGGACGGGAGGACGGACAGACGTATGACGAGGCACATGCACACACACTATAAGACGCATCTGTTTTAGTTTTGGAGGAAAGATGTTGCCCGCTTTAACACAGGCATGAGGGACGTACACGCCACAGGAAACACTCGTTCCTTTATACATTCACTTTGTGGCGGGGTGTAATAAACCATAAAAGCCAGTGTGTTTCAAATAACGAAGAGAGAAAGGATTTATTTTTGTTCCACCACACAGATCAATTAAAACGAGAATCTTTCACAAAGACAGCAAGAGTGCAGAGAATTCCTCACCGTGATCGAGTTTTACTACCTGTGAAATTCACTGAAATATACAAGGAATGTCCACAACAAGGGCTGCTTATACCCGATTACTACAGTGCATTTAAAACTAATCATCCATTTTTCAACCACTCACTTCGTACAGCCAGTTTATCAATTTTCCCTGACCGTTTAACTTTTCTCCACACCAGAAAAGGCATCTGTTGCTTTCTGACATGCACGATAAGACAGTAAAATACAAAAATACATTCAGTGGACAGCTACCTTACAGTGGCTCCATAATTCTCACATCAAAATTCAAACATAGTAAAACATTAAATGTTTACAGGAGACCAGATTTTGAATTGCTTAAACTGTAATTCAATCCAGGCATTTATATTGCCAGATCAACACCGCATACCCCGACCAGTGCTAATAATTATAAAAAACTAGGCTTATGCCGTTGGAGGCGACGGCTGGGGGTATATCCCCGAACGCCCCCAATCCTCCAATTCCCCAATCCTTGAATAGACTTTCATTTGAACTTAATTTCAGGTCAATCGGACAAATGGTTCTGAAGATATGGCCAAAATGGTAATTTTCCATCACAAAGCGCCACCTAGTGGCATAATATTGAACCATACGGGTATGATGTCATCATGTGACACGTTGTGAGGTCATGACCTTGCAGTTGCACATAGTTTCATGTCAACTGGACAAATGGTTCCAAAGACATGGCAAAAATGGTGAATTTTATTTGACAAAGCTCCACCTTGTGTCAAAATTTTGACCCAAACATGTGAGTGTCATCGTGGGACACATCCTCGGGTCATGACCTTTCATTTGCACTTGATTTGAGGGGAATTGGACAAGTATTTCCAGAGATATGATAAAAACAGTGATTTTTCAGTTTTTGGCCCCTGGTGGCCAATTTAGAAATTGTAAATTGTCCAAAATCGAATCAGTTCTTCCTCTCTATGATACTTACTTATATGCAAAACATGAAATTTCTAATTGAAATATTACTGAAGTTATCGCGTTAACACGTGGGGCGGCGGCCGGACTAGAAACATGATATCCCCGAAACGCCATTTCGCGTTCGGGGATATAAATAGATATTCCAGTCCAGACTGAGCGTCAGCCTTCCCTACCTGTATGTAAGGCCAAACTCAAGTGACAGTTCTTCTCATACTGACAAAAACCAACCAGTGCGGTAACAAGCGTCCCATGATGCACTCAAAATGGGAGAGAAACGCAGTTAAAGAATGTTGAGTCAAAACAAAGGGAGGGGAAAAAAAATTAACTTTTTAGGCAGAGGAATTTCCCAGAGGCCCTCAGAATTTGGGAGACAGATGTGGAGAGCTGGGACACCAGGCTAAAGATCTGGAGGCGGCACCGAGTGCGACTGGCTGATCCACCGAGTTCACCGTCCCTGAGCCTCCACTCTTATTCAGGAGAATAATGTGCATCACATTAGTGTAATATGCTTACCCATACACATCCCAGCAGACATATTTATCACAATGTTCTTGCCTGCTTATCTTCAGAAACAATGCTGAAGTACTTAACCATAAAGTGACCAAGTACTGCTTTATTTTTTATTGTATATTTATTTTATATTTATCACTTAATATTTACCAGCTGCAACTGATGGGCTGTTTTTGCTTTCCTACTGTCGGCGTGTGTGTGTGTGTGTGTGTGTGTGTGTGTGTGTGTGTCTCTCTCTCAACATGGCAAAATACAGTCCTGGCACATCATGCAGCAGGACCGACCAGAGAAGCAGTTTTGAGGATTTAATCAGGTGTTCATATGCCAGCCTGTGGACAGGTTTTGTCAGTGCGACAGCATTACAGCCGCGCGAGATGAAGATGTGAAACTTTACAGGTGTGTAGCTGACATCAAAAAGAAAGTGGAGTTTGAGGGCAGATTCGTTTCGAGAGGAATGAAGTGCAGCTGGTGTGATCCATCATGAGATGGTCTCTGATTCAACCCAAGTTTGACCTTTGGTAACAGAAGAGAATCGCAAGTGAAAATTGGGAGAATACAAGGATATGTATGACAGAAATGTCTTCCTGCTAAAACCCGATTCAATTTCTGTTTTTCCCCCCAATAGACAGGAGAGAAGCCCATCTATGAACAGTTCCTCACGACCCAGATCCAAGTCAAGGAAAACTGCTTGGTTGTGGGTTAGGTCACCGTTTTTGATTTGTTCACACCTCAGTGAAGAGAGACTCATTAGGGAACCTGTTATAGACAGCAGTCAAAGAATTTTTGAGCTCTTTTAAACAAGTTGCCACGTGATAGGTTTTCAAAAGCTCTGCGCAAAAATACCTGCATTTAGTGCTCTAGGTGGATCCAGTTTGAACGCCATCTGTTGATTGAATGGGGTTTTCCCGCATGGGAGCTCTTTTGAACAAGTTGCCACGTGATAGCACAAGATCATTTATTTATAATTTTTGAAAATTCATTTCAGCACTCTAAAGGTCAATAGATGAGTCTCTGGCATGTATTGTCCTACACCTGTAGAATAGAGGACTGTGGGTAATCTGCATATAGACTGAGATTACACTGTCCAGCTGCGAGTCAAGGGAATCTCCATATACTCACTGAAGCACAATGAACACTGCTGCACTTCTGCACAGAATGCAGAAATAAAGACACCGAAGGCCGAATGCAGTGACCCAAATGAACAAACTTATCCTTTATGGGCCAGTTTTTCTGGGAATCGGTCAGAGTGTGATATATGATGGTCTCAGATTTGCCTAAAATTTTTGTTGGTGAAAGACAGTTGGTTCAAGAGAAAAACTGCACAGTTTTAGGTGCCAGTACCCTTCGGTTTCTTTTTTCAGGGGCACCAGAAGAGCCAAAGATTCTGAAATGAAAAATGAGCGCTGAAAAAAATTCAGCTTTCAAATGCAATTATATAATTACGCCAACAGCAGCCAAAATAAATCTTCACATATGTCAATCCACTATGTGTAGGGCTCGCAATAATCTGAAAATTTTTGCGGGCTGTCGAGGGCGTGTCCTACAGGGGGCGCTGCAAGATGCTACTTTTGGCCATTTGAGCAGTAATATCAGGGGCATTTCCAGACTGTGCCCTCAACAGTCCAAGATGATTTATTGATGATATGATACCATGGGACGTCCTAAACATAATCAACACAAGCTTGGGAAGCACAAGAGTACAGGTGGCACTTCAGTCAGGGAAAAAGTAAAATTTGGCAATCTGGGAGGTCAAAGGTTATGCGTCCTCATTCGATTCTGATGAAACCTTTTCGGCTGGGTAGCCCTGGGTGTCTACTGTGATGTGAAGATTACTCTGCATTACCTGGCTCTGAAACAGTAGGGCCTGTGCTTCACCGTGACAACTTCCAGGAAAATCAGGGAAATTCATCTTCAGAAAAAAAAAAAAAGAAAGCGAATAACAACAGCTGAAAGAGAGTAATCTTCTTTCCGTTTCTGTCTTTTTAATATCCTGTAAAGTTTTTACAAGAGCTCCCCATCGCAGGAGGGGCCGCGATACAGGCACACCTGGCGCTCCTCACCTTAACGAGGCCCCGTGCTGACAGGTGCGAGATGGACGTTATCGAAAACCGGCTGGATCGTCCACCTGGCTGGACCTTCCCTGCCTAAGCTATCCGCTGACCTGAGACTGGAGCCCGAAAGAATACCTTGGATATTTTTCCACTTTTAAAAAGGCCAAAGTCAATGATGATTGGATGCAGGTGATAACAAGTCTATGATGGGGAAATAAGAACATGTACATCAACCTCAAATGACCCTTTCCCCTTTGACCTTGACAAAATGGCTAATCACCTGGATTGAAGACATGATGCATATCGTGCACCCATAGGCTCTTGACCACACAGTGCACTCATGCCAAATCATCAGCTATTCTGAAGCCACAAGACAGCCTCTCAAAATTTTCCATGCACTTTCTGGACTTGCAAAAAACAAATAAAATTTAACACACCTCAGAGACCACTTCTCCATCACTGCGTGTTATGGTCTACATTAGCGAAAGCAACATTGATTCTATTACTTACGACTCAATATAACACTGTTCATTGCCAGTCCCTGTAAAACAAGTAATGCTAGGAAATAAGTGCTTATTGAGAAACTTTTTTCAACCCTTAGAGGACTTTCACAAGATTACAATTTAATCATAAGTGATTAGAATCTGGGCACAAAACATTCTAATGCCAAATTAATCATGAGTGGAAAATGACAGCGGTGGCACTAAGTGCCTCCTATCGCTTGCTAATCTCCCCTTTTCACTTCTAATCCTGAGGGACAGGTTATACACAAGAGCCTGTCTGACAAAAGGCGAAACCTTTAAGCCCTGTCAAAGCTAATAATTAAGTCCCACTTGCCATTACAAATGTATATTGTCCCAAAATAGTACTGCACGTGTTTCAGTGAGTAATGACAAGTAGTTGCTAACTGGTCGGTTATAGCTAGACGGCCAACTTGCAAAAGCCATACAAGCAAGTACATGGCTGACGGCAAACACCAGACATGACATTTATTGACAAGAAGTTCAGTGACCCAGACAAATCGGTAGCCACAAGACTTAGAATTTTAAAATTTTTTGCTAGCTAGTAACATGGCCAGATCAGACCAATGACTGAACTAAATACTCCAATCAGAGCTACACTTCTATAAGACTGGGATGTGCCAGACCACTCCCAACCACTGCTAATTAACCAATCACAGCTCTGGAGGATCATGGACTTGCACCTCTGTCAGTATTTTCACGCTGATGGTCCTACATTGTGAATGTTGTGAGCTCATGTTATGGTTACATCAGGAAGCTACATTCACTGCAATGTCCAGTCGTCAATATTGTCTGGCACGAATTATTGCCGAGGAATGAAACTTAGACCCTTTTCTTTCCGCAAATACAAAATATCAGCAAGTGATTATTTTACTAATTTCAAGATTTAACTGTAGTAAGATTCCACAAGTCAAGCAATCCCCACTCTTTGGTAAGGAGTGTTTCTTTTAGCATACAATTAGAAGAGGCAACATGATTTACGTCCAAATACAGTATCAAAATTTTTCATAAAATGGGCTTTTGATTTTGAGATTTTTTTTTTAGCAAATTTAAATCCAGGCTCTCGAGACATTATTGTCCATTTCCTCCACAAATCAGTGGGAGGAATTTACACTGAGCAACTGCTAGATTTCTGTATAAACAGCACAGCATGAAACAAAGTCCTGGTACCTGCACCTGGGCCCCAGGGTAATTATCCAAATCGTCTTTTCATTTGAGCTGAGGATGATGACGCAACAAAGACTGTTCTTCCTCTTATCGTGGTGTCAACAAGTGCCTGCGGTGGGAAAATATCCTAAAATGTTCTAAATTCAAAGTAAAACCATAATCTCAGTTCAACAAGAAAACACTTTAAAAAGAAAAAGCTGCAGTGAAGAAGCAAAAAACTTATGAATCTGCCAAAAAACCCAAAGAAGCCAAACTCTGCAGAACCCTCCAGGCCGGCCTAATGAGCGAACCTTCCAGAATGACCATATCGGTCAGCTGGTCCCTGTACCTGAGCATGTGCACCTGAGTGTTCTGGAACCATCCACGTCCTCCGATAACTTACTAAACTTAAGGAGAACCCAAGGTTTGGGAGACTGAGGTGTGGTGTTCGAGCGTCCCTGGAGGCCGAAAATGAAGGTAAGTTATTATGGAATGGCAAACTTGTTGCTAAGGGACAATTTGCCAATCAGAATTAGTAATATTTGAGAAGGTAGAAGGAGTCACTTTTAATCCAACCTAAAGGAAAGAGCTAAAAGGCCAGTAAATATGAGGGTTCGGACAGCCAGAGGTCAGTCGGCGTGGGGTGATTGATGAAGAATGGTTGCTGTGTGGTTTGCGCAGACCTGAGTTTTTTTGTGCTTTTTTCTTCTGGATGGATTTACAATAAACCCAAATACATCAGACTCTGGGGAATAGATCTATTTTTTTGGAAATAGATTTGCAAGGGTCCATGGAACACTTCGTCCACTCGCTCAGACTAAGTATTTTCCTACCAAATGCCCGTGCTGGGAAATTAAGGCAATAAAAATCCCCAGAATTTAGGAGATAGGGGTAATTATCTTTAAGTGCGAAGCCGCTACAATCTCCGTGTTTTGGCAGAAAGATCACACGCTCAAAGCCGGGGTTTTAACTCCTGGGGCCCTGGGTAAGGCTTTACGTCAGAACAGCAAAGAACTGCGATCAACCCCAGGACAACTTTTTAATCCCACTTTAACGAGAGGATTTAATCCACAAAAAAAGAATGTAGCCATGTTTTTAATTATTAGCATTCCATCCTCCTGCGTACCGTCAGTCCTGGAGATGAGGAAACTTTGTTTTAAAAAATAATATTCCCTTATCCGCAAAAAAGTAAACAACTTCATTTTCTTAGGTTCATGGACAAATCCGGCCACAATTACAAAAACATTTTGTCAGAGAAGAGCCAAAACACCAATGAGTTGAACACATCTGAATCACCAAAACAAAATAAACACTATCACTATCAAAATAAACACTACTAATCACACTGCCCTCCGCAGACCAATGCCATTTAAAATCTACAGTTGAAACATAATCTCTACAGCAGTGGCAGCCAATCTGGGTCCTGGGAATCTACCTCTCCGAGCGGTTTCACTCCTCTGAAGGCACAGAACTTCAGTAAACTTAGGTGGGCCTAATTAGGGTTGAAATTAAAACCTACTGGACGGTAGATCTCCAGGGATAGGTTTGGTTACCACTGCTCTACAGTCATCCTGTTGCATAATTCTTGGTGTGTTTGGACGTAATATTCCCTTTCGAATTCAGCACGGACGACGAGTCATTTACACCTGCATTCCAGACGGGTTTACCGAACCAGACTGGCAGGATGCTGTAATACACACGGTTCTCTGGAGAAACACACACTCCCACAAGCTTCTCCTTTTCACACTGATGTGTACAAATCAAACTTACACACGTACGAGGCAGGAGGACGGAACTTTAAGCGGAACTATGGAACTCGTACACCAGCGAGATGCCTGTGGGAGGGTTTAAGGGTCCCAAGGCAGGAACTCCACAAGGTGATTATTCCAACCCCGCCAGCAGATCTCACTAGTCCTACCTTCTGCCTTTGAAGAGCTGGCGCCAATTGTTGGAAGAGGAGGAGAAATTGAAGAAGGCTTGGAGAACCTGCTGTACCTAATAGTTGCTCACAAAAAAAAATTAAGCTCCAAGGAAGAGACACCAGGGAGGAAAACTAGAATTGAGAATAAGAGGTTTGAGTTACCCCTTCGCCCAAGCTGATCCATCCCCTTCTAAGACAAAACAGGAACTTATATACGCAAGACAATCTGAAGGACTGCAGCTGACCACACTCTGGGAACTACAAACCAACTAATCAATCAATTAACAGGAACGACCTGCTGGAGCGGGAAGAGCCAATGAAGCGGACATGGAGGTTGTGACAGTAAACTGGAACAAAATTCTCTGGAGGACTCACTTACTGAACCAGGTCATCCCACCTTTGCCACTTTCAGCTTGGCTCTGGAGGACCCCCGACCATACTGGTTTTATCCTTACAGCTGCCCTCCCATCCAACCGTGGCTGATAAAAAGTTTTGTTGTTTTTTTTACCCCCCGTTAAATTGTCGATTGCAAACTTTTCAGTTGTTTTTGGAAGACAGTGGACGTATCTCCGGACTGGTGTTCACAAGCAAATGGCAGCATTACATTCTTAATCGAGCTACAACCTGGAGAAGAGATTTTTTTTTTCTTCTTCGAAAATAATCGAGCTGTTGAACATTGTCAAGCCCGTACCCCCAATCGTCTGCCCTCTAGCGGTCCATACAGAGCAAGTTAATGCAGTCCCCCACCCTCTTACAACCCGGGGTGATGAAATCCCAAATTGTCCATCTCCCTTACAGGGCCGCCGTCCAGTCGGCAACAAGTCGCTTGGGTTCGAACAGAGACCAGAGAATGGCTGTGGGCTCCAGGGCTTTTATCTGAAAGAACACTTAATGACTTCAAATTTGCTCCCTGTTTATCTTTCTTTGCCTTGGGCAGCTTCTCAGGATGGGAGCGTCAGGGGGGAGCGTTGGCTGAATGTTCTGAAAACGTTTAGCATTACGTCCACATTAGGACGGCACCAGGGACAGTGTGCACTGTCCAACTTTCCGACCGAAGGAGACCGCATTAATATTCCCGTTCTGTGGAGAAACCGCCCGGGACCGCTGTTCCTGGGCCGAGAAAACATCGCGTCAGCTCCCCTTACCGCTCGCGCAATGAGGAATCTGGAAACTTCCCTGCATCCTGACCGCTACATCAGTCCACGTCCTCTACGGACCCTGAACAGTGCGTGCGAGTACATAAGTGTGTGTGTGTGTGTGTGCGCGTGTGCGCGAGAGTGCATGCATGTGTGTGCGCGCGCGCGCACGCGCGTGTGTGTGTGTGTGAGAGAAGGAGAGTGTGTGCAAGTGTGCATGCGTGGCTGCAATGTGTGTATGCGTGTGCAATGTGTGTGAGTGCGCGCATATGTGCGTGTGTGTGTATGACTAATGTCTAACCACAGTACTCAACCCTCATTCTCCAAGGCCAGTCCAAACAAACAGCCCCATTCTCCGTCATTTCACAGAACACTTCAGACTATTTTAGAAAATATTAAAGTAATAAAATAACATAACTGGCTTAAAAGTGCTATTTAAGTGGCCCAGTTCACAGCAGTGAAACCCCACTTACGAGAGCGATTCTTCCCCGAAGGAGCATTAGCAGCACTTAGCTTCTCCGCGTCACCTTTCCGCACGAGCGGAGACGGGTTGCGTTTCCCGCCGATCCGCCAGGAGACTCAGAGCGCAAAACGGCGGCGCTTGCGTCACCTGAAAGCGCACGATACCCATGCAAGCTGCCATCGCGCTTACTTGCTCTGTGATCCAGGTGTAGCCATAGCAATGGTGGACAGATCAAAGAGCGCCTCGGTCAGATGAGGGAGATGGGTGTCGTGTCCCCACGGGCTGGCCTGAGTCATCTCACCCGCTTAAAGTTTGTGCTCCTCGGGTCAGTGCAATTTATTTTCACACCTGAATCTTTTTCAAAGGCAACAAAAATTGTAGCTTCAGACATACTGAGGATCAGTCAACCTAAATTTTGACTTGCAAGTAAACTTTTGCCTTACCTCTGCAAACTCTATTTGTCAAGTTAGATTTAACAGAACTCAAACTCATAAAGAGGGATCAGAGATTTGAATCATAATTCAGCGGTGCTCATACAGTGTGAAAGCGAGACAGGAAAAGGCCGACAGACTGGAGTGATGCTCTTCCCTCAGAGACCCGCTCAGTGAGGAGAGACAGTGACCTGAGAGAAGCACAGAATGGAGTCACCACTCGATGCAAAAACAGAGTCCTCTTTTCTCCCGCTGTGCAGATCACTACACACCCAATCAATTCAGCGCAAGGGCCAAGCAGAGAAAAGTAAAGACATTTGACATGGTGCAAAGCACATTTACATGCATTCAAGCACAGTTAGCAGCTCTCCCCGATGAACAGCTAACCTGAGCACAGCTGCTCAGCCACTCTTGAAGAGGAGCTCAGATTCCTGCACAGAGGAGCTCAGACTCCTGTAAAGAGAAGCTCAGATTCCTGTAAAGAGAAGCTCAGATTACTGTAAAGAGGAGCTCAGATTCCTGTAAAGAGGAGCTCAGATTCCTGCACAGAGGAGCTCGGACTCCTGTAAAGAGGAGCTCAGATTCCTGCAAAGAGAAGCTCAGATTACTGTAAAGAGGAGCTCAGATTCCTGTAAAGAGGAGCTCAGATTCCTGTAAAGAGGAGCTCAGATTCATGCAAAGAGGAGTTCAGATTCCTGCAAAGAGGAGCTCAGATTCCTGCAAAGAGGAGCTCAGACTCCTGTAAAGAGGAGCTCAGATTCCTGTAAAGAGGAGCTCAGATTCCTGTAAAGAGGAGCTCAGATTCCTGCAAAGAGGAGCTCAGATTCCTGCAAAGAGAAGCTCAGATTCCTGCAAAGAGAAGCTCAGATTCCTGCAAAGAGGAGCTCAGATTCCTGCAAAGAGAAGCTCGGATTCCTGCAAAGAGAAGCTCGGACTCCTGTAAAGAGGAGCTCGGATTTCTGTAAAGAGAAGCTCAGACTCCTGTAAAGAGAAGCTTGGACTCCTGTAAAGAGGAGCTCAGATTCCTGCAAAGAGGAGCTCGGATTCCTGCAAAGAGAAGCTCAGATTCCTGCAAAGAGGAGCTCAGACTCCTGTAAAGAGGAGCTCAGATTCCTGTAAAGAGGAGCTCAGACTCCTGTAAAGAGAAGCTCAGACTCCTGTAAAGAGGAGCTCAGATTCCTGTATAGAGAAGCTCAGATTCCTGTAAAGAGGAGCTCAGATTCCTGTAAAGAGAAGCTCAGACTCCTGTAAAGAGGAGCTCAGATTCCTGTAAAGAGGAGCTCAGACTCGTGTAAAGAGAAGCTCAGATTCCTGTAAAGAGAAGCTCAGATTCCTGTAAAGAGAAGCTCAGACTCCTGTAAAGAGAAGCTCAGATTCCTGCAAAGAGAAGCTCAGACTCCTGTAAAGAGAAGCTCAGATTCCTGTACAGAGGAGCTCAGATTCCTGCAAAGAGAAGCTCGGATTCCTGTAAAGAGAAGCTCGGACTCCTGTAAAGAGGAGCTCAGATTCCTGCACAGAGGAGCTCAGATTCCTGCACAGAGGAGCTCAGATTCCTTTAAAGCGGAGCTCAGATTCCTGTAAAGCGGAGCTCAGATTCCTGTAAAGAGAAGCTCAGATTCCTGTAAAGAGGAGCTCAGATTCCTGCAAAGAGGAGCTCAGACTCCTGTAAAGAGAAGCTCAGACTCCTGTAAAGAGAAGCTCAGACTCCTGTAAAGAGAAGCTCAGATTCCTGTATAGAGAAGCTCAGATTCCTGTAAAAAGGAGCTCCGACTCCTGTAAAGAGAAGCTCCGACTCCTGTAAAGAGAAGCTCCGACTCCTGTAAAGAGAAGCTCCGACTCCTGTAAAGAGAAGCTCCGACTCCTGCACAGAGGAGCTCAGATTCCTGTAAAGAGAAGCTCAGATTCTTGTAAAGAAGAGCTCAGATTCCTGTAAAGAGGAGCTCAGATTCCTGTAGAGAGGAGCTCAGATTCCCGTAAAGAGGAGCTCAGACTCCTGTAAAGAGAAGCTCAGATTCCTGTATAGAGAAGCTCAGATTCCTGTAAAAAGGAGCTCAGACTCCTGTAAAGAGAAGCTCCGACTCCTGTAAAGAGAAGCTCCGACTCCTGTAAAGAGAAGCTCCGACTCCTGTAAAGAGAAGCTCCGACTCCTGTAAAGCGGAGCTCTGATTCCTGCACAGAGGAGCTCAGATTCCTGCACAGAGGAGCTCAGATTCCTGTAAAGAGAAGCTCAGATTCCAGTAAAGAAGAGCTCAGATTCCTGTAAAGAGGAGCTCAGATTCCTGTAAAGAGGAGCTCAGATTCCTGTAGAGAGGCGCTCAGATTCCTGTAGAGAGGAGCTCAGACTCCTGCACAGAGGAGCTCAGATTCCTGCACAGAGGAGCTCAGATTCCTGTAAATAGGAGCTCAGATTCCTGTAAAGAGAAGCTCAGATTCCTGTAAAGAAGAGCTCAGATTCCTATAAAGAGGAGCTCAGATTCCTATAAAGAGGAGCTCAGATTCCTGTAAAGAGGAGATCAGATTCCTGTAGAGAGGAGCTCAGACTCCTGTAAAGAGAAGCTCAGACTCCTGTAAAGAGGAGCTCAGATTCCTGTAGAGAGGAGCTCAGACTCCTGCACAGAGGAGCTCAGATTCCTGTAAGAGGAGCTCAGATTCCTGTACAGAGGAGCTCAGATTCCTGTAGAGAGGAGCTCAGATTCCTACAATGAGGAGCTCAGATTCCTGTAAAGAGGAGCTCAGATTCCTGTAGAGAGGAGCTCAGATTCCTGTAGAGAGGAGCTCAGACTCCTGTAAAGAGAAGCTCAGACTCCTGCACAGAGGAGCTCAAATTCCTGTAAGAGGAGCTCAGATTCCTGCACAGAGGAGCTCAGATTCCTGTAAAGAGGAGCTCAGATTCCTGCAAAGAGAAGCTCAGACTCCTGTACAGAGGAGCCCAGATTCCTGCAAAGAGGAGCTCAGATTCCTACAATGAGGAGCTCAGATTCATGCAAAGAGGAGTTCAGATTCCTGCACAGAGGAGCTCGGACTCGTGTAGAGAGGAGCTCAGATTCCTGTAAAGAGAAGCTTAGATTCCTATAAAGTGAAGTTCAGATTCCTACAATGAGGAGCTCAGATTCCAAGACAAAGCAGCTATATTCCCCAGAAAAACAGATTGCTGATGATGTGACAGACATGAGGACCCACGCCAATAATTTAAACCTGATGGTCTGTGCTGTAACCTTGCATGTACAGTTTGCCCATCTTAAGTGCAAGAGAATCAAGCCAAAAAGCACAAAAGCATCACTTCTGCGGGACACGGTACCCAGTCACGCCCTTCTCTTCATCGCTGGAAAAACTCCTCGGTTAAACACCCAGGATCCAATCCAAAAAACCCACGTAAATAAAATCATCATCATTCTGCATAGGCTCAGGATTTCCACACGATGGCCCACTGTCAAAGAAAATTTATATGAAAGTAGTTTTTCAGGCTTGTTGTAAATTCGATCTCCTGATCATTTGAAGGGTAAAGACAGAGTTGAACAAACGCTGTCAAGGCCGTCCAACTGCAGGCCGCTTCATGACCACAGCTTTTCAGAGAATCCATTTCTAAGGCCTCGTTTGGTTGGGGAAAGAGCCACTTCTAACGGTTTCATGTGGTGCAGGGATGGAGCAACACCACCGGCATCCAGACAAAAGCAGGAGAAGAAGATTCAGCAGGAGTCAGTCATCCAACAACAGACAAGAAAAAGAAAGAAAAACACTCGGGTGCCAAGAGCCCTGAAGGTTGCCGGCAATTACAGCTCCAACAGGAGAAAAGTAAGTAGCATCAGTCCGCGGATTCAACAGCAAGCCAACACGAATTCTTGCGAAAGCAACACACTGTCTAGGGCGATATTGGCATTAAAAAGCTCCAGCTCAGGCATTTCAGCGATGATGGCGAATGGTCCCCTACCACTGCGAATCAATTCACGGTTCTTCGGATCAATTCTTCTCTGCGAAAGAAGAGGACTGTTTCATCCACACACTTCTGCGGGCCAACGCAGCTCAGTGAGAAAGGGGTTTTAATTACCATCATCAGGCAACTCGACTGAGCAGTCACACTTTTTCATGAGTGACAGACGGCAACATTTCTGCCATTTAGCAAAAATATAGTCTTTAAGAAGTCTACATCATGAAATCCAATTAGATTTTTTTCTAACCTGAACTTTCACTGTCATCTGCTGTCATTTTGTGAAGTGCGCCATCTTCTCAATTCACTTCTGGTTCTTGCTCTGCTTTCAGACAATTTTTTTTTTTTTTTTTTACACAACACTGCCACCAAGAGGGTCTAATTAGTATTATTCTTTCTATCCCATGATACCATTATAATATCCAAAAATGGGTTTTGACCAGTTTTTACTGCCGCAATTGATGGTGAAAAAAGGTCGACCATGCGGTTACAATGTCCGTAAAAATTGTAATTATATATAGGTCAGTGCCTAATACATACTAATTTCTAAAGACATTATTAAACGAGGAGATAAATAGATAGATTTTGTCACATGACCTTGAAGACCAAAGTCAAATCCAATATGTTGTGTTTGATCGGCATACATGACTTGTCATTAATATCCAATACATACCGAAGATCTAAAGCCAACATTAAAGGACTTTTTGGCCGTTTTGTCATTACCTGGACCTTGTTGCCCAGGTCAAATCCAATATATCGAAAACAACCAACATAAATGATTTGCTATTAGTTCCCTGTACATACCAAAGTTCTCCAAACACTATTAAACAAATATGGGCCATATTTGTCATATAACCTTGACCCTGAGACCCAACATCAGATTTGACTGACTGCCTAAGAATGTTCAGGACACATGGTTTCCTATAGATTCCCCAAACATACCTGAGCTCTAACTGCCATACTCAGCAATTTATAGCACATTTTTTCCATTTGATCTTGACGCCCAATATCATATTCAACCTTCAGAGAATGTTTGGCTTACATGATTCCCTATAGGTGCCACATTAAGTTGTTATAACACATTTTTGCCATTTGACCTTCATCTTGAGGCTCAAGGTGAAATTTGAACAACCAAGAATGTTTGGCATACATGATTCCCTTTAGGTGCCTCATACATATCTAAGCTCTAAATGTCATATTAAGCAAGTTATAGCACATTTTTTCCATTTGACCTTGACCTGGAGGCCCAAGGTCAAATGTGTTCAGCATACCTGATTACCAATAGTTGCCTCATACACACCTAAGCTCTACATGTCATATTAAGAGAGTTATAGCACAAAACACCCCGAAAAATGATGAATTCCAGACACATTGCCTAGGTGGCTCTATGAAGGAGCGATTCAATCAAAACGCCGTTTATACCGTTGAAGTAGGGCTGGGCAATATATCGATATTATATCGATATCGCGATGCAAAGTTAAGTATCGTCAGGGATTTTGACTATCGTAATATTGTGATATGAAATTAGTATTGGATTTTCTGGTTTTAAAAGCAGAATTACAGTAATGGGTTGCATTTGTCTGCACTTGCAAGACTGTTGAAGCTGTTGCCTGCACCTGTTTCATCGTTATGTCAACCTTACAAATAAATGGTTATAGAAAATTAATGGTTATGGTAATGGTTATAAAAAATATTATTGTGTAAATATTTTGCAAAAGCACCAGCATTTGTCCCGATAATATCGGCAAAATATCGATATCGAGGTATTCGGTCACAGATATCGGGATATTAGATTTTGTCCATATCGCCCAGCCCTACGTTGAAGCAGGTCATGATACTGATTCCATTGCTGCGATTAAAAAAAGTCATCAGACAGTTTTTGAGAAAATTGCACCCAAGTGCCAAAAATGGCTATTTTTGACAAAAAAATATGGCCGCCAAGTCTAAATGAATGATTCAATCAAAAAATTTTTTGCACGGGCATTAACTTAATGACTGATTTGATCACATGGCAAAATTTTTTAAAAATTCAGACCGTTTTTGAGATACGGCTTTAAACGGGCAACGTCCACGA
Organism: Gymnothorax reevesii; assembly: GCA_029721435.1. Taxonomy (NCBI): domain Eukaryota; kingdom Metazoa; phylum Chordata; class Actinopteri; order Anguilliformes; family Muraenidae; genus Gymnothorax; species Gymnothorax reevesii. Next base: position 14,463,810 of record CM056583.1, on the reverse strand, counting down.
CACCACCGGATGCAAAGGGACGACAATAGGTTACTGGCCGACAGCCGGCAACCTAAAGATTATGAAAATACCTCATTCGAGAGCCCACAGAGCCGTTTGTATGGGAGCCCTCTGGTTGAGGGTTCGAATCCCAGCTATGTGACAGTCAGAAGCAATCGGCTCAGCATCACTTAGTATTCTAAACCAGGTAGAAATACCCAACACCCATCACTCTCATAGCCACTCTTGGGCAGTCCATGAATTTTACTGCATTATCCAAACTCTAACAGTGATGTCAGCCAGCATTACAACAGAGGCTGGTCCTCCTCTTGTAGATCAAAAAAAAAAAAAAGTACAAACTGACCTCTCTAAGTTATGACCAAATCAGGTGGTCCTGTGAATTGTCGCCATTTGAAATACATCAAGACGCTGCAAACACTCGTGAACTGCTTTGCTCGTGTTTACTCACTGACACGTGAGTAATGGTTTTATTATTCGAGCCTTTTCCTGCTCTGAGTGATTGGACGCGGTGTGGATGGTTTAATTCAGAGGAACGTGAGTAATGGGTCGCGATACTCAGACAAACCATGTTTTTACAGGCAGGAATTTTCACAGATACACTCATCCACACAGTTTAACGGCGCTTTTTCTGAGGAAGAAGCCGTATAGGATTTCTCAGGATTTCTTCTTTCGTGCCATCAAATAACAAGGATATGCCGATCCCACTTAAAATAATATTACATAATTCCACCTTCATCGACGCCCTGGAAAATGAGTCACTAGGAAGGATTTTATTGTAAGAAAAACATTTTAAATTTAAAAATAATCCTCGTGTCACAGATTTCTGGAGTCTGAGGGCCTCTTAAAACCAGACAGGATTTTATACAACTGATCAGACAATCAGTCACCTGCACATGCGTGGGCGTGCGCCCACACACGCACGCACGCACGCACACACATGCACACACACACTTCCACATGTGCTCTCACTCCCGAACACAAAGCGATTCTTACTTCACACACACTCACCTGGAGGCACGTAAACTTCAAAACTCAACACTTACACCCTACATTCCAAGCTCATACCTAAAATAAAATACCTAATATGCCCCAGCATTAGCATTACATTTCAAATCCTACAGTCTTCAGCACAGCCAGCAGTGAAGTGCATTTCCATGTAAGAGATATGCTAATGAGGCCTTATCAGGTAGGCCAGACAACAGTTAATCTCAGAAGCACTTGTGCGACCTGTAGCTACTATTGTTGCGCCCAGTCGTGCCCACATTGTGTGTGAATTTGAGCAAACTGGGAGAAGAAAGAGTAACTTGTGACCTTATTTGCTCGGGTCCGGCGGGACCCGGGGAGCACAGCAGCTGTACTGTGGCGGAGGACGATCTCGTCTGACAGACAGTCCTAAAGACATTGTAAAGCGGTCAATTCATTCCCTCCAAACAGCGCAGGCGAGAGAGCGGCCTCTCGTGTTTCCAGGTCCTTGGGGGACCAAAAGCTCTCTTTGCCGTTGACCGACGAGGCTGCGTCTCGTTCAAATCTTTTTAAATACTGCACTTCCGTCCTGACTGACATGGCTCCTAATTGCTGACCTTTGACCTTCGTCCTTCCAAACGGCCATTAATGAAACGCAAATAAATCTATTATTTTTTGGGGGAAGAAAGGTTTCAAATTTCGGAAAATGGCTCAGCACAGTTAATATTATTCCTAAACTGTTCCACTTGTTCCGATTTCCGTGCCTCGATAAGAAAATAAACAAAGATAAACTTGGCACTGAAGGCCCTGGACAAAGATCACATGAATGTTGATTCTTTCAGTTTCAGGCAGAAGCACAGGCAAGATCAGCACTTCACTGGTACACACACACACACACACACACACGCACGCACGCACTCGCACAAATCGACAAACACACACACACACAAACAGAAATGGCTCAAACACAGAATTACAGTTTCCTTCCTGCCAAACAAGCTGAATGATCCAGGCTTTTTCAAGCCCGTCTTGATTTTGTCCTGCACACTGACCGCGGAACAAACAAGGAGATACAATAATAGGTGAAAAAAATGTTGCAGTCAAGTACAACTCTGCCAATCACAGCCCAGTCTAACCGCTATTCTCAAACTTGATTGGCTATGGTAACCACTCCCCGCCCCCCTTGTGTGTGCAGATGTTTCTGCTATAGATAGCGGCGAAGGTGGGGTGGGCTGGAGTGCGGTTATTAGCATCATTAGCCAAATTTCATTTCCCAACCCTCCCCATGGCAACCGCGCCAAGATCTGGTCCAAGATCAGAGCCACTCCTGGGACAGAATTAAGGCCAAAACTTTGTACACAGAAAACGAACAAATCAAGATCCACGAGATCCGTGTCAACGACAGCTTGTGTCCATCAGCCCACCCCCCCCCCCCTTTTCCTCTGAAGACAAAGTTAAATGTTGGTCGGATCAAGTGTTTTGGCAGAAGACCAACTGATAACACCTGAGACTAGAATGTGACAGCAGATATAACTACAAAAGACTTGATGGAAGAACAAGTGGACGGTATCACTTCAAAACAACAAAAAAACTCAACAGGAGTGGAAGTGATATGGTAAGAGTTTCTGGAAAAGTGCAAGGTCACAGGAGACCAACACAGGATGGGAGGGAGCTCATAGCTCATAGAGCGACAGGAGGTATAGCTGAAGAAAACATTAATTTTACTTCAAGCAAAGTTCCGTTAACCGCCACAGGCAACTACAGTTGCCCAATGAAGTAAGAAATCAAAATCAGATGCCGTTGAATATGTCAACTTGTTTAAAAGGGGTCCCACAGGGAAGCTCTTTTAAACAAGTTGCCATATGATAGATTTTCAAAAACTCAGGATACTTACATTTTTAATTCCTTAAATTCATTCAGCGCTCTAAGTTAAAACAAACAAAAAAAAATCATTATTATAAAAGGATTTCATCAAATACCAGGTCTGAAAAAATGAAAAGGTTTAACAATGCATCTTGTTAATGTCTATGAATGAATAGTTCAAGGGTTCGGAGGGAAAAACAATCACAGAGAAAAGAGAAAGGCCACAATGTTCTATTCTGTCGGACCCAAAACTTTTATTTGAACTGCGGAGTCTTAATGGCGGTGGGTCTTCAACTGTCAAAAACCTGGACTGCAACTTTTCCACAAAATTAAATGCCCAAGAAAACAAAAGCAGGATCATCATTAGCCCCCACAGAAAAATTTTATGGACACAAATCTGGAGAAATTAAAGTAGATTTCCAAGGTTGTCATGCGGAAATAAGACAAACATAAACAGAAGTGCATGAAATACATAGAAGTGAAACATGGCCTGGTGCGAAAGAGGAATAGCTGTTTTGCTTCTGGATTTTTCTTCAAGAAATATTGATTCTCAACCCAAAAAACCCAGAGGCCTTGAGAATATTCCCATAACCCTTGAGAATATTCCCATAACCCAGGTTAAACCCAGATTAGCCAGCTGAACTCTGGCTGACTCTCGGTCCGTGTCCACCCTTGATGCACCGAACCGTTCCTCAGCGGGGAGAAAAAGGCTTTCGCTTCGTTCACGCTGATTATTTTTCCTTAATCTCTTCTTAATTCCATTCCATCATTCTGTCCGACTCGCTATGGCCTGAGGAGCCGAACAGCTACGGCTCCTCCAATGAGCTCTAATTGAATTTTCAAAACTGTTGGTGTGGGTTCACCAACCACAGACTACAGATCATTTGCGACAGGTCTGTTATTGAGCTCCTGATCCCAGCGAAGACCTTTCAATTAGAAGATAACGGCACACCATCGAAGGCTGTCACAGCTCTTTCAAAATGTAAACCATTCATCTTTCTTGTCTCATGCTCAACGTCCTTTTTTGTCAGGTTAAGATAGTGGATGACATGAATAATTCATACACTCCTCTGGAAACTTAGAGCTAAATGTGTTTACAATTACTTCCATACAGTAAAGGGACCGTATTGCTTACTCATGATTGCAAAATGTGGGCTTAGACGTAAAATCCAGTGAGATTTTAGAGGTCCATAAACTGACAATTACGATGCATAAATAAATTAATTCATACGGAAGCAAAAATGGAACGCTAGACAAACCTCTAAAATGCAAACTGTCTTCGAAAAATAGGCTACCCCCACAAATAAACTTTGCGTAAAACACAGCTACAGATGTCCACCTCGGCTTTCCCAGAAGAACAACTGCATTTTCAAATTAATACGTACTTAAAAATCCTCCTTTGTTTAGCTCAATAACACAAAGCGCAATAGTTTCAAGACCTGTTATTAGCAAGTGAATGAATTACCATGTCAATGACTCTGCTGAATGGCTCTGGTCACCCCCACCCCAAAAAGCAATCCGACAGGGGTGACTATCTGGGGGTTAAAGAAATTCCCTTCTGGGGGCAGCTAAGAGTGTAACCTTGGAAAACAAACTTTCCGCTTTTTTCTCCTTGAAATGCGCACGCAATATCACACACGTCCTATGGAGGTTTCAGTGTTCGCAAAATAAGTCGACCGGGTCATTTACACCAATGATCGTCTCATTCTGACAGGACTAACACAAAAGTTCAACACGAAGTGTATGTGGGGCAGAGTGGTCAGAAATTGCCCGTTCCCCATCCCCCAATCCAGTTGCCAAATGGCGAACCTCTGCGCCCGAAGCGGAAAACAGGAAATCTCAACATCTGTCACCCCCCGTAGTGAGATAAATGGATTAGCAAGAGCCTACAAAGGAGAGAGATCCACTTTCAAATATGCATCTGATTAACACGTCCACTGGTGTTCGTCTACGTCGTTCCACATAAGTTCCCCACGGAGCCTGTTTTTCTCAAGCCTCAATACATACAAAGACTTTTTATTTGAACGACGATTTCACCGTATCAATTAAATTTTGGCCAAAATTGCAAGCGCGCACAGGTAGGCAACTGCGCGTGAATGGCAGCGTTGTCCAGAAGCTTTGCGTCTCCAGACATCCAGCTCCTGCCCCAAAGCTCCAGACAAAATCCTTCAGCAATAAATAATAGACAGGAAAACACCCTCTCGCCTCCAGAGTCTATGGACCCTTTCAGACTGATGCTTTTCAAACGGCCTCGGGTCAGATGTTAACAACCAAAGTTTATCCAGCCCCTTGAACAACCAGAGCGCTTGTTGAACCGAATCTTAATGTTTCCTGGATACCGACTAAACGTGGTTTAGTCCTGCGCAGCCCAAACACAAGACGCTATGTAAACATCATCGCGTATACACACCGCTGATGGAGGAACGGCTGCCGCAAATCCTCACATTTGCAAAAACTTTTTGAAAATACGCACAATTCCACTGTCCTGAACATTCACAGCGCTAAACCGTAGCTCACCAAAGATCAGAGCATCTCATTTTATTGCAAGAGGTTTGAAATACAGATGTCAATCATAGAGCGCATGCATGCAAATACCAAACAATGCGTTTGATCAAGGCGCAAAATAAAATATTTGGGTCACGTGGCAGGGAAATAAAAAACAAAAATAATTTTAAAAAATCAATAAGAGAAACAAAGCGAACTTACCTGCGCATCTCAAACTCGGGACTAAAGAAACCAAGAGTATCAATGTTGTAAAGAAGCCGGAGAAATCAGCAAACTTTATCCTCGATTTATCCATCGCTCCACACTCGAAGACTCCCTTGATACGATTGTACGAAGGGCTTGATAAATCCTAAGGAAATCGCATCCGATCCGGTTACAGAATAATAATAACAAAAATAATTAAAAAAACTTAAAACAACTTCGGTTGCCTATCAGACCGTATCTTTAAATGGAGAACCAAGTGCTACACTTCAACTTCTATAGAGCAAAGCATTAAAATTACCGCTAAATCTCAGGTGTGCGATAAGTGAATGCGCCGTTTATGATAATTTTGTTTGCAAAATAACGGCGCATTTCAGCCCAAGAAATCAAAAAGGAGACCAGTCGCAGTTGGTTTCCCTTTGCCCGGGACTGATGCAGCTCTCCGACTTCAAAAAAGGAAAAGTTAAAAAAGTAACTCACTCTCCATCCGTGACGTAGCACTGCGCGCTCCCAGGGGAGGGTCGCGCTGAAGAAGCAGCCTCGTGCCGTGGTTTACGCGCCATCTACGGGCGAGAACTCAGGACTAATTACGCACCGCTCGTGCTGCAGTTCAGTGCGGCGGTCTGCAGAACGATCGTTGCGTCCAACTCAAAAATCTGTCGCTTGAATGAACTTTCACGGGCCGGAGAAAAATAATAGAAAATAAAAGACTTTCCCCACGTAGAAAGCTTTTACGGCAAAGTAGTGAAGCTATGATTATGAAAGCTTCTGCACCGGTCATTCCTAATAATTTGAATGCTAATTAGAAAGCATATACTTACTTCAAAAGATATGACCTGCGGTAGTTTTCAATGCAAATTAGCAGCATATACTGCAGCATATACTCGCTTCAAAAGGTACAACCAGCGACGAAGTTCCTTCCCAGACCGAGAGGCAGTAATTGATTATCAAACGGGCGTACCAGGCTCAGGGGCCCAAAGGCTAAGGGGGCCCTTGGGCTCACTGCGAAGTCACAGTTATTTACTTTGCATTTCTCGTCACAAAGTCATGCAAGCCAATAACAAAAGTCTCATTAGAAAACAGAAGGAATAACCAGGAAATTCACTTCGAAGACATGACAAGAAATAAACCAAAATGATGCATTTTAACTGAGTGTTTATCCTGTTAGTTCATCTATAGGACTTTTGAGGTACTCCACATAATATCCAAAGAGCAACTGGTCTTTGCTGTGTTGTGGTCATTTACAGCGTGTCCTTGTACAGCATGTCCATGCACTGTAAGTCGCAGCCGCATCTGCTCACAAACGGAAAAATTCAAAAAGGTGGCGAGGGGGATAATGTCAAAAATATGCCAAAAACAAAAAAAAGCTCAAAAAAGCTGAGGCCGCAAAGCAAAGCTCCCCAACGGGGATAGACGGACACTTGGTATGATGGCTGAAGCCACAACACCGCAGCTTGAAAAATCCCCCCAGACTTGAATCAAGCCGAGTACAAACCAGTCTGAACAAGAGAAATCCTTTGACATTCACCGAGCTGGGATTCATAGCTGGTATTAAAGGCTAATGCATAAAGAGATATGATGTGATATGAACTAAACCTGCAACCCATTCAGATACACTAAAAAGAAAAAAAATATTACCAATCTGACTATATTCCTCATCTCCATTGTTCAGGGTTCTAGATTTTGTCTAGTCTGTTGCTAATGATGGCGGTGGCTTGTGACCGTTCCATGAGTCTCATTGGATCCAGTGGACGCTGATCGTGGACGTCGGCATGTAAAATGCAGTCACTGTCAAGATCAGGTGCGCCCGACTATGGAAACACTGTTCCCTCGATATGTCCCTCACCATTTTTCAAAATAATTCTCCCATACACATGCAACAAACAGCAATGTTCCCAAAATCACGAGTCATGACACGCACAATCACCAAACGTAAACACAAATTAATCTACAAGGAAAGTTCTGGAGAGTAGGGCAGAGACTAGATTTCCACCTTCTTCGTCCCTCAAAGAAATGCAAAGCTCTTGAATAAAGGGCCGATATCCCATTACACGCAGAGCGGAAACTGTATGACAGCTTTCCTGGAGGGATTGAAGCAGCTTTGAAGGCAAAGAGTAGATCCAAAAAATTATTGGACGCTAAATATTCAGTTTTGGAACATTTTCTTTTATCTGGTGCGCCCACAGTATGTGGATACAAATGCAAACTTTTTCTTTTCTTTTTGGAATACAAAAAGAATAAATAATACAAAAAATAAAAAAATTTTACCTGATAATATAATCATTGAAACTAAAAAAAAAAAAAAAAAAAAGTTTAATATGTCGTGATTTGGCCAATTCTGGGTAAGGAGGCCTTCTAGAAGAAAAAAACCATACAGATGAATCATTTGAAATACCTAATGCAGATGCCAAAAAAATGCTGCATTTACCCAAAATACCCTTGGGAATCTCACTGACAATATGTAAATAAAAAAAAAAAAAAAACAAACAGTAAATTGTAGTATGCTGAATTTAATCATAAGTCGTTTACATTTTGTTTGTTTTTGTTTTTTCGTTCCTCCACAAGGGAAATATGGAGCTGACAAAAGGACAGGATGTGTGTCATCCCTGGTGTACTTGATGGAGCGGGGGGGGGGGGGGGTATCTAAGTTAATTACTAAAAAGTTCTGATTATTGTCTTTACAGTTTTTGAACTTTAAGTAGCCGAACAAACAAAAAAAAAAAAATCAATTTCCCATTTCTTCAGTCAGATTTTCATCCAGGTTAAAGGTCATTACATCCATACTGGACGAACCGCGCTATGACTTCACCCTTTTCTTCCATTGTCAATTCATCCGCTCAAACTCGAAGTGCTTGAGTAGAGATTAAAATATGAGTGTCCCTGTTCAAAGAATTCTGGGACTCACTGTATTTCACGATCAGCAACGGTGAAAACTCTGTAACCGTAAAAGTCATCTCTTTGGACTCGGAAACATTTAAGAAGCCCATATTAACACTTTGAGCTCAGTGATGCAAGATATCAAACTCAAAGCTGTTGAAAACCCATCATGTGGGGGGTGGGTTATATCCTGTTCAACCATCAAACAGAAGAAGAACATTTTGGGTTCAAGTCCGAGGCTGTATTTGAATACTCAAAAAAAAAAAAAAAAAAAAATCCCATCATCCAATTCCCTGCTACTTTTCCTCAACCTCGACAGAAAATGCCACAAGGTTAAGGACAGATAAAAAGGAGAAATCATTTGGACTTCAGGAAAAACAACCTCGTTCCACGAGAATTCGAATGCACTTGTACAAGGCGATGTGACCGTGCATCCTTTGCTGTGAAGATCATCTGCTTTCCTGATCGGCTGGATAGATGGTCTGTCGCTTTAAACATCGCGACCACAAGGAATTGTGGGATGGCTTTATCTCCTTTTCCTCCTAGATAAGCGAAGCTTTGGTGACTCGAGTGTCACTCACTAATCAATCGATTTGCCGTTAGAACAACCACGGGCAGTAAGATTTACAAACAGCTTATCCAGGAGTTAACGATAGGATCACTTTGATTTTTTTCCGTAAAGGATGGTTCAGCATACCCAATCACATCATAGCTGTCATATGAAGTACTTCCAGGTCATTTTCAAGGAGTTAGGAACCTTCTCCGAGCGAAAAAGACAATTTCAAGGCAGTCCAGGAGTCAAGAGACCTGTCGGCCTAGAGAGCTCCGCTGAGGATGAGTGAAATATCCATGTCACAACTTAATTTCAGAAATCCTTGAAAACTATTGCAATATGAACACGACACATTTGGTAACCAGAATATACTGTGAACCAGTTTGTTGTCTCAATTCATGTAGCATAACAATAGAACCAAATTGCAATTATTTCAATCATCTTAACACCAGGCAATACTAACAACCAATACATACCCTTCCCCCCCAGTACTTCACAAATATAGCAGTCACAATCCTTCTAACACTGTCATAGGACAATATGATGCAGAACAATTAATCCAGAATGATGATCTGGAACAACAGGATCCAGAACAATGATGAGGAACAAAATGATCTAGAATAACATGATCCAGAACAATATGATCCTTTCAGTCATCCTCAGCGGAGCTCTCTATGCCGACAGGCCTCTTGTTCAGATATTAAGGAGAGACTGAAAAAAATGAGCACAAATACTGATTTTTTTTTTTTAAGTCCAAAATGCTAAATTTCTCAAAAACTGGAACATAGAATTTTCTAATTTTCACAGTCAATATTGAGAATATCATAAGGAAGACTCACATCAAATTAGAAAGAAATTTGTCAGACAGTTTGATATATTCAAATTTGAAGTGAAAAGTTGACACTGGCCGGACAGAGACAGACAGACTGACGGACGGACGCCGGAAGACTCGGCATGAGAAAAACTCCACTTACGGCTGACAATCATCACAGAGGAGCTAAGAAGTAAAAGCTTGACTGTGTATTTAATCCAACACAAATTCAGTCCATTTCACTCATTACATCAACTTCCTAACCAAAGGGTTTTGCCTACAAGTACAAATAGAGGTGACGAAAAAGACATGGGAAAACTTTTACTTTTGGAACCAGCATTTCCCACCTTTGCTCAGAATGCATATTAAAACACCAATTTCCCCCCTTAAATTTTATTTACATCATTGAAAACGGAAGCTGCTTACACAGTACAGTCAGCTCAGTAACAGCAGATCAGTTACGTCATGAACTGTACAGCCGGTTGTGTTGATGAAAAAAATGCAGTCTGCGTTTTCCAGAACATAGATTTGTGACAAGATTAAAGCACAAGGATATGCAACAGGTAACATGTCTTGCATGTGCAGAATAAAACTTTAGTAAATCAGACTGGATTAAGGTCATTAAGTTAAGGTCATAGAACACAAATTATCTTTCAGGTGTTGGTGTTAGAAGTGCATACAAACAACAATCATTTGTTAGACGGCCATTTCAAGTAATGACAAAACAGTTGGATAAATATTTCTGCAACCCATTATTCACAAAATATTCCAGACTACAGTTCAAATTCTGCTTTACATACACTGATGAGCCTAAACATTACTCACAGATGAAGTAAATAAGTAGATTTTACCATAACAATGCCACACGTCAAGCTCAGCAAAGACTTTAACTGGTAAGCAAACGATCAGTTCTTGTAGTCAATGTGTGGGATTGCGACGGAGAAACGGGACCTGAACGACGGACAAAATGCCAAATTGTTTTGGCCCAACAACTGGCCCAGGGGGATCTCCAAAGCCACAAGGCTTTAGGGGTGCACTTATTCAGCAGGGGTACCGACCAACAGTGGCCCAGGGAACAGGGTTTTGAGCATCGAAGGCACATCCATGCACACTGGCGATGGAAGGCTCTCCCGCCCGGCCCAAACTGACAGAAAGGCTACAGTGGCACAAGTCCAGGGGAATTTTAATGACACTTATGCGAGGTGTGTGTCACAGCACACGGGGCTTTGCACCCTGCTGCGTATCAGGCTTTGTAGCAACAGACCAGTCGGCGTGACTGTTCTAACCCTGGTTCACTGCCAAATGCACCAACAAGCGGCAGGGGGCATTGTAAATGGACCTTGGAGCAGTTAAAGGAGGTCGATTGGTCCAATGAGTCCCACTTTTTTTTCTACATCATGCGCTTCAGCTGGGTATGTGAGCTACATTTACCTGGGCGGAGACGGCACCAGGATGTACTGTGGGAGGAAGAGAAGCTGGTTGAGGGCGAGTGATGCTCTGGGAAATGTTCTGTGGGAAACGCAGGGTCCAGAAATTCAACAGACATTAGCGACGGAGCCGATTCACAGCACACAGGGGATCAACACAATATTAATCATTCAGTGTTAATGTTGTGGCTGATCAGTGTATTTTACAAATGTATTTGTAACATGAAAGAAAGAGCAACAAACAATTTTACTGCATTGGTTCAATGGACAATAAAATCCAGTAACATTTATTCATTCTTTAGTGGGGTGTGAAAGGGACGTTAACTGAGATAAAAATACGATTAATATTTTAACCATTATTTTTTTTAGTGTCCTTCAACATGACGATTACAATTTATTGTAAAAATAGTAAAATGTGCGCATCAACTGTGCGAGAAAGTCTTGAAATTACACAAAGAGAACATCTGAACTTTGGTCAACAGAATTTGAAGAAACTACATACAAGCAAATAAGAAAAGAAAAAAAAAACATGGCAAAGAAATGTCAGATCCAACAATGTATTTATAAAATCCATTCTCAACATAAAACTGTATTAAATACCTGTGTTTTGAATATGTAAGTGACGATATCGGACCACATCATTATTTGAACTTCAGGCTAACAATCAGACTTGCATAGGGCCAAGCACAATAAAATGGCGAGTGGAGATATGTACACACATTCCTTTTATTAAGATGTGGATTAGAGAACAATGGTCGCTCAGTGTTATGTTTGGTACCTTAAGCCCGGGAAAAATATCTTCTGCGAGGGGATGAATGCAAACGACGCCACACGGACTCCGCAGATGAACGGCCCAGTCGTGTATGCAACGTCTGGCCTCACGCCCAAGTGAGGGGCACGAGCCAAAGATACAAACGGGCAGATAGAACAGTGATATGACACTAAGTTTTTGGGGAAAAAAAAAAAAAACTACTACAAATGGGAGAAGTCTGCTTCACAAATTTTGGCGCCCCCCAGCTGCGACACTCAATACTGCTCTGTGCAGACGCATTGCATTTAGCAGTTTTGCAGTAACATTTTAGAACCCAGCGAGGCACGAAAAGGCTCAAAGCATCCATGTTCACACATTTGCACGGAGTGTAAAATGCCTGGGGGAAAAAAATTAATAAAAATACGCAGCATCTGTGTTCCTCTTGTAGCATTAATCGTGGGAGGCTAACGGACGTCTCGTTTCGAGTATCAAATGGTTTTTTGGCCCCGGTTTGCACATCAGCATGTTAAACGGGGCAGGTTTCAGTCAGTCACACACTCAGGTCCGTCGAGGTTACGAGCGGAGCACTTTTTCTGGAACATTCTCTGATCTCGTAGGAGTGCTTCTGTCACTCTGCTCTCGGGAAACTAGTTCAAGACGGCGAGCGCGGCTTCGCGGATCAAAAGCGCGGCATTCTCGATGTCCTCGTCCGTCTGCTCGACCGTCACCACCACTCGAATTCTACAGCAGAGGGACGTTACAGCGTTAGCGACAAACACAGCGCCCTTGTGACTCCAAACCCAACCCGGCCGGTGTCAATTAGACATCATGTAAAGATATTTTTACAATAGACCTGACACCACACACATGCAAGCAGAGGTGACATTGACCTTACGTAGAACTGTGCCCTTGCAAATAATCAAGAATCTGGTAAATAAAGACATTACCGCAGTCCACAGAAGATAAATCTATTTTTAAATACTGTAGCAGAAATATGAGGAAACCAGTCTGCATCTCGTCTGACGTGCAGTACTCACAATTGAACATATTATTAAAAAGCCAACAATAGGACTCCCCAATGACCCAAAAGTCATTCCTTGAAAAGACAATGCCGCTTTCTTTGAGTCCAAATAAAGTAAGGTGCACACTTACGTTGGTGGTGGCAGAAATCTTTCCTCTTTGTCCAAGTATCGGGCCTGGGTGAGGGCGATCTTCCGCTCCAAACACTGATCACAGCAAGACATCAACACAAAAAAGAACTCAACATCACAGCAATGTAAAACATGGCAACATTCAACATTTGTCAACCCAATGTCTGTTGTTTGACTGACGGCATGTCTTCCACAGGTTAGTCTATAGGAACTGGTTTGTGGGGTCACTTCCTGAACATTCGTTCCGGAGAGAGTTCTCATCTGTTTTAAACCTGCTGATGTACTCAATGTCGAACGTCGCTCTAGACAAGACCATCTGGTAAACTATGCACACCTCATTCAGCAGCTAGAGCAGGGCTGCCCGACCCAGTTCTTGGAGATCTACTGTCCTATAGGATTTCACTCCTACCCAAGCTGTTGAATGAGGTGAGCTTTATCAGGGTTTGAGTGAAACCCTACAAGAAAGTAGATCTCGAAGAACAGGACAGGTCACCACTGTTTTACAATCTAGTGTAGAGGCTGCAAAAATTCTCCCTGCACCCAATACACCCATTCCTCAGCGACTCACGTAATCCACGATGCTCCGCAGCATCTTGACGTCCGTTTCTCGGGATCCTGAGCTTTTCTCCAGCTGCAGGTGGAAGGCCGGCGTGAGGGCCTCTCCGACCAGCTTCAGGCCTGGAATCCTGCAGGGAGACGGACGAATGCCACCGTGAAGCTTTCATCTCGGAGGCATGTTTCCCCGTCTAGTTGAGTGACGTTGCTCACCATCGCCGTCCTGGTGAGCTCCTCTATAGGTCAAAATACCCTGCTCTCCAATCAAGTGAATTGCAGTATTGACATTATAATATGAAGTCTTTTTTTTTTTCCTGCAAGTTAAATGTACGCACAGAGTGCCTCGTTTCCTCATCTAATTGTCTCCCCATTTGCTGATTTATTAAACTGCAGTGGGATTTGGACAACAGGGAAATATTCAGTGGACATATCAGGCACTGGGTACGTCACGGCACCTGACACGCTCAGTAGTGTCTCGGACTCGGCAGCCATACTGCATGAACTCTCACTCCAAACTGTGCAAACGTGTAACGTCACAGCCACCATTTTGTTTTTATACGTTCCAGGATGCAAACATGCACTCCAGAATACACCACCAATAAAGTAGTCTTCCCTTGTGTATTAATTTTATTATGGGATGTAAGGGGCTTATTGTACTGACAAAAATTAATCACACTCTGGGCCAATTTCAATTCCAAAGTTCAGAATGAAGCCTCAAACTTAAACAAAGTTGGTTTTTTCTCCTGGCTTTTTCATCAGTGAAGATTCAGCTCATTCTTTAGGGGGCTCACACCTTCCTTCCCCTGAACAAGGCCAAAAACATCCGAGTCCATCAGTGAATATATGCATCACGGAGAAAAGGATAAATGCACGACCAACTCTAAAACCTGAAGCCATCCCTGGACGCGATATTGCTAACAGAAATCAGTGGAATTAGTGGAATTAGACGGCAAGACCACCATGTAAAAAAAAAAATGAAAAAAGAAAAACTAAATTAATACCACAGCACATAAAAACATCATCATATATTATATCAATTTCGTAGTGTCGACAGCTAAATTGTGCTTCTCCAAGTGCAGAACGTGAGAGAGGTCTTAACCGGAGCCAAGCTGCTGTCTCTTAAGCAACAAAACTACTGCTGCTGCGCCCGCCCACCCCCCACCCCCCCCCAAAACTGTGATGCATTAAACCTGACAGCAGAGCAGCGGACAGAAACGCAAGAGCAGTGGCGCCTCGACTAACACCAGACCCGAGCGGCGGAGACGAGCTGGGCTGCGCTTTGGCACGCTGTAACAGAACAGGAGAGGGGAGAGGAGAGGATTTTCTGAAAGTGCTGGAGTTGTCAGTTTTGGTGCTGGAACACAGAGCTGAATTATCACCAGCTCTCCTCCAAACGAGAGACTAACTCCGTGCTCTCAGGCCGAGGACTCAGAACTGAAACAGCCGCTGATGCGTCACGGCCAACATCACAAGGCAAAAATTGACCAAGAAACTGGGCGCCTGAATGCAAGATATTATACGTGATATTCTATCTTCTACACTATTAACATCATGAATTCTGCACGTAGGTCTGCTGCATTTCCCAGTTTTTCCCCACAAAGGGTACGAGGCAGAAGAATGAATAATCAAACCCACATGTGATATTTCATCTTGATGCAGCATTACTGTTTTTAATACTGGTCTGACACATTCAGTAATAGCTAATTTACTGTGCGTACCTGTAAGAAACACACTCGTAAAAGCACAACTGTGAGGACAAAATGCAGTGCAGTGCTGAACACGGAGAGGAATTTATGATGCCTGCAGTAGTTTATGAAAACCTTCTGTGGACATCGAGACACAGAGGTGCTCTGACTGAGTGGAAAACTTGGTTGGCCCTGGCTGCCACAGCTTGCTAAAATCTGATTGGTGGTGGCAGATCAGCAGCATGATTTGATTTGCTGGGGCAGATAACCATTTCTGCTAATCACCCCACCCAACTCGAGCCTCTCCTTTAGTTATCTTCGCTCTATTTCAGAAGATTACGATAGCCTGTTCTCACTGTAATGACTTCTAAAGAACGCTGCGTGTCTAGCACATCAGCGGCTAACACAACACCTTTTCAACCCAATTCCAACAAGCCTTTTGCTTGGTGTCCATCTCAGAGATGCAAGGTCCTGGTTCAGAAAGTCGTCCAATTAGTGCGACTGTACCCACTCTCAACATAACATTACATTTCATTTATTTAGCAGACGCTTTCATCCAGAGCGACTTTCAGCTTCAATTTGAGCTAATTAGTCAAGTCATCAGGCTGAGTGGGCGGAGCAAACAGATGGCAAAACTTTCACTTCCGGGTCACTGGGCCTCACACCTCTGGTCCTGCCTTCACGGCTTCAGTACCAGCAGACACGGCAAGCGCCAAACAGCACCATTTAAAGAGTGCCACAACTGATGCCAATACACCCATGCGGCAGCCGTATCGAGGACATGTTATTTGGCTGAAAATTATCCACACATCAGCGAAATCCATAGGGATCCTTTTAAAGTCACCTCTGACCCACAAAACAAACATGAAAAGAGTCCAACAACAATTGTGGTCTATCGACTGAGAACAATGAATTGTGAACAGATGGACGGACTGACAGATGCACAGGGCCAATCGCAATGTACACCAATCCAGTGGAAATGGAGCATGAAAATGACTGACTTGACCCATTTTAATTGTCCCGAATTACTATTCCCACCATGAAGGGGTGAAGAGATATAGGTATGAACGTCATACTTCCACTTGTCCATTTTTCCATCCGTCCATCCATAACACTTCTTTTCCAGGCCAGAACTCCTAAACCGTTCAACATTTGACATAATCTTATATACATATAAGATCTAATGTGTAGATGTGCCTTTATATACGTCTGCCCATCCGTCTTAACGTCGTGTTTCGCTTCCAAAACAATGGCAGGGCATTTGAGTTTACCAAGTAAGTTTTACGATATTTGCTCAGTTCTATGATGCTTTGAGCATGGGAAAAGTGCTACATATTTCTTTATTGGTATAGCATATAGCACATATATACATTTCTAATATTCACATTAATACGTTAATGAGAATACTGCCCTTTTCAACTTGCAAGCTGCATTACGCAACCAGAACCAAAGGAAATTTCCAGGTTTGGACGACTGCCTCCGACTGCACTCCATCCCACACAAGATTATGATTCATCGGAAGTATTAAATCTCCGGAGGCAGTTTTTTTACACAAAACAAGCCCTCGCAGTATATAGTGATAGCTCTACTCACAGCACAGCCTGCCAAGCTTCAGCTCTGAGAATATTGAGTCTGACGTACAGGGGTAACACAAGCCCTACTCCTTTGTGTCATTAAAAGCTTTCCTCCACGGTGATCCATTAATAAACATTTTTCCTTTTTTCAACATTTCAAGGCACTCGCACATCAGCACACGTACAGCACAGAGAAATGTAATGGCCTGGGTGGCAATTCAGGCCTTATGAACAACTAAACATTTGAGGTGAGCCAGGAGACATAAACACAGGAGATTTTGCTCCCGATGAGAGAAATGAGACTAGTAAAGTGTCCAAGAGAACTTGGTGATTGATTAAAACAATGCGCCATCCCTACCATTATACTTCTGACACCCTTAGAATTCTTTTGTGTAACATTTAATAAAAAGTACTGCATAATGAGTACAAATGGCTCTACTTGAGACCCAGGTCCACATACTTGATTACATAGAAGAACATTTCCCAGAGTGCACTAGATGAGGGTATTGTTACTGCATCACAAAGGCACATATGATCCTCACCCTTCCGCTTCAAAGTGTTAAAGGCTGCCTATCATGGCATCAGGTGCACAGCCAATCAGCCTCCACAAGCCAATTCCAAATCTGTCCTTTGTGACATCACAATTTGAAGGGCCCACCCAGAAATATTAAGAAACTGGTTAGCTGAATGGTTGAAGTTCTGTCGTCCTTTTTTCATCGCGGTCACTTCTCCATGTGATGTCACCGAGAAATAGTTCTTGTAATCGCTTGTTATGGCCTGGTGACATAATAGTAGGGGTGGGCGATATGACCTAAAATTTATATCACGGTATTTTTCCTTCATATTACGATAACGGTATTATTTCACGGTATTCCAACATGAAATGGGGTAGACTTTTCAAAACATGACTCTAGTTCCGTTTGTTCTGTGCTCGCTCCAACACTCTTCAACATCTATACGAATGATCAACCAGAATTTGAAAACATCCGCAGATTCATCTATGCTAACGATCTCTGCCTCGGCACACAATCAACATCATTTAAAGTCATTGAATCAAGAATGATTGAGGCACTTGAAGGTCTAACCACCTACTATGACAAGAATTCACTCAAAGCGAATCCCAGGAAAACCCAAGTCTGTGCTTTCCATTTGAACAACCACGCTGCAGACAAAAAACTTAACATCACATGGAATGGCTAAATCCTCGAAAACGACCGCTACCCCAAGTACTTGGGAGTAACCCTTGACCGAACTCTTTCGTTCACAAAACACGCTCAAAATGTCAAGGGAAAGGTGGCTGCCAGAAACAACATCCTTGGCAAACTGGCAAACTCCACCTGGGGTGCCAATCCAGAAACACTGCGGACAACAGCACTTGCCCTAAGCTACTCGACTGCTGAATATGCTTCTCCTGAATGGGCAAGGTCATGCCATGCAAAAAAGATCGACTCAGAGTTGAACAATGCCTGTCGAATAATAACTGGACAACTAAGGCCTACGCCACTGCCTCTGTTATACAGAACAGCTGGGATCGCCCCACCACAAGTTCGAAGGCACATCCAGTCAAGAACTCACATACAGGAGAACGATGAGAGACACCCTATGTTTGGCCACACATGCCCCCGCAGCAGACTGAAATCCAGAAAAAGTTTCAGGACAGTAGAAAGTCTGGATCCTAACCAAGCAACATTCTGGCGCCTGCAGAGTTGGAGAGAACTGCACCAGTACCCAAACAAGGCCACCCAGCCCCCAGCAGAACACTTGCCAACCGGCACACACCTTGACAGGAAATCATGGGCATCACTCAACAGGGCAAGAGCAAAAGTAGGAAAGACAGCCAGCACCTTGTTCAAGTGGAAACGAGCATCTTCCAGCCAGTGCACATGTGGTCACCCCAACCAAACAGTTGACCATATCCTCTCTGAATGCCCAGAAGGTCCCCACTGCACTGACCAAGACTTGCGAGAGTTCAACCCCTCAGCTCAGGAATGGATTGCTTACTGGCGCGACAAGATATGAATGATGATGTTTGTTCTGTGTTGTAAGTGTACACATCCTAGCAGGTGGAAAATGTATACCAATATGTTCGAAAAAGGCCTTGGCCTCAATGTTCTTTTGGAAGAGTAGCTTACCCCATTTCAAGCTGAAAGTTAACCACACAGTCGTCAGTCGTCCAACTACACGACAGATTACGTACATTCAAAGTCAATGCAAACGAAAATATACGCGAAACGCCTATATTTGCGTCTTTGCGATGAATTTGAACGCATCTGTCCAGCGAAAAAATTGTTTCGCGTTCGGTGTGAAAGCGGCTTCAGCTGGCAACCTTTTTATTCGGCGCATTTTAATGCCAGCTAGCGAGCTAAATGCTCGCGGTGCAACTCCAGCCAAATTAGTTTGCATAATAAAGGCTATACACATTTTAAATTGACTGAATTTAAAGGTGACATAGAATCTAAAACCATTTTTACCTTTTCTATAATGAACAACGGTAATCTATCCGCATTCAAGAACACACAAAAAGAGCTTGACATTCTGAACATCTCCGTTTCATAGAAATTCCTCTTTTAACAAGCTGTGTTCGTGGAACACTGATGCCCCCGGCGGCAGGTTATAGTATTGCAGGTTAAAGTTTTTTCCCCCCCGCTGCAGACAAACATACAGACGGACGGACAGGTGAAAAACTATATGCCCCCGCATCTTCGATTCCGGGGGCATAAAAATGACCGCCAGAAAACAGGCCAATCTGAACAGCAGCAAGTTTCAAGTCGCCTTCGATATATCATGATGTTCATTTTTGTAAACTATGGTCCCACACAGACTAGAATAAAGGATAAACCAGAATATGCTTTAGCGGTGTGGCTATCCTCTGGTCCTCGTCCGATACGGTCAGATCCAGAGCCACGGTCCTCCCCGGATCTTCAATACACGCTCACGTCCAATAGAAATCACATCTGGTTTCAAAATGTCAACACGACACAATTCAAATTGCTATAATCGAGGCTTCTTTGCGATATGCTGAAACCAATGGGTGACATCACGGTAGCTTCATCCATCTTTTTACACGTTCTATGAGTTCAAGGTGAAATGGCGTGTGGGGTACTGAGGTGTGCTCTTCCAGGCTGTGGAGGCAGTGTGCAAACATTCCATAACCTTCCAACCGAAAGAAATGCTCGAGATGCGCAGCTGCTGTTCATTTTTAATCGGATTCCCACACCTTCCACCAAAGACTGTTACTTTGCTCAGCCCATTTCACCTCTGACAGTTTTACTAACTTGGCACAATTTCAGGTCGGCTTCTCGCAGCGTTTGGTGCTACGTAGCGGAGCAGTTACACTTTGCATCAACCTCAACAACCCGAACTAAGTATCACGTTGTTGTTACGGTTTTTAAAACGTAAAATTAGAATATATTCGTTTTGCTTGTCTCGCCAATGTTGTATGACGTGATTATCACTCAACAACAGCTTTGAAACGAGATCTGAAATAAATCCGTGAAGATTGTTGTTGCCAGTGATCCGGCCATGCTTTAGTTTGTGAAGATGTTTCGGCTGGTGCGTTAACACCAAAACATGAAAGTAGCAGAGATGCCAAGTCTCACGCATTCAGCGTGGGTCTAGCGCATTTTTTTAGGATTATTCACCATAGTCCGCAATTATTCAATGAAGACTTATTAATGAGACTCTCAAGCGGTATTAAAATCCTTGTGCCTTGAAGTTTC
Source organism: Gymnothorax reevesii (assembly GCA_029721435.1). Lineage (NCBI taxonomy): Eukaryota > Metazoa > Chordata > Actinopteri > Anguilliformes > Muraenidae > Gymnothorax > Gymnothorax reevesii. Next base: position 14,443,175 of record CM056583.1, on the reverse strand, counting down.
AGTTTCACTTGCGTAAGGGCATATTTCACCGCAAGTAACATGGAAAGTAATTATGACTTGCTTCGCTTTAGGCAGCAAAGCAAGCCAATCAGTGTCAAGTGCTTGCATTTCATAATGAGGTTGCCAGTTAAGCTCGAAAGGTTGCCAAATAGGTGCAAAACGACGCATTCCAAAATCTCCCACCCTAACAGAGCTTTTTGAGAGAGGTTTTTAGGAAGCTTCTGAGGTATTACAGACCCAACCAAAATTTTGTTGTCAATATGTCACATCACAGAACGGGGATACCATTCTAAGTTCAACCATTCTATTTCACCTTTAAATGTATGAAATATAACGTTAGCAAGCTAGCAAGAGAGCCTTAATGCCAACTTTGCTAGCTATAGTGTATGTATGTATACGCGAGCAACATGCCTAAATGGCGAAGTTATAACTATTCACTGATCCACCGATTTCTTAGCAAGTCCAAAATTAATACAACTGCGCATGTGTACCGGAGGGCAAGGCGAAATAGGCGTTGAAATGTAAAAATGGTCACGGCAAAATACACATTTCGGAATTATAAATAACCAAATAAAAACAAATAGAAAATACATACTCACTGTAAAAGAAAAAATAAATCAACTTTGACCAAATAAATTAGAGCAATCAAATGAACAAAAACAATGGCAACAGTGTTTCAGGTATGGTTCAGTAGGTGCCTGTTGTTTTGAGATTCGCGGGGGGAGGGAGGATGCGAGCTGCTCAGCGAACAAAACGAAATTGAATGGTACGGATCCCTGCCTCCTTCAAAACTCATCAAATACGCCATCCAGCAACTCCAAAACGCTCTCGTGGACAACTTGTGACCTGCACATTCACCACGCTCTGAAATGATAATGTATAATTATGAAAAATCACAACACAAGAAGCAAATACTCGGAACTACTTTCTTGAGTAACCCGCTGGGCGGATTAACACAGTGCGTAGTGCACATCTCAGATGTTGCGAGTAGCTGCAGGAAACATACACTTTTGAAATCACTCCCTCCAGCCAGTTATGCATTTGCCTTGAAAAAAAACTCTGTCTCGTAATTATACATTCTTTTTATAGTGTGGTGAATATGCTGGCCAGAAATAGTTCGTTTTGAGCGTTTTGGAGTTGCTGGATGGCGTATTTGATCAGTTTTGAAGGGAGTTTTGAAGGAGAGAGGGACCCGTACCATTCAATTTCATTATGTTCACTGAGCAGCTCGCATCTTTCACCTCCTAGTCTCAAAACAACGGCACGGATAATTAAAGGTAATGCACCTACTCATATAACTATAGGGATGATGGCAATAGGCCAATTTGCCAAAGTGTTGAAATATCCCTTTAAAGGTGTATGCGCATTTACTTGTAAAAATGGCTGTCACAAAGCAAAAATGTGATCTCTCGCCGTGTTGGGAGAAATAAATCTCCCACATGCGAGCATTTGGCCCAAATTATGTGCAACAACGCTTTTACCGCAATAATTACGGTATTGCAAAATCCTTTTTCGTGGCAACATATTATACCAGTGATGGTGATGAAACCAGTTTACCGCCCACCACTACATAATAGGCGACCTTTAAGCCTTTTTTTAGTTCAAACAAGGGACATTGCATGAACAGGGTTACTGCGTAGCAGAACAACTAAACTGCCCAGATTCATTTGATCTAATGGGGATAAATTTCAAGTTCTCATGCTGACAATAAAAATTCCAAGAACAATAATAACTCCAAGAGGACTCAGATTCTTCAGTAGAATTTCCCACATCTTACAAACCCGCTTAATCCCAACTCAACTTGATTTCTTTGACGCTTCTTTTACATTTTAAGTATAATTTTCACTTTAGGAGAGTTAAAATAGCATTGTTTCACTCCAAAGTAGCAAATTTCACCTAGATTTTAGTTATTGTTTGCGAAGTAAGGGAAGATTTCTAAATTTGTGGGCAAATCCTCAGTAAGTCAGATTCTCTCACCTCACTGGTAGAATTTTCTCAGTAAAAAGTAAAATAAGATGCTGATTTTTGTTCCAACTTTGAGACAAAAAGAGTTGTTGAGATCAACTCATTTATTTTTCATTTTTTGCAGTAAAAAAAGAACTTATGTGGATGTGCTCTCCATACACACATTTGTATTTATTGCATTATAAATGACTCGTATTTTTGTCAAGAACAACCCTGTTAACATTCAGAGGCCAAAAATAAATCCTTTGCGGCTGATTCGTTGATTGGCGAAGCTGCAAAACGGAGCTTAAAAAAAAGGCCAAGGACGATAAAGCCTCGAGCATTTCCACATCGCGTCGATGGAAACCCAACGGTCTAAAACAACCATTAATGCTATAACTCCAAGGACAGCAGTGTCATTATTTACTCCATGAAGAATGAGTGCGTCCAACTCCGCGGCCACAGAAAATAGAGACATTATCTGCAGTTATTAAGCGCACGTGTTTAAGAGGCCGTATTTTACATGGAGACCCCCGGCCTTCCTGCTCGCGAATAGCTGGAAATTACAGACGTGCGAGCCAACACCGCGACTCCCCTTAAGCGGGGAAAAAAAAACACATGGAACTCACCCCTGCAGGGCTTTGTGGACGCGGCGGCATTTCTTCTGCAGAATGGCAAATATCCCTGTGAGGGAGAACGAGCGAGGAGACACGTTAACAGCGTTTCAGTGACTCGCACCTTTTTATTCTGCCCCCAACTCACACCTGCCAGGCAAAACCGGAGCACAGAAAATCGGCAAACTCAGGGAAAGCTTTGAAACATTTCACTGAACAGTTGTTGAAACATGAGGGCATTTGGTTACTGAAAGCCAGTTTTAAGTGTTTTTTGAAAATTGTCAGTTATCTGCAGGCATGTAGCCGTTTAGCAAGAGATGGGTAATACAAAGGTATTACAGTCAAGATCAAGACTGGAGTTTACGGCTGCTGAGCTTCAGCTAGTGAGGCATCTCCAGCCTCACTGCACAGCTCAGGTGCATGGGAGACCTGAAGGTGGCGCCGCAGTAAGCTGTTGGGCCCTTGAGTGAGGCCCTTAACTCCCTGTTGCCACAGAAGTAGGGACCTGCTTTACCTGATCAAATGTGTGTTGTTTCAAACTGAAGCATCAGCAAATGTAACTGTAAGCGCAGCAGCTGGTAAACAATTCACACTGTCCCAAAGTACAGCCATCAGTTACTGGGACTGAACGTGTATGAGAAATGCGTGCGCACGTGCGTGTGTAGTGCGTATGTGTAGTGTGTGTATGTGGTGTGTGTGTCTGTGCAGTGTGTGTGTTTTTGAGTGTGCAGAGTGTGTATGTGCGTGTATGAGTGTGTGTGTGCGTTTGTTTAATGTGCGTGTGCGTGTGAGTGTGAGTGTAAGTGTGTGTGCGTGTGCGTGTGTGTGTGTATGAGTGTGTGCGTGTATGAGTGTGTGTGTGCGTTTGTTTAATGTGCGTGTGCGTGTGAGTGTGAGTGTGAGTGTGAGTGTGCGTTTGTGTGTATGAGTGTGTGTGTGTGTGTGTGTGTGCGTGGGTGTCTGTCCGTGCATGCATGGGTGTGTGCGGTAAAGTACCTGGATCCTCCTCCATGATGTTCAGAGCCTCAATAGCAGCAGAGGCCAACATGGGGGGCAGAGATGCAGAGAAACAGTAACCCTGTCCTGAGAGGCGCTGAGGAGGGAGAGCAGGGTCAAAAACACACACTGTACACACACTGTACACACACACACTCAACACAATACAAACACACACACCCCGTAACTCTCGCACAATCTAAACATACAGGCTCCTGCATTCACACACACACACACACACACACACACAGTTTGTATATCTGTACTTGTGATGACATTGCACTGACTTAAATTCATTCTGTACAGCCTTTCCCAAACCCTAACAGAAACCAAATTATGACAAACCCAAAACCAAACAGGAACAGCAAAGCAAACTTTGACCAATCAGCCGCAATTCTCCGTGAACACCACAATCAATGTCCTGACAACACAAAATTTCCTCACAACTGCGGTTTATCAAGTGTTACTTTGAATAAGTGTCGCTGATCAAGCCCCCATGCACTAAGCCACACGCTTTCTCACACGCACGCACACGCGCACGCGCACGCGCACGCGCACGCGCACGCGCACGCGCACACGCACACACGCACACACGCACACACGCACACACACACACACACACACACACACACACACACACACACACACACACACACACACACACTACTCTCACCAAAAAAACACTGTGGACAGGCACAAGTCACACACCAACTTCAGTGTACCTTGCACACACACAATTTTAGTTCTTATTAAGTTAGTGCAAACTGTCACAATGATCAGATGGGTCATTCTTAGGCCGCAACTTTTCAACAGCCAACACCAGACAGATAATGAAGATCCGCAAAAGAGCCATACTTCCTTTAGCTACCTTCAAATCAAACATGAGCCTCGCCACGAACAATGAATATATGAGAACACATTAGGAAAAATTTCATTACACTAACTCAATATTTTAAAACAAGCCATGACCTAATGAGCTTGAAATACCTGATGATCGATCACGAAAGATCTTCCGCAGCAAAAACCCCCAATCGAGGCCACAGCGTTCTCCATATTTGCGCTGATCAGGTCGATGTCATCAATCTGCAACACACAGGAAAAGCGAAACAAGCCTGAGTGAGCTACATTAGCCCAGACACATCCACACTGAGCTCTTTAAAGGGCACAAGCACAGACAGGGCAGAGCGCAGGTCACATCCTGACAGCAGCGCTGTGTTAAAATGGCCAGAGTTCTCATGTTTACTCAGTAGAGGGACATTTCCATGTCAAATCCCCGAGGCCTGACACCCACCATCTCACATGTAGCCAACACTCTGTCAAATGGTGTTCACTAAAATTCTTGAAACGTTTTTTTGCGAAAATGTTTATTGGTTTCATAAAAGGTAGTTTATTTATACGGGTCAAGTTGGCCATTTTGACTGCATAAGTTTTTTTTTTAACTCAACTTTTAAATTTTGACTCAGATTCGCTCTGACTTTGGCAGTATTACTGACACCCATCATTCACCAATCATTCAAGGATCCGTGTCACAATCACTGCACATGCTCAGAACATACATCCCAAGAAAATGAATCTGTTTGACTCCAAGTCACAACTTGATTCCATCCTTGCCTATCTGCTGTCGAAATGCATTGCATTTACATATTTCAGTTACTGCAGCATTAGGCTTTCTGTATTAAGGAGCTTTCTATGGACATTTGAGGATTTTAAGCACTATTTTAAGCTGGAGCCAAGGGATACAGAGAATAGAGGCAGGTTTTCCACCGTCAATAATCATAGAAGAAGAAAAATACCTTCCAGACTTTGACTTGCAGTTGACTGGAGTGACTTTGTCCAAAGTGGTGAGTATGCCCAGTAATCATGACACACCTCCTTTAATCCTCTGAGCCCACAATTTTGAGTATTTATCGGTGCTGCACATGGTACAGTTGCACGTATTCTGCAACTTGACACGGAATATCATGCAGGTGACGTCACCCCCAGTCTCTCCAGTTACCTCACACTCATTGATTACCAAATCAACACACTGGGGTACAGGGGCAAAAACTGCACATCACTGTCCAAGTATTTAAGGACCGCACAGAACTCTGAATATCAGGAACACATTGGCAGGAGCGAAATGGAGGGAGAGAATTGCTCAACGCAACGCACATTGACTCCGAAGTGCTCAGTCACGCCCCGGCCGTGGGCTCCCAGAACGCCGAAGGACATGCTCTCTTCCAGAAAGATCCGTACCTTGTACTTGTACTTCAGTTTGACCTGGTGGAAATAGGACAGATATGTTTTCAAAACCCTTAACATCCGTACCACTTTTAAAATGGTATTATACATTAAATTTTAACACACGATAAACAGAAACGATTTCAGAAATGGTTTAGGCAAGAATACGTATATGCAACCGTCAGAGAAATGTCAAAAAAAAAAAAAACGTGCCTTAAATGTTACATGAATGACCCTATATTTTTTACCGGAAATTAATCCATATTACTCATGGCATAATAAGTCAGGGCTTTGACTTCTCACGGACAACATTACAATATAAACCATGGTGATCATAGGCCAAACCTGAACCACTGCAATCATTTTACAGGTAACACAATACAATTAGGCCTAATAAACTGGCATCTATTAATGTTGTTCATGTACATTAATGACATGCAAACAGATTAAAAAAAGAAGAAAAATTACTTTGCATCAATTATTGCTAAAATACAATAACTCATGCATTAGTACATGACTATTCGCAGATTAGCAAAGCATAGCGTAAAAATTATCCAAAGTTTACCAAAAACATTAACCTTTTTTCATTCCTTTATTAAGTGGCACCAAGTTATATAGTCATTTGTTTGAACTAATGTAGTGCAGAATAACCTTTCTGTCCTTAGTAATAACAACATCTGCTAAAGCCTATTCATGTGGACCTTACTGTAGACCATTTAACATTTGAGGAATGACAGGTGCTCCTCAGAGGGTATCCGGTTAGGTCATTAAATCCAGTTAAGAACAGGAATTAACAACGAAGGAAACTGCTGGACTGGACAATTAATCATGTGCAGCAAATCAAAACCAGCGTTACACGAGTAACCCATGTAGAACGATCAGCCCCCACAAACAGAACTGTTTCACATGCGAGGTAAAAATCCACAGAAACTGACTAAAACATAAACGTGACACATTTCTGGTGATTAAAATAAGAACATTATTTCAGTGCATTCAGCGCATTTCAGGCAAAACTTAATGAATGGGATTCTGGTGACTATAATTTATCACTTTAAACTGCAGTAAACAGTCTTGAGACTTACCAGTTCAGGAAGAGGGCAAACATCACCCGTGTTTATATACAACCCCTCCACCACTATGAACTTCCGGGTCACTCGGGCTTTGCGAGGATTCTGCAGCAGAGATCACAATGTTATCAACATACTCCAGAGAAGATGGATCGGTATATTTTACTGAAACTTGTGGGGTAATTTTGTATCTGCATTTGACCCATCCTTCTTACTGAGAATCAGTGGGCAGCTACTGAACAGCACCAGGGGACCAGCTCCAGTTCTACAGCCACAGCCTTGGTCAGGGACACTGGTAGGAGTGTCCCTACAGAGCATGTCTTTCTAAAGCCAGAGCCTTGGTCAGGGACACTGGTAGGAGTGTTCCTATAGAGCATGTCTTTCTAAAGCCAGAGCCCTGGTCAGGGACACTGGTAGGAGTGTTCCAATAGAGCATGTCTTTCTAAAGCCAGAGCCTTGGTCAGGGACACTGGCAGGAGTGTTCCTATAGAGCATGTCTTTCTAAAGCCAGAGCCTTGGTCAGGGACACTGGTAGGAGTGCTCCTATAGAGCATGTCTTTCTAAAGTCAGAGCCTTGGTCAGGGACACTGGTAGGAGTGTTCCTACGGAGCATGTCTTTCTAAAGCCAGAGCCTTGGTCAGGGACACTGGTAGGAGTGTTCCTATAGAGCATGTCTTTCTAAAGCCAGAGCCCTGGTCAGGGACACTGGTAGGAGTGTTCCAATAGAGCATGTCTTTCTAAAGCCAGAGCCTTGGTCAGAGACACTGGCAGGAGTGTTCCTATAGAGCATGTCTTTCTAAAGCCAGAGCCTTGGTCAGGGACACTGGTAGGAGTGCTCCTATAGAGCATGTCTTTCTAAAGCCAGAGCCTTGGTCAGGGACACTGGCAGGAGTGTTCCTATCGAGCATGTCTTTCTAAAGCCAGAGCCTTGGTCAGGGACACTGGTAGGAGTGCTCCTATAGAGCATGTCTTTCTGAAGCCAGAGCCTTGGTCAGGGATACTGGTAGGAGTGTTCCTATAGAGCATGTCTTTCTAAAGCCAGAGCCTTGGTCAGGGACTCTGGTAGGAGTGTTACTTTAGAGCATGTCTTTCTAAAGCCAGAGCCTTGGTCAGGGATACTGGCAGGAGTGCTCCTATAGAGCATGTCTTTCTAAAGCCAGAGCCTTGGTCAGGGACACTGGTAGGAGTGCTCCTATAGAGCATATCTTTCTAAAGCCAGAGCCTTGGTCAGGGACACTGGTAGGAGTGCTCCTATAGAGCATGTCTTTCTAAAGCCAGAGCCTTGGTCAGGGACACTGGTAGGAGTGTTCCTATAGAGCATGTCTTTCTAAAGCCAGAGCCTTGGTCAGGGACACTGGTAGGAGTGTTCCTATAGAGCATGTCTTTCTAAAGCCAGAGCCCTGGTCAGGGACACTGGTAGGAGTGTTCCAATAGAGCATGTCTTTCTAAAGCCAGAGCCTTGGTCAGGGACACTGGCAGGAGTGTTCCTATAGAGCATGTCTTTCTAAAGCCAGAGCCTTGGTCAGGGACACTGGTAGGAGTGCTCCTATAGAGCATGTCTTTCTAAAGTCAGAGCCTTGGTCAGGGACACTGGTAGGAGTGTTCCTACGGAGCATGTCTTTCTAAAGCCAGAGCCTTGGTCAGGGACACTGGTAGGAGTGTTCCTATAGAGCATGTCTTTCTAAAGCCAGAGCCCTGGTCAGGGACACTGGTAGGAGTGTTCCAATAGAGCATGTCTTTCTAAAGCCAGAGCCTTGGTCAGAGACACTGGCAGGAGTGTTCCTATAGAGCATGTCTTTCTAAAGCCAGAGCCTTGGTCAGGGACACTGGTAGGAGTGCTCCTATAGAGCATGTCTTTCTAAAGTCAGAGCCTTGGTCAGGGACACTGGTAGGAGTGTTCCTACGGAGCATGTCTTTCTAAAGCCAGAGCCTTGGTCAGGGACACTGGTAGGAGTGTTCCTATAGAGCATGTCTTTCTAAAGCCAGAGCCTTGGTCAGGGACACTGGCAGGAGTGTTCCTATCGAGCATGTCTTTCTAAAGCCAGAGCCTTGGTCAGGGACACTGGTAGGAGTGCTCCTATAGAGCATGTCTTTCTGAAGCCAGAGCCTTGGTCAGGGATACTGGTAGGAGTGTTCCTATAGAGCATGTCTTTCTAAAGCCAGAGCCTTGGTCAGGGACTCTGGTAGGAGTGTTACTTTAGAGCATGTCTTTCTAAAGCCAGAGCCTTGGTCAGGGATACTGGCAGGAGTGCTCCTATAGAGCATGTCTTTCTAAAGCCAGAGCCTTGGTCAGGGACACTGGTAGGAGTGCTCCTATAGAGCATATCTTTCTAAAGCCAGAGCCTTGGTCAGGGACACTGGTAGGAGTGTTCCTATAGAGCATGTCTTTCTAAAGCCAGAGCCTTGGTCAGGGACACTGGTAGGAGTGTTCCAATAGAGCATGTCTTTCTAAAGCCAGAGCCTTGGTCAGGGACACTGGTAGGAGTGTTCCTACGGAGCATGTCTTTCTAAAGCCAGAGCCTTGGTCAGGGACACTGGTAGGAGTGTTCCTATAGAACATGTCTTTCTAAAGCCAGAGCCTTGGTCAGGGACACTGGTCGGAGTGTTCCTATAGAGCATGTCTTTCTAAAGTCAGAGCCTTGGTCAGGGACACTGGTAGGAGTGTTCCTACGGATCATGTCTTTCTAAAGCCAGAGCCTTGGTCAGGGACGCTGGTAGGAGTGTTCCTATAGAGCATGTCTTTCTAAAGCCAGAGCCTTGGTCAGGGACACTGGCAGGAGTGTTCCTATGGAGCATGTCTTTCTAAAGCCAGAGCCTTGGTCAGGGACACTGGCAGGAGTGATCCTATAGAGCATGTCTTTCTAAAGCCAGAGCCTTGGTCAGGGACACTGGTAGGAGTGCTCCTATAGAGCATGTCTTTCTAAAGCCAGAGCCTTGGTCACGGACACTGGTAGGAGTGTTCCTACGGATCATGTCTTTCTAAAGCCAGAGCCTTGGTCAGGGACACTGGCAGGAGTGTTCCTATAGAGCATGTCTTTCTAAAGCCAGAGCCTTGGTCAGGGACACTGGTAGGAGTGTTCCTACGGATCATGTCTTTCTAAAGCCAGAGCCTTGGTCAGGGACACTGGTCGGAGTGTTCCTACAGAACATGTCTTTCTAAAGCCAGAGCCTTGGTCAGGGACACTGGTAGGAGTGTTCCTACGGATCATGTCTTTCTAAAGCCAGAGCCTTGGTCAGGGACACTGGTAGGAGTGTTCCTATAGAGCATGTCTTTCTAAAGCCAGAGCCTTGGTCAGGGACACTGGTAGGAGTGTTCCTATAGAGCATGTCTTTCTAAAGCCAGAGCCTTGGTCAGGGACACTGGTCAGAGTGTTCCTATAGAGCATGTCTTTCTAAAGCCAGAGCCTTGGTCAGGGACACTGGTAGGAGTGTTCCTACGGAGCATGTCTTTCTAAAGCCAGAGCCTTGGTCAGGGACACTGGTAGGAGTGTTCCTACGGATCATGTCTTTCTAAAGCCAGAGCCTTGGTCAGGGACACTGGCAGGAGTGTTCCTATAGAGCATGTCTTTCTAAAGCCAGGGCCTTGGTCAGGGACACTGGTAAGAGCGTTACTACAGACCATGTCTTTCTAAAGCCAGAGCCTTGGTCAGGGACACTGGTAGGAATGTTCCTACAAGGCATGTCTTTCTAAAGCCAGAGCCTTGGTCAGGGACACTGGTAGGAGTGTTCCTATAGAGCATGTCTTTCTAAAGCCAGAGCCTTGGTCAGGGACACTGGTAGGAGTGTTCCTACGGATCATGTCTTTCTAAAGCCAGAGCCTTGGTCAGGGACACTGGTAGAAGTGTTCTTATAAAGCATGTCTTTCTAAAGCCAGAGCCTTGGTCAGGGACACTGGTAGGAGTGTTCCTATAGAGCATGTCTTTCTAAAGCCAGAGCCTTGGTCAGGGACACTGGTAGGAATGTTCCTACAAGGCATGTCTTTCTAAAGCCAGAGCCTTGGTCAGGGACACTGGTAGGAGTGTTCCTATAGAGCATGTCTTTCTAAAGCCAGAGCCTTGGTCAGGGACACTGGTAGGAGTGTTCCTACGGATCATGTCTTTCTAAAGCCAGAGCCTTGGTCAGGGACACTGGTAGGAGTGTTCCTATAGAGCATGTCTTTCTAAAGCCAGAGCCCTGGTCAGGGACACTGGTAGGAGTGTTCCTACGGAGCATGTCTTTCTAAAGCCAGAGCCTTGGTCAGGGACACTGGTAGGAGTGTTCCTATAGAGCATGTCTTTCTAAAGCCAGAGCCTTGGTCAGGGACACTGGTCAGAGTGTTCCTATAGAGCATGTCTTTCTGAAGCCAGAGCCTTGGTCAGGGACACTGGTAGGAGTGTTCCTATAGAGCATGTCTTTCTAAAGCCAGAGCCTTGGTCAGGGACACTGGTAGGAGTGTTCCTACGGATCATGTCTTTCTAAAGCCAGAGCCTTGGTCAGGGACACTGGCAGGAGTGTTCCTATAGAGCATGTCTTTCTAAAGCCAGGGCCTTGGTCAGGGACACTGGTAAGAGCGTTACTACAGACCATGTCTTTCTAAAGCCAGAGCCTTGGTCAGGGACACTGGTAGGAATGTTCCTACAAGGCATGTCTTTCTAAAGCCAGAGCCTTGGTCAGGGACACTGGTAGGAGTGTTCCTATAGAGCATGTCTTTCTAAAGCCAGAGCCTTGGTCAGGGACACTGGTAGGAATGTTCCTACAAGGCATGTCTTTCTAAAGCCAGAGCCAGAGCCTTGGTCAGGGACACTGGTAGGAGTGTTCCTATAGAGCATGTCTTTCTAAAGCCAGAGCCTTGGTCAGGGACACTGGTAGGAATGTTCCTACAAGGCATGTCTTTCTAAAGCCAGAGCCTTGGTCAGGGACACTGGTAGGAGTGTTCCTATAGAGCATGTCTTTCTAAAGCCAGAGCCTTGGTCAGGGACACTGGTAGGAGTGTTCCTGTAGAGCATGTCTTTCTAAAGCCAGAGCCTTGGTCAGGGACACTGGTAGGAGTGTTCCTATAGAGCATGTCTTTCTAAAGCCAGAGCCTGAGTCAGGGACCCTAGTAGGGATCTGGGATCGCAGATCATAAGAGATATACAACTTATTACTGTTACTACTGTTACATTACTGCCCCACAGCTGAGCACCTTCTGATCCTCCAGCTCCTGTTCCCGCAGAAGCCGCTCCAGGTCTTCCATGTCGTTGTGTTTGAAATACTTGATGAAGCTCCGCGAGGCCTGAAGGCCCTTCTGGATGGCAAAACAGGCCGCTTCATCTCTGGAGGAATAAACAAACACACACTCCTCAGAAGCTTTGAGCAAATTTTTCACTTAGGACATTTTTCCCCCAAAAATACTCAAGATAATTTCTGTTTCATTGGCCGAAACAGTAGGCAAGAGAGAGAGAGGAAGGGGCATTACAAAGATCGAGGGGCCATATGCAATGTGTCAAATTTGTGGCTAAAAACAAGCACGTGGTAGTGGGCCACTTAAGTTTTTTTTTTTTTTTAAACTTATCTTGTCATATTTTAGAGTGGCTGATTATTGAGTTATAATTCCGTAGGTGAGGGAAGGGCAAGAGGTAAGGTCGGACATGCAGTGACCCAGTTGATTGAATAACTCCAAGGCTGACTGACCTTGAGGCAATATTGTCCCCTCCCCCCGGAGGACACTGGAATTGCGCCGGCTAAAGCAGATCACCGTCACAAACGCAATATCACCCCCTGGCGGAGTATACTGGAACAGGGCTGGTTAAAGCGAGTGCAATACTCACACAAACACAAGATCGCCCCTCTTCGAATAAGCAGGAATTGCGCTGGCTATCGTCGCGAAGCCGTAAGAGTAGATAATGGCCTCCTCTGTCCGCATGAACTTCGCCAGCCGATCCTCCAGCTCCAAGTGCACATCTGCCGGAATAAAATTCGAGGTCAGGGCCGCAAATTTTTGCAGAAAAGAAAAAAAAAATGCTCTTCAGAACTGGAGGCACCGTAAAATATTCAGAATAACCAACACACTCCACTTCCTAAGACATGAATTCTTGCTGAGCCGAGCATTAAAATTAACACTTCATGAAAATGAATTAAATATTGACCAGCCAATTTCAAATGGAACATATTTGTCCCTGGAACTGTCGGAGAACACAGCTCAGATTAGGTTCATTTTATATAATAAAACATAAATCGTAAAATACTGCTGACCACCAGACTGTACCGCACAGTTCACCACCTCAAATACTGCTGCCAGCTTTTCTGAAATTTAGATGCAAACACTAGAGCTGTTACCATCGATACCAAGGCTTTGGAGCCAGTATCAAAAATGTGAAGCACCTCCTCACGGAGCTCCGTCTCGAGGCTTGTATCATCTCGGCGAAATGGCGCAACTAATTACGTTCGAAGCCTCATTTAGGATGCTGCCTTGAGAAGGAGGTTCACTTTCGGAGGGTGATTAGACTATAAAATGTCCTAGTACTCTTGGGTTGTTTCGGTAGTTGAAATTTGTCAGCGCGCTCTGAGATTTCGTACGGTGTGCGAGTGCGACAATGTGTCTGTAGAGTGCATTCGAAACCTCAAGAAATGAACTACACGTCGACACGTCTGGCTGGAAAGCTTCAACGCTTCATGAAGCTTCATCTCACCAGCACTAGCAAACACTTTCAGTTCCATTTAACAGGACAAGGGAGGTAAAAGAGAGAAGGCGAGGGAGAGACTTCAGACAAAGGTGGGCTGGCCGGATCTGAACCGCCAATATCACAGCTCATAACGAGGATTCAGATCACAGGCTTTTCTCTGGTAACAGGTCATGTTTCAGTCCCACTGCACGCGGCAAAGACGAGCTCTGATGTGCGTCATTGCAATCGGGTCTGAAATCAAAAGCCCCCAAAAATAGTGCTGTATCTGGGCAACGCCACCAAGATGCTCCCCCAAAGACCCCCTCCACCTTTTCTGAGTACAAATTTACTTTTAGTAACATTTTATGATGCAACCCATAGGCCCCATTTCGACTGAATCACCACCATTCATTTACATTCTAATGTAGTGATGGCAAGATGATGCCTCGTGAAACGTCAAAGCCTCTCAGTCAAAGAACCACCAAAACGGTTCGACCTCAGAGCTCCAAATAAGTACGCTAGGGACACCTAGTGGTCAATGAAAATATGATGAAAGAAAGAGTTTCCAGTCAACCCAGCCCATATCGCGGAGCAGTGTCCCGGGATGAGGCCTCAAACGTCACACGCAACGTCATTTCGCCAATGTGAATCTCATCTCGATACGGAGCTTCGCTGAGGGGTGACCCGACGTGCACGACCCTCGACGCAATCCATAACAGCACTATTCTAATGTATCCCCCATATTCCTCAGTGTGTAACTGTTCTCTTCAGTCGAGACCCCACCACATATATCCTCACTGTATACCTTTGGTAAACCATCTCCCACAGAGCCAAAATGGCAGAAATACAAGGCGGCAGACAGACTGAGCTCACCGAAGGTTCCATAAAACCCTCTCGGGCCGCAAGTTCCCACGCCGTACTTCTTCAGTGACGCTAAAGCTTGTTTCTGCCAGAGAGAGAGAGAGAGACAAATCACAAATAAATAAAGTATTAACACCCAGGGAGAAATGAAGCGCGAAACAGTGCAGCGGCATTATGGCACACTCTCCCCCAGGGCACCAAAAGGACCCGATCGCAGTGTGAAATTAACTCCTCTAGAAATTAAGTTCCCTGTCTTCCTACAAAGATGTTATTTAACAAAATAAAAACACTGATAAGTGACAAGGGCACAGAACTAGAAAAATACTCAGAGAACAGTGATGCAATTTCACCACAGTACAGTCACACCGCAGGTTGTAGATGGAGGGATAAAATCAGATGTCAGTGTCTTCTGTGACAAAGATAACAGAAGACCGTGAACGACCAGCAGGGGGACAAATCTGCGATGATTTGCCACTTGCCAGTGGCACTTTTTTATGACAGTCTTTTCAGATTGAAGAAGTAAATTTGGAATCAAAAACTACAAGTTTTTTTTTTTTTTTTTTTTTTTAATGTGCCGTGTCTTGACAGCCAAAATTCTTTTATGAAAATGGCCCATTTTCTACAGACATCCTTCTAGTGTTCCATTCAACACGGACAATAATCATGAGAAAGGATGCGAGCCAAGCGACCGCATCGCATCTCTGCCAGTGAAATTTCTGCATCACAAATCAACTACATCCTTAAAGTTTGAGCTGCACCATCCACAGACCACAGAGCGAACATCACCGACCCCACAGCGACCTCCACGGCAGATCGTCTCCGAAGGCCTCCAGAGCACAAACACAGGAGACGCACACACCTTCACTCTCTCATTGTCCAGGAGGCCCAGGAAGTTGAACGAGGCGAAGTTGATGCACTCCTTCCCGTTCACGATGATCTTGTGGCTCGGTGGGCTGCCAACACAGAACAGGGAAAACTCAGTCACTCAGTCATTTACTTTCCACCCACAAACAGCCATCCTATTGGTCCAACACCACTCACAAGCCCCACCCCTTTTATGCCCCACTGATATACAGACAATCTTCAGAGAGTTCTCACGTAAACCTTCCTGAGATCGGAAGGTCACAAATATGTGATTACAATGTTCTGACGTTAACACCGAAACGCCGGCATAACCATCACTGCCAGTAACTGAATATCATACGGCCCTGGAGCACGAATGTATGATTTTTGGGTAAATAATGAAAAATAACCCTTCAAACGGCCTAAAGAAGAGTGATGTGTGAGGGGATCACAGATGCGGGAAGGCAGTTACGGCGCTGGAGCTGTGAGATGGCTGACTCGTCTCACTAAATCCAGTCTTCGTCAACTGCCAGAGGTTCCATTGCACACGCACGGTGTCTCACCCAGTGACGATGTCATAATTGAGGGACGGATGGTCCTTCGACACGGGAGGGACGAGCGGTTCCGGCTGCCACTCTTCAATAAGCTCCTCCTTCTCCTGGTTGAAAGACCAATCAGGTGTCAGCGATGAAGCCATTTCTGCAGGCCAACATGGCTATTGCTACCAAGAGGAGTTTTCTTGCCTTTTTAAAGCCAAGGGGTTTCCCATGCCTAATAAACGATTACTTACATTTCCTATCATCTCGACTGTGAAATCTGATGCCGTTATTTACAAATCGCCACATTTGAAATATACTGCACTGGGAGCACAAAATACCTGCAGTTTCTAGTCGAGTGATCGATCACTAGCTTCCCTGCTGCCCTAGCAAGTTGTGACAGATTCAAGTTATCTGAGGTTTCGATGCTCAGAAAAATGATCAACGACACACAATTACCTTCTCGGTCAGGTCGGAGCGATCCTGCAGCTTGTAGGTCTTAGAGAACAGGAGCCGCACGATCCACAGAATCAGGATTCCCTCCAAGATCAGATGATACGCAGGCGCCTGAGAAATTAAAAACATGGAAACAAATTATGCGTAAACATTACTTTACAGTTGTAAACAGTCGGCCAGCTTGCGCTGAGGCCGATCCCAACAGGACCGATGAGGTGTTGAAGTCTCACAGGGACGACGGCTGCATGGATCTTACCGCTTCGAACAGTGTATTTCAAATTTCATGGCACACAGACACATCCACTGTCAAGGTCAAAAGTTCACTCTTCTTTGAAATGCAAATCTGCATGGACAATCATTTCTACCAGTGCCTATGTTTTGTCGCACTGAACCTGACTACCATCTGGAGGATTTTAAGATCTCATACCGCCAAAGCAAATTTCTCAATGTCAACAAAAGAGAAAAATAATGTGCATGTCAGCCCTGTGACGCAGATCTGCTCCAAAATTTAAAGGGATCTTCTTTGGCCCCTGCTGCAGCTCTCCTCTAAGTCTCATGAAAATCAGGCCAGTAATTATTCTGTCACAAGAACACCGGCCTTAATCACAAGCTAATTATCCTTCACGGAAAAGCCCTTTTCAGAACTAAGGTTATAAACCAAAATTAAAGGTAAAGTGCATTTCACTGACAATAAATCAAATTAAACGCATTTAATTCAGTCAATTATGTTGCTAAAATGCAACTGATCTAACAATCGGTGAAGACCGAATACAAATTCGCCGAAACTCAAATGAACCATGACAGATGCCAGCAGCAGGCAGCTGACCAAAATTAAAATCAGTTCGAAAGTAGGCAATCCAGCTATGAATGTAGCTCTTGTACAGGGCAGACAGATGGTGAACTTAATATATTAGGGGAATACATCCACCAACGGCCAGCTGCACCATCTGGTTAGCAATCGTCACGTCGCCTACAGGAATGACGGCGGACGATTCAAAATGAGGCAACTTTTCCATGCTCATTCGCCAGTCATGTTACCAACCAAAGTAATTCTGAAGACTTCCTGGGGACCCACTGTATGTTGGTATATGTTCCAACCACACTTACAATCCAAGATTTAACAAGCTGTTCTTTTTTTTTCTCAATGGCCAGAGAGACGTTTTACTTTCTAAACCGCTTAGGAAAGAATGACAATGCATTCCATGATATTTAAAAGCCAGACGTTTACACTGTACTTATTTTGCAACATTCCTTGTAAGGAAGCCAAACAAAGGTGGCGATCAGTTTCAAATAATCAATATCAAGATTGTGGTGAATCAATAAGCTGCCAACCAGGCTTCTGAACACAGGTGTTCAAGTTCTTTCCAAATGGTTTTCCGAAAACCAGTCAGAAAAATACACCAAAAAGGTTTGACTCATCATAATTTGCTTTGTGATATATTTTTACTATGCAGCTCTCCAGCAATCGCCCATATGGCCATTAGGCTTAATAGTGTAAATAATCCATGTAAGTATGAGAAGCGCAGTTAAGAAAAATTTGCAACTCATTACAATTCTAGGACTACCAATTGTGATGGAAAAAAAAACCAACAGAGACAGTGGATCCCCGGGATCTAGTTTGGAAACCCCTAGACTATACTACTTGTAACAACCTGAACGCATCCGATGCCAGATTCACCAACGACACTATATAATGCTACCCAGTTCACGGAGTTAGCTGGTCGCAGTCACACAAGTCACACCCCTCGGGCTTTTCTGGACCAAATGTTACAGTCATACGGTTACAGCTACAGGGCGAACGCATTCCAGCTGTTAACTTGGTAAAATGAACTTCATCTTAACAGTTCAGGCGACTAACTTCCCGTTCGCTTCAGAGAATATAATGGTCGAATCATTATTGGTCGATTGCGACAGGGTATTTCTGTGATAGGTTCTAAGTGCACAATTTTCGCGTACCAGTGTAACAGTGGAAGACTATTGGCCATTTCTGTGTCAATCTCCTCCTGAAACACCGCAGCACTTCCTGGTTGCGAGCACGGGCGTCGCAAGTTAACTTGGAGCTTCCTAGTCCTTACATTCCGTTTTCACAAATATTTCTACACGGTCAAACTTCATTTTGTTTATTGTTACACCCGCAAACAATTCTGATTCGACAAAAACAGCAAAATGACGGGTATTTACCTCGTAGAAAGCCTGCACCATCTCAACTAACACCCACTGTTGTCCAGACGCCATCTTGCTGGAATGTCCGCGTGATTCTTCTTCTTCTGGAAATATAGAATAAATTTGGTAATTATTGTGCGCCACCTACTGTGCTGGAATGTAAGGTCACATCTTATTCCGTCTCCCCTTAGATTATATCGAGGGTTTGGAGCGCAATGGTTATACAGGTATGTCCATTTTCGAGGTGTTCAGAAAAAATGATTTTTAGGTTTCCTAGTGTTCTGTTGAATCAGTTATTCTATATCATTTTTACAAGTCACTCTTTTGCTGCATGGTTCAGAAGTATATTGAACACTCGTGATGTTATGGATTACGTCGAGGCATCGAGGCGTGGATCGAGCAGTTCGGGTCCCCCCTCAGCGAAGCTCCGAATGTGATTCCTGTTGGCGAAATGACGTTGCGTGTGACGTTTGAGGCCTCATCCCGGGACACTGCTCCGTGATATGGGCTGGGTAGACTGGAAACTCTTTTTTTTTCCCATCATACTTTCATTCACCACTGGGCGTCCCTAGCGTACTTATTAAGAGCTTTGAGGTCGAACCATAATGGTGCTTCTTTAGGCTGAGAGGCTTTGACGTTTCACGAGGCATCATCTCCCCATCAATATTGAACACCGAAGTTATCATAGGAGTGTAACCGCAACATCATGGTCAAAATTGCCAAAAATTGACATGTCACCTCCATGGTCCAACAATTCTAACACATGATGTGACATATAACAGAATGGTGATTGGTTGAAAGTAAGTTCGTTTGCAATTTTTTTGCAAAAAATCATTAACTTAGAATTTAAAGGCAGCAACACATTGCAAAAAAGTTGGCACAGGGGCCTTTTTACCACTGTGTTACATCACCTTTCCTTTTAACAACACTCAGTAAACGTTTGAGAACTGAGGAGACCAATTTTTGAAGCTTTTCAGGTGGAACTCTTTCCCATTCTTGCTTGATGTACAGCTTAAGTTGTTCAACAGTCCGGGGTCTCCGTTGTCGTATTTTACGCTTCATAATTCGCCACACATTTTCAATGGGAGACAGGTCTGGACTACAGGCAGGCCAGTCTAGTACCCGCACCCTTTTACTACGGAGCCATGCTGTTGTAACACGTGCAGAATGTGGCTCAGCATTGTCTTGCTGAAATAAGCAGGGGCGTCCATGAAAAAGACGTTGCTTGGATGGCAACATATGTTGCTCCAAAACCTGTATGTACCTTCCAGCATTAACGGTGCCTTCACATATGAGTAAGTTGCCCATGCCTTGGGCACTAAAACACCCCCATACCATCACAGATGCTGGCTTTTGAACTTTGCGCCTATAACAGTCCGGATGGTTCTTTTCCTCTTTGGTCCGGAGGACATGATGTCCACAGTTTCCAAAAACAATTTGAAATGTGGACTCGTCAGAACACAGAACACTTTTCCATTTTGCATCAGTCCATCTTAGATGAGCTTGGGCCCAGCGAAGCCGGCGGCGTTTCTGGGTGCTGTTAATAAATGGCTTTCACTTTGCATTGCAGAGTTTTAACTTGCACTTGCAGATGTAGCGATGAACTGTACTTACTGACAATGGTTTTCTGAAGTGTTCCTGAGCCATGTGGTGATGTCCTTTACACACTGATGTCGGTTTTTGATGCAGTACCGCCATCTTTGGAGACATCTTTGATGAGGGATCGAAGGTCATGGGCATTCAATGTTGGTTTTCGGCCTTGTCACTTACGTGCAGTGATTTCTCCAGATTCTCTGAACTTTTCGATGATATTACGGACCGTAGATGATGAAATCCCTAAATTTCTTGCAATAGCTCGTTGAGGAATGTTGTCTTTAAACTGTTCGACAATCAGCTCAGGCATTTGTTCACCAAGTGATGACCCTCGCCCCATCCTTGTTTGTGAATGACTGAGCATTTCAGGGAAGCTGCTTTTATACCCAATCTTGGCACTCACCTGTTCCCAATTAGCCCGTTTACCTGTGGGATGTTCCAAATAAGTGTTTTTTGCCACTTGTGCCAGCTTTTTTGAAACATGTTGCAGGCATCAAATTCCAAATGAGCTAATATTTGCAAAAAATGACAAAGTTAACCTGTTCAAACATTAAGTAACTTGCTCTTGCAGTGTATTCAATTGAATATAGGTTGAAAAGGATTTTTTTATTTTTTTATTTTATTTATCTCGAACAACAACAGCAAAAACAGAAGATAAGCTACCGTACATAAAAGATAAAAAATAATATAAATAACACAAAATATAATACAATACATCACTTGGTATTCATCAGAAGACTGAAAATTTGTAATACGTTCGAGAAGGAGCAGGAAGAAGCAAGAATGCTAACCAAGTCCTACCCCATCATTACAGTAACAGTATACTTAAAGATCGTTATTTTATACCCAAAGTAATGCTCACCAAGATATCTTTATCATTGCAATTGCAACCTTCCCCACATCATTAAATCATGATTTTTATTTCTCTTTTTTGAGCTCCGCCTCGTCTCTATATTTGTCCATGATTAATTTCTTATATTTGCTTTTAAACTGTGTAATATTATTGCTTTGCCTTATGTCATCATCAAGGCTATTCCACAGGATCACCCCACAAACTGATATGCACATGCTATTTTGTGTCGTGCGGACACAAGCTTGTTTCAGATTTAATTTCCCTCTTAGCTCATATCTCGCCCCTCTGTCACTGAATAATTTTTGAATGTTCCTTGGGAGTAGATTGTGTCTTGCTTTAAATATGATTTGTAGAGTTTTAAATTTTATTAGATCCATGAATTTCAGAATGTTTGATTTTAAAAACAGTACATTTGTGTGTTCTCGGTTACCCACATGATTCATTAACCTTACTGCCCTTTTTTGCAGTGAGCAAATTTTTTGTAAGTTGCTCCTGTAAGTATTACCCCAGACTTCCACACAGTAGCTGAGATATGGTAGAATGAGTGTGTTATACAGCATGGACAGTGTTTTTTGGTTTAGCATATGTCTAGTTTTCCATAATATCCCAACACTTTTACAGATCTTGGAGCACAGATATTTAACATGAGATTTCCAACAGAGCTTATGGTCTAATACAACACCCAGAAACTTATATTCATCAACCCTTTCTATCATTTCCTTATTAATTTTGACTTGTACCTCTGTATTTATACTACGCTTACCAAACAACATGTATTTTGTTTTGTTCAAGTTTAAGGACAATTTGTTTTTATCAAACCAGTATTTAATTTTACCCATTTCTTTTGTGACCACCTCTAAAAACTGATTTAAATTCGTTCCAGAACAAAATATATTTGTATCATCAGCAAAAATAACACATTTTAGCAAATCTGATACTTTGCAAATGTCATTGATATATAAAATAAACAATTTGGGACCCAGTACTGAGCCCTGTGGGACCCCACAAGTAATATTGAGGCACTTTGATTTGTGTTGGCCCATCTGCGCAAATTGTTGCCTATTTACAATATAACTTTTCAACCAGTCAAAAGCTAAACCTCTGATACCATAGCACTCCATTTTTTCAAGTAGAATTTCATGGTCTATTGTCTCAAATGCTTTTGCAAGATCAATAAATATTCCCACGGCATATTTTTTATTTTCGATACAACTCGTTAATTCCTCAACCAACTCCATTAAAGCCATTGAGGTTGATGTGGCTGTTCTGAACCCATACTGACTGTCCATTAATAAATTGTTTTGTTCAATAAAATTGTCCAACCTTGCAGCAAAAAGTTTTTCAAGTATTTTTGAGAATTGGGAAAGGAGTGATATCGGCCGATAATTAGTATAAAGATGTTTGTCATTTGCTTTGTATACTGTGTTATGACGTGGAAAAATCACAACAAAAAACTGGCAAGTACAACTAAAACAAATTTATTCGTCACAAAAAAAAGTTGTATAAAAAAATATATATCCACTATTTAAATTCTCTAATAACACTGCCACTATTTAACTGTTGCCAAAACAAAACTCTGGTCTGCTCTCTTCTGCTGTCTGCTCTCTTTGTTGTCAGTCTCCGCTGTGCTTAAAATCACAGCCTTTTTATAGTCTAGCAACCTTCCAGAAAGATCCACAGGATTCTAGGGAAATCCCGCCCCCTCCAAGCAGGAAAGTGCCAGAAGCTTCTAGAAATTACTAGACTTTTCTTAATGATTTTACAAACACGCCACCAGATGGTGCCAATGAACAAAATAAATATAGCTGACCAGCAAGGCAGCAAAACAGCATGTAACAAACTTCATTTACAAATGGAATATAATGCTGTTCAAAATTATCATACATAACAACTGGGATAACCTTGGCAATTTTCATTTTGTCTGGGAATGTACCGGTTTGAAATGATAAATTGCATATATGAGTTAGTGGATCTATAATTTCTTAAATTGTTTTCTTTATCAAACTCATGTCAATGTCATTCCAATCTGTGGAAGTTTTATTTTTACATCCATTAACAATTTTCATAATTTCATTTTTTTCTAAATGGATAGAGTTTGGATTTCTTTCTCCGTAGTCCTCAATAATGTATTTATTTCCAGTATTATTTATTTCACTAGCCAGTTTTGGACCCACATTTGCAAATCATTGTATTCTGTTTTTATTTACGATTTACACAACGTGCCAACTTCACTGGTTTTGGGTTTTGTATATTAAAATTCATGTTTATTCATCAAAATGCCAATGTTTAATTTATTTAAGCAGTCTTTGTTGGACATATCACAAAATAAAAATGTGCATTCTGATTAAAAATGAATGCAGATGGACATATAGTTATTGTGCTCCAAGGATTAGCTGATAGGAAGCTGTGACTGTCAAGGTTTAGTCCTGCTGGATGCAATAAGCAATCCGGCAGGCACTGGGACCATGTACCTAAAGGCTGAAAAAGGGACCCACTCTCACAGGCTGGTAAGAAAAATAGAAGACATTTAATAACTAAAAAAGCACTCAAAGAGCGCAAACCTCCGCCAGGGGGCAGCAAAACCCAAAAGCATGGCGATTGGCACTCCGGCCCATTGGAAAGACTTGAAATCTTGAACTTTGGCGTATATCTCAGCGGTACTTTGGCCTAGATATGCCTAAATTTATATATCGGTTCCTTGACTTAATACCCACCTTCTCTGAAAATTTCATCAAAATCTGTCCATAACTTTTTGAGTTATTTTGGAAACCAACAGACAAACAAACAAACAAACCCAGGCAAAAACATAACCTCCTTGGCGGAGGTAAATATACTTTTCAAGAATGACAAAGAGCCAGGGGATCAGCAGCAACACAGAAGAGGCTAAAATACCAGAATGCAGGTGCACTGCCAATTGGCAGAGCAGCTCTTAAATACTTTAAACTTCACCTCCACTTCAACGAGCAAAAGGTGGGGCTCAGGAGGACAGCAGCAGGAGGGGGAGGCACTGCAGGGCAGAACCATCACAGTGACAGGGGGTAAAAAGAAATAAACTCAAAACCACAAAATTTGGACATGTAACCACTGTGCTCCAAACCCTCAATATGGTTCTAATTTCCCTTGCTAGTTCCGCCTAATTTCCCTTGATAGTTCCGCCTAAATCCTGATCCTCTCTGTAAAAGCCAAAACTTTCTTCCATCCACATTATTTTTTGTTGACTCGATCTTTCAGATTGTTTCTGCATTTGACATGACTCTGAGCTCACGCATGTTCCACCTCACGTTCTGAATGTGCTCTTTCATGACATCCTGCCTCTGTTTCATGATTTTCTTCATGGTGAAAATATTTTCCCTGCTTTTATATTAACTTACAATCCTCTTACACCCATCTTTCCCATGGTTTCTACATCTGTGCATACTTCTCTTACAAACTGCTGCCACATGCCCAGATTCTTTGGCTCATGCAATTTGAGTCTTCCGAAAGAAGAATTGACTTTTGGGAGACATCTCTTCTGGCTACACTGAATGAGGCGAAAGCTCTTCCAAGAAGAAGCAAGACGAACAGCCAGAGGATGGTTCCTCTGCTTCTGGAATCGCAAATCGCACCCCCCGCCCTTGACCCCTTGACCCCTTGACACCAATAACACCACAGTGGAGCTCTTTCATACGCCCTCAACAATCATCCTCCGCACCAGGAAAAAATGGGCCTGACGCAAAGTGGCAAAATGTTAAGCTCTAAATGGTCCCGACAACAAATTCTTGCGAAGGAAACTGGCAACGATTAAACAACTGCACTCCTGACACTTGCTGTGCCACCATTTGAGCTTAAATGAATGAACAGTTTGGGAAAAACTGGGAAACTGCTTAATTGTGATGCTGAGCTGTTTTGTGACACGTCAGTTAATGCTTTGGAGTATACAAGAAAATTGCAAAAAGGCTTATTTCCCAGAGATGCAAAGTTGTTTTCTAAAGAGGAACAACCAGATATTATTTTTCAACTCTTCTTTCAATGAAAAGCTGTCTGCAAGTTTACTACAGGACGTTAACCCTACTATTTGGTTCTGGGTCAATCTGACCTGACTCCATTTTCACCGTCTCCAAAAACATGGTTAACATACTTTTCAGCTAGACTTTTTTCCTAACTTTATGGGGAGAACACAAATTTAACAAAAAAAAAAAGATTGTCTTATGTTCCGTACACTTGTTGTGAGCATTGGTGTTGTTTGGGTCATTTTGATGCCTGGATTAATTATGTCATGAAATCATTTTGATCTAATTTTTTTAGTGTTGCCTAAGACTGGGGGTATGTTGGGACGAAGTGTAAATTATGAATAAAATCAAAATGCAATGACTTTCAGATCACATGAGCCAATATGCTATTTACAGTAGAACATAATTAAAATTTCAAATGTTGGAATTGAGACATTTTACATTTTATCCACAAAATGAGCTCATTTCAAATTTTCTGGCTGCGACAGGTCTCAAAAACATTGAGACACAGGCAAAAAAGGGCTGAAAAAGCAATTAATATGGAAGAGAATCAACTGAAAGAACATTTAGCAAGAAATTAATTTAACTGGTATCAGGTGTGTAACATGATTGGCTATAAAAGGGATGTAAAAGAGAGGCTGATTCATTATGAAGATAAATAGTTACGTTTTGAAATTTCTGGGATTAATAGGAATTCATCGCCTACAAATTTAGTTTAAAACCGACCACGTTAGTTGGAGGTTTTAAACGTTTAAATTTGCGGGCGTTGAATTCCAATGAATCCCAGGAAATTTCACAAACGTAACCCTTTATCGATATTGTAAACCATAAATTTCACAAACGTAACTATTTATTGATATTGTAAACCATAAGCGAGAAAGAAGCGTTTTTTGCACGGACTCTTTCGTATGGCGACGTGATCCGTCACAATTAGGTCATCGAGTCACGCGCTAGAATTCTGCAACCTGTCAAGTTGAACTGATGGGCTGAATGAGCGAAAGTAGGTCCTTTTTCATGCTAACAGAGGTGTATAATCCAGGTTCAGAAAGTAAAAGTCCATCCCAGGATATTGTTTCAGCCACAAAAGACCTGGCAGCTGACACTATTCTTCAGCTGGGTGGTAAAACTAACAAGTCAAATCTGCTGACAGGAGTTTACGGTTGGAATGAAAACATGGTAGGATTTTTACTTTCTGACCCCTGGATTATACACCTCTGCATGCTAATGTATTCATGAGCAGGTGAAAAGGTCCTGTCATTTCAGGGATGTCGAACACTATTTGACAAGGGTAATTAACCAATCAGATTGCAGAAAAAACCTACTATTGGTTTACAATCAGAAGTAAAAATGGACAGAGGCTCTCCAACCTGTGAAGGCTTGCATAAAAAATTGTGGAATACTTTAGAAACAGTGTTCCTCAACATCAAATTGCAAAGTCTTTGAAGGTCTCATTATCAACAGTGCATTACATCATCAAAAGATTCAGAGAAACTGGAAAAACCTCTGTGCGTAAGGGACAAGGCCGAAGACTACTGGATGCCCATGATCTTATTTTATTGATTTTATTTAACCAGGGAAATCCCTTGAGATTCAAAATCTCTTTTTCGAGGGAGGCCTGGCCGAGACGGCACCATTTCACTTAAAATTACTAAGTGTGTCCACAACAGGGGTGACAAAATACAGTAAGTTAACAAAATACAAACCTAAGGACAACAACTGCACACCTCATTTATATACAATCTTAGTCTATGCTTAAACACACCCAAGGAGACTAAATCTTAGGGCCCTCAGACGTCACTGCATCACTCACCAGCATGATTCTGTCATTGACATTACTAAATGGGCCCAGGAATACTTCAAGAAACCACTGTCTGTAAACACAGTCCGCTGTGCCATCCACAGATGCCACCGAAAACTATCATGCAAAAATGGCCTGCTGGCCTGAAGGCCTTGTGTCCCCCGTCGCAGAAGTGACCAGAAACATGTGGCAAAAACTGTTTTGATGGCTGAAAATAATGTGGTGCACTGTACCACTAATAATGTGAAGTACAATGACACTGTAGCTCATTGGTCATTGGTTGAACAGAGAGATGGATGAGGGATGGATCATTATGATATGAGCTAAATATAACCATGGGTCATGAGAGAGATTACAATTTTCATGACTTGTGGATGATGGACGCATCGCCAAGGCGTAGTTTTGTGCCCATGGCTGAGATCAACCTAACAAGCCAATAAGAATGTCATATGAATTTGGTGAGCCTCCATCAAAGCTGTCAGAAGTTATTGTGAGTACATTGTTCTTCACGTTTTTGCTCAGTGACCTTGAAAACTAGGTCAAGGTCAATCATCATTGAACTTGAGCAAGGCCTTCATGAGAGGCATATGTGGTGTGAATTTGGTGATCCTCCATCAAAGCTGTCAAAAGTTATTGCGAGTACACTGTTCCCGGACGGACGGACGGACGCACGGACGGACGGACGAACAGCATTTCTATGTCCCCCGTTCCGCGGGGCGACGGGGGACAAAAAGGAAGCCATTGCCGTAGCCAATTGCAGGATCGACAATGAGCCACTCAGGCATGTGCTGTACATACAGTATATATTGAGAAGGTAGAGGGGAAATGGAGGAGGGCTCGGGGAACTCACTGAACCTAATAATTTGTCAACCAGCAATTTAGTTCCGAGTAAGAGACACCAGGGAGGGCACCTAGAATTAAAGGTAAGAGGTTAGTGTCGCCCTTTCAAGTACAAACCCAAAACCAGTGAAGTTGGCACGTTGTGTAAATCGTAAATAAAAACAGAATACAATGATTTGCAAATCCTTTTCAACCTATATTCAATTGAATACGCTGCAAAGACAAGTTACTTGATGTTCGAACAGGTGAACTTAGTAATTTTTTGCAAATATTAGCTCATTTGGAATTTGATGCCTGCAACATGTTCCAAAAAAGCTGGCACAAGTGGCAAAAAAGACTGAGAGAGTTGAGGAATGCCCATCAAACACTTATTTGGAACATCCCACAGGTGAATGGGCTAATTGGGAACAGGTGGGTGCCATGAATGGGTATAAAAGCAGCTTCCCTGAAATGCTGAGTCATTCACAAACAAGGACGGGGCGAGGGTCACCACTTAGTGAACAAATGCGTGAGCTGACTGTCGAACAGTTTAAAAACAACATTCCTCAACGAGCTATTGCAAGAAACTTAGAGATTTCATCATCTACGGTCCGTAATATTGTCAAAAGGTTCAGAGAATCTGGAGAAATCACTGCACGTAAGCGACAAGGCCGAAAACCAACATTGAATGCCCGTGACCTTCGATCTCTCAGGCGGTACGGCATCAAAATCCGACATCAGTGTGTAAAGGACATCACCACATGGGCTCAGGAACACTTCAGAAAACCACTGTCAGTAACTACAGATCGTCGCTACATCTGCAAGTGCAAGTTAAAACTCTACAATGTAAAGCGAAAGTCATTTATCAACAGCACCCAGAAACGCCACCGGCTTCGCTGGGCCCAAGTTCATCTAGGATGGACTGATGCAAAGTGGAAAAGTGTTCTGTGGTCTGACGAGTCCACATTTCAAATTGTTTTTGGAAACTATGGACGTCGTGTCCTCCGGACCAAAGAGGAAAAGAACCATCTGGACTGTTATAGGCGCAAAGTTCAAAAGCCAGCATCCGTGATGGTATGGGGGTGTTTTAGTGCCCAAGGCATAGGCAACTTACACATATGTGAAGGTACCATTAATGCTGGAAGGTACATACAGGTTTTGGAGCAACATATGTTGCCATCCAAGCAACGTCTTTTTCATGGACGCCCCTGCTTATTTCAGCAAGACAATGCCAAGCCACATTCTGCACGTATTACAACAGCATGGCTCCGTAGTAAAAGACTGCAGGTACTGGACTGGCCTGCCTGTAGTCCAGACCTGTCTCCTATTGAAAATGTGTGGCACATTATGAAGAGTAAAATACGACAACGGAGACCCCGGACTGTTGAACAACTTAAGCTGTACATCAAGCAAGAATGGGAAAGAGTTCCACCTGAAAAGCTTCAAAAATTGATCTCCTCAGTCCCCAAACGTTAACTGAGTGTCGTTAAAAGGAAAGGCGATGTAACACAGTGGTAAAAAGGCCCCTGTGCCAACTTTTTTGCAATGTGTTGCTGCCTTTAAATTCTAAGTTAATGATTATTTGCAAAAAAAAAGAAAGTTTCTCAGTTTGAACATTAAACTTCTTGTCTTTGCAGTGTATTCAATTGAATATAACTTGAAAAGGATTTGCAAATTTCTGTATTCTGTTTTTATCTACGATTTACATAACGTGCCAACTTCACTGGTTTTGGGTTTTGTACAATGAACCAGCCCTGACTGTCCCAGAACTTACAGCCTATATATACTACCACTCAAAAGTTTAGGATCACTTGCAAATTTCTTTGTTTTCCAAAGAAAAATAAAATTTTTTTCCCATTTCACAAACATTTTTATCCATTTCACAAACGATTAAAATTAATCAGATGATTTTCAAAGAATGATCTACATTTTTGCATAGAGGCCTGTTATCAGCAACTGTCAGTCCTCTGCATCAATCTCCTGGTATGGCTGCTAATCCAATTTAAGCATTTTATAAGGCTAATTGATTACTAGAAAACCCTTCTGCAAATGTGTTGCACAGCTGAAAAGTGTTGAACTAACAAGGGAGCGCAAAAGGGAGCATGGCATTCTTTTCAGGTTAGTTTAGTACCTGAAGCATCAGCAGTTGTTTGTTTACAGGCTCAAAATGGCCAGAAAGAAAGAACTTCCTTTAGAGACCCATCAGTCTATTGTTGTGCTTAGAAAAGAAGGCTATTCAATGCGAAAACTTAAAATCTCTTACCATGCTGTCAACTACTCCCTTCAGAGAGCAGCATAAACTGGCACTAACAAGGACAGAAAAAAGGAGTGGGAGGCCCCGATGCACAACTGTGCAAGAAGACAAATATCTGAGTGTGTAGTTTTAGACAAAGACGCCTCACAGGTTGTCAACTAGCAGCTGCGCTAAATAGTTCCCGTCAAACACCAGTTTCAGTATCAACAGTGACGGTTTTTTTTTTTTTTTTTGATGAAGGTTTGAAGTACATATTCATCATTTCCCATTAAAATCATTATTTCTAACTCAGACAATGTCAGCATGT
Organism: Gymnothorax reevesii; assembly: GCA_029721435.1. NCBI lineage: Eukaryota > Metazoa > Chordata > Actinopteri > Anguilliformes > Muraenidae > Gymnothorax > Gymnothorax reevesii. Next base: position 14,413,239 of record CM056583.1, on the reverse strand, counting down.
TCTGTTCATTTGCTATATTTCCTATTCAGACTAATTTCATGTGTGTTTCCATGGAAAACAAGAAAAATTTCCAAGTGATCCCAAACTTTTGAGCAGTAGTGTACACAGCACAGTCAGTGGCTGCAGCTGATTGTACAAAAGGAATAACACGCCAATCGAAAAATCATTAACCAGGGACAACCCACAAACACTGCAAGAACCAGTGAAGCAGAAATGCAGGTTTTTCCAGCACCAGCTTTAGTTCCTCTGCTCCATTTCGGAGAATTTCAGTGCCCTTACCCCACACAGGAAGTGTCCTCTATGATGACAGCGGAGCCCTGCTCACAACCCCTTTCATAACCTCCTGTCCTTCAGTAAGAAACAAACAATCTGATGTTCAATGTCTTGCCTCTCTGTTTCATTAATTGACAATCTAGCCCAGGACTATTCTCAGTGATAGATGAATATATTCCCCTTTTGTGGGGTCCTTGCTTGGGTTTCCCCAGGGAACACTGGTTTCCTTCCTCAGTGCAAAGGTTTGCACTCACGCCAGGCTCCATTTGATGCTGGAACGAGGGTAGATGCCCTGGAGACATTGCATTCAATTTTCAGTAGTCCCTTTGGTCCAGGAGATCTGCCTTCCTCAGAACTATTCCGATAATATCTTTTTTTTCTTTTTTTTTTAATTGCGTGCAAAGAATAGTTTAATAAAAAAAGAGAAAAACAAACATTGTGAAAGAAAAGTAAATGACATCAAATATAGAAATAAGATACTGAAAACAATAAAATATTAAAGAACCACAAGTTATATGATGGCAACAGATTACATGTCTGGACCACTTAACCCTTTGTTGCATGTTGTCCAATCTTTTGGACATAAGTTAAGTGGGGTTTTCATGAGGCTGATAGATACCCTGAAATCACAAAATGTAAATTTTATTGGACATTACCAGATAATAATTTCCTCAGTAGGTGCCTCTCTGATTAGTCACATGATTTACCACAAACAATCACAATGGCTGCATCCGCAAGTAAGAGGTAGAGTGATAGAAGTCAGAATCAGTCTTATATCGTTGAAGTTTGATCAGACTTTTTTCTGTTGGGGGATGGAAATACATTATATATCACAAACTGAAAACACATAACCAGTGTAATGCATGTCTATGTGTTGGAATACATCTGAGTCTGTGCTCTATCAAAATATTGGACATTATGCCTGCCGAGTGAATAGCTCAAATAAGCAATGTCCAGAACACAGATAGATCATCATGCAGATCAATGACCAGGTTTCTTCAACTTCACATTATTTCTGTCGCTCCGCATGAATAATGTCCAAAATACTGGATGGCAGTGTGCATCTCACAAGCATAATGTCTACAATAATGGACAGACAAACCACCCACCTGCACACACACCTGCACACACACACACAAAATATTGCACCAGATCCCAACAAATGGTCCAAGGAATTTGGATGTACCTCCATGCATCAAAGGATTAACCGTTGAAAGAAAGGTTCTGGGAACTGATGCGAAGTTCAACGTACTGTTAGGGCCTTTCTTAATGTGACTGAGGGAAAATGTAGGCTACGAGCCTAGCATGAATTCAAATCTTTTGATTAAACGATTAAATTCAGTATTAAATATGTCAATACTGTAGTGCGAGCGCGCGACTGCCACCAACATTTAAATTAGTAATATCAAAATTTACTGGAAACATCTATTTCAATTCAATATCGTGGCTCCCATATTATGAATATGGATAATTTCGACGATTTGGAAAGATAGCTGCCTGTGATCGCATGTATTGCGAAACCTGTATAACGGGTTGTATTCATGCACAGTAAGGCCGGAAGCCACATCCTGAGATATAACAGTGTAATTAATCACTGCCAAATAGTGAGCCGCTTGCCATACAGTTGGCTGACTGATGGAAAAACACAATTAGGGCTGCAGGCTTGGTTATGAGACGGGTTCGTTGACTGTATCAGAATTGTCGATGATCGGGGTCTCTCCACTTTCCCTCCCGTGTCCACTGGCCTCGAATACGCTTCCTGATTTGGGCCTGCTTGTCAAATTATCCTCCCCGTGGGCGGTCAAAATCCCAGCCCAGTCAGCTTTGGTTTTCCCGCAGAGAGGAAAAAGGAATGCAGTGACGGAGTCTTTAACGGGGAAGTTCCATAAACAAAATGGTACTGATCACCGAGCCGTCGCCGAGCCTTTTAACTCCGCAGACTACTCCAGAAGAGCTGAAGTCCATAAAATTCACGAAGAAAGATGCAAAAACTACCCAGGCGAAGTGAGTTCATGACGAGCGAACTGGTAACCAGCGTCTGATAAAAGTTACCGTGTGGCGCTGGCGCAGCCACCGACTCTTTATGTGACGAGCCTGCAAAAAAATTGCTGTGAATATTTTTTTAAAGAACTCATTGCCTGTTTATTGTAGCTTCTTTTAATTGTGCAAATATATATTTGTCGCAAGTATGACTTATTCGCGGTCTTAGTTCTTTTGATGGCAGAAGCAGATGTTTTTTTGCGTCTCCTGCACCGTAATCTTATGGGCTCACCTGACAGAATGAAGTCTTCTGTTTGGTTGATTTAATTGGTTTATCATTTTTGCCTCGTTGTTTTGTACTCGTAAGTGAAACATTACAACGTTTTGTTTCCTTCCTGAAGGCTATTTATCAAATGATTTGCCTTTAATAGTTCGTTCATCAGCCTTGAAGTTTGAGGTGTGACAGTTACGTTTAACTGCAGCTTAGTGACACTGACGGTGCGGTGTCCGAGGCCGTGTGGGGCGGTCATGATGGTGTTTTAGGCAGCTGCTCAGTTCAGTTAGTTCGCCGAAGTAAGTCAGATCAACTGATTTTATAAATTTCGCCTGTTTTAAGTTTCAACCCTTACACTTCAACCGGATAATTTACTTTCATGAGGCGACTGAGTTGTTTAGATGATTTATTGGGTTGGTATCTTAAATTGTCTGAGACTTGGTGTCTAATTCTTTTTTTACGTTGCCCTGTCTGGCATTAAGGCAAGTTCGCGTATGCTTGTCAAATATTAACATCCGTGACGTTGGCTCTGAAAAATAATTCAAGCATAGAAAACAAATATAAGCTTTCTGCAGGGTGTGGGCAGATTTTTTTGTGTCGGGAGTCTGTCTGCATTCTGGAAGCGGTATTGGGACACTGAAGTTGGCCTGTGAAATGGCTGTGGGGAATCTCTGGGAAACCGCATCTCTGTATCAAACAGGAAAGTTTGTTGTTATTATTCGTCACTGTGTCAACTATACGCTGAAACGATGCGCTGTCAGGTTCAGTGTCACATCTCAGACGGTCCTTTTAATTTGCGGTAAACTTTTTTTAGTCCTGGAGATCTAAGGGGTGTTTCTGGTTTTTTGTTACCCAATGCTTCAATGACGTAATTAAGGTGACATTGACTCAAACTGGGCACCTGGGTTGTTTGATCTTTCGTCGTTTGTAATGTTAAAGTTTCAAAACAGATCAATCTACAGACCAGATTGCTCTCCTGGGCCTAATTTGTAGACCAGTGATTACCAAACTCGGCTCGGGATGGCTATGGCGTTGGTCGATGCTGGTTTTTATTGCAATCACAATTACACTCCCAGGCATTTATTCAGGTTGTTACATTTTTACATTCAGTTTCTTTTCATCTTGAAGCATATTTGACTAATTATAATTTGGTTTGTCATTGAACGATTTTGTAATCAAATAAATGACTAGTATGAGTGGCCATGTGTGGTCACTTTCTTCATCTGAAGCCAATTCATTTTTTTATTTCAACAGTATCAATTGTCCCTTGATTTGTGCGGTGAAATGTCATTTCCAATCTAACTGAATATGAGTGTGGAACTCTTTAGGACATACATAGGTACACGGGTAAATTTGGCATGAAGTTGAGGTACTGGAGCCACTTGATACAAGTGATCACTCCGCTGTTAATTTTGATGTTTCATGGGAAGTTAAAAAGGTGTATTCAAAAACAAAAATATTCAATTTTAGGCGAGCAAACTTTGACAGGATGCGCTCATATCGAAGTGAAATAAAATGGGCGACACTCCTGGACTGTGAGTCTGTAAATGAGATGTGGGAAAGATTTAAGGGGGTTTTACTTGATTAACAATGCAAATTCATTCCAAAGGTGTCTAAAAATAAGCTGAAAAAGCAGAATCCTCTGTGCATAACCACAGCTGTTTGTAGGAGTTTGTGGGAAAAGGGGAATCTTTATAAGAAGTACATAAAGGATTACAATGAGAATACTAAGGCTGTAAAATGTGGGCTGTGGTCAAAAAAGAGCTGAGGGAGGCTAGAAGACTGTATGAAAGACAAATTGCAGAGGGGGCAAAAACTAACCCTAAGCGCTTCTTTCAGTACTGTAGCAGAAAAAGGAAAGTTAAAGAGCAGGTTAAGTGCATAAAGAATAAAAATGGATCGCTGCTATATGATAACAAGGATATTGCGGATGCATTAAACAGCTACGTTGTTGAGAATTTTTCCTCAGAGCGGGTCTTTATTCGGCCAGAGGGCATGTTAAATGCTCAAGATTATTTAGCGGAAATTGAAGTTAGGGATAACAAAGTATTAGACAAGTTGCATACACTAAAGGCAGATGAGGTGGCGGGTCCTGATGGCTTATATCCTAGAGTGCTCAGGGAAGTTGGTGAGATGATCTTTAAGCTGCTATCCGCCATCTTCAGACGGTCTTTAGAAACTGGAGAAATACCAAATGATTGGAAACTGGGCAATATAATACCAATATATAAGAAAGGGGACCGAACTGAGCCAGGAAATTACAGGCCAGTCAATTTTACTTGCATTGCATGCAAAATACTGGAATCTATCATAAAAGATGAGCTGGACTTATTCCTTGTACGTAATGTCTTGAGGGATAGCCAACATGGTTTCTGTAAGGGAAGGTCATGCCTGAAAAACCTTCTGGAATTTTTTGAAGAGGCCACCAAGACTTATGACCAGAGCAGGGCTTATGACATCATATACTTGGATTTTGAGAAAGCATTTGATACAGTACCGCATAAGAGACTAATTTTTAAAATGAGCTCCATTGAGTTACAGGAGATATTCTGAAGTGGATTTTAAAACTGGTTACGGTACAGAACACAAAGATTGGTGGTCAGTGGTATCTCAGCTGAGCTAGGTATGGTGGGGAGTGGCGTCCCCCAGATATCGGTGTTGGGACCCCTGCTGTTCCTCATCTACATTAATGACCTTGATAGGAATATTAATAGCAGATTAGTTAAATATGCAGATGATACTAAATTGGGAGGTTTGGCAAATAGCATAGAGTCTGCTAAACTGATTCAGGATGATTTGGATAGAATCCAGAATTGGGCAGAAATGTGGCAAATGAAATTTTAATTTAGCGAAATGTAAAGTTGTTCATGTAGGTAATAAAAACATTAGCCGGGGTTACTTCATGGGAGGTTTAAAACTGGAATGTGCTGTACACGAGAAAGATCTGGGAGTGATTGTTGACCAAACCCTCGCAGGCTCTAGCCATTGTGCCGTAGCAGTTAAAAAAGCCAATTGGATGCTGGGATACATTGCCAAAAGTATTGAGTACAAATCAAAGGAGGTGATGCTTCTTTTGTACAACACGTTCGTCAGGCCACATCTGGAGAATTGTGTACAGTTCTGGGGACCATGCTTTAAGAAAGATAAAGAGGCTCTAGAAAAAATTCAGAGAAGAGCCACTAAGCTTATTCCAGGTATAAAAGATGAAAGCTATGAGAAGAGGCTGAAGACCCTTAATCTCTTTAGTCTTAGGAAAAGGAGACTCAGGGGTGATTTGATTGAGGTCTTTAAATATGTTAAAGCAGGGATACTCACTCTTTTCAGATTGAGCCGCAGTGGGTGCAGGCTTTCATTCTAACCAACCAGTCACACACCTGATTCTACTAATCAACCCTTGAGGCGTTTGCCAAAGACCCGTGATTAGTAGAATCAGGTGTGTGACTGGTTGGTTAGAATGAAAGCCTGCACCCACTGCGGCTCAATCTGGAAAAGAGTGAGTATCCCTGTGTTAAAGGGATTAACAAAGTGAATTATGTAGGATTCCTTCGACAAAGTGTTGTTAGTAGAACTCATGGTCACAAATGGAAATTGACTAAAGGTGAATTTAGCTCTGATATTCAGAAATATTTCTTCATCCAAAGAGTAATTTTGATGTGGAATAGCTTGCCTGACCATATTGTTGAGGCAGAGACCTTGGGAATTTTCAAGAGCAGACTTGACTTAAAGCTGAATACCATTGAGTCATTGAGTATCTGAAGGGATATATTCGCAATAGTATAAAGAAACTGGCGAGCCTAGTTGGGCGGAATGGCCTGTTCTCGCCATTCATGTTATGTTATGTTATGTTATGTGGCTGAGGGTAAATAATTAATGGGCTATTGAAGAGGTAAATAATCCCTGATTAAGGATGAATAATCCCTATGAATATACATTGTGAAATTAAGGCAAATCCGCTTCTTGTCAAAATTCTGGGGTCGTAACTAAAACCAGAATATGCAGTGGTACTCTGGAATTGTGTTAGGGAACCGCAATTATAGAGTGCTTCTTCAGACTGAGGTCTTTACACTGGTTTTGTTCCTTGCGCTCAGCTCCAGTTTGGAGACGGAGAATGGCGGAGAGGACGCATCGAAGAGAGGTGGGAAACTGGGTGCCGATGTGGCGCAGGGGGCTGCGGATACCGAATCGGACACTGCTGAGGGCAGGAGGAAGCCGCCCCTGCGGAGGTAAGACGCGGCTCGTCAGACTGTGTGACCAAACCGCTTTCTCACTGGATGCAAAACGAATTTTTCGCACAACAGGTTACATTCAAAGTCAATACAAAGACGCGAATACATGCGTTTCATGTCTCTGCATTGACTTTGAATGTGATCTGTCGTGAGAAAAATTTGTTTCGCCTCCGGAGTGAAAGCAGCTTTACTCCCACGATCAAACTATCACCTCCCTGTTGAAATGAAGATCTTAATCCAGTCTACAAGCTGCTCAGACTGCTTTAAAATGTGTCTTTGATGAGCTGGTTAACGAGCTGCCACTCCGTTGACCAGTTTATGTCCTGTACAGCTTGCTTTAGTTGAATTTCGGCTTTTCGAGCTTCACTTGTTTTGACCGGTCATATCCAGCTCTCACCAGCATCGTCCACACCCAGAGATGAACTTTGTGACACTTTGAAAACACAGTTTAAACAATGTTAATCCAGTTCCTAATCCAGGCTGGTCTTATCTGGTATTTAAGAAAGAGATTTTTATTGTGGATTTTTTTTTTTTTTTGCTTCCCTGGGCTACTGTGCTTCGAGGCCAGGTCAACCAAAGCCTAAAATATCTGTAGTAAACAGTTATGCTCTTGAGAGGAGGTCTGAACAGCTGGTCTCCTGACATGGGCTTCAAAAAGACTCTGTTCCCCTGGGGTTGAAGAACAGTCCTATACTTCATCTATTTTGGGAAATTAGGTTATACCTCACGGAATCGGCATGCTCACACACTCAGACACACATGTGCGTGTGCTTGGGGCTACGATCCAGCACAAAGCAGCACCTATATCCCAAATTTGTATTTATAGTGAGGTCATTATGCATTTAGTCTGTGGCAATGTATAAAATAAATAAATGTGCATCTATAAGAGATGGGTGTCTCTACTGAAGCATATATCACTGTTCTCAAATCCAAGATGCTTTCACTACTGAGCCACACCGCAAAGCCTGTCAGTGTGCAACAGCAGGTTAAAGTGGCAACTGTGTTATTGTATCCCCGGACGACGAGTCGGGGATACTATGGATCAGCGATTGTCACGCTGCGTCCGTGGAGATTTCTTGTGAGTGCTCTACAGGTCACAGTTCTTCATGGATTCATCTCATATTTGGCATGGACCTTGTGTGTGGTAAGGTCATCAAGCCTATCGAAGGTGCGATTGACTGCTTTAGGGTGTCTGGGGATGCGTGTCGAACTACAGACGACTGACTTTCTCATTTTAAATGCTGTGCTGTTTAATAGTTTTGCATTTGATGTCAGGTCTGCAGCTCTCACCATGTCATTCAATAAAGGTGTTTTTTAAATCGTGAATTATATGAACTTAACACTTGAGTCTTGTTTTATTTAGTATTTTGGAAAAAAGTTTTTAAATGCCTAGTAAGTTATATGTTTCAGTGACTTCTCATCAGTGTAACCCTCTTCGATTTTATCACTGCTTTGCAAATTTTTGGCATTTAGGATATTAACTTATAGGATATTAAATATACCTAAAATTTACAATTTTATATAGAAGTATTCCGTCGGAGGGAATGAGTTAATTTCACTCAGGTGTCAGTATTAGTGGATTTTCACTTGGAATGTAATATTTTCCATATGTATGTCCTGGAAGATGGGCACAGTTGTCAAAATTTGCAGACCGGGTGATCCCACAGTAGCCCAACTGCAGTAATCATCAAAATGAATTTTCTTTCCCAGAATTTAGATTTTTTTTTTTTGTCTTGGTCTTGCCATTATGCAAAGTTCCTTCCATTCAATCTGTGCTAACATACTGCATACATTTGAGAAGTACTATAGGGTATTTACACATGCATGACAGGCATTGTGTATTGGCCGTGGTGTCTGGTTTTATCTGTGCAGTGAGTAATGTTGAATTCCCCTCTGTGAATAGCTATACCTGTGGGAGCTGAGCTGAGCTGCAGCTATTTTTAAAGGTCTATCTTCATGGCCGCAGCTCATGTGCTGTTCTGGGCGTGTTTACGTCCTGGTCACACTGTTTTCAGTCACAGGCTTGGCCCTATTCAGTTACAGTCGTGGGTTGTCCCTGTGCACGTAGCCTGTACCAAACAAAAGATCCTCCGCTCTGATTTCACGCTTCTGTTTTTTTTTTTCTTTTTTAAAGAGTTGTGGCGTTGGTTGCATCCCAGAGCCGAGAAGTTTGTTGTGGAATAACTGAATGAGGAGTGAAAAGATCTTTCTTTGTTGATGAATCTTCCCTAACCTTCTTTAGGCCTCATTTACGGCATTTTATCAGCAACACTGTCACTGCTTATGACCATAAGTCACCATATAACTGCTTTTGTTCAGAGATGCTCTGCAAACCAAATTAAAGGTGCAGAAAACTCGGCAAAATGTGTTCTGAATGAACAAATGACTTTACTGTAAAAAAGTGCCAATCACCCCTGTCTGTAGCCACAAGTCACCTCCGTCAGTCATTTTATTGTTTTTGGTGTTTCATGGTGACGTTGTAATTACCATATTGATTCATTTGTCTTCCTGGTGTGGCAAAAAAAATTAAATCCACAAGGACAAATGACTAAAGCAAGCATTTTTAAATTTATTTTTTATTTTTTGAATGATTGCTCAAGTGATAAAGGAGTTCCCATGTTTGAAGAGTAACAATTTATTCTTGGCCGTTGCTATTGAAGTATAATGATCTCGGTTTGTATCAGGCCTTAATCTTGGTGTTTTGGCCCAGTCGATTCATTTTGCCCTTTGAAACATACATGAAGATGCTGACCTTCGACATCTAAACCTGCTCACAGGAGCCTCAGTATTTACAATATTATTTCAGCAGTAGAAACATTGCTGTAAGTTTACTTTTTTGCGTTTTTTTTCCCAGGTCAAAAGTTATAGACCAGGCATCACCACCACAGGATCCGAGCGATAACGAGGTAAAGCTGACGAGGAAGAAGTCTCACACTGGCCAGGTTTGTGTTGCAGGATTAATCTACTTTTTTATGTTTTAATGAAATAATTTTTTGTCAGAATACATCGACGTTATTGATGCCAGAACCACCTTTAGGCCCAAGTGGCGGCGGGGGGTTTGAGTTAATAGCCCCAAACCGTATGTGAGTTGCATGGAATTTCGGATCAAAATTCACTGGTGGCTTTAAGTTGAGCAAGTGGGCGGGGCCATCCCACCATGTGACTTTTCTGTCCAAAATATGGATTTTGGCAGGTCACCTGGTTTGCTTTTTACCTTGTCAGGTACGAATTAATAGATCAAGCTTGTGCTTGTGGTCAGATTTGAGAGGAAAGCCTGTTTGTGACTCCTTGTATAACTGCTCCTGGGCTGTTGTCAGGCTGAGCTGCGGCGTGTGCACGTCTGTCGGTCGACTGCAGACTTCTAAACCGAGAACCTGGGCATGAGCTGTTTTTTCAGTTTACCAAATACAGGGAGGAATTTTTCAGAAGCCCTGTGATTTTTCTACATGGTTTCTGACTTGCATACCCACACACTCACACACAAACCGGGACACACACAGTCTCTCACGCCCATATTTGAATAGCTATATCGGTGAGGACATTGTATTGACTTGCATTCATTTTGTGCAGCCTTTCCCAAACCCTAACCATAACTAAATTATGCCTAAGCTAACCTAACCCTAACTAACTGAAACCAAACCACAAAACAGTCAGCCATAGTCCTCTGTGAGGACTACTGAAAAATGTCCACATACTCCCAAATGTCATCATAACATTGCGGTTACTCAAGAGTTGGTTCTCATTAGCATGGCTGTTTAGCCCATAAACACACACACACAAACACGCACTGCTTTGTGTCTCTCTAATAAGCTGAAATTGACTGAATGGATTGCCATGATTGACCGGACCATAATGGGAATTTCCCCTTGCAGTTGTCCAAAACGAATGACCAGTTCCACAAACTCTTCAAGGAGGTCGGTAAAGATGAGCCCCTGAAACAGAGTAAGTGAAGAGATTTAATTTTCGCTCGTTAACTAAAGTCACAGGTGTACGGTCACAAAAAATAATGTTTAGAATGTTCTACCTTAATATTCTTAAAGCTGATTTAAAAATCATCTCTGCTAATTGAAGGCAATGGAGCTCTAGAATAATGAGTTTTGAATTTTGAAATAACTTTCTTAACCCCATAAAACCTACGGACCCATATATGTTTGTCACATGCAGCTGCTGTATTCAAACCTGTGGAAGTTCAGGCGTATCTAAAATTCTAGTGGAGATCCCACGGTTTCCAATGATCACAAACATGTCCTACTGAATTACTGAGAAATGTGTATAAAATAATGCACAAGATCTAGATATTTTCTGTTTGATGTAATGCTATGGCTATGAAAGCGTGGCATCCTGGGTTTTTATATTTCTCTCAATATAAAAGTGATGTAGCTTCAGTGAAGTGCTGCAAATGGCAGATGCAGAATATGTATATGAAATTGATTTACAATGTGAAAAAAACAATGCTTTTTCTGACTTTGGACCTAATTAAGGGAAAACTTTGGTGAAAATGTAGAGTACAAGGGGTTAAAAATCATCTCTCACACAAAGGGTGTTTGTATTTTCTCTGTGCTGTTTCCACATGCAGAGTTCTTGCATAGATTCACCATTACTCATAATTTTCATTGCGGAGGTGTCCCCTAGGGGGCGTTTGGGGTATTGTACTGGGATAATGAACAGGATCGGGAAAACCTCCAAAAATATTTTCACGAAAAAATTTTATTTCATGAAAGAGTGAGGTTATGGAGGGAGGGGTTGGGTGAGAAATGGGACATTTTCAGGAGAATTTTTTGCAGAGACCCTATATTGGGGTTTACTGGGGTACGTTTCCAGAGAGATCTAAATCTACTGTTTCAAGTCATGTGCACAAGCACTAAATGAACAGCTGTTATTCACTTCTCGCAAACTCTGGGCAAATACGGCGCATGCAGAGCTAATTATACTTGAAGAGTTTGTTCCCGAAATGCATTAAAGTGCCAAAATGACAAAAATTGAGATAATACCATAGAGCTACAGCCCTGTGCTTCTTACACATTGAGCAAAAATCAGTTTTTTAGAAATTCATGCATTAAAGTGTATTTTTTCATGGTAAAAGTTTGTGTTTTTCTATAAAATGCAATAGGTGCCAAGATAGTAAAAGCTGATTTACTCAAAACGAGTAAAATCAAGATTTTGTGTCTTGGAAACAAACTCTTCATCTCCAGGCAAAGCCCTGCACTGCTGTGACAGAGAGTCCCGGAGTCAGCGATTCTGCCCTAAACACGGTTTCTGCCCCCAGGTTACACCTGCGCTCTGCAGAAAGACATGCTGTACCAGGGGAAGCTCTACGTCTCCGATCGCTGGATCTGCTTTCACTCCAAAGTGTTCGGGAGGGGCACGAAGGTACGGGAAGACGGACGAATTCCGGAATGTTCTTCCCCAGAATTTTTGGCAATGGCCTTTATTAAAGCCCCAGTGTAATTCTTGAATTTTTGCTTGGTGTTTGGGTCAAAAACACCCAATTGAATTCAATTTTTCATGCATATAAAATTATGAATCCAGAAATGCATTTAAAAATATTTTTGCATATATTTTTCAAACCTGAGCCTGTTTTCAGTGAGGGATGTATAAAATTCATTAAGTGCACATGCCCATTCATTCACACCCATCAGTTCATGTTTCGGGAGTGAACAGAACGCAGGGGTTAAAGGTCATGAGGTGACTTCCTTGTTTCTGACCCACAGATTGCTATTCCTGTGCTGTCTGTGACGGTGCTGAAGAAAACTAAAACCGCCATTCTGGTGCCAAACGCCATCGTTATCGCCACCGCAGATGAGCGGGTGAGCGCTCGACTTCTCTGCCTGTGCAGCGGAAGCTCTTCGGCGTGTCTGTGTTTGATCGACTCGAGAAGGTTCTAAATGCTATGGGCAGCTGAATTTCCCTGGTCACGATGCACCCTGTAGTGATTGAGACTTGTTGGATTAACTCAATCTATTCATTCCAGTCGCTTCTTTTTTTTTTTGCAGTTTTCCTTTCTTTCTTCAGTCTGACCCGGAAACTGCTCAAAGCTCACTGTCATCTCAGCGACATTCGTACAAATACATTTCTATTTTAAAACTGCGTTTTTAAATGAAAACAAACTCCGTCCACAGTAAAAACACAGTCCCAGAGTTTTCAGACAATAACGAGATCAGCGGCGTTCTTAGGAGTTGGAAAACTCCGGAGCAGTTTGGATGCTTAGCGAAAACGTAGCCAAAGTAATCCATGAAAAATAAACAGTATTCGCAAGCCATAAAGTGTGGCCATTGAGATGACAATGACAGGCTTCCTGGTGTGACATATAAATGATTGACTGGTGGATCCACCAATCCCCATCTCTCGGGTCATCTCCTGCCGTCTCTGACCAACTTTTGAAGGAGTGAGAATATTCTGTTTTAATTTTTGCATTTCTTTGATCATTTTATTTTCTTATGTCCTTCATGGGAGGAGCTCGACAGCAGATGAAGGAAGGACGACTGTAAAAAAGAAAAAAAAAAAGAAAAAGTGATTGTAATGAGCCCAATGTGTTGACAGGACAGAGCTTCCACCTTGGGTTGCGGCCTGGCGACAGTCGCTGTGTTTTTGATCGCAGTCGTTTCGCTTTTCTCTCCTCAGCATGTGTTAGTGTCCTTCCTGTCTCGCGACACGACCTACAAGTACCTGAGATCCATCTGCCATCACCTGGAGGTGTGTGTCCTCTCTGATTCCTCACTCCATACTCGCCTCGCCGGCCTGTTTTTACTCATGGGGATTACCGAGTCACCAAACACTGCTTTTTCAAACCTGCTAAAGTTTACTTCATTTTTAACATCTGCCTCCATGCTGTTCTAGAATAGGGCAGCCAAACTCTGTTTGTAGATTAATGGTGTCCAATTTTATCTAAAAAGGGTTGGTGTTGACACAGACTTTCATTTTAGCGCAGGTATATAACTCCCTAATCAACTTATTGACTTATTAGGGTGATCAATATAGGTTTATTAGTGTTGGTCTACAACAACAACTAGCATCCATATCGGCTCTTTCTGAAAAGCTTGGGCTCTCATCAGGTTTTCACGCCAATCCTTTACAAAGCACACGGATTCAGTCGCTAAAGCAGAGCTGCCCGACCCTGTCCTGTATGTTTTCCCTGATCCTCGAGTGTGTTGTGTCCGCGGTGGGCGAAAGTGAACTCTATATTCTGATTTTTCCAGAATGAGAAACTGGGACACGGTTCGAAGCCTTCCTCCACAGAGAGCAGCTTCAGATCCGAGGGGTCCTCTTCCTTACAGCTGGTCAGTCCCACACCCCTCCAACACACACCTTCAACAGGCCCCAAATCTTGGCACCTGCAGATCCTCCATCACTGGCCTGACTTTTTCTTCTTCTAAAATTATCAGTCAGGAACAATCCTTGTTCTGAGGGAAAAGCTCCTTGCCAGTGCGTCATTTGTTCCAACCTCAAGAAATTGCTGATTGGTTATTGGCTCAGTTCTTCTGCCTGGAGGGTGGAGCCAACACAGGCTTGTGCCTCCAGGGTGTTGTAGATTATTTATTGCCCCGCCCCACCCGAAGGGTGAGGGAAGGGGTATTGTTTTCGGTTTGTTTTTTTTGTTTGTTTGTTTGCTAACACTCTAGTGGCAAAACTAATGGCCAGATTCACCCCAAATTCGGTATAGGGATTGCCACTTACCCAGAATAGATCCCTATTGAATTTCGTACATGTAGGTGGAAGTATGTGCAAGGGGCGGGGTTTGATGTGCCTGGCACCATTTGTATTTTTTAAGAATTTTGTTTTTTCCATTGGAAGGTCACATGAAAGTTGGTTAAGTCTGTCATTGATGTTAGTTATGGGTTTTACGTTTTACATCAAAACCCCGTAATTTCAGCAAAGATGTGCCAACTTTTTATACGCAATATAAGTTGCAGGAGAACGGGGAGTCCAAGCTTTAGTGATTCACTGAGCCCAGGGAGGGTGAGACTCGGTCCTCAGGGTGCTCTCGCCCGTCTCTGCTCCGTACAGGACCTGTCGGGGGATTTCACCAGCCTGGACGGCGTCGTGAGAAAGAGGAGGCAGGACATGGAGAGCAGCAGCTCTGGGTCTCGAACCCCTGACTACGAAAAACCGCTGGGTACGTCTGGAGTCCTCACTCCCCTCCCCCCACAGCTCCACAACACCCCGGTCTGCTCAGGGAGATGAGCTTCCAGAATCCTTTGCTCACACTTGGCATATGTACAAGATGGTTAAGTTTACCGAACATTAGTCCACATATTCAAATATTTTTCTGTTTGGCACAAATGTTTGCTAATAATCTGCAACAGTAGTCCTCAACCATCAGATATGGCAGCTGATTGACAAAGCACAGAGGGAACTAGTTGACTACAATAATTCACTGCGTCCTCTCCGGACGACAACAATCAATCAGGCTCAATATAATGTCTGGAAAGCTGAGGTGAAAAAATGTCCAAAACCTTCTCCGTTCCTATTAAAGAGCTGTTCCTGATGAAGTTACTCACACATTTTAATGTTCTTTATGAGCATTTCAATCATGACAGATTTCAGCAAACAAGGTTCACAGCAAATGTGTACTTAGATTAACTTGCATCAGAACTGTGGTACGTGCGGTTTCAGTTTTTCAGTTTCCATATTCATCATCAGGCCAGGATCCTTCAGAATCTGCTGAGGAGGTGAAGAAATGGGTGTACAGCTCTCTCTCACACACACACACACACACACACACACACACACACACACACACACACACACACACACACACACACACACACACACTGAGACCCACAACTGATCTCTCTCACTTGCTCTTTTATTTGGCATTTTTTCTTATCTGGATGTGGAAATTTTTGAATACTAGGCAGCTCTCGGTGCACAGTATTGACCTAGCGAAGAGAGGATGGACCAAGACAAAGCAAATAACCGTGGCAGAGACTCGGTAAAAGGGAACTGCATCATCATTGGCTTATTTTATTTTCATTTTGAATCGGCGAGGTAGATGGATCAACAAGTTTATGTAGGTTTCAGTCCTCCATTCTTATCCTTTCTGATTTCAAAAGGCACAAGAATATTGGCAGTATAATGTAATTAAAAATGTAGAGTACACAAGGATTTATGTCTCAAAGTACTGGGCAGACTCATGAGTGGTCAGAATGAACCCTTGTGTTAAGCTAGCGGTGATATATTACGGCTTTACCTTAGGACGGTTAGCTGCTGATCCCAGATAAAATGAAAATGCTTTCAGCTATTCAGTAATTTAACCTGATGAACAGTGTTTGCGTCAGGAGCGATTGTAGGTGCGCGTCTGGGCGTGAGGAATAGAGGGCTGTGGCTTTGGGAGTTCTTGGACGTGCTCGCACACGAAAACCAGCCCAACGAGCCGCGAGCGGTTTCCGCTAATGTCTGCTAACACTCTACTTTTTTTTTTTTTTATGGCAGAGTTTCCCGCTCTCCCGCCAACCTACTTCAAAACGTCTAAGAAGGGAGAGCTGTCAGTGCACGCGGACGTACACCTGCAGAAGTCTCCGGAACCCAAACACGGACTGCACCGGAACGGTGCGGCACCAAAAAAGCTTCCCCATTTATGAAATCTATATGGAAATCAGGCAGGATGGAAAAAGTCTGTGTTAAGTTCCCTTTGGTACAGAAAGCTGCACGTACAGCCCTGCTGAAGATCCCTGGGTAAAACTAGCTTTCGCTGGTAATGTTTGTTTGAGTTGCATTTACCAGTTTTTTGCTGGTCAACCTGTTGTTCACCAGCTGACTCTACCAGCTTAACCAACTATAGCCTGACTACAGACCAGAAATGACCAACTGAAAAAAGGGAAAGAAATATATAAAATAATAATCAATAAAAATGTCCTGAGCCATTCTGAAATCCCAGTCTGGTTTTAGGTAGAATATTCAATGGTGAACTACCATAAGCATTCTGTCGAGTTCACAGTTTACCCTTTCATGTTCAGTCTAGGGTAATAATCACAGATTAACTGAACAACTAACTCTTCAGAGACAGAAACTGAAACTGAGTTTGATGCTCTGTCATCCCAGGTTAAAGAATGACCGCAATACACAAGCCGCAGAAATTAAAACAATATCCAGCAGATTTTTATATCTTTGTTATATTATTAACTTTCTTGAACTCAGATGTGCCTAAATTCAGGGATGACGACACAGATATTGAAAAAGCTGGGTTGAAGCAGGTTCCTCATTGGACAGCTCAGAGATGTTTAAAATGGGGTGCATGTTGTGTAAATATTGGGGCGCTTTACTCTCTGCAGGTCATGCCAAACCGGGGATGGAGCCGCACCGTGGGAGTCGCCTACGGTTTGCGTCGCTAAACACTCTGCTGCTTGTGTATTTGCTCCTGTGAGTAACACAGTGTTTGCTTTGTGTGCCGCGTGTCATCGTATCCTTACTGTGTCTCTGTCTGCTTCTGCAGTGTGTCAATGTTTATGTTGCGTTTTTTTTATGTTGGATTATTCTCAGAGCAGAACATTTTGTTCTGGGTTTTTTAGTTTGAGTGTATCCTGTAGTATAGCATGTGTGTGACAGCATGTGTGATCTCTGCAGTGTGTCTGCGTCACGGTGCGTGTTATCTCTGCAGAGTGTGTGTAACAGTGTGTGTTATCTCTGCAGTGTGTGTGTAACAGTGTGTGTTCTCTCTGCAGTGTGTGTGTGTAACAGGGTGTGTTATCTCCGCAGAGTGCGTGTGTAACAGTGTGTGTTATCTCCGCAGAGTGCGTGTGTAACAGTGTGTGTTATCTCTGCAGAGTGTGTGTTTGTAACAGTGTGTTATCTCTGCAGAGTGTAACAGAGTGTGTTATCTCTGCAGAGTGTAACAGTGTGTGTTATCTCTGCAGTGTGTGTGTGTTATCTCTGCAGAGTGTGTGTGTGTGTGTGTAACGGTGTGTGTTATCTCTGCAGTGTGTGTGTAACAGTGTGTGTTATCTCTGCAGAGTGTGTGTAACAGTGTGTGTTATCTCTGCAGTGTGTGTATAACAGTGTGTGTTATCTCTACAGAGTGTGTGTAACAGTGTGTGTTATCTCTCCAGTGTGTGTGTAACAGTGTGTGTTATCTCTGCAGTGTGTGTGTAACAGTGTGTGTTATCTCTGCAGAGTGTGTGTAACAGTGTGTGTTATCTCTGCAGTATGTGTGTGTAACAGCGTGTGTTATCTCTGCAGTATGTGTGTGTAACAGTGTGTTATCTCTGCAGAGTGTGTAACAGTGGGTGTTATCTCTGCAGTGTGTGTAACAGTGTGTTTTATTTCTGCAGAGTGTGTGTAACAGTGTGTGTTATCTCTCCAGTGTGTGTGTAACAGTGTGTGTTATCTCTGCAGTGTGTGTAACAGTGTGTGTTATTTCTGCAGTGTGTGTAACAGTGTGTGTTATCTCTCCAGTGTGTTTGTAACAGTGTGTGTTATCTCTGCAGTGTGTGTAACAGAGTGTGTCATTTCTGCAGTGTGTGTAACGGTGTGTGTTATCTCTGCAGTGTGTGTGTGTAACAGTGTGTGTTATCTTTGTAGAGTGTGTGTAACAGTGTGTGTTATCTCTGCAGAGTGTGTGTAACAGTGTGTGTTATCTCTGCAGTGTGTGTAGCAGTGTGTGTTATCTCTGCAGAGTGTGTGTAACAGTGTGTGTTATCTCTGCAGAGTGTGTGTAACAGTGTGTGTTATCTCTGCAGAGTGTGTGTAACAGTGTGTGTTATCTCTGCAGAGTGTGTGTAACAGTGTGTGTTATCTCTGCAGTGTGTGTGTAAGTGTGTGTTATCTCTGCAGTGTGTGTGTAACAGTGTGTGTTATCTCTGCAGAGTGTGTGTGTAACAGTGTGTGTTATCTCTGCAGTGTGTGTGTGTAACAGTGTGTGTTATCTCTGCAGAGTGTGTGTGTAACAGTGTGTGTTATCTCTGCAGAGTGTGTGTAACAGTGTGTGTGATCTCTGCAGTGTGTGTATAACAGTGTGTGTTATCTCTACAGAGTGTGTGTAACAGTGTGTGTTATCTCTCCAGTGTGTGTGTAACAGTGTGTGTTATCTCTGCAGTGTGTGTGTAACAGTGTGTGTTATCTCTGCAGAGTGTGTGTAACAGTGTGTGTTATCTCTGCAGTATGTGTGTGTAACAGCGTGTGTTATCTCTGCAGTATGTGTGTGTAACAGTGTGTTATCTCTGCAGAGTGTGTAACAGTGGGTGTTATCTCTGCAGTGTGTGTAACAGTGTGTTTTATTTCTGCAGAGTGTGTGTAACAGTGTGTGTTATCTCTCCAGTGTGTGTGTAACAGTGTGTGTTATCTCTGCAGTGTGTGTAACAGTGTGTGTTATTTCTGCAGTGTGTGTAACAGTGTGTGTTATCTCTCCAGTGTGTTTGTAACAGTGTGTGTTATCTCTGCAGTGTGTGTAACAGAGTGTGTCATTTCTGCAGTGTGTGTAACGGTGTGTGTTATCTCTGCAGTGTGTGTGTGTAACAGTGTGTGTTATCTTTGTAGAGTGTGTGTAACAGTGTGTGTTATCTCTGCAGAGTGTGTGTAACAGTGTGTGTTATCTCTGCAGTGTGTGTAGCAGTGTGTGTTATCTCTGCAGAGTGTGTGTAACAGTGTGTGTTATCTCTGCAGAGTGTGTGTAACAGTGTGTGTTATCTCTGCAGAGTGTGTGTAACAGTGTGTGTTATCTCTGCAGTGTGTGTAACAGTGTGTGTTATCTCTGCAGAGTGTGTGTAACAGTGTGTGTTATCTCTGCAGTGTGTGTGTAAGTGTGTGTTATCTCTGCAGTGTGTGTGTAACAGTGTGTGTTATCTCTGCAGAGTGTGTGTGTAACAGTGTGTGTTATCTCTGCAGTGTGTGTGTGTAACAGTGTGTGTTATCTCTGCAGAGTGTGTGTGTAACAGTGTGTGTTATCTCTGCAGAGTGTGTGTGTAACAGTGTGTGTTATCTCTGCAGTGTGTGTGTAACGGTGTGTGTTATCTCTGCAGTGTGTGTGTAACGGTGTGTGTTATCTCTGCAGTGTGTGTGTACCGGTGTGTGTTATCTCTGCAGTGTGTGTGTAACGGTGTGTGTTATCTCTGCAGTGTGTGTGTAACGGTGTGTGTTATTTCTGCAGTGTGTGTGTAACAGTGTGTGTTATCTCTGCAGAGTGTGTGTAACAGTGTGTGTTATCTCTGCAGAGTGTGTGTAACAGTGTGTGTTATCTCTGCAGTGTGTGTGTAACAGTGTGTGTTATCTCTGCAGTGTGTGTGTAACAGTGTGTGTTATCTCTGCAGTGTGTGTGTAACAGTGTGTGTTATCTCTGCAGTTTGTGTGTAACAGTGTGTGTTATCTCTGCAGTGTGTGTGTAACAGTGTGTGTTATCTCTGCAGTGTGTGTGTGTGTAACACTGTGTGTTATCTCTGCAGAGTGTGTGTAACAGTGTGTGTTATCTGCAGAGTGTGTGTAACAGTGTGTGTTATCTCTGCAGAGTGTGTGTAACAGTGTGTGTTATCTCTGCAGTGTGTGTGTAACAGTGTGTGTTATCTCTGCAGTGTGTGTGTAACAGTGTGTGTTATCTCTGCAGTGTGTGTAACAGTGTGTGTTATCTCTGCAGTTTGTGTGTAACAGTGTGTGTTATCTCTGCAGTGTGTGTGTAACAGTGTGTGTTATCTCTGCAGTGTGTGTGTGTGTAACAGTGTGTGTTATCTCTGCAGAGTGTGTGTAACAGTGTGTGTTATCTCTGCAGTGTGTGTGTAACAGTGTGTGTTATCTCTGCAGAGTGTGTGTAACAGTGTGTGTTATCTCTGCAGAGTGTGTGTAACAGTGTGTGTTATCTCTGCAGAGTGTGTGTAACAGTGTGTGTTATCTCTGCAGTGTGTGTGTAACAGTGTGTGTTATCTCTGCAGTGTGTGTGTAACAGTGTGTGTTATCTCTGCAGAGTGTGTGTAACAGTGTGTGTTATCTCTGCAGAGTGTGTGTAACAGTGTGTGTTATCTCTGCAGAGTGTGTGTAACAGTGTGTGTTATCTCTGCAGAGTGTGTGTAACAGTGTGTGTTGTCTCTGCAGTGTGTGTGTAACAGTGTGTGTTATCTCTGCAGTGTGTGTGTAACAGTGTGTGTTATCTCTGCAGTGTGTGTGTAACAGTGTGTGTTATCTCTGCAGTGTGTGTGTAACAGTGTGTGTTATCTCTGCAGTGTGTGTGTAACAGTGTGTGTTATCTCTGCAGTGTGTGTGTGTAACAGTGTGTGTTATCTCTGCAGTGTGTGTGTAACAGTGTGTGTTATCTCTGCAGTGTGTGTGTAACAGTGTGTGTTATCTCTGCAGAGTGTGTGTAACAGTGTGTGTTATCTCTGCAGAGTGTGTATCCTGGTCGTCTCCTCCTGCTACATGGCCTATAAGATCAAGACTCTGGAGGAGCGCCTCTCCTCCCTGACGTCTCTGGCAGAGTACCCCGAAAACCAGTAAGAGTTTCCCCTAAATCACCTCAGACACTGATGCATCCCCCTTACCCTAACTGTACCCTCCTAAAACTGCTCACAAACACTTACAAACTCCACAACCTTAAACCGCAAACCTGAGATGAGCAATAGCAGGCCTACCAAAGAAAACGTAGCCTCAGCACACAAAAACTTTGAAATGCCTACATTAAGCGCGGAAATGGCAACAGAAAAATAATACCCCGCTACCGAAACTGCAAAAACCGCAACATAAACTGTTGACTCGTAGCATAAGACTATGAAACTGCAACATCTTCTATCGCATCCGTCTTTGCCATTAACTGCGCTTGCGCGTGCCGGCCCAGGCTGCTTTCAGAGATAGCGGAATCAGGCGTGTCTCCTTCGGTTGGTAAGTAAAACTTCCAAATATGACGTTATTGTTAATGCAGATGTTTAACAATGAATTGTAAGACGTAGCTGTTACATCCACATTCTCGTAAATTCGCTTATTTTAGCATGTCACCCTGCCGAAAATGAACGATGCACTGTCGATTTCGCTAAAGTCTTAGAGTTGCCAACTTGACGACTTTCTCGCTTAATCTGGCGACTTTCCAAATCGGGATTGTTTGTCCACTCAAGACGTATGTATACCTCTTGAGAAAGTCGTTGAAAGTCATTGTTAAACATCTGCATTAACAATAACGTCATATTTGGAAGTTTTACTTACCAACCGAAGGAGACACGCCTGAATCCGCTATCTCTGAAAGCAGCCTGGGCCGGTACGCGCAAGCGCAGTAAATGGCAAAGACGGATGCGAAAGATGATGTTGCAGTTTCATAGTCTTATGCTACGAGTCAACAGTTTATGTTGCGGTTTTTGCAGTTTCGGTAGCGGGGTATTATTTTTCAGTTGCTATTTCCGCGATTAATGTAGGCATTTCAAAGTTTTTGTGTGCTGAGGCTACGTTTTCTTTGGTAGGCCTGAATAGTGTCCCTGAAAACCTCTCACAAACACACACTCAGCCCCCTAACCGTAGTCATCACCCCCAAAACCACTTACAACCATAACTCCCCAATCATAAAACGATAAATCGTGTCCCCAAAAACATTTAATCATCCCCCGATCAAAACTCTAACCCCGCTAAAATTACCCCGAAAATCTACTCCCTAAAACCAGTGGCAGAGCTGGAGCTGAAAAGGGGAGCAGATATTATCCCTTAAACCAGCTGTGAGTCCTGACCAGCTGTCAATCATTTCTCTCGATTTATAAGCTCATTTCCCGATCATAAGAGTTATACATCGGCAATTAAAGACACAGCTTCTTTCTTGGTGCAATGTTCAGACGATGGAATAGAAGGCTAAATTCAATTCAGAAAAATTATTTGCTCACTACGTACGCTTGAAGAAAAAAGTTAATCGAGTGGAGAACTTCCTCACAAGTTTTTTGGCATATGGAACCGATTTGGCCTGCACAAGGGCTCTTTCAATGAGTCAATGGCCCTCATTTATCAAACTTGCGTAGGATCTGGTGTAGATTCTGGTGTAAATATCATCGTTATCACGTCTGATTTACTAAAAGTGTGTACGTCGCAGATTTCGGCGTAGAACTGCCGTGGCGTTGATTTATCTGGCGGCAGAAACCTTTGTAATTTACATGACACGCCCCTAAAAATTAATGCATTGGGAGGCATAGTTCTGCCCACTTTACGACATGGACTCTCAAAAGCCGGCAAAGTATCCGACGATCCGAAATATCGTCGGCCTGCTGATAAACCTCGTATCTACAATTTGATGAGAAACCAAAACTCGTATGTCCACGATAATGGCATAAACACTGCAAAATACAAAATGTCATTGATTGGATACATTCTTGGAGGAAAAATAGTCATCCTACCCGAACACAGCTCAACTGCATTCTTACATGCAAAATTAAACTTTTCTTTTTTTTTTGCTCTCCTATAAAGTTTATCATTTCGAAGATACAAGGTTTTATCAGCAGGCCGACGATAGATGGAGCAAAACAAAATAATTTTATTTGGAAGTCTTAAGAGTGGCATAAAGGGAGCCCAGTAGGCTGCAGTTTGGAGAACTATCGCTGCTGCTGTAGTAAACACTGTTGGGGTGGAAAACCGGAGTGCCGCAGAGATTTTATTTAATTCAGTAATAAATCGAAGTGACTGTTCGCACTTAATTTTTGTGCTTGGACGCACTTAAATAACCAAAATTATTGTTAGACGCGTTTATTATTGTGGCCAATAATATTTCTCCATTGCCCACACTTATTCCAAAGCTAAAACTTTTTCTTGGCCAAACTTCTTTTAAGCGGTACTGTCTAAGCGGCACTGGGATGGTCATCAACTTGCGCACTTGTGTGGTCAAGAAAAAAAATTTGCATTGGCCACACGTAAAAGTGCGAATAACATCGGCCTTAATAAATTCAATTTATAGATCCATGATATTTCATGTTATATTGCCAACATAATTGACAATCCAAATGCTTTACATGTAGTTTAAAAAAGTGGTCCGTTTTTAAGATCGCCTCCCAAAAAACGGGTTGCAGCAGCGCAGGGACCGGTGGAGGCCAACCAGACTCGAACCTCCAGCTGTCACAGCACTGATATTCCCCATCGTGGGAATACGAGCTGGTGGGGACATGGATGAGTCCCCCCCGCCTCGATCAGAGCACCATGAGGGTAACTGTTAAATTACAGTCTGCAGAGATCACTCTTCACTGTACTTTTATCAGTGTTACTCCATGACATGTTATTGGGTGCCACACAAAACGAGCAGCCACTCGTCACTCTCCCGGAGGAGATCTCTGTGCCGAAAGTTCCTCTCACTTCGGACAGAAGCTTATTCCTCTAACAAGGGACCGCAAAATAAAGAAATGTTTGATGAAACGAGTGAAAATGTGCACGTGCTAGTAATAAGTTTGATTTTCTAAAATAATTACGCAATTACGCAAGTCTGCCTTTAATTAGGCTAACTTTCGTTTCTTTTGTTGTTCAGTATATATCTGACTGGATGAGCATCTGACGTACACTGCATATCTGCCAAGCTGCACATTGCACTTAATCAAATTGATTGTAACCGTCAGCCGTCTGGCCTGACAAGCAGGTTGTTTCCAAATAAGAGTAACTAGTTTCTCAACACAGGTGCAATTTATTTATTTATTAAATAAATAAATAGTGACATCTGTAGAGAAATTAATTACACTTACATTTGGAAACAACCTGCTTTTATTCATTTATTTATTCATTTATTTAGTCTATTTATTTATGTTACTAATAAGAACAACAGCATGACGTCCACATCGCTGCATATGGTTTATTACTCATTTTCACAGCTGCACTCGTTCCTGCATGTTGATCACTGTTTTCAGATTTGCGTACACCTGGTCAGAGCTGGCGTGAGATTTTCGCAGACCGTTCGCTCACGTTCAGATTGATAAATGCCGATTCTTGCGGGAGATTTGACGTCCACCCATTTTTTTGGTGTATGCAAGTTTGATAAATGAGGGCCATTGAAACAAAACCCCTTTTCATATATATATAAAGTTTGTACAATTCTGAATTAAATTGCATGTTTTTTGTATTCTAGTAATGAGAACTGGCAACACCTGATAGTTTAGGGTGTCTTCGGGATGAGCGCGTTGAACATGTCAGGAATGGGATTTATAGCTGGTTTCAAGGATGTTCAGTATTTTCAGTTGGGGCTGCACCACTGACCAGCGCAGTCTCATTCCCAGGCTTAAAGCCCAGTGTTACTCTGAGAAACCAGTCACCTGACCCGCTAACGCTTCCTCATGCCCCAACACAATATTATTTTTTTATTATGGCATGATATTTCTTTTTCTGAATTTGGAGCGGAGGATTTTGGGGGTTACCTGTTCAACCAGTTGTTGTTCTGGAACAGTATAAATAAAGGTTTGAACCTTTGAGGAAAACTGCAGATTGGTGTTCGTGTTTGTATTAGTGTGGCGCTTTGTAATGGAAGAAAACAAACTGTGTTCTAGAAATCTTTTGCACTACGGTGAAGAGCTGGGCTTGGACCGTGAGGAACTGACAGGGGAATTGTCCACAAACCTGCTAAAGCTGGAGAAGGTGTGTAACCCATAATGTGACCAGACTATACGGTCACGCCTTACGTCACATGCAGCTGTCGAGCGTTACATAGCCCCTCACACTTGGACATTTCTGCTCAAATGCAGGTCCTGTGGGCCGCAGTGTCTACAGGTAGGTGCCCCAGCTGTGCTTTAGTTTAGTACGCCCCATGGTTTCACTCGTGATCCTACTTCCTGAACGAAAGGGGTGTTCGGTGACCCGAGGTGGTGTAGCGCGGGGAGCCTGGGATTGGCTGTTGGGTTTTTTTCATTTGTCAGACATTCATACTGACCAGTCTTTCCTTGGTCTTACTCTGCATTCACATGAAAAGCGTCAAATCGATGCGATGCTGGCCGCTAGCAGCTCATCGTCTGCTGTCTCCAGCTGTCACTTGGGGGCGGGGCACTCAAGCGGGACTGCAAACTTAAGTTTGCATCTTCCCTCTGCGATTGGTTGCCGTTTTGGTGGGTCACAGCTAATTTGAATGAAGTTGAGCTGAGCTGAGCTGAGCTCACTCTGTTGCCCGTCCTCGGGATCACAGAGAATGCATGTAATCTGATCGCTTTGGTTTCTTCAGTCGCTTGGTTTGAATGCAGGGTTTGGCCATAGAAGTCTTCACTCCCTTTTGGGTTTGCTGGTATTTTCCTTCCGGTTAAAAAACAAAAAAATAGCAGCCAATGGGATCAAGGAATGGTCATTTCTTCATACACTTTAAGATGAGTTATGGTATTTTCACACTCTTAAATGCGAAAAGAATGCTTTTTATGCTGATTTTGGAATCTTTTGGTATGTGCCTGTCTGTCTGTCCGGATGTCATAAATTATATTCCAGAGCATTACTCCTAAACTGTTCACATAATCTTCATGAAACTTTGCATACTTACTACTCAGGTCCTGCAGTGGAGCCTTTTGGTATGTGCCTGTCTGTCTGTCCGTCTGTCCGGTGGGTTGGGCAAGGAAAGGGACTGGGGGGGGACGTCCGTTTTTACGAGTAAAAACTCATTCTAGTCATTGGCTGCATCCAGTGGAGAAATGGGTGCCAAGTAGGCGTACACTTGGGCAAACTTTGACCTAGATGGAAGCGGGTAGTGACTTCGTGCGAAGCTTTTGTTTTCATGATGGAATACCAAAATGCTTCTGGATACTTTCCAATTCTCAGCGAAAACGGCAGATATAGACAAAACAGTAGATGTAGATGTGAGCTACCTTGCAGGTTGCCCAAGTAATGAGTCATCATTTTTTCCACCTCGTGTCTGAGACAGTGCTGATGGTGCCAGTAGCAGGGACTCTCGCTCTGTGCTCCAGACACTCTTCCCTGGGAAATGCTCTGTCCAGCACAGGAGAAGCGGGGGATCAGCATTAGCATTGGCGGATGTGCTGTGACCCCCTTGGCTCGCACTTGTTTGACCTTTGACCAGTTCACCTCCCTCAACAGGTGCAGGAGAACCTGCGGAAGCTGCTGGGGGAGACCTGAGAGAAGATCCGGAACACTCCACAGACGTTTCCACCCCGACTACAGCCCCGCACATGGAAAGTGAACAGGAAGAGCTGGAGGCGCCATTTTGAATCCAAGGGATTTTTTTAATATCGGCTGCCTTTCGTCCTGATGTAATGCTAATTCCTCACGGCGCGTAACCAGTCGGAAGAGGTGTTTGGGAGTGTCGTATGGGGTAACTGAAAGCAAACAAGCCGGTTGGATGAAATGTCACCAGCCTAGGGCAAGAAGGCCAATGTTAATTGGCCAACCAGTGGGATGCCTCAAAATATTAACTGGGTAGCCAACAGGTGGAATCTCCTCACAAACTGGGCCAATGGGATTAAAGTTTATGCAGACTTGAATTCTGCACTGGTGAATGGCCCAAATGAAAACACTCTGAGCTTTGTAATTTGTTACATTATGGGGTGGCCTCAAAGCACAATGACTTTAGCACCATTAGAATTTAATATATAAGGTTGTTTTAATTGTTTTAATTTGCTGACTGGGAAAAACTTGCTTCCTTTGTGCCTCAATTTTCTCATTCTTTCTGAGCGAGCATTCGAATGCTTGACATTTCGTTATTAATGCAATTATGACTTTTAATGCCGCAAGATGGAATGTTCCAGTAGCGCATGAAGCAGTGAAAAATGTGTTTGTTAGAAACTTTGCTCATGTGTAAAGCGAAAGGCATAAGTCTAAAAAATGGTTCCCAGTTGGTTACAAATACCTGCATGTATCTTTTCTGTCTCAATCAATTTCAGTCTTGTTTTGGGTCCCAAAACATTTCGAAGCCAAAAATATTTATTTTTTAAAGACTCAAGGTTTCTGTGTGTATATTTTGCAGCTGAAAGAAAGATGGATGTGAGGGTGTAAATCTGTGATCCATGTGCAGTTGAGATGAAAGGGGACTGGGGAAAACCAGAGGGAGGATTTCAGTGTCTGCAGGTTCACCTGCTCAACTCCTTACCCCAGGCTGTCAGAATGTGACCTCCTGAGCAGAGCTGCGGTGTGTCATTTCAATAAATCATATTTTCAAGACCAGTGTTCTCTGTGGCTTTCTACGAGTCTGTTCAAATGCCATTAAGTCCCGCACCTTCGCGTCCAAAATGGCACACACACCGCTGCCCTGTGGCATTTCATGGCTCCGAGTTCTCTCTCCTGATCCCGGGACGGCGGTTTTGATTGGTTGGATGGTGAGAGAAGCACCAGTGCAATGATGCGCTTAGGTTACATGCAGTCAATCAAAAGTACGTGCTATTGGATTTCAAATTATCAAACGGTCAAAAATAACCACCCGTTAGTTCACAAACCTGTGTTTGTCACAGGTCACCAAGTTTATGTTACTCCTCTTCGGAGAACTAAATAATGTACTGGGCACACTGATGGTAATTAAATATGCCATCCCTCTAACTCTGCATTACTGACGTAATATAAGCATCTTATGCAAAAAAAGGAAGCGCTTCCATTTTCTCAAAATAAGGCAAGATTTATTCACATAGTGCTCAAACTCAGGTATCATTAGCAAGGTAATATTAACCGTTAGGCTGGTTAGTCATTTGACCTTAGTTACACTTGAAACTTGTCCAGTCAAGCACAAATGGAAGATTTCTGTTTGCAGACCGAGCCAGCTAATCGAATGCAGAAAAACATTTCACTGCAGGAACTGGTTTTAACCAGGATGTTTCACAGAAGGAGAAGAGAAGGAAAAAATTCGAAACTTGATTTCCACAGATCGTGAAATCAGCCATTCCGCTTTTTCAAACCAGTAATGGGCATTTTCATTACCCAGTAACCAGCGACAAATTATCCCCACCGTAAATGCGTTTATTGCGAGTTTCCGTGCTTCAATTGTGGAGTTGATTGTGTGCTGCCATCTGCTGGTGACTTGAAGCCAATGCGGCCGCAGATTCCCCTCACTCAAACTTGATTCCCTGGGCCAGCGGAAGGTCTTTGCTGTAGTTGATGGTGCTGCATGAAAAGGAAGTGGTTAGCGCAGCCGGTCAGCTACTCTCCCCGTAACGGCTCACAGCTGACACTACTCGCTTTATCAGTGTTACAGAGAGTTTCATTAACCTTTTTACATTGCAGTGACGTTCAGGCTAAATTGCCACAAAGGCCTGTGAAATATCCCCTCATGCCCAAGCTCAGGGCATATGATCGCTACAGTCTGTGTAAAAATAAAATGGCACCCTGACACTCCCAGGTGGGGACACTACATCAGAGAGGTGAAAATACATATACAAATATACATCACACTGAATACCCAACTACAGAATCATCAAAATGCCAATAAAGTCACCATCAAACGCTTGCAAGATAATTGCTTTAATGTCACGTATGTGTGGATATTCAAAAATGTATGCATGAATTCTTCAGAACTCTCATTGATAACCCTATGTCACTTTAAGTATCCATCAATGGACCCTTCTGGAGCAAACCACTGAGAACTGGAAGTCGAAACCTTTCCAAGTCCTAATAAAGAGGGTAAAAATGTGGACCTAAATATTTAAAAATCTCCCTGACAGTTGCTGCCCCCTAGTGGCCGAGGCCCAGGGCAGCAGCCCACAGCAGGCCGTGCTTTCACTCACCATGTGGATCTCCTCATGTACTGCTTCCACGAGTCACTGCCGGACTCCCGACCGCCTCCCGTGTGCTTCTCTCCCCCTGAGCATCAAACAGACGGACAATTGTGTCTTTCCCAGAGTTCAATGCTTCAGAGCCACAGGGTCAGATCAGCATCATCATGAATGAACGCACTTGCATTTTTGGGATTCATTCACAAATGACTCATTGACTCAAAGTCATTTTTATGAATCCAAGAATACATTTCTGATTCACTCCGTGTGCATTCATAATGCCACTGACGTCACCCATGCATAATCCGTCCCGTCCACACAAAGTGTCACCAAACCAGCAGTAATCGTAAAGCTCAGAATGCCTTCCGAGTAAATTAATGGTTGTATTCCTTAAAAACAAAACCCCCAGTTATTCTGCTCCCAAAAACTGGATTGCCAATCGGCGCAAGTCTTCAGCCAGCAACTAAAATTCAGGAATGCAATTAATTAGTAAAGCCAGCGTCACTTCTCCAGGTACAGTACCCCCAGGATTCAGAACTCACCGAAAGCCCCTCCGATCTCGGCCCCGCTGGTTGGAATGTTAACATTCACGATACCACAGTCCGATCCTTTGGGTCTGCAAACGAACACAGATGCGAAGTAAAAAAAACGCTGACAGAACTTTGCCAGAACACTCCGCGCAGTACGAATGCATCTCCACATCATCTCTGTCATTAAAAAGGGCTGTGAAGGTTCACACGATACTAATGCAAATACCGCACATTAGGCGCTAGCCGGTTCTAGCCAAAACTCAAAACTGTAACTGTCCATATTCTAAAACACCGCCCGGTGCGCGGCTTATGCGGTCTACAGGGATGAGTTCTACTGTTCCACTGGCTGACGCTGTTCTCATATTTGAAAGCAGATGCGATATTTAACCCTTACAGTGCCAGACCGTGGTGTCTTACCCGAGCCAGCGGAACACCCGCCCCATGTCCTTCGTGAAGATGCTGCTGGACAGACCCTGTTTCACCTCGTTATTCCAGGCAAACGCCTCTTCCTCCGTCTGCAGGGGAGGAGGCGGTGTTAACAAGACTTTCCACCACATCGACCAATCACATCAACCCAGAACACACCCACTCCAACATAGCAAGCAGCAATAGTCAATCAACACTCTGAAGAGCAGTACAGCACGCCCACTTAAAATAAACATGCACATTGTTCCTGTCAGTAACAATTATAAATCAATAGCACAGCTCCGTCAGCATGCAGATGAATGCTTATGTCACAACAGCAGTGACCCAGTGAACTCTGACCTTAAACTTGAGGATGTAGAGGATGGGCACGAAGGTTTCGGTGTGTACGATGGACGCGTCGTGCGCCAGGCCCGTAATGATGGTCGGCTCCACATAGTTGCCGGGACGATCCATCACCTGTCGAACAGGTACGTACACTTGTGACTGACACGCACGCACGCACGCACGCACGCACGCACGCACGCACGCACGCACGCACGCACGACAAGCTCTCCACTCTCCAGTTCAAACAACAGTAGTCTACTGAGAGTATACTGTCTAATGAAGCTCAATTTATTAGTTCCTTAAAATTTGATTTGAAATCTAAGTGTAAGAGAATATAATAAACTTGATTTGTGTCATTTGCATTTCTCCATATCAGTAAGTCAAACTCCAGTCCTGTAGGGCTTCAGCTAATGAGCATCAGGACCCTGCAATTATATTTAGGGTCAGTTTGACCCAGTTCAATTTTCACCGTCTCAAAAGCACGGTTAGCATTCTTTTTTTCAGCCACATTTTCCCCCCCCCAACTTCATAAGAAAACCCTGACAATGGCTCAAAACAATTATTTTATGTTCCTACATGTTGGAAGCATCAATGTTGTTTGGGTCATTTTGCCCCCAGTATCTATGACATTAAACCATCATCTTGAGCTTATGTAGTGTTGCCTCAGACTGGGGCATGTTCAAATTAATTTGGAATTCATGTCACATTTGGCCTCATTCATTTTTGCTATAATCTGGTAAACACGATGCTTGCTGTAAAAGGGGAGGATGGGGGAGTTGAGTTTTATTTACTCAGCGGTTGAAATGGTCAGTCGAGAGACATAAATGAGCTGAGAGGAGACTGGGTGACACTTTCAGTTATAAACATCTTGTGTGGTTTTACACTGCGGGGATCAAACTGACCTCAAACCAAACGTGGATTATTAATTTGAACTTAATATGAGGGTTAAGACATCTGCGGAATCTCAATTCATTCAGTGATATAATTACAACTGCAGGACCACAGCCAAGAGCAGCAGACACTGGTCTCCAGGACTGGAGTCAGATGCCCCTGGTCTCCATGGTAACTTCACACACAGAGAGATGTATCCTGAGTGAGGTGATGACAGGCGCTGCATCACAGACCTGCCCCCCGTACACCACAGTCCCGCCCTGCTGCGTCGCCGTCTCGATGGCCGCTTTGTACTGCTCGACCGCCTGCTTCGTGTGGAGGGGTCCGTACAGAGTGCTGGCTGATAACGTGGACGCACACGCACACGCGCACACACACACACACACGCGCACACACGCACAGGTTACAAACACTTCTCCATTCTTCAGAAATACGAAAATAAATCATCTCCTGTTTAACTCATTATGGCTGTCCACACAAACACACAGACACCAGTTACATGTACTATAAATCACCACAATGGGACAGTATCTCTGATACAGCTGTGCATTTTGGGCCAAGTAGTTCCAAACCGAGACCAGACCCAGTGTTAAAGCCCCCCTGCAATCAAATCAGGACTTTTTCCATCTTTTAGTGGTACAAACAGTCACATCCAGAGCATTTCAACCATGTATGTCGTTCACCACGAAAATTCTGTCTCAAAGTGGGCAGTGATTTTTCTCAATCGTAAAAATCCCATCCACAAAATCTGACATCAGCGAGCTCTTTTCTCAGACAGTGATGTCATTGGGCAGGAACTTTGTGACTGCCCCACCCTCCTTCTCCAGCAGTCAAAATCTTAGCCAATAACAACTTATAAAATCAGGCAAGGCTACTCCCACCTCCAACTCTAGACACACCCCTCAACATTTTTTCAGGGTAGGGACATGTAATTTTTTATTATGAAGAGCATCAAATGAAGTAAAATGCTCCACCACCTTCCGTTGAGTGGGGACTAACTACAGGCTCTGGTTCTCATAAAATTAGACCCAGATTCGGGCCGGTGTTCGCGGGGTGAGGTTCTGAGGTACTCACGGTCCCAGGGGTCCCCAATGCGGACCTGTTTGTACGCCTTGGCAATCCTCTGCACCACATCATCATGGACACTTTCATGTAGCATCTGCAACAAAACACTTAATTAATGTCAATTACAGCCACTTAGTACCAGATCAGGGTGCGGCTAAAATTAAATACAAGTCAGACGTTAAAGTGCTTATCAGTGAAAAAAACTCAGATCTACGATCATGTATGTTAAAGCAACTCTTAGGACTAAACATGGCTCTCTCCACATTTGCTCGAGTTTTTTTCATCTTGATTCCAACAGCCCTGTGAAGCGTCCTGAGGTGTTAGGATAAACTAGAGTCCAGTCGCTCGCGACCGCAGGGGGGTAGCTCCCCCCCCCCCCTTTCACTTTTATTTATTTATTTTTTTTGGAGAATTTCATAATTTCTGAATGGGCTGATTCTGTTGCCATGACAACCAAAATAGAAAGGAGTCGTGACCTAAACATATCCGACATTCACACCAAATATCAAAGGAATCGGTTGAAATTCGTGGCCTCTAGTGCCTCGACAAGAAAATCTCTTCAGACACCGCAGCGGAGACTAGGACCATGAATCCATCGTAGCCGCTGACTTCATGAGGGCGACAGTAACACCAGGAAGACCAGAAATGGACCGTTTAAACTGTACCAATGGTACACAGACAACAAAACACTGAGTCATTGGTCGCAGACTTTGGAATTGATTTATAACTGGCACTCATTATTGGTCAGAAATTAGCGTTTCAGTCAGAGATTGGTCAGATTTTCGAGATGCAGCAGACAATTGGCTCACCAGTCGTCGGGTGGTTGTGCAGCGTTGCCCGGCGGTTCCCACGGCGGCGAAGACGGCGGACGGCACCACCAGATTCAGGTCAGCGTCCTCGAACACTGGAGACGGCAAACACACCAATCAGTGCTATGAGTCATTGAATCTACCAACAGGGATTCAGCAATCAAAATTAGGGGTCAGTGTTAGACAGTGTTCGGGCCAGACATGCAACAATTTATCCACAAAAATAGACATGTTCGCATTCATCAGCAACTATAAACAGCCATGTTCTAGAGGACCAACGATGCTGAACGATTTAACTGCATTCCTAATGAGGCACAATTCATTCTACTGACTGGCAGCACAAGGACATCTCCAGCTGTTGGACCTACAGGATGGTAGATCTCCAGGAACAGGGTTGGGCAGCCCTGCTCTCGCTGCCGAAAGAGGGGTACTGATTCTTGAATTACCTGGACTCAGTTTCACTAAGCAGGATTATACACACAGAGACGGACAACTGGATGCCCCTGAGACAGTTGATTGATCGATCAAAGCCGCTGACCTGCTAGAGATTTAACTCACCAGGAGACCCAGGTTTCAATCACTCCTGATGACAGGATATGCATGAAAACCAACAGTTTTACTGGCCTTAGGGCCATATTCAAACAAGTCGACATGGTCAACAACATCCCCCGTCAATCGTGTGCTTTTTATTTTCGAACTCCATCAAGGCCATTGTGGTCTGAAGCTACACACCATATTTGGTTGTCATATCTGTAATAGTTTCTGAGAAAAGCTGTCCCCTCTCTCGCACGGACGGACAGACGCACGCACACACGCGCAGATGGAGGTCAAACCTATATCCCCCTCACACTTCCGTGTTGGTGGGGGATAATAACACAGCTCTGTAACTTTAAAAAAAAAAAAAAAACAAAAAAAAACTACAATGTAAAAATGGAGAAATCTTACCGATTATAGCATTGTTTCCACCCAGTTCCAGCAGCTGACGGCCTGTGGAGATGAGAACACCTTTATGTAGCATCTACACAAGTCTCATCGCACCCTAACAAGTGTCCACTTTTTATTGAAACAAATCATTTTACAGAAGATATTCAAGGACTAAACTGGCAGTGGTTTGGACTATGGTCTGGTTACATCAAGGTGAATTAGAGTTAGCTTGATAACTGCACCCAGTAAAACCCAAAAGAGGCCCAAATCAAAGTCAGAATTGATTGGGGATTTACATTCCGCTCATAACCAGCAAACACGGCCCTGCTCCCCAACCCAATCGGCACACCGCAGGCATTTCCATCAGGAAAAGATGACGGATGGAATGAGCACCATTTTGTGTATGGATATTTCCACTTTGGAGGTTATATAACGTCACTCTGATCACAACGGGGTCTATTCTCCCATTAGCGCGTAAGTCTTTTTTTACGCGCTTCGAGTTAAGCGCTTTTGAGTTACGCGTATTCTCCCCTACTCGCTCCGATCACAACCACAGCGCTTAACTTCAGAATGTAGGCGCCTTATGAAAGCGGTGTGACTAATGCAAAAGACCATTAAAATGCAGTTGTGGTCCATGGAAAACGCAAACCAGACTTTAAATTTAAATATCATGGGCCTGCTGATAAAACCTCGAATCTCCAAACAGATAAGAAACAAAAACCTGTTTGTCCACTATTCTTACATGCAGAATTAAAAATTTTTTAAATTATATTTATCAATTTATATAGTTTTATTATTTTCTAATTTATATATATATATATATATATATATATATTATATATATATATATATATATATATATATATATATATATATATATTATATATATATATATATATATATACCACTCCACCGGCGAATAGCTCCGCGTTGGTTAGTTCTTGAGTTCAATGTAGTGATCTTATTTCGTTAAGCACGGCAGTAGTGGGTGACAAATTAAAGAATACGGCGCATACGGGTTGTTTGGAAGCAGGCGTTTAGTGATGACGTCCATCACTTCAGAGCTCAGGCACATTACCCTAGAAATCTTTAATCGTGGCCCATTTAAAAGGGACACCCCTCCCATGACCAACCACGGCCAAATCAGGACACAAGGCATCGTCCCGACTTCTCCAACCAGTCACCAATCACAGTGCACAGCCATGCCACTAAATTTGTGTTACTTATGCCTACATTTTCCTACCAAGGAGAGGAGCTACTAATGTTTCTATTGTGTCTCGTTCCCGGACCCGAGGGCATAACAGTAGTCCTGTGTTTGTCTGTGCCAATTACAAGAAGTAATGCAGGCATCTCTTTTTTATTTCTTATTCTAGCCACCATGGCATTAAAGCTATGCAAACAAATTGCCGCGATAATGAAATAATAAAGAATTTAGCGCTTCTCAACCAGCGAAATCAGAGCATTGAAAATGTGCCCCTCCTACACCAGCCTGTTTGTTCCGTGGAAGACAGGGACCAAGATAAGTATACTATTCCAAAAAAGAAACTATACAATGTTGTATCCAATGTCAAAACATTTCATGTATAATAAATTGATGCTAAAAACAATGTATAGTTTCTTCTTTGGAAGAGTATAAATAGAACATTCTAGTCACACAAAAATAACAGTCAATGGCAGTTTATATGATCTCATTTAGAAATTGCGCGCTTGAAATGTCAAACTGCTCCGATGTCAGGTTTGCAACTAAAGGACATGGAAACGCTTTAACAAGGATTCTCACCCCGCACGCGTTCATCCCCCCGCCCCGAAACCGCCTCAGCAATCACACAATTCCATATCCATAGCCTATTATGTGGCATTTGATTTGAGCGACACATTCACTTGAACTTGTGCCTAATACTTTATTATAGTCAATTATCCCATTTACTGATAATGATTCTTCCCATGTCGGCTATTCTTTATTGGCTAAAATTGATTAACAAACGGATAGTGCTTTGGTAATGGCCAGGGTAGGGCTCAATCTAGAGTAGCCTATTGAATAATTTCTTTATTCACACATGAAAATACACAGTCTTATCGATGGTTAAAAAAATGAGAAAGACACAAGTTGGTTAATACAGATATCCTCAATTAGAAAATCAATCTCCTCACTCGTCAGAATATCAGAACTTTTTAGATTATCATAAACATACAGGGCCGCCGCATTTGTTAATAGAACATGAAGACAATGATGGCGACGTCGAGCCAAAGCCAAAAACCAAATTGCAAAGATGTTGATGTTGTATGGCAAGCGGGCACTGAAGGCTGATACGAGGAAGAAAGCTGCGAATCGTTCTATAGGCTTCGGTGGGGAGACGTAAGCGCAGTATCCCCGATTTAAAGCATAAATGGAGAGATCTGCGGGGCACTGTAAAAGCCAGGCTCACTGCACAACGGAGAAGTGTACACGCTACAGGTGGTGGGCAACCATCATCCCCTGTGCATTTCACTGACCTGGAGGAGGAGGTGGCATCCACTCTTTCTGCAGTGGAAGTGAATGGAGAAGAACGTGGAGCGTCAACGAACTGTGTCAGACACCTTGACACAGACGCCTGTTACACGTGTATGACATCACCAGCCACTATTTGGAACAACCCCGATGCCAGGAGCGACAGCGCAGTTCACCACGGGTAAGTTTCGTGGATAATTGCTGCGGCTGGATAGCTGTTCATCCAGAAGTCGGCAAAGATAAATGATTGCCTCATGCACGATCCAGACAAAAGCGCTGGATGCACTCGACGTTTGTTAGTCCCGGGATGTCCGAACAAAGCCGATATATGCGTGTTCGTCTTCGAGCTCGGCGCGCTCCTCTTACTCTTTCCCAATCATGCAAGAGTGCAAGCAAATGCAGGACTGGCATTTTGGCTTTAGATTTTGAGGGCATGGTAGAATGACGATCTCATGTATACTCGTATTAATTAATTGCTATTCATTTGTAATTGAACTAATTGGAGAAGAGGCTGTTGTGAATATCATGTGATGATTTTGTTTGATAATTTATTATGGCTATGAGAAATGTAGTATGAGAAATGTAGTTTAGAAATGAGGATGAACAATCGGATATTGAATATCTCAACCTTTACCATGTTAAATAAAATAAAATTAATGTTAAAATTCGGCCTGTAACAGACATCAAACGCAATATTCCATTTTGCCTTATGTTGGCGCTTGACCTTAATAACAGACCTCAAAAGCGCTTAACAGAACAAGAGTTGTCAGCAAGACAACAAAGCTCGCCGGGGGGCAAGGTTAAAGTTTTTCTGCACGCGGATGGACGCAGACGCCAAGGGTACGACAATAGCTCTCCGGACATTCGTCCTGGCGAGCTAAAAAGCGCGCAAGCCAGGGGGAGAATACGCGTAAGCGTTTTTTGCCTGAGAAACGCCCGGAAACGCCCCGATTTTGGCCTCGCTCCGCCCAAAGTGCGTAACTGCCTTCAGGGCGCGTAATGCACACACTTAAGTCGAGGAGAGAATACGCTTAGGTTGAAAAGCGCGTAGCTATGCGCTTTTTTCGACTTAGGCGCATGGGAGAATAGACCCCTATGTGAATAAGTTCTATTGTATTCAATAATTATGTTCATTATAGAAAACCGAAGTGAAAGGAAAATACGATTAATCTTCTTGAGCGCCACCAGAAGGCCATTTTGCGTGAGTATTGATCATAAATCAGAAGAAAAAAAAAAAAAAAACTGCCTCGTCTGTTGCTCCCCCACCCCTAAGCAAGTCACATGACCACGAAAGTATTGCCCAAAATGGTGCCCACTACATCCGAGGCTTGCAAGCAGAAATGGCGAGATGTACCAAATGACCCCAAACATGATTCCTGTGCCTCCACACTGCCACCTGGTGGTCGGCAGAGGAGTAACGGAACTCACCAAACCGCTCCTGCACCATCAGAGACACCATCTTGCCCACTTTAGTGCTGCCAGTGAAGGACACCAGATCCACACGCTCGTCCTTCGACAGAGCTGACCTGCGGAGAGGTCACGCCACGGTCAGCATTGCAAAGGAAGGTCAACACAACACAACAAAGCAATCAAGTGCGGTCAACACCATCGACTACAGTCCAAAGTCACCTAGTATAGTCAAAAGGCAATTCATCCGATCGAGTCTGGTCAACCGCACCCGAGAACTCTCATCACAAGAGTGATATGGATCATAGAAACTCAGTTCAAGGCCCAGAAACTTCTGGTTCTCCACCCTCCCATTATCTGGTTGTTCGGTCTGAAGAAAGTCTGGCCAGTCAGCAGCATTATTGTTCATTTAATCACCAGGGGGCAAAGATAACACCAGGGCTTGAGTTGGATTTGAAAGCCAGAACTAACGATTCCAAAGCAGTGCGAATACTCAACGCAGTCAAAGCCTCGTAACGCTAAGCTCCATCTCTGAGACATGACTGGCTTTCTCGCCAATCGATTTCCACTATGACATCACAATGCCAGATGCTAAATGAGACAGGATCTTGAGTATATTCACACCGTAAACTCTGTAAGGGACGACAGCAGGGCTCAATTAGACACACAAGCTTGTTCGTGTCATACTCAGGAAAACGCAGGAGAGACTCGGAAGCGAAACTCACCCGATATCGGCGCCCCCGCAGGCCATCGAGCATATTGCACCGGGAAGGTTGTTCTGTTCCAGTACCTCTGCCACAATTCTGACCAAAAACAAAAAAAACTGAGTCAAGAAACGGGGTAAAACTTCACTGCTGACATATTAAACCATCAAACTGGAGCCAATACTGTCCCCTGCCAACCAAGACTTTTTTTTTTGAGAGAGAGAGACCCTAACAGGCTCAGAATTACTTGTAGCATTTACCATCGAAACCAATAATTGGCGAGTCGATTAGACAGAAAAAAAAATCCGTCTGCATGCTGTTGAGTTTAAGATAACTTGAGCTCAATCCTTCCCCACTGAAGCGAGTCAGCAGAGAACTCTGGGCATTTGCATTTGCAGTTGGGACATAAATCCATAAATCAGCTGCCAGTGTCGTACAGTGATGGACACGTCTAAATGACTTACTTTGTCACGGCCACACTGGTCAGAGGTGTGGTGGGAGCGCCTTTCCTGTTCGGATACACGTTTAATAATGAATAAATATGAACAGACAACATTATAAAATCACGAAGGATGCTCAACCAAAAATGAGTAAGAGAATTTATTTATGTATATATTAAAAGACTTTCTTCATACCAAAGCAGTAACAAAGTTTGCCAAAAAATTATTGCCAATGCACTTTGGTCAAAGACATTACCAATACAAGAACAGAATGAGAAAGTTTGCCAAAAACAGAGTAAACATTAACTCCAGACATCACACACACAACCTTACTCTGTGGCAAAGCAGCATAAATAACGGCAGCAGCGATTAAGAATTACATTCAAATATGACCCCGACCATTGTCCTCACCAAAACGGCAAGAGAGCTCGCCCAACAATAATCAAATTAACTTCAGGAAACTCACAACGCCCAACAATAATCAAATTAACTTCCGGAAACACACAAAGGCTCCAAAATGTCGCCCACCGTACTCCACACCATACACACACACATACACACAAACACACACACACATACACACCAAAACAAATCTCACAAACACACTACCACATCTCAGACACACACCCACCCCATAGACACATCTTGCACATGCACTTACACACACACCCCAATGTTTTGCTCACACACAAACACACACACCCAGTCGTGATGGACACACCCAACCCGATGTTCCACTCACACACACGTTCAAATACACCCGTTTCTCTAACGCACCCACACGCACTCAAATACACCCGTCTCTCTCCCTCACACACACACACACACACACACAGCTCACCAGAGGCAGACGTTGCCGCAGACGAGTGCGATGGCGTTGTTCCAGCCGTACACCGCCACAGGGAAGTTGAACGCTGTGATTATTCCCACCAATCCCACGGGGTTCCACTGCTCGATAAGGGCGTGGCCTGGCCCTGGGGGCCAATCAATCAATTTCTTTGTAAATACAAATTCCAAGATGGGACTTTTTCATGAAGGCCATAATTTCTTTTCACATTTCAACTACAGAGATCATTTGATTTACTCATCCAGTTTTGCAGATTCTGGACCAATGGCATGATGAGAAACAATGGTGAAAATTTTAGGTTTTTATCTTTGACAGATCCTGAGATAGTCTTTCAGACATGCTGTCAAATCTCAACAAGTGAAAAAATACGCTGAAAGTGGGTTGGCGGGCAATTTAAAAAAAAATAATAAAATTTTTGAAGAGCCCTTGATGCATCAATCTAGAATTTCACAGATACCATTTTAAATATTCATAGATTATGACAAAGTTTAGGGAAAATCAAAGACAGTCGAGCAGAAAGCCACTGAAGATCTGAAGTGGAAAAACCCTCACAGCGACAGACGCGACAGTCTGTGGCGGGGGGGGGTACGTACTCTCAGAGGGCAGGATGGGACCCCCGATCATTCGAGAGAGACCGACGGCGTAATCACACACGTCCACATACTCCTGCACCTCCCCCACGCCCTCCACGTAGATCTTCCCCATCTCCAGGGACACCTGCGGAGGAAACCGGACAGTTGGAGGATTCCCGATCACACCGCCAGTAGTCGTATCGCCATCGAGCCTCGGAGTCACACTACCCTCTACACCTACAGTTCGTAAATCTCTCTGGCCGTTTGTCATGCTGCTAATCAGTTACAGCCAGGACTGGTGCTCTTCTCATTCGAGAATTCAGA
This sequence comes from Gymnothorax reevesii, assembly GCA_029721435.1. Taxonomy (NCBI): domain Eukaryota; kingdom Metazoa; phylum Chordata; class Actinopteri; order Anguilliformes; family Muraenidae; genus Gymnothorax; species Gymnothorax reevesii. The sequence continues at coordinate 14,372,197 of CM056583.1, read as the reverse complement.
AAACAATATGCACTAGATGAAATAAAAATGTGAAAGATATTTCAGTGAATTTTTCAATTGTCTATAATCCACACCTGCCAACTCCTAATCAAGGGAGGCTAAAGCCCATCCCAGAATGCAATGGGAGTGATACCGGAAAACACCCTGTGCCAAGAGCCTATGAGGGATTATAACACAACATTCACTCACACCTGTAAAACTGCCCCATCTTACCCCATGTTAACACGCCATTTTAAAGCAGACAGATTTCTGACTAAGAAAACAGTAAACAGTCTGTCCATTACGATAAACTGTCAGGCAGATACAGACGGACAGTGCAGCAGACAGATCATGACGGCAGATGAACAGGACGTAAAAAGACAGAGTGCTGACCAAACTGCCCAGGACTTTAATCTTCTTCCGCAGCGCATCGCCAATCTGCCGAACGATCTCCCCTCGCTTCGGGGCCGGGACCTTACGGGGGGGAAAAAAAAATAAAAAAATAAAAAAATGACGTCAACAAAATTTTTAAAATTTAACAACGGACGCAGAAAAATGTTACCACAGTGTCGCTCAATGATGCAAGATATCAAATTCAATGCTGTTGAAAGCCTATCATGTGGCGACATGTTTAAAAGAGCTCCCCTGGGGGAGTGCTTTTAAACAAGTTGCAACATGATAGGTTTTCAACAGCACAAGATATAATTTACAAATTTTGGAAAACATATTATTTCAGTACTCAAAGGGATATAGAAGTAGTAATGGATTTCAATTGGATTAGAATTCACAACTTAGGCCTCTGTTTTACAAAGCAGGATCCAGCTAATTCAGTAATCCCGCTTCGTGAAACACCCTCGTGAGTGGGTTTGAGCTTGCATTAAACCTTTTGCTAGTTAGCGGAAACGCCACCACACTCACATCTGCCCAGACATTCCACGCATCTCGGGCCTTCCACACGGTCTCTTCATAATCCTCGAGCGTCGCCTACAGAGAAACACAGGTCACAGCCATCAACAATAACACCTCAAGGGCCCACTGAAGGCCTTTAGCAGTGGTTAACACCGCCGAAAGGCAAACGTGCTTCATTGTGAAACTAATGCAAGAGATTCTACTTGTCTGGCTACTAAAATTACTTGGACCAGGTCACCAGTCCTGTCTGCCATCAATACTTGCTACTTTTGCAGAAAACTGTGTTAAGCTCATGACAATCTTTTCCTCAGAGGACAGAGAAAACAGGCTGCATTATGGCACCAAATCTGTAGACATTAGATCCACTTTGAGCGCGAAAGGCTTCAAATAATCCAATGCTGTCCACCACACATTTCTAAGTCGTGTAGAAAATGTACACATTACAGTGGAGACTCCCCAAAGTGTGACCTGTACCCCCACTTTCAAGATCACCCCGGTGACCTTCGGTCAAATCTTTAAACAACAATTATCAAGGGTAAGTTCTTACCTCCAACAATGCCATTTTCCCTCAAATATAACCTATATTTCAACTTGTGGTTGAAAAACTCATGATAATTGTGTTCTGGGGCTCTTGCATTATAAAAAATCCATAAGAATCCACTCTGTCAGCTTAAATACTGCATTTCCCAAACAAAGGCCCCAGTGTATTGCCATCTTGATCATAAATACGTTTTTTTTTTTTACTTCCTCTGCTCACCAACAATGAGCTTCAGCAAAGACTAAACAAGCTTTCAAGCTCACTTTAGTTCACCATAAAATGTAAAACTTAAGTATTCGGTGAGATAGATGAGCTGACAGTTATAAATAGGCATTTTCCAAAGAAAGTTTGGAGAAAGCATCAGATGCTGCAGAAGCCAGACCTGACCACAGGACAGCGGCGATTTATGACACAGAACCTTAGGAATTCTGGGAGGAGAGGGAGTTTGTGTCAAATACCTGTCGCACTCTGGCGATTGGCTCGTTGTTGGCGGGGCAGACCGACGTGACGACCTGAGAAACAAAGATCGGGTGTTTAGGACCGGGCTATGACACTGAACGTTTAACCAGCATTTATGCATGCAAGTCATACACAAAACATCAAAAGGAAAATCACTAACAGTAAAAGGAAGGTAGTTTAGGGAAAATAAAGCTCTAGGTACAGGTCTGCAGGTACAGCTTACATTACATTACATTACATGAGTCCCTTGGCAGACACTTCTCTGGAGCAACGTAACAGTGTATTTTAAGGAACTGAAGAGTGAAGAATCCTTCATGGAAGTAACATTCAAAATTTAAGGAGTGACAAAATATTGATATAACTAGGCTCTGTAGATTATCTGACTAGCAAAATGGACTGAATAAAAACAATCCATTCAGGGGTAATTCTACAGTGTTTTGGGCAAAATGTGTCACCCCAGGAACAGAACCAGTCCAATTCCTTTTAAAATTTCACAGAGGGTGAAGAAGTTTCCCCATCAACATCCACATTAATTAACTAGGTAAACCATGTCACTGCAAGAGAAAGAAAGTTAAATTACCTGGCAATTCTGAGAAATTCCAATACAAACATTGCGGACGAAAAATATGCAATTCTCTAATGTTGTCCCCGCAACGTTAGATTCTCATATCATTTATATGATCGCATTTAAAACAAAAGTTTTCAAAGCAGCATTAATCTCAGAGTAATCATTAACCTGATATAAAACCTAGTAAGTGTTAACAAATAACTTGCAAATCATAACCCCCCTCCCCAACCAAAGTCTCTTAACATGCAAAATACTGCAGAATGACCAAAACACTTTTATTCAACTAAAACAAGAACACCACCATTCAAATCCTTGAACTCTGTGCCAGTTACAAAATGAGGTGTGGGGGGTGAGCAGGTGAGTTTTTGCACTGATCTTTCAGGGTGAGCTTAAGGTACTTGCTTGGGTTCAAATACAAAAATCCAAAGGTCAAAATTCATTTTAGAAAAATCTAACTGCAGTTCATTTCAATGACAGATACTTTTATTCTGGAAGATATTGTTTTAAAGCTTTTTACGGGGGAATTCATGGGGTTAATGCTTGTTCTGAAAGAAATTTAACATTCAAAATCATTACCAACTGGACAGTCAGTCGCCTGCTGGTGACCGCGCATCCCTGGAGCCACTTACGCAATGTCTCCAAAAATAGATGGGCTTTGAGACCTTACCACATACCAGGCCACGGCAAAATATGAAGCAAATCAGTTGAAATATGTAACCTGTTGAGCGCTCACAAGCAAATCTGTACAAACGTGGCGCATTGATCGCTAATCCATTGTATTCCCCACTCGTCCAGGGAAACGATAATCTGAGAGAGGCCTCAAAAAGGAAACTTGGCAAACTTGTTGAGTCACAGATCCACGATCAAAACTTTATGGGAAATTTCTTTTCCTCCATCAAAAGGATCCTCATCTGCATAAGAAAATGCCAGTACATCTACATGTTTTCTAGTTTTTCATGAAAATCAAGCCAGTTTAGCTCCAATACTGAAATAACAATTTAGTTACTTTGCAAAAAAATAATAGAAATATAATAGATTTGCAACTGTCGCCAAGCACAATCAGTGGTCATGAGACCATGAGATCAGTGGTTCTCAAACTGTGTCCTCGATGACCAATGTTTTCTTGCCGCCGCCCCGCCCCCCCACAGCCACAACTGCCATCCAAGACCAGATCGTTGTCCCTTTCAAGCCACATAAGTTAGAAATAATGTCACATGATGAGCAATTACAATTCCATCATGATATAACACTGCAATTAAAATTACTTTTTGAATGGTATGAGGGAGCATTTCAACTGATGAAATAAAACAATCAATTGTGAGCACTTGGCCATTACAAATAACCCCTAATTAGACAATGAAGAATTCAGAGTCAAGGAATATTATGACCTTGTGTTTTTGCGTTAAATTCATAAATAAATAAAAAAAAACATTTGGAAATAACCGTCTGTCCATCTGACGACTCAACTTTGTCCAGCGCCTTTTCCCTAAATTACATGGTAGATTCTCTTCTCTCCCCCACACCCACCCTCCCTCAACCAACCTAGGCGTGCATGATTATAACTACGGGAAACAGTGCACCGGCCATTTTGAAAGGGATTCAATGTATTTTTTATGGAAATTTAGCGCATTTTCACTAAAAAAATTGATTGGGGTTTAATTTTAGGTGGAGCATAGTGAAACTATACAGTGGATTGTTTGCATTATCATCACAATGGGAATCTGTGCGCCTGCAATTTTGCAAGTGATTCAACTCAGTCATGGACATTTTGTCTAAGAAAATTTAATGTTGGAGGGATCATGTGAGTGCACAATATATAGTAAAGGCTACTTCAGTCAAATGCCATGCTTAACGCAAGACGCATTTCGTACACACCTTACAGCAGTCTCAATTTTTAAATTTAATTCTGTGATCACGACTGCTGTACCTTGACATACAAGAAGATAATTGGCTTTCTTCATGAAATACATAGGCATTTCAGCCATAGCATGGTTTACGAAAGAACTTAATCCCACTAAAAAAGAAACGCAACCATGTGAGCAAACTTAAGAGCTTGTTAAAATTTAGGAATCGCAAGTGATTTTGATCCGATAACCTGCATACACAATGGTTCCTCTCCGCTAAAAAAGTTGCATAAAGATGCAAAGTTTCCAGTTGCCAACAGGGAGCACCAGGCCTTGAGCAAGCAGTGGTAATGAATGTCAGACACCAGACCTGGATCCTCCCATGCAAGTCTGCAGAACAACATTCAGCACTACAGTCAAAAGTTAAGACAATTTTCCGATGAGTTTCACCCTTTTGCGTATTCAGTACATTACGGTATTCGTCAATTGTATGCATCAACTTATAGAGAAATGCAACCGGCGAATTAGAAGCTCTTCATGAGGGCACCTGCAGCCCTAGAAAAATTCTGCTAAGTCGGATACTCTGCAAGACACGTTGCATTTTGCACTAAGTATAATCGTGAATACGGGACATCCGACTGCCAGACGCTTCTCGACGAATGACACTGTAAAGCTGCTTTCACACCGGACGCGAAACGAATTTTTTCGCGCGACAGATTACTTTCAAAGTCGATGCAATTCGCGTCTTTGCATCGACTTTGAATGTAATCTGTCGGGCGAAAAAATTCGTTTCGCGTCCGGTGTGAAAGCGCGGCTTGACGCAAGCGGCATTTCTCACTGCGCATGGAGCGCATACCTCACGACACTCACCCAGCTCGCTCGCCAACTGCCAACACCGGTTAGCCGACCTCTTCACAGCTCCAAGTTCATGCGCGCCGGGAAGCTAAATTGCTAATAAAGTTCACGGGGTTCAACAGTACCGCCACCTCGTTGTCTAACGAGCCTTTCCCCCTCAAAACAGTCAATTTATCTTAAGAAATAATGTTCATATAACTGCCACTTAGGTAGCAAACTACTACAGGAAGTTATATAGCAAGCTGCAGAGAGCTACTTTTGACATTTTCGACTGCTGTAAATTACAGCCGCAGTAGAAAGAGACAGTCGTCCGGTGCGTACACTTTTGCAGCCATCTTCCCACTTTATATTTAGACAACTGGTCACCTGGCTAATCTTCATTCAGCTCCTTACCTCTCCTCTCCCTCCCCACGTCCCGTTGTAGACTCCGTCGTTTTCTTCCCGCAGCCCTAATTCTTTGAGCCAGGCGTACTTGGGCTGATTGATCAGGAGGGTAGACATGGCTGCTGTCTGTCGATGGCTCAGTGCGGGGAGTTTCTTCCGTACAGCACAGTGCCGTACGACGGTCAAAGAGATCAGGCGCTGCATGGTCGGGCCGAAAAGTAGTGAGGGCGAGGAGGCTCACGCCGCGCTGTGCTGCCCGGCCTCCTGACTGGGGAGAAATGATTGGCTGAGAGCCGGTCCTGCCTCTTCAATAAACTTTCCAGCTTGGAAATGCGATCCGCTGCAGACATTTGCATTACACGTTACACGCAACGCTATTCGCTTCACAAAAGTCAGTGTTGATCGCACAGCCGAACGCGAGAACTTCTTGAGCTAAACTCGGTGTCATCTTTTAATAGCAAATTCTGGACTGAAAATACACAACATTATAAAACATAGCTATGTTTGATCATAAATCGCTGTGTCACTGCGTGAAAGATGAGATGGTACACGTCATGTGTCGCGGAGCAGAGTGGCGCAGCGGAAGCGTGCTGGGCCCATAACCCAGAGGTCGATGGATCGAAACCATCCTCTGCTATGATTTTTTACAATATGATCGTTCGTTCAGACACAGAACTTAGAAAACGCGTTACTGCTTAACAACACATTCCCAAGATTTAAAGTGCTTGCACATAGGACGCGAAACGCATTTTTCGCGCGACGGATTACAATCAAAATCAGTGCACTCCGTCTTTGCATCGACCTTGAATGTAATCCGTCGAGCGCAAAATTAGCTTCGCGTCCGGTGTGAAAGCGGCATTCGCAATTCAGTCGACATATCACCGAAACATATGAAATCAACTTCATGGGTTAAACAAGTTTTCATATAACTGACGTAGTAAATCGCAGCGGTCGTGGTTGTCATGACCAACTGCTGTGATTGGCCAGGAAAACCTTCCCGCCACTCGCACATGCGCACCTACTTTTAGCTGCTTCCGGGTGTGGCGAAAATGGCGGCGATTAGTGGAAACAGGATGGATGATCTGGAAGATGGAGAGATCTCTGGATCCGACTCTGATTCTGAAATGGGGCTGGCGAGGGATGAACCAGCTCAGGTAGATGTAATAGTTTTTCCCCTCACTGACTGTAATTAAGTTGCTTCTCCTGCGGCTGCAGAGTTTACGCCCCCGGCTGGCAGCTCCCTCATGTCGCCTTTATTATGCAATTAAAGCATGGCTGACTAAACGATAAATGTTCTCCTGTGTGACTCTATTTTACTTGCTCAGCAGAGGATTATTAATCGAATCTGGAATTGACATTTGCTCGCTAACGTAACCTGTCACCGTCTCATGAGATTCTTATTTGCTGGCGAAATGGCCGTGAGCTGGTGACTGCAATGTTAACGTCGGTCGGTCGTCATGGCCCACTGCATGGTGTGGGTTTGATTTGATGTTCCAGGATTGAACATTATTCGGACATGCAGTCATGCTGGGCTGGATGCATATTAAAGGTAGTTAAAATAAATAAACTGCTCCAGTGCTCCTTGCCGAGAAGGTCGAATTGTTTGCTTTGGGTTGTATCGTCTCGCCCTTGGCAGGACTCATTTTTGTCTGTTTGAGTCGGGATGATGGCTCATCCGTGTATTCTGTACCCTCGCCTCGCTCCCGGCTGCATGCCCGGATGTGTTTACATTTTTTTTTGTTGTTAATCCAATACTTTTCCATTGCAGCCGTGTGTTCTTATATGATGTCAGTTGCATCGATTCCACATCTGACCAAGTTAAACCCCGCTGTGTGGTTTGACTGACGTTACTGTGGTGCAGGGATAGTTGGGAAAACCTTTAATGAAAGAATATTGCTGGACTTTTAGTTTCCAAAGACATTTAGGTTATTAGACTTTGGTGGATTGTTAATCTATTTCTGTTCCAATTCTTTGGCTTTTGTCGGCGCACTGCATAGAATTTGCCAATCATGCGATGAGACTGTGTTTGCAGTCAGAGATGTTGTCTTGTTTCTGCAATTTGCTTGTTCCCCATGTGATCACTTGACTTTACTCAGGGTGGTCTAGTTTTGTCCCATAGTCTGGAGATATCGATGTCTGGCAAATTATAGATTCTAAATCGCCTATAGATGTAAGTAAATGAGTGATGTATGAACTGTACAGTTTGCTTGCTTGAATGATGATCCAATATAGTCTTGAAGGAGTATTCCATCACTGGCGTGATCTTTACACAAAACTTTGCTGTATATGCAGTAGAAGGGCAAAAAATAAAAAATAAATATTGGTGCTGAATGACCCGAGAAAACAGAGTAAAGGGCTGTTGTACTCATTTTTTCCGCATAAGGTAGGAAACTGACAATAACCAGAATGCACTGGGCTTGTTGATTTTTAAAGCCACTTCCAGGCTGGTCTGCTGAAGTGCAAAGCTCAACTTCCCCCAACTCCTACATATAGCCGGTGAGAGCTTCTCACATAAGGCTACACTTTCATAGCATCACTGAGGACCAATACAGTTTGGGTCTCATAAATGGAAATGTTTATTGCACAATTTCATACTGTAACACTACTGTGTTAGTGACAAAACACTTTCTCAATGTTATAGATGTCAGTTTTGCCCCGCTGGCTTTGGTTATTTTTTCCAACTTCTTCTCAGGATATTGAAGCATGTCCCCTGCACTCCCGTGTTCACATGTGGCCCAAAGTTTAGGTGTAATGATAGACAGGCTTGTACCTCTTCCTCTGCAGAATGAGCTACTTGAACTAAAGCGAACTTCTCTCTGAAATTTGTTGCAGCACATCGACTTCACTTCTTTTTCCATCGGACCACATGACACACGCACAGCAGCGGTTTAAAAATTAAAATAAGCCTGAATTTGTGAAAATATTGTTTTCATTATACACAGATTTCTTGTCATTGCATGTAGAACCAACATGATCACCAGGTGGCGCTTTCACATTTTAAGAATTTGGGTGTCCCATATCAAATACAATTATGAGTTCTTTGACACATTGAAGCAGTTATATGTAATATTCCCTCAAAAATGAGTATTTTTCCTCAAAAATGCACAATTCAGTACCTGACCTGTCCATTTCCGGGTGGAGCTGTAGCCATATTGATAAAAATTGAGATCAAACTTCGGGATTTTCTGTTACATGTATACGGGCACCATTCTGCCAAATTTCATACAATTCTGAGACGACAACTCCACTCATTATCTCAAAAGTGCCATGCTCTCAGAATATGGCTCTTAATATCTAAAAATGGATATGGTGTTAAAATGTCAGTGAAATGCCAGCAAATTTGGTCAGTGGATACACTATTAAATGTCCTTTGAGTGGTCCTGTCCCTTTAAGTCCAGCCTGTCCTCCTGACCTGGTGTTCTTCCTCTCCTCTCGTAGAAACATGCGCCTGCTCCAGCTTTCTCAAGCCCCGCCTTCCAGAGCCGCGACCCCGCCCAGCAGGTGCCCCTCCCGGTCGCCGCCGGTTACCGTAACATCACGGCTGCGGTGTACTCCAGCGACAGCGGCTCGGACTCCGAGGAAGAGGCGTCGCTATGGAGACGCAAGCGGCAGAAGTGTTCCAACGTGCCGCAAGCCCCGCCCGCCAGCGTTCAACAGGCCCCGCCCCCTCCTGGACGGAAAGTGAACAACATCTGGGGCGCGGTGGTGCAGGAGCAGACTCAGGAGGCGGTGGCGGCAGAGCTCGGCATCATGGGAATGGAAGGGGGGGTGAGCATGAGCAGCCGGCAGTGCGAGACCTACAACTACGTGCTGGCGAGGAAGATGATGGAGAAGGAGCGAGAGGAGGAGGCGCAGGGCGAGACGGCCATGTTGGACAGCCAGCTGGAGGACTACATGCAGCGCCGCGGGGGGGAGGAGGAGAACGGGGGGCAGAACAAGCGGAAACGATCGGCGAAGGAGCGCCTGGGCCCGCGCGCCGAGATGGACTTTAAGGGTCGCTACGAGATCACGGAGGACGACCCCGACGATAAAGTGACAGACGAGATCGCGTACAGGTGAGCTGTGAGGCGCGAGATCCTATTCGAGATGCGAGTGCAGCGGTAACGATCTCATGAGTCAGGTGTAGTTGACGGTTGGCATGGCGACCTGGCTTGTGGTGAAACAATGGCCGACTCAGGCTTCAGTGTGAGCCTGTGGTAACCTGACGTGTCTGCAGATCTACCATCCTGTAGATTATCACTCCAAAGCTCACCTCCTTCAGCAGGGAACACAGGGCTGCCCAACCCTGTTCCTGGAGATCTGCTGTCCTGTAGGTTTTGCCGAACAAATCTCACCTCATTTAACTGCCAGAGATCTGTGCTGAGTTGTGAATGAATTTAACTGGGTATTGTCATGTATGATAATTTTTTGTACAGCATTATATTCCATTTGTAAATGAAGATTTGTTACATGCAGTTTTGCTGCCTTGCTGGTCAGCTATATTTATTTTGTTCATTGGCACCTTCTGGTGGCGTGTATTTGTAAAATCATTAAGAAAAGACCAGTAATTTCTAGAAGCTTCTGGCACTTTCCTGCTTGGAGGGGGCGGGATTTCCCAAGAATCCTGTGGATCTTTCTAGAAGGTTGCTAGTCAATATAAAGGCTGTGATTTTAAGCAAAGGCAGACAGCAGAAGAGAGCAGACCAGAGTTTTGTTTTGGCAACAGTCAAATCGTGGCATTGAAGTGTTATTAGGAATTAAATAGTGGATATAAAATTTTTTGTACAACTTTTTTTTTGGAATAAATTTGGTTTAATTGTACTTGCCAGTTTTCTTTGTTGTGATTTTTCCAAGTCATAACAGTATCACAAAGTATGGTTAAAGAGAGAACCTGCAGAAAATTCGATCTTCATGAGCGGTGCATGTGACCATCTGACCATCACCTTCCGTGATATAAATGCATTAAGAGCCTTTGTGACTGTTATTGGCTCTCGTCTCCACTTGGGAAATTTGACAGACCTCCGGTTGTAATTTTCTTCCATTTAAGAGTGGAATTAGCAGATGGTGCACTGATCTCGTTGGCCTCCATGGCACGTTTGTCTCGTGGTTTTAGACTCCGTACCTGGTCTGAAAACGCTGTGAATGCTGATATTATTTTTTAAAAAGTGTCTTTCGTAACCTTGCAGATTGAGGGAGCCGAAGAAGGATTTGATCGAGCGAGTGGTGTGCACCATTGGAAAGAAGAAGGCCATCGAACTGCTGGTGGAGACTGCTTCTGTGGAGCAAAGTGGCGGCATTTTCACGATGGTGAGATTTGGGTCCTTGTCTGTCGCTTTCTTTACGGAATATAAATACAATACGGCCCATTTTCCTGCCGGGCGAAGTCTGCGTTTTCTCTCACACTAATTCCAGTTTTCCACAGCAGGGTACGAGAGTTAAAACCCCTGGAAGATTTCATGCATGATTTGGCTGATGTCCCACCCCACCCCCCAAAAATAATTCTCCAAGATCGGCCCAAATAATGTGTTTAACTTCTCTGAGGGGACTGCTGATTCATAGTAAATGTCCCCTTGTATGATTTTTATCCTCCTAGCATATAATGCGAGGCAGTGTAATTGTCAGTGCGGTTATCTGTCCATTCGTCCGTCCGTATGGCCATCTGTGGTCATTTCATTTCTGGAGCAGAACTTGAATACCGTTCCACATTTTTAAACAGAACTTGCTGTGTGTATTAATCCGGTCCTGGACTGGTGGCTATTGATATTTTGGGATTTTCTCAGATTAGGTTGCGGGGGTTGGGGGGGATAGGTCATCTAATGATGACTCTTGTTTTCCCCAGTGATGTCCTTGAATTTACAAAAGGTTTATGAACTTTTTTTTCCGCAAAAAAAAACCCCAATAAAATTATTTCTTTGCCATTCAGTCCCCATCATTCTCATCACTCCGAGTGACGGGCTTTTTGAGCGGCCAGCCCCTCTTCATTAGTAAGCTGTGGTCAGATTGGCTGGTGGCCAAAGCTGAAAGTGAAGGCGATGACATTAGTGCTCTGTGAGAGAGGTGGGGGGTCAAGCGAAGGCTGTCAGAGGGAACAGGTTCACAGACAGCTGGCAGGAGTGAACTGTGCACAGCAGGTCTGTTTGTGATGTAGAGAGCAGCAGGAATTTTAAACCACGTTTCAAATGTTGAAGTTGGAAATGGGGGTCCAGCGGTTAAATAGGGGGTCTTTGATACTGGCCTTTCCTGGTCTGAATATGCAGTCGAGGCCGCCGTACATGTGGATTGAACTGGGACATTTTACAGAATGGGGGGGGTCCTTTTAAAAAAACATATAGGGTCGCTCCTTTGAAGTCTCCAGGCATCTTACACGGATATGGTTAACAATCTTTGTTAAAAAATTTCCTTTAAACATTTGGCGAATATAAATTTGCATTGTGCTGCATGTTTAAGGAACACTTTGTGTAAACTCTCCAGTGGAGGTCTTCTTTGAGCCGTGCAAGACCATCAGTGGCAGACTTTGTGCAGGATTTAGTGATTGAGGGCTTGTCCACACGCGCTCGTGTATTTTTAAAAATGGGGATTTCCCTCCTCCCCTTTTCAAAAAATCTCCATCCACACAAAGACGCAAAAACGCGACGAAAGCGCTGTCAAAAGCACACAAACCAGTATGCAGCGTTGACATCATTTAATGTAAAACCTTTTGGGCCAATCACAAGATTTGAAACTCGATATCAAGTGCACACACTCTGACATCTTAAACCAAAAACTCTGTTATCCCTCTACCTGTGTAACCTATGAAAACGTTTTCTAAAAATCCTCATTCTGGAAGGGGTTCTCTTAAAGCTACATTTTCAGCAACTGAACCCGCAGTTCATGTATGGATGAAAAGCTGAAACGAATAGAAAATGCTGTTTGCAGAAATACCCTTGCATGGATGGATGAGGCCTAAGAGAGAGGATTTTCTCCACAGGACTGGGGTTCCCCAGTATTATTGAAATGCAAAAGTTGGAGTATATTTGATGGAGTTCGCTGAACGGATATTGGTGAAAGTTTTGTCCCTGTATGATGTTCTTGGGTGGCTGTCTTATGATGACCCTTATAGGTCAGTTCCTTTCCTATTATTGAGAGCTGGGCGGGGCTTGATTTTGACTCCTCTTCTCCTTATAGGACGGCAGCAGGAGACGGACACCTGGAGGCGTATATCTGAACCTGCTGAAGAACACGCCCAGTATCAGTGGCAAACAAGTCAAGGTGTGTAACCTGCTGCATGGCTTTATCCCATTGGAGGGAAATACAGATTCTAAAGAAGTTTTCCTCCTCAAAATATGATTCTTACCGAGGACTTATACTCCCTCGTCTCTGACTTAACACCTTTGGAAATGGTCAGTAGCTAACGGCAGTTCACAACCTTGTAGAGAAACGGCCGGTGTGGATGCTGGCTTTTAGTCCAACCATTCATTTACAGGCTTGGTACCACTAATCGAGGTCTTAGGCCAAGATTCCAGGGGTTGATTAGTAAAATCAAGTGTGTAACTGCATGACTGGAACAAAGTCCTGGGCTGAATTTGTTGGGTTGTTCAGCTCGAAGTGTGCATAAAGAGGGCCACGCCCACTGCAGCCATATTGGAGGGAATTCCTGTCCAAAGTGTGTAAAACTCGTCTCTTTAGAGGACGTATATAATGGTTGTTCACGAAGTGAGCGGGTGGTGATAACTTTGCTCCCACAATTCTGCACGACAACTCAAGCCTTGTGACGTGTTCGACTCAGTGACATTCATGATGTTGACAGCAACGATGGCTAATAGTTTGCGCACAGAAAACTAACAAATCTAGCTAGATTGCTAAGTAACTTCGACTGCCTAACACTAGTTATGTAGAGACGTTTTTTTATTACCCAATGCTATTTTTTTTACCTTATGTGAGCTATGCAGTTGGTTATGAAGCTGTCCCTGTTGATAACGTTGAGAACTCCTTACTCTCCAGACCTTCACAAACATCTCTTATGTGTTCAAAAGAGAAAACATTTATACACAGATGAAAATTTCGCTATATCAAGAAATTGGGCAATTTTAATTTTCATTTGCCTTCTTTGATTGTTACCTGCAGAGTGGAAAGCAAGTATTTGAAAATTCAAACAACAGTTATGAAGAGGAATTATGTTGGAAAAAAATGTTGCAAAATTGGGATTTGCCCCCATACCCCTCCGTGAGTTCCCACAAGTCCAATTTTGATATTTGATGTTTTCTATTTCAAGTACACGTGGTATGAATAATTTGTTATCTTTTCTACAGAGTCTGAAGCAAGTAGGACTGTTCTTAGTTAGGTTTATTTTGGATTGCCCTGCCCCTTAGCATCACAACGAAAACGATGCCCTCCGATTGGACCATTAAAACGCTTGTAGTTTTGTCTCCTGCGGAGACAGCGGGCGGGCCAAGATCAATTTTTTGCTACATACATTCCAGACTTTGCCACCATAGTCTGGAGCCTGGCTCTGTGATTACGGATTGAGCCTTTTTAAAGGAGAGGGTTGGGAATCTCGGGGTAAGTTCACTGGGGTACGAGCCGTATTGAGTGGCGACTCCAAGTCAGTGAACACAAATTGTGGAATGCCGGTAGAAGTGGTGCAGCATTTAAAACCTCATCTTTAACACGCCCACCCTCTCTCCCCGAGCAGAAAATCTTCTACCCTGAGTCGCAGAAAGAGGTGGCCAGCAAGAAGGCGGCAAAGAGGCGACGACGACATGAGATGTGCAAGAAGATGAAACAGGCTATCAAAGCGCTCGACCTTCAGGAGCATGACGACGTGTCGCGGGAGACCTTCGCCAGTGACACCAACGAGGCCCTGGAGTCGTTGGAAGACCCTCCTGAGGCGGCGGACCCGCTCGAACCCCAGCCAGAGTTCTCCCTCAGCACCGAGGACTCGGCCGTTGTGTACAACTCCAACGACCTGGAGGTGTTCTGAAACTGCGTTGGGCCCCCTTGCCGTCAACAGACTGTAGCACGTACCAGCACTCCTGAGGGAGCGATATTGGTGTCCGTTCTGCTTCATTACCACCTCCAGCCACCAGGGGTCAGTACACGCTAGACCTGTAAATTTTTGAGCTGCAAAACAGGAAATGGGGGGGAGGTCACAGGAAGTTGCACGTTTTGTTGTGCAGTAAGCCCGCAGCTCCAGTTGGGGGAGCTGTTGGGTGCTGAGGAACGCCAGCTTGAGCGTACTGAGATTTTTCACTTTGTGGCAAAAGGACTACAGTTAGCTCATATTAGTGAGTCGGCCGCGGCATGTTTAGTGTTCACTTGTTTGTGTTCTTGAGCCCCTCCTTTTTTCGATTGGCAGTTGAAGGCGAAGGGAACGGGAACGAGTTGAAGGAAACGGGACAATATTGTTTTTGGCTGGTCTTTGGCTTCATTCAGTTTTTTATTTTTGTTTTTTTATGTATGTGTAAAATCCATGTTTCGGAGGTCAAGAAATTGAAGCCTGTATTTTTTTTTTTTTTTCTTTTTTTCTTTTTTTTTTGTCGACCCCTCTCACACACACACACACACACCCCCCCCCCCCCAGCCTTCCATCTCATTTCACCGATAAGTCCTGCGTACTGAATTTGGGTTCCGGGGTATACTCGTTTGCAATACATGGCGCTTGGAACAAAATACTGGCGAGGGATTTTCCTATTTGAAGCTCGATTTCTACGCCTCATGTTTTGTGTGACACTCCGAGCTGAGTTAGCGCAGCCTTTTCTGACTTGGAATCATTCCACTCTCTTGTGGGATTCTGTGTCGACTGACACTACGCTTAGTAATGGCACTTGGTGCACCAATTGTCTGGGCTAACGGTGTGCTTGCTGAATAAATTGGTTTTATCTTCGTTTCGACTCGAGCCTGGTGAACAAGCATCATTTTGTGCACGGAGTGTGTCAGAAACCAATTTTTTTGCCCAAGTATTTAATAGCCGTCAATCGCGATGTGTTTGCTGACGTGTGAGATCCTCTAACGTTGCGGCTTCTCATAAGTTAAAAAAAAAGGCATTTAGATGTTTCTGTTAGGTTTTCTTATTTTCCTTTTTTCTGTGTAAAAGTGTATATATAAAGTTTTGTGAGAATGGGAAGATTGTCACTTGAATAGCAAGATGTATTCGGATCTCTGCTCTGCCGCCATCTTGATTAACTGACTGTATGCGATTTAACTTTGGTTTTTTGCAGCGCAGGAAGGTTTGAATATTGGCGTGATCCAAGATAAGTTGTGGAATTAAAATAAATCTTCTTTTTGCCTAGAAGTGGTGTGCCTGTTTTCTGGCCTCTATTTTTATCTTCCTTTCACTAAACATGTGTCCTACATAGTAATTCTCACCCTCTACTTCCTCAATGGCGATAAAGGTGTAATCTCAAACTGCAGCCTTGGTTCCATTAGAACTGGAACTCTGTAATGCGGCGATCTCCAACCCTATTCCTGGAGCGCTACCATCCTGAAGGTTTTAAGTCCAACCCTAATTCGGCACACCTGATTCTCCCAAATTGAACTCAATGTTTTTCCAAAAAATGAACAAATGGGTCTGTCCGTTCCAAAGCAACACACTGGGAGCACAATTTTGTCCTTACAAACTATGATTCTGTTAATATTTCATTGAATAGTTCCCTTTGGTACGAAAAGGCTGTCTTCCAAATTTCAGCTTTATAGCTTCACCACAGGCCGAGAAATCCGTATTTAAATATTTTCCCTGTTCCGTCCTGAGCCACACCCATATTAACAGTTAAACATTGATGACATGACTTAACATGTTTAACCTATTTGGCTCAGCAGTGCCTCATTGTTAAGCATTCTTTTTTTTTTTTTTTTAGCTTTCTTGAAAAATTGAAATTAATTGAAAAATTCTCCAACCCACCTTACCTTACAAAAATGCAATTCTTATCAAGCTTTCTCCAATCTCATGAGCTCCCTGTAAGTTAGTTCTCTTCTTCCCCGACAAAGTTATACGATGAGCTCCATCAATGTTACGAATTTCTAGAGTGGGCCCCCAACAGGAGACTAGGGTTTGGACTATTGAAAAACATAAACTCCATGAAATCATAACAAGGGGAAATCATGGCGTTGCCAACATACAAAACCCAAAACCCGTGAAGTTGGCACGTTAGGTAAATCGTAGATAAAAACAGAATACAATGATTTGCAAATCCCTTTCAACTTATTTTCAATTGAATACACTGCAAAGGCAAGATGTATATTGTTCAAACTGAGAAACTTTATAAATTTTTTTGCAAATAATCATTAACTTAGAATTTAAAGGCAGCAACACATTGCAAAAAAGTTGGCACAAGGGCCTTTTTACCACTGTGTTACATCGCCTTTCCTTTCAATGACACTCAGTAAACGTTTGGGAACTGAGGAGACCAATTTTTGAAGCTTTTCAGGTAGAACTCTTTCCCATTCTTGCTTGATGTACAGCTTAAGTTGTTCAACAGTCAGGGGTCTCCGTTGTCGTATTTTACGCTTCATAATGCGCCACACATTTTCAATGGGAGACAGGTCTGGACTACAGGCAGGCCAGTCTAGTACCCGCACTCTTTTACTATGGAGCCATGCTGTTGTAACACGTGCAGAATGTGGCTTGGCATTGTCTTGCTGAAATAAGCAGGGGCATCCATGAAAAAGACGTTGCTTGGATGGCAACATATGTTGCTCCAAAACCTGTATGTACCTTTCAGCATTAATGGTGCCTTCACATATGTGTAAGTTGCCCATGCCTTGGGCACTAATACACCCCCATACCATCACAGATGCTGGCTTTTGAACTTTGCGCCTATAACAGTCCAGATGGTTCTTTTCCTCTTTGGTCCGGAGGACGCGACGTCCACAGTTTCCAAAAACAATTTGAAATGTGGACTCGTCAGACCACAGAACACTTTTCCACTTTGCATCAGTCCATCTTAGATGAGCTTGGGCCCAGCGAAGCCGGCGGTGTTTCTGGGTGCTGTTGATAAATGGCTTTCGCTTTGCATTGTAAAGTTTTAATTTGCACTTGCAGATGTAGCAACGAACTGTAGTTACTGACAGTGGTTTTCTGAAGTGTTCCTGAGCCCATGTGGTGATGTCCTTTACACTCTGATGTTGGTTTTTGATGCAGTACCGCCTGAGGGATCGAAGGTCACGGGCATTCAATGTTGGTTTTCGGCCTTGTCGCTTACGTGCAGTGATTTCTCCAGATTCTCTGAAGCTTTTGACGATATTACGGACCGTAGATGATGAAATCCCTAAATTTCTTGCAATACCTCGTTGAGGAATGTTGTTTTTAAACTGTTCGACAATCAGCTCACGCATTTGTTCACTAAGTGGTGACCCTCGCTCCATCCTTGTTTGTGAATGACTGAGCATTTCAGGGAAGCTGCTTTTATACCCAATCATGGCACCCACCTGTTCTCAATTAGCCAGTTCACCTGTAGGATGTTCCAAATAAGTGTTTGATGAGCATTCCTCAACTCTCTCAGTCTTTTTTGCCACTTGTGCCAGCTTTTTTGAAACATGTTGCAGGCATCAAATTCCAAATGAGCTAATATTTGCAAAAAATTACAAAGTTTACCTAAGTAGTTAAATTAAGTAACTTGTCTTTGCAGTGTATTCAATTGAATATAGGTTGAAAAGGATTTGCAAATCATTGTATTCTGTTTTTATTTACGATTTACACAACGTGCCAACTTCACTGGTTTTGGGTTTTGTATATTAATTTGCAGTCAGCATTGTACAGCCATACGAAATTAGAATGTTTTATATCTGTTACGGTTCACAAGTTTCATCTCTCATGTAAGATGCTGTGATGCTTCAGTCATCTTAGCTTCCTTCAATGCATATGTCCCTCCTGTTGCTGTTGTTGGAGACACTGCTGAAAGAATGGCAGCATGGGGCACAGAAAGAACGTCATCCCTTCTTCGGGAAGTGAAAGACCTTGCTGGTCCTGATGGATGCAAAAATTTCACCTTCTCTTGATGCATGAAATTTCTCCAAAACATTATACAAACCACCATTTATCGTCATATTGACAAGTAACATAACCACTTGCTTTCTCCCAGTCTGTAAGTTCCTTCAAGAGATGTTGCTGACTTAAATTATTGTCATAGTTGAGGTAAAGGAATTCTTTCGGTCTTTAACCTTTGCTTTGCAATTCGGTTCTGTAAGGAGAGCATGAGGCTTTTGAGTCCGCAATATTGTTATACTCTCTTAAAAGCTTTGTTCTTCGCTGGTTCCATTATCTCTTCACTTGTGGCCGATGTAAAGTGCACATTTTAATGCAATCATTTGTCCATTCAAAAATTTGCGAAGGTGTTCGTATATGATGTTTATAGGGCCTTTGCAAGCTTGGTCTTGCAGTCCGCGTTTTTACGGTGCCATAAACACCATCACGAGGACCTTTCCCGTGAGAAGTTGCAAAAAAAATTGCCGGTCATCCCTGAAGGTTTCGCTGAAGTAAGCATTGTTTTGTGTGCAGCTGGGCTGAGGATATGAGAACTAATCGGTTAGGGAGAGGGGTTATTTCAGATGGCTGAGTTAAACTGATACTCCGGACTTTAGCGCAATGAATAATGTGCGTGAACGTTATAAATCTTTTTTTTCCGCAGTGAAGCATCTTATTTCAAATTTATATCTGCTGTTTAATTCTTTGCCAGTTGGGGGAGACATGCACGACAAATTTGCCAAGTGAAGGAGACGTGCCTCCACCGATCATGCGGTCCTCAATTTCTGTAGTGATTGCTAAAACCAGAAAAAGTATTCAGATAAATGCTCTTGTAGCTTCCAAATCCTGCCTTCGAGAGTCTATTGCCTGCTTGACTTAATGCCATTCTAAATGGAGATTCTCTCCGTTCAAAGCTTTGGACGTCCAGAACTGAACTTGATCTGCTTTTGAGAAGAGGAACATATTATAGACTACACTTAGCTGATGGAAGAGGTGGAAGATATAGATTTTTCTCCAGTGAACGGTTGATGAGCATGCATGTTATTGTTAATAATATTATATTTTATAAATGGAATAAATTTGATCTCCTTTTTTTTTTTTTTGAGACTAAAATAGTAGAATTTTATGCTTGTGCTCGTTCTACAAAAACATATTTTTTCAGTCTTCAGTGTTAATTTGTTTAACAAGTGCAGGAAAGAGGAGAGTTCGAATCAGCACCTGTCTCTCATGCCGTTTGGAGGTGGAGAGCAGTTGAGCGAAAGATGGAGGGATTGAGGGGGAGGGAAAGTGAAATGGAGGAGCAGAGGGGTGAGTGGTGGCACAGGAGGGAGAGAAAGTTGAAGAGAGGAAGCGAAAGGGTGGGGCAGTGAAAGAGGGCAGGGCAGTGAAGGGGTGGAGGTGAAAGAGCGCTTAGTGGCTGTAACAGGTTGGCACAGGCGGTCCTGGCTCTGCTCGCGGTTCAGACTGATCATTTCACTGCTGCTTGTAACAGGCTGAAACACCATGTTACTGAGCCGAATGCAAACAGCACACAGCAGCAAGACACAGGGATTTCCCCTCTAAAACATTCCTTTATCCACAGGTCACCTCCCTGTGGAATGGCGCTAGAGAAACACACACGAATGCAAACGGCTAAGAGTGCGCTCATGCTAACCGAGTCTCTGTGGAGTCTGGGTGGGCGTTTCCAAATATTGCCATTGGCTGCAGATGTGTGGTTGTGTCATGAAATCGAATCCAAAACCATCGAATCAAAGTCTCAGATGGTATATGTCTCAAAAGGTTACCAACATACTTCTCTCTTCTCTCATACTTCTCGTTCAAACTATCTAAGTTGCTACCAAAAGCTATGAGAAGAGGCTGAAGATCCTTAATCTCTTTAGTCTTAGGAAAAGGAGACTCAGGGGTGATTTGATTGAGGTCTTTAAGTATGTTAAAGGGATTAACAAAGTGTAGGATTTGTGTAGGATTCCTTCGACCAAGTGTTGTGAGTAGAACTCGGGGTCTCAAATGGAAGTTGACCAAAGGTAAATTTAGCACTGATATTCGGAAATATTTCTTCACCCAAAGCGTGATTTCAATGTGGAATAGCTTACCTGACCATATTGTTGAGGCAGAGACTTTGGGGGTTCTCAAGAGCAGGCTTGACCTAAAGCTGGATACCATTGAGTCATTCAGTATCTGATGGGATATATTCACATTAGTATAAAGAAACTGGTGAGCGTAATTGGGCTGAAAGGCCTGTTCTTGCCATTCATGTTATGTTATGTTATGTTATGTTATATTATGTTATGTTTTGTTAGTAATTGCTTGTGCATAATATACTGCTGGATCTGTATTGCTGCCTAACATTTAATTAACTAATGTTTTGCAAACTGCTAATCTGTTAGCCAAAGATCTGACTCACCTGTGTCAGGTTAGCATCACCTTTGATTATTGGGAAGCTTCTATGAATCAGCAGCTTTACTGGGCCTTGAGGAATTGATAACTTTTAATATGATGTATGCTTTGATCTAATTAATGTCTCTTATGTGTTTCATTGCTTTTGCATATTGCTTTTATTATTTCGTATATTTCTAATTACAGTACTTATATTATCATAATTTGTTTCCGGATCTGTGAACTTTTATTACAATGTAAATGTTGTTCATTTGCGTTGTAATCAGAGCATCCTTTAAAAAGTTAACTTGCTGTCTCACCCTCCATTGATGATTATGATGAGGCATGAGCATCACTTGCTAAGTTTTGTATGTGGATCAGGACTGAGTCGATGGAAGAGTATTGTGGTGTTAAACATCATGACCATCATTCCGGTCAGTCATATATGTGTCTGTCCTTCTATTATCTCCTCGCCCCCCGACCCAAACATTGATCTACGGTCCATAGTGGTATTGGAGATCCCGATCTACTTAGTGAGCTAAATTGACATATCGAGGGTTTGGAGCACAATAGTTATATGTTCATTTTAGAGGTTTTGAGAAAAATTGATTTTTAGGTTTGCAAATGTTCTATTAAATCAGGTACATAATTTACGTCATTTTTATGTCAGTCACTCTTTCACTGCGTGGTTCAGAAGTTTACTGAACATGTTAAGTTTTCATAAGTGTGGTCCTGCGACATCATGGCCAAAATTGCCAAAATGGACGTCACCTCGGTGCTCCAACAATTCTAGCACTAGATGTGACACAACACAATTGTCATAGATTGAAGTTAAATTTGTTTGCAATGGAAGACAGATGATTCTGTAATACTATTCATGTTTATTCATCAAAATATCAATGTTTAATTCATATAAGCAGATTTTGTTGGACATGCCACAAATGTGAAAATGTGGATTCTGTTTAAAACTGAGGCAGATGGACATATAATTATTGAGCTCCAAGGATTAGCTGATAGACATGTGTGACAGGAGGTAAACATCTCAAAATCACAAAATTTGGACGTATCACCATTGTGCTCCAAACCCTCGATATGAAGTTTCGCAGAGATTGAGCTGGGGAAGTCGAGACGGATCGGAATGACTGGTGCATTTATGTTTGACCTGTGGATCGACCTCTCAACCCCTCCCTTGCCTGTGACTCAGATCGCTTCAAGAGGATGTTTGATGAATCGAGAACTTTCAATTTTACCAACTCAGGCTCAGGTTGTTTGAAATCCGGCAGCCTCCTTTTCTCAGCTACTTTCCTTACCTCACAAAGACCAAGGAAAGGAAGGAAAGACAAAAAAAATAAGTGACTGTATTTGACTTTGCAAACATTGTCCTCTGTCCAATCAGGATGTTGAAAGCCTTGGGACTCTTTCTGATCTCTAGATGAGACTGTAACCTAACCTGGGGGCTCATCTATCAACCTGTGTGCAGAAAATGTACTAAATTCTTTCGTTGGAATGAAACTTAGATGTGTGTAAGTACAAATAAATCCGTATTTATCAAACGTGCGAACACCGGCCGTGCGCACAATACTAACAATTGTCATGATAAATACCACCTGTTCTGAACTACCATGCTCGTACATGGTTAGGCTTATTTGCATTCAGAAACGCCTCCAATTGACCATATATGGTAGGAGCAATCCCTTTAAGAATGCTTGAATGGATTTTTTTTCCCTCACCGAAATAATGGCAAAGGGGTGAAGATTGGAATTTCCCCGACACAGAGATTGAGGTGCTTGTAGGAGAAAGTGAAACAAACCAAAAGTACTGTTTGGAACACTCAATACAGGTGTGATCAACAAAATAAAAAATGCCTCGTGGGAGAAGGTCACGACTGCTGTTAATTCTGTCAGCTCAGCGGAAAGAGCAGTCTCAGTCATTCGACACAGCTTCAGTAGATCCCCGATCACCTATAGAAATGTTATGATAAACCATACGAAGCCCAGAAAATAATTTCGAAATGTTGGAACACTCACCAATAAGCCAGCCATCCTCAACAGCTCCTGATTGGAGGCGCAGACCCACAGAGCTCTTCTGCTGAGTCAATGAGTCCTGCGTTCCTCCAGGCCACCGGGCTACAAAGTTTTACAGAGAAATATTTGTATCGCAGATTATTTGTCCATTGATTGAATGAAATCGTTTCCTGTTCACGTAACTGAATTCATAGTATGATGGTGCTTTCATTGCGATGTGGGTACAATCTATATGGCTCCAATTATGTTTGGGAATCGGCTTGTTGGTGATGTCTGTATGGTAACAGGATTAAAGTTGGGGCCAGAGAAAGTGCATCCAACACTACCGGCATTATTCTGCTTAGTGTCGGCAGCGAAGTGCCGCGTATGTCTCCAGTCTCTCGCTGAAATGTTCCGGTGGCCAAAAATCCCAGGGTTGACAGGAGCTGGATGCGCACGGGGATGGATTTGGTGCGTTTTGTCTCTCGCTCCAACATGGGTTGTAAATCACAGCATAAATCCATCAGTACGTTTTTGGGGAAGCGGTATCTCCTGAGAAGCCACTCTGTGCTCTCACTGAACAGATCTGCACGCTCTTTGAAAACGCGCTTCCTGCTGAGCGCACGGTTCTCCAAATCCTCCAAGAGTGCAAGATAATCCATGGCACTTCCATTTCAAGTTTTCTTCTCAGGTTGTCCTGTCACAGCTGTTTTTATAACTTGTTATACAAATTATTCAAATTGTCTGCAAAATTAAATTAATTGAGAATTTTTATTAATAAGAGGAAACGGGGAACGTGTGAAGTTTGAGATGCTGAACTCGGTGACTTTCTTGGTACGTTCTATTTATAGTTTCACTGTTCTGCCACTAGGTTTTGTGTGTGTGTGTATGGTAACAGTTGTGCTTAAATTTACACATGTTCCTAAGCTCAAGTACAAGTTGATAAATCCCATACTTTGCGTGGGAATGTTCTTACACACTCATTACGCACACGTCCGTGCGTACGCACGATTGATAAATGAGGCCCCCGGTCCTGATGCGTTGAGGTAATTAAAGCCTCACGGTGAGCCCACAGAGCAGTGAGGCTGTTGACCCCATTGTCCGGTCAGATTCCTGAAAAAACTCTACATCTGGTCTCATGATGTCTGCAGAACATCTGATTACCTGCATTCCCTCTCAATTTGACCCCCCTATTCATTACCATTAGTGATAGCAAGGAGGGTGAAGGGTGTTCTGTTGTCTTTGATGATAGTGTAGTTTACATTTGACCACAGAGTAATGAAACTTTCAAGGCTGAAGTGACCATGTCGTCCTGAAAACTTGCAGTGCCTGCTGCATGCGTGAGTGCACGTGAGCGTGTGTGTGTCTACGCGTGTGTGTGTGGTGTGTGTGTGTGTGTGTGAGTGAGAGAGAGAGAGAGAGAGATGAAAGTGAAAATGCCATCTAAGGAGATCGTTCACTCTATATCAAAACAACATCATACTGTGGGGGGAAATGACGGATACTGGGGAATTCCGTTCCGAGTCGGTGAGTCGCATTTCTCTCACGAGGGGCGAAATTACTGAGATTCCTCTCGGGCTTAGAGAGGACCTGCGCACCACAATCTTTCTGGCGCCCCGGCACGGGAGACGCGCGGTTAATGAGTTAATAAAAACGCCGCTCCGCATAACAGCATATCTTCGGAGACGCGCAGCTCACTTCAGCAAAGACTCTGCGTATCAGTCACGCAGATGCATGTGGCGAACGCTGCGTGTGTTCCGCGAATGCTGCGAGTTCATGGCGCTTTTTTAGAGCGGCAGAGATGAGAAGATCAGGGGTCAGACAGGTAAAACTCCTCCCATGTGTTAATTCCACTCATGAACTCAGTCAGCTGGTTTGTAATGCAATCAGTCCGGCTAAATGATTGTGCTCATTTACAAACTCGCGTGTTTTAATTAAAATACCCAGGTGAAGTTTCTCATTCCAGATTTTCCACCATCGGAGAGTAATTCCAGAAAAGGGGAAAGCAGGTTAACAGCAATGCTGCCATTACCAGACTTGTGCTGGACGGTTAGCTCGTCCAGTGGTTCCTCTGTAGAGGAAGATGACAGGTGCTTGAGGCAGCAGTAGCTACACTATCAGATTAAAAAAAGAAAAGAAAAGGCTGGTTTCAAAGTTGATTTTGCTGAATATTTTTAAATTCTCTGAGTCTGTGACCAAAAAGCTTGTAGTATTTCAGGAGTCTGAATATTTCCTGATGGGATGGTTGACTTCAAACTTTTTATCAGGACAAGAAGATATTCTTTCCAATTGATCACAAATCACTTGGCAGCTTAATAGACATACATTTTTTTTCATTTGAAAAGACTGGCAGACTCATATGGCAGCATTATGTTTTGATACCTTTGACCTTGTTTCTCTAAATAATTGAACAATGAGTGCAATTGGGCCATGAACTTTCAGCAAGAATTTGCCCTCAGGTGTTCTGTACAGCCATGATATTCTAACAGTCGCTTAGAGGTTTCACTGCCCGTGTAGACCATGCTGGGGTGTGAAGTACGCTGCTGCTCTGAGTTTGGAATCACATGTCATTTTAATCACACTTAGTATATTGTTCAATGAAAATGCATAGTAGTGAATCATGACAGAAACCCAAAAATGTGTTATAAAATGTTTTATATGGCATGTCAAGTAATTGGAACAAACAAGTCTATTAACAATAACGCAGAAGCACAGTAGTGTTGAAAAAAAAGCATTTGTCCCCTTCCTAATTTCTTTTATTTCTGTATTTTTTTCACACTGAAATGTTTCAGATCATCAAACTAATTTTATCACTGGACAGAGATGACGTGGATTAACAGGAAATGCAGTTTTAAAACGATGATTTAATTTATTGAAGGAAAAAAGCAACCAACCAGGCCGTATGTGAAAAAGTAATTGCCTCTTACTAACTAAATCATCCAGTAAAACAAATTTAATTGATAATTTGAATCAATCTCACCAGACACACCCAGGCATGAATACTGCCAGCCCTGCTGAATCTAAACATGACATAATGGAATCTGTTTGGTAATGTGAAGTTGGAGAAAAGCAGCACATGATGTCCTGATCAAAAGAAATTCAAGAGCAGATAAGAAAAAGTTGACGGCCATCAGTCTAGAAAAGGTTACAAAGCCATTTCTAAGGCACTAAGAGTCCAGCAAATCATGGGGAAAGCTATTGTCTACAAATTGAGAAAACTTGGAACAGTGGTGAACCTTTCCAGGAGTGCCCAGTATACCAAAATTCCTCCAAGAGTGCACTGAGAATTCATCCACGTGCGTACAAAAGAACCCGGACTAACATCTAAAGAACTGCGGTCCGAACGTGCCTCAGTTCGGGTCAATAATCACAATTCCACAATTAGAAAGCGGCTGGGTAAAAATGGCATCCATGGGACAGCAGTGAAGCGAAGCCAGTGCTGACAAAAAAAAAGAACAAAAGCTCGTCTCACATTTGGCCTTCAGGAAAAAAAAAAAAAAAAACCCACCTTTGAGTACTATTCTGTATAGTGATGAGGGAAAAGTTGACCTTTTTGGAAGATATGGGTCCACTTATATCTGACATAAAGCTAATACAGCATTTCACAATAAGAACATCATACCAGCAATCAAAAACAATAGTGGTAGTGTGATGGTCGGGGGAAGCTTTTCTGGGAAACCCCCCATTTATTGATGTAAACTTGAGTGAACTCTCCTGCAAAATCCTGAAGAAGAAAGGCCAGCCATCAGATTGTGGACTAAAGCTCCAGTACAGTTGGGTTCTGCAGTGAGACAGAGATCTAAAGCACATGAGCAGGTCTCCTTCGTATGGCTGTATAGCAATGGTAACCTTCCCTGTTCCCAGAGATCTGATGTCATGAAAGTTTTTATTCAACCCTGATTTGGCACACCTGAATCTACAAAACCCAAAACCAGTGAAGTTGGCACGTTATGTAAATCGTAGATAAAAACAGAATACAATGATCTGCAAATCCAACTTATATTCAATTGAATACACTGCAAAGACAAGATGTTTAATGTTCAAACTGAGAAACTTTTTTTTTTTTGCAAATAATTATTAACTTAGAATTTAAAGGCAGCAACACATTGCAAAAAAGTTGGCACAGGGGCCTTTTTACCACTGTGTTACATTGCCTTTCCTTTTAACGACACTCAGTAAACATTTTGAAACTGAGGAGACCAATTTTTAAGCTGGAACTCTTTCCCATTCTTGCTTGATGTACAGCTTAAGTTGTTCAACAGTCCGGGGTCTCCGTTGTCATATTTTACGCTTCATAATGCGCCACACATTTTCAATGGGACACAGGTCTGGACTACAGGCAGGCCAGTCTAGTACCCGCACTCTTTTACTACGGAGCCATGCTGTTGTAACACGTGCAGAATATGGCTTGGCATTGTCTTGCTGAAATAAGCAGGGGCGTCCATGAGAAAGATGTTGCTTGGATGGTAACATATGTTGCTCCAAAACCTGTATGTACCTTTCAGCATTAATGGTGCCTTCACATATGTGTAAGTTGCCAATGCCTTGGGCACTAATACACCCCCATACCATCACAGATGCTGGCTTTTGAACTTTGCGCCTATAACAGTCCGGATGGTTCTTTTCCTCTTTGGTCCGGAGGACACAACGTCCACAGTTTCCAAAAACAATTTGAAATGTGGACTCGTCAGACCACAGAACACTTTTCCACTTTGCATCAGTCCATCTTAGATGAGCTTGGGCCCAGCGAAGCCGGCGGCGTTTCTGGGTGCTGTTGATAAATGGCTTTCGCTTTGCATTGTAAAGTTTTAACTTGCACTTGCAGTTGTAGTGACGAACTGTAGTTACTCACAGTGGTTTTTTGAAGTGTTCCTGAGCCCATGTGGTGATGTCCTTTACACACTGATGTCGGTTTTTGATGCAGTACCGCCTGAGGGATCGAAGGTCACGGGCATTCAATGTTGGTTTTCGGCCTTGTCGCTTATGTGCAGTGATTTCTTTAGATTCTCTGAACCTTTTGACGATATTACGGACCGTAGATGATGAAATCCCTAAATTTCTTGCAATAGCTCGTTGAGGAATGTTGTTTTTAAACTGTCCGACAATCAGCTCACGCATTTGTTCACTAAGTGGTGACCCTCGCCCCATCCTTGTTTGTGAATGACTGACCAATTCACGGAAGCTGCTTTTATACCCAATCATGGCACCCACCTATTCCCAATTAGCCCGTTCACCTGTGGGATGTTCCAAATAAGTGTTTGATGGGCATTCCTCAACTCTCTCAGTCTTTTTTGCCACTTGTGCCAGCTTTTTTGAAACATGTTGCAGGCTTTGCAGTGTATTCAATTGAATATAGGTCTAAAAGGATTTGCAAATCATTGTATTCTGTTTTTATTTACAATTTACACAACGTGCCAACTTCACTGGTTTTGGGTTTTGTACTAATTAGCAGCTGAATGAGACCTCTTTCTCTGGGGTCTCAAACTGCTCTGTGAAAGGGCCAAGCGGCTGCGGGTTTTCAATCTAACCAAGCAGCACACCTGATACAACTCATCTAATCAGCTGATCTCAGCCTTCACTGTTGATGAGTTGTATCAGGTGTGCTGCAGCTCGGCTAGAATGAAAACCTGCAGCCCCTTGGCCCTTTTATGGACAAGTTTGAGAACTCTGCACTGCTGAATTAGCTGGGTTTGGATTGGGTTTGAGCGAAAACCTACAGGATAGTAGGAACAGGCACAGAGTTGGTTACCGCTGCTCTGTCAGGCGTAAATCAGTGGATAGCGCCAGCCACTCCTTACATCGTAATTGCCTTTCCAGAGAGATCCTGCAGTGATTACATTTTTGCTTTTGGTCGTTAACCGTCTGTAATAAAGATTTTCATCCAATTAATCTATCCAAAAAATTATTCAGATTTCAAACTCTTATTTATAGGGCAATTACAGCTGGTCATTACTCTCAGTTGTTGACGGAACAGGCTTAAAAACAGAGATGGAAGAGAATTTTTAAAAATGGTATTGCGCAGGAATCACTACATTTCAAAAAACTAAATGCACGTGCGCTGCACAGGAGTACGACAAATCCACAAAACCAGGCTTGGAGTCCATTCTCAAAAAATTGTGCAAGGAGATACAGGAACAAAATTGGGTGAATAGTAACATAAACTGGAAAAAACATCTCAATGAGTGATTGCTTTTGCTGATATAACTTTGAATTGCAGAGCAGTATAACTTCAGTAGGCCTGAGTTTCTAGCTGTGCTCCTAATGACAGATGGTGAAGTTTATATTTATGTGACTGAACTGAACCATTAAGTGATGAAGCAATGCCTGCTGGGAAAAAAATAGCGTTTGTTTTCTTTATAAATTTTCCCTAGATCACCTTTCTCTCTCCCCTTTCAAAAAGAGCTGTGATTGGACTATTGTGCTCTTGGCATCTCTCACATTCTGTTGTGTTCCAGGGTTCTGGCCTTTGGCCAGAACAGTATTATTCATGGTTTTAACAGTTTCATGTATCAAGATTCCATAGTTCATAGTTTCATAGTTCATAGTTCATGTCACAGTTTTTGCATTTCATGTTTCACATTCCATGTTTTTACTTTTCCATGTTTTTGTTTTTGCCAGGTCTGCCATGCCACTCCACCGCTTGTCTGCGTTCCGCCCCGTGCCTTCGTTGTTGCACATTTCAGAGCTCTGGGTTGGCTTTGGTATTTCCCCTTCCTTCTGTGCTGTGCTGATTCAGGGCTCTCTAAGCTTAATTGACAATTAACTGTTTTTAAGTTACTAACATTTACTAACACTCACTGGGTGGTGTAATTCTTAGATAGGCACATTACTAATATTACTAATTTAGACAGGGAGTTTATTGTCATGATTCCTGCTTTGCTATTTCAAGATCTTGCTGTGCTTTTCTGTTCTTAACATTCATGCTTGCTTCCAAACTGCATACTTAATTGGTACTTAAGCTGAGCACGCTCATTCTCTTAATGAGCAGGTCATGTCATCCAATCTCTGTCCATGTCTTGATCTCGCCATGCCTCTTGTTTCTGCTTCTCCAGGTGTTGCCCCTCATGTGTCCTTGATTACCAAGCCTTTATCTGGTTGCGGTGGAAGTTGGCTGGCAGACAGTGTCTCGCGTCTCGTTGCATGTTCAAGTTTAGCCAAGTTCTTGTTGTCAAGTTCCCTAGCATTTCTAGTTTCAAGTCTTGTCCTAGCCTCTCGTCTTGTGTATATATATATATTTAGTCTTGTTATTTATTTTTCTTGATCTTCTTGCCTGGAGTTTCCAGTGCCTTTTGTTTTTTGTCATTTGCATTCTTTGTTTTTTAGCTCTGTGTAGCTTACCTTAGTTTGTTTTTTGCAACCCTTTGGGCCAAGTTTTTTGTTGGCCCTCGTGCCTGTTTTGTTTTGGTTTAAAATAAAATCTTCATTCCCTTTTCCCGCATCTGGTGTCAACTGATTCCATATCACATTCATTGTACGGCTGTATTTGTGTGTTTGGTTATCAAAGCAAACGCCTCTGTGCTCCTTCTACATTTCAAAACCGAATCAGACTCAGTACCAGGAAATTAAACCATTTTACTCTGACGTGGGTTCATATATTTTTATAGTGTTTTGGGTGACACTTAATTTGAAGTGTTGCTCTTAAAGGCTTTATGCAGTATGTATAATGCCTTCATAAACGAGACCATAATGTCTTCATAAATCATATGTAAGCAAATGTCATACTTTGTAAAGGGTGAAATAACACATCCTTATTCAGCATGTGATGCCAGGTGTGACAATGACACCGTCACTTAGCTGACAATGTCGCCCTTTATAGTTTTTAGCCACTAGCTAAGTGTCATTGCCAGTTATATGACATTTGGCACTGCATGCCGAATAAGGGTGTGCTATTTCACCCTTTACAATGCATGACATTTGCTTATGTATGATTCATGAAGACGTTATGTCTCATTTATGAAGGCATTATACATGCTGTATAAAGCCTTTACCAGCAACACTTCAAATTAAGTGTGACCATGTTTTGTGTTTCTCCACCACCACATCAGCTCTGTTTCCACAAACTGCTTAGCGCCTCATAGGTTTAGTTGTTACACTGGAGGGCGTGTCCTCCATTTTGTTTCTAGAGTTAGCCTTTGGAGTGGAACGTTTGGAGATTTCTTGAAAATGTATTGACGCTTTCCAGGACACAAATAATTTTCTGAAGTATGAACTGTGATTTGCTGCCCTGCTGTTAAAGACAATAATTTTTTGTTAAAATTAACCTAAGTGTACTGTGGAAGACATGTTTCTTCATTAAAAATTACCCCCTGTGTGTGAGTGAGTGTGTGTGTTTGTGTATGCATGTGTGTGCGCGCGCGTGTGTGTGTTTGTGTGTATGTGTGTGTGACTTTGTGTTCGTCTGCTGTTGGATACAATTACTTCGCTCAGCAAAAAGATGGATGATTTGCTGAAGAGTTGGTTCAGTAGAAATTCGAAGTATTTGTTAACAGTTTAAAGATGGGAAAATAAGGTTTTATTGATGCATAATGTAACATTCATACTTTAGAAGGCCTGCTTCTTTGTCACGGAGAAAGCAGTACACCTGTGTCGTGATTCCTCTCCACACTGTGCACAGAAAATGCCTGACCAGAGTGACCCCGCCAATTGTTTTTTTTTTCTTCTTCATTGTAGAAAATATTCTTGAGATGAAGAACAGTTCTTGAAATAAACAAATCAATTCACAGGTGTCAAGGGTACAGAAGTTAATTTATTGTTTAAAAACATTTTTAGCACTTTCACAGCTATATTTTCTCGCCTGTAGTGCTCCTCTGAACATGATCAAAATCAAATCATTCAAATCAATCAAACACTCATAACTACGGGCAATAAAGAATCTTTTTTAACCTGATATTTGTGTCTTTAGACTTTGGGAGGTAACAAGAGCCCCCAGAATAAAGTCAATCATAGGAAGAATATTCTAATTCCACAGAGAAAGACCGGTTTCACACCCCCGGAACCTCCTCCTGTGGGCCACCAGCGTTACCCACTGTGCCATCATGCTGTTCTGGAATTCAGTGTTTATTTAAGACTAATTGTGAGCAGTCAGGCTGTGTAGAGTCTAACAGGAGTTGACAGGCAACGTTTACAAGCTACTTTGTTTGCAGTTGCACTTTAGGGCTGGTCAGTCATTTGCATTTTCAGTTTCATGCTCGAGGGCACAACCACAGGGCAGCACTCTGGGATATCTGGGTCTGACTGTCCTCACGGTCTTCCCCTCCCCTCCCTTGAAAAAAAGGCATCTGACCTGATGTTCTATGGACCCCACCCAGCAGCCCCAGGAATAACACCCCCCGATAGTGTGGGCAAACTACAGCAGTAATTTGAGGCTTTGCTGCTTTGTATGCTCTGCATGGCCATACTTTGCAAGCAGCCATACCACTACTCAATCAGCTCTAGTTGTGTGGCTGAAGCTAAGCAGGTGTGGGCTTGGCTAGTGCTTGGATGGGAGACCACCTGTTACGGCTAGAAGAGGTGTTGGTGGGCCAGTAGCTGGCGATCTTCCCTCTGGTTGAATAATCCCCAGTGCAGTGATGGGGACACTGAACTGGATGAGATGTTTAACTGAGGTGCTGACTTACTGTGGCCAATAAAGATCCTATGATGCTCTTCGATAAGAGTAGGGGGTTCCTTGCTGTCATGGCTAAATTACCAACCTGGCTCTGGCTACAGCCTAATCGTCCCTGCGCAACCCGTCCTCCCCCCCTCCACCTCAACCCCCAGGGCTGCCTTGAAAAGGAGAGTTTGATCTCATTGGGACTCCCCTGGTTAAATCAGGGTCAAAAAAAAAAAAAAAATCCTGATTGAAGTCGTTCGAAATAGTGACATCCCTGTGCTGAAATGGCTCTTTCTGGCTGCTCATTTTTTAAATATTCATTTTTAATCCCTTTTCTGTGCCATGCAAAAGAAGATTAAATTCCTCCCCTCCCATACAGTTACCTAATACACATGCTCTGGTGCCTTTTGAGAAACATGGCCGTCTCCATGAATTAGCCTTTCACACCCGTGAGCTGCTCCCATTGGACTATATGGAACAGGCCAGTAAAAGTCGTCTCCAGTTTTTAATTTATCTCAATGGGCCCACCTCAGCCCTGCAACACACAGACTTCACACACACACACCTACATGTTCCCGTCCCGAGGTGCTGCTGTACTGCATCTAATTGGTCTCACAGGTGGACGTTCCTGCCAATTGCCTTAGAGCTTAACCTTGAACCCCGTGGACCCTGGAACGCCATAGAAACCACTATCAGCAGGAAAAGAAAAAAAAAATCACATGCTGTGTACAGTATGTCCAAAATGCATCTTAACTAACTCCTTGCAGAGTAGAACACCAGGGTGTCAAACTTTTGCCATAAATTAGCAGACACCTGAAGACAGGATCCTATAATGCAAATCCAGCTATCGTGTTCCTTCCTTACAGGCACCTGTGAGCTATTGCTGCTCCTGATTGGCCAGACTGTCATCACACCTGAGTCCCAGGTAAAGGGAGTGTGGAAAACCTGCAGTTCTTGATCATTGAGGGCCAGGAACTGAGGAACGGGGCCCGAGGTCATCCACAACACTAGTGAATCTTTTTGGAGGGAACCGTCAAACCCACATCACTGACCACTCAGTTCAGCCTTCCGTCCTTCAGCGTCGGAGGCGTCTTCCAATCACTGGCCTCCTGTATTCATGTATCAGAACTACCTGACCCTCAGCCCAATCACATCTCTCAATACAATCCCATCTCAGTCCCTCAGCAGGTCACATGGGATACCCTGTCTTTGTGCTTAGTTCAATTGCTGCATATCATTAGCATCATAGCATAATTGCTTATCTCATTTTTTAAGGTTTGGTTTTATTTATTGTTTATTATTATTTTGAATTTTTTTAAGGTCTTGAGAAAAAAAGGAAAAAATTTTTCTTGCCGACACAAAAGAACAGGCAGCCGATAACTCAATCAGGCAAAAACATGACTTAGGCAATTTTTCTATGAGGCTGATGATATGAATCCTTTTAATTCCATTCTTGGTAAAACCTGATTGGCAGTTTCAGTTTCCAGTGAGAGTTTACAGGCTGCTGGTCAGCTGTTTACAGGCCAAAGAGGGTGAATCTGATTGGGGGACTGAAGTAAAATACACAGAGTTCTTGTGATGAACAGCTCCTATCATGAGTATATTTAGCTTCGGCAGTATAAGGGGCTGAATGTGTGACTTCCAGCTTGCTCAATAGTGGAAAGCATTTACTGTTATTTAGCTGACCAATGGGACTAACAGTTAATTAGACTAAGTAGGGCCCAATCTATCGATAGTAGAGTGAGGTTAAGGGCCTTGCTTAAGGGCCCAATAGCTGGATGGATCTAAATGTGGATACTCTATGGCTTGAAACACCAACCCTCAGAGTCACAGCAAAGTGCCTATATTCTCAGCAGGATTCCTGTCTTTGTCCCTGAAGGACTATTTACATGTGAACGAGCATCAAGTTAAGATAGGGCCATAGGCACTGTGACTCTCCTAGATTGTTTATACTTCCACAGGCTGTTAAATAACACCAAGAACAAACTTTGGTGACCTCATGGGTAGAAACAGATGTGCCAAGTTTTAGCTTTATAGGTCCAGTGGTTTGGATAAGATGATGTTTAAAGTAAACACCTTTGAAAGTGGGCGGGGTCAAATCAAGTTCGAATTTCAAAATTTTACAAAACCCATCAAATGTGTTTAAGGGCTTGCCTTCATCTAACCATGTAACAAATAGCTTAATCGCTTCCAAAAACTGCTTCACAATGGCTCCATGTCGCACTTTCAATATGACTGGCATGGCGGCCATATTTGAACTCAGAACGGAACACCATGAGCAAACTTTGGCGTCCTCAGGGGTACGGCCATATGTGCCAAATTTCAGCATTATCAGTCCGACGATATCGGAGAAGAATTGTGGACGTCACCGACACCATCAACGACCACGAAGACGGACAGACGTCCCGTGACATAAGCCCAACGGACCTTTGGTCTAGGTGAGCTAAAAATGGACATTTCATGACACTTTGCGCCCTTGAGATAATTGCTCTTAAAGCTGGGCACTGTTTACTTAATCTGAGATAGCGGTTTACTTCTTACATGATTCCTTTGAAACCAATGGGAGAATCACTCTAAATACTTTACAGGTCGGTGCACACAACAAACTGTAGCAAAAAGTCAAAACAATCCAAGCGTTATTAATAGTCGATTTTTCCTTGACGCTGTCACATATGTTAGTATTGTCCCAAAGTATTTGGACATTGACATAAATTCTGCTCTTCGGCTCACTGCTCCAAACTTTGGATTTAAAAGTAATGAATATGACGATAAATGTGATTAAGTCAACTTTAATTTTAGGGTGTTCGATCCAAGCTGTGGGACCCATGCAATTCGTCTTCTTTTTATCCGGAATTCAAAATTGATAAAACAATTATTCATGCAACTTCCATTTTATAAATGAACATAGGAGTGCAACCCTTAGTTTTCCCAGGCACTGCAACTGAATAAAGACAGAAGTACTGCAGCAAGATTTTCCAATCCAAAAACCATGGCCCATCTATTAAAAACAACAGTAATAATCTCATGGTCAAATAATGCTGCTAAAATACTTTTCAAGAGAATCTGTTAGTTGTGATTTAAAAATGCCAGATCTAATTGCAATGGTTTTCTATTTAACTTTATTTTTATCGCTCTTTATGCGTGACTAATTTCGCTCCTAAACACCAGGGCAAAACACACTTTTCCGGTTCCCCAAACTGGTTCTGAAAATGTCAAGATGACGGCATGATTTATTTCAAAAAATATATTTTCATCTATATATTTTTTTACATAAAGGTATTGCTAATGCTTCTTAATGAGTGGCAAATCCACATATTTCAGCAATCCGAGATTTTAATAATCTCAGTTGTGTCACTTGTGGCAGCGACACCCTATTAGCCAGAATCATGTTCCCGATTTATATCTCTGAAACAAAAAGTGAAAGTGTATTTATGGAGGGAATGTTTTATGGAGGCAAACATTTGTCAGACGATTTTTACAATAGGGCAGATAACACCGCTTAAATATTAGCTTGACCCTCCTCCTCAGGTTCAAGTTTGCATCATTTGAATTAGCCGCCTCTCAGAAACTGGCATTTGTATTTTCCAAAAGGAAAAACTGAACGACAATCAAATTTCTGCCTGCATGCAATAGCCTACGTAAACAGTAAAAGACCATCCTCAAGAGAATATCATATCAATGATATTTATACACTAAAGGGCGTTTTTGAGCAAATCATGATGCCGTGAACTGTGAGACACCGAACGTGACTTTAATTATTCAGCTAATTCATATTACATACTGTCTCTTATTTCTTTCTTTTTTTTTTAGGTCTTTCCGGCCACAATTTCATTTTTGAGCATACTTGAGAAGATATATTACAAATATCCCAACTCTGTATCATTTTATTATTGGAATCTCGCATCGTCATTCCAATTCATGTGAAATGGCTCAGGGTGACATTCCCGTCCCAATGAGGCAAATCTGATTATTGTGACATCAGCCCTCCCAGGGTCTCGCGACTTGCCCGTTTGAAGCTTTGACGGTGGGTGACCATATGGCAACAGACTCAGAGAAAACCCACCACGCAAGACTCAAGTGGCTGGCTATAGGCTTTCTGAACTCCGGTTAATCCCAGTAGGATTTATTTTCCCCTTGGAAGTTCATTCAAATATTCATAGTTTTCAGTCAAACATATATATGCGTTTTAATCTAATGTGGGCAAAAGTCAATGGTTTTCTTTGTGAATTCATATAAGTAATTTATCAAAAAATATAGAGTTTATTTAGGCAGCATAAAATGAAAATAAGATAATGAAGTTAGCGGGATCAAGGACGAAAAGACCTATTTTATTCAGCAAATCACACGAGGTGGCGATGGCTTGATCTCATTTTCGAAAACAATGTTAGCCTATATGAAGGATATTGGTTGAGATAATAAAATAAAATAGACTATACGACATTTAACATAGATTTTTGTTAAAGACTAAACTGTGTACAATGTAGATACATAACAATACATTCGCAACAAAAATAAGCAAAGACAAAGTGGTCACATCGTATTTGATGAATTCCCACATGTGTTTGCGATTTTGGCGCAATACATGAAGCCTTCTTGTTCTATTTTGAATTTTGTCTCTGGTCGTTGGGTTGAAAGGACGCATTTCGTTGCAACTCGCCATTGGTCTGCCGCGGTCACGCTGCTGTTCCATAGTCATGAGCGGCCATATTAGTCAAACCCTTTCTTTCATTCGTCTGAGGGACAAAGTGTGAGGTGCTTTGTACGCTTTGCGATTTTCTTGGGCGATTTTCTGCCTTGCCCTTGCCAGCACTGCGATATTTTAGCCGGAATTACGGGTTTCGTACTATTAGTTTTTTTTTTTAACGAATCCTCCCCCTTCTCTGCGGCATCACGGATATATTTAGCTTACAAACGTCTCATATTACCGAGCGACATTTGCCCAGTCGTTGCGTGAATTATCCTGTGAGAGAGGGATTTTTAAATTATTTAATACTAATTTTACCGCCGCTGCAATTCAAGGAGATATAACTTTGTTGCTCGTAAAATAGGCATTTTTTCGCTGCAATGGCCACAGCAACTTCGACTCCGGCCGGGCAGAGAATAAGCACTCGCTCGTCCGCCGCCGGCACTCCTCTGAGCCCGACGAGGATCACCCGGCTGCAGGAGAAGGAAGAGCTGAGCCACCTGAACGACCGGCTGGCCGTTTACATCGACAAGGTCCGCAGCCTGGAGTCCGAGAACAGCGTCCTGCACCTGCAGATCACGGAGAAGGAGGAGGTGCGGAGCCGCGAGCTCACCGGCCTAAAGTCACTGTACGAGACCGAGCTCGCGGACACCCGGAGATCACTGGACGACACCGCCAAGGAGCGCGCGAGGCTGCAGATCGAGCTCGGGAAGCTCAGGACGGAGCACGAGCAGCTCCTGCAGAAGTATGTGACTTACTGCGTTTATTCATTATTTCGCTTTCGGGTCTAAGAAATGCTTCTGATCTTATTATTATTTTACCTGAGCTGCGTGGCGTTCGTGTCTGCGCGGTGACAGTTATTCTTAAGTCTGTTTACGTTTCCCGAAGTCGGTTTAAGTTCCCCTCGTGTATCAAGTTGCTACTATTTCGAAGGAAGTCGTGGGCTCCATATAACAAGAGTCTCTTATAGTGAAAATCGTAATTTCCTCATGAATTCCCCTGATTCACGTTTTGGAAGCGTCTTTTTTTTTACTTTGAAGGCGCACTTAGAACGTTGGCTGTTCATCTAAAAATATTTATTTTTATCTCCTGTATTAATGAGAATTTGCAACTCGGTTTGAGTTAATCAAACAATACTTGAAATAAGAATATCTGCGTTTTAGAAATTTATGGACTCATCCTAAGTTTCAATGCTGTGGGTTATGAGGCAAGAGCTGCGGGTTCATTTCCGATCTTCCAAACGCCACACCTTTCCATCGAGCGGGGGGAGGGGCGCGCACCTTCATTCCGGGCCTTTTCCTCGGAATTTTCACCGTCGTTGTGGTATGTTTGAAATTTTGACGCCCGCGCGTTTTGTCACACCTGCGTCACTTGTAGGGCCGAATAAACAGCCCTCCGTCTGAGCGGTTGGCCGGGGCTGAATGGGTAGTTCTCCCGCCCGGGGAAGTCGCCGTGGCGTTGGTTATGAAAGTGGGAGTTACGGACTAAAGTGGAAGCAGTGGAGGGTGGGGACTGGGTTTAGACGCTGGGAGTGAACGCCTCTCTCCACGGCCGTGTCACGGTTTTACTATCAGGGAGTTTATCCGTTGGAGTCGGACTGCAATAACAGGTCGGACTCACATGACGCAACACGAGTTCCCTTCAAACTTATGAATCCACCCTCAGCACCCTGGAGCCTTTTGTTATACGTAATTTTCATACGTGGCTTTTGTTTTCCTGAGATGGGAATGCTTTCATTTGGCAGGACAAATGTTTTATTCCTGTTATGAGGGATTTTTATTCAAAAAAGTAGTCCTTCCCAAGAAAGTGTTTCTCCAGAGTTGAAGGTTTTTTTTTTTGTTATTGAAAGCCTGGGTTTGGCCACTTTGCTCTTCCCCTTCGACTTCCTGTCCTGAAGGCGGAGGATTAAGTTGTTAGAAGAAAATTCCCCTCCTTATCCTGCAAAGTGGGCACGTGTAGGGTTTGCATGGAAGGTTTCCTATGAAAACTGTTAAAGAATGTCCAAGTATCGTCATTATACAGTGTTTTGGCTTTTCCTAGCCAGCTGATTGCTTAAAATCTCCTCTACTGAACTTGACTATCTGCTGTGCTACAGTCGTTTACAGTAGTAAAATTGTCTTGTTTGTTCAGTGAGCTGGTTTGAGATGAAAGAATGTGCACAGCTCTCGAGTTGTAGGCCTCGCTCTGCGCTTTCTAATCTCAAATTCCATGCTGTTCTTGGCGCAGCCGTTAGCTCGAGGATCGAGTCGTCTCGAGAGATGCCTGTGTCCGAGTCAGATTTTTTTTTCCTCTGCGGGTGTGTGCGAGTTTTTGTAGTGTTATGTCAGAAGGAATTCTGTGTAGAGGGAGTGTGTTTGTATTTGTGTGTGTTCAGCAGGAATCCAGTATGGAGATTGAGCTCACGCACATTACTGGGAATGTTCTCAGAGTGCGTTTTCAGAGAGAGCGAGAACATCATGTGGAGTGTGTGTGTGTAGAGCATGTGCGTGAGCGCATGTGACTTCAGCTGGAGTTCAGCATGGAATGTGATGGTGTCCGTCGGCTCCCGAATCGCGCTTCCATGTGCTCCTGTAATGCCCATGTGCTCTTGGAAGGCCAATAATGAATCAAACGCTGTATTTAGGTCTGTAATTGTGGAGCTGTGGTGTTTCATTACACTTGTCCAACAGAGCGAAAAGCAGAAAAAAATTGTGTTTCTTAACTTGGCTGGACTTCCCATAAGATACAGAATTTACTGGCACACAGTGAAAGCTTTTTGGCTCTTTGTGCACCAGCTCATCGAATTTGAAAACGACGGATTTCAGGTTTAGGTGGAGACGGTCAGCTCTCATCTCTGCATATTTGAATCGATATTGAGTCACAACATGTAGAAATTGCCACCCTTCACTGTAAAAAAATGCCTGTGGATCTCTATGCATGTCAGATGTCAAAAATTGTGCCTCCTTGGAGTTACCTGCATGCCACAGTGTGTGTTCTGTCTTTTGGAGCCAACTTGGCTACCAGTTCAGAGGTCTGTAATTGAGTTTCCCTTTGAAGTTGGCCATGAAGATTAGATTTAAAGAGGGCAAGTGCAAAGTTATGGCTTATTTCTGAGAAACTCATTTGGCAGGCACTGTTTACATCTCTGAGAGCATTGGATTGCTTGATTTGTCTATGCTGCCGTTACCTGAGAGTTCTCTCGCTCGCCTTACCGTACTGGATGCACTAATGTGTCCAAACTAGTGTGTTCTGTACAAATGTGCTAATGTGTGAATGAGTTGGATGATTCACAGAAGAAATTGATTGCAAAAGGCTCCTCAGAGTCTCTTGGCTAATCTGATCAAGCTCTAATCCCTCCACCTTCGAGGCCTCTTTGTTGTGCTAGGTGGCTCAATCTGGCTGCTGTTTTCCTTTTAGCACATCTGAGGGAGGATTCTTAAGACTTAATAAAGAGTCTTTATATGGTGATGAATCAACGACCCATTTTTCGCCCTGATTGGCTTGTAGTTGGAGGTTTTGATTGGTTCCTGTTTTAAATATTCGGTGCTAATGAAGGGCATAACTCTGCCATCTGTTGGCAATCATTCATTGTGACGGCATGAGGTATGATAGGAGATCTGGGTTCGTGCAAACGAACACGCAGGGTGACCTCTCTCCAGGTTTTATTTCCTTACTCGCATTTTGAGTGGAAACATCTGCGATGGTCTGTTATTGATTTGCAGACGTAGCCGCGCGTTTGCGCGCGACTCCGATAGCCGGCACGTGAACTGGTTTTCCAGATGTTTCCGTAGCCTCTGGTGGGCCGTCATTCTCTATGCTGACCCAACCCTTGCTCTTGTGGACAGACGTGATGTGCACTCAGGGCTTTTGGAGGGGAAGCGC
Source organism: Gymnothorax reevesii (assembly GCA_029721435.1). NCBI lineage: Eukaryota > Metazoa > Chordata > Actinopteri > Anguilliformes > Muraenidae > Gymnothorax > Gymnothorax reevesii. The sequence goes on along the minus strand of CM056583.1, from coordinate 14,331,229 downwards.
TGCTGATCCTTGTCAACGTGAGTGTTTGTTCATCAGTGTACACAGCTGAGCGGGGCTTGTGTTTGCGAGTGTTTTATGATACAGTGGCTACTTCTGCACATTCAAGGGGTCAAGGTCAACCGTATTATCCCCACAGGGTAAATTTGCTCAGTGCACAAGGCTTCCGGTGTGGATTATGGAGGACACATGAAATGATAACCAAATAAGAAGAAAAAAAACTGAAGGGGATTTTGAATTTTTGAAGAGTTTTGTAAATCAGATGGGATGTGTATTAAAGGCCATTTTATATATGGTGAGTAAAGTAAATTAAGTCAGAAAATGTCACATTAGATGAACAAAAAATGTATCAATTCATCTGAATGTCAGTGGCCTCCCTCTGCAATAATTGCGTTTATAAAAGTTATTTTTAAGTTTCATACTTGGACTTTTAAGCTGTATGTTTGCAGATGTTGGGGTTTTTTTTTGAAAATACTGTCATATTTCCTGGAAATCATTATTAAACTGTGCACTTGCTGGTGTGGGTGGCACTGTATAGATATGCTGTCCAGTGATGGATTGGCCACTTCAGTTGTTCTGCCTCGCCCATTGCATGCTGGGATACCGGTGCAACAGCCTCTTTGCTGAGAATGAGCTGGTGCAGTGAATGAATGGATGGATGTATAGATGTGTGTATTACTGGGAGGGAAGTTGCCGTATATACAGCCAGAGTGGAACTGTAGTCATAAGGCCTAATCCTTGTCTTTGAGTGGCCTCTGAAATGTTTGTATTGCATTTGGCAGGAATGTGTACTGTTTAAATACAGAATCCAGACGAGGCTCGAAAATGCCTACTGTTTACTTCCCTCAAGCGGAATGGTCTACAGACCTTATTCGCCTTCTGTGTGAAATGGGTCTGATAGTTAATGGCCAGCATGGTAATAGTTTGACGGGTTTTTCATTTTTGCAGCTTTGTTTGAAAAATGGATCTGAAGTATGGATTGACACCACTGCATTTGCGGACATATAATGGTTCCCAAAACTGTAGCGAACCGCGGCAAACGAGGCCAGCACAGAGCGCGCTGCCACGATTTGCCCTCTGTCCCAGTAAAACCAATGCTTTTGCAGAACGTCCACCGGCAGGGGTGTCTATGATTGATGTAAAATGAGGATGTGCTTTCTGACCTCTGATGGATTTGAACAGGCCTCACAGGACTTTAATTAGAGGGGGGATTGATTACTGAAGAACGTATTTAATTACCACATGAGATCCTTTGAGAAGGAAAGTTGAAAAGACCCAAGTGCATAAAAGTATCGGAGTCTAAAATGTCTATTTTGAGAACATTGAGAAAATCAAGTTGGGTAAAGCCGCTTTCACCCCGGGCACAGAACAAATTTTTCGCACGACAGATTACATGCAAAGTCAATGCAAAGACAAGAGTATTCGGGAAATGAAGCAGTGAAGTGAGCATTGTGGGCAACAGCTGAAGTGTGTGTGTGCGCGCGTGTGTGTGCGTACGAACTGTTTTGGCTAGCCTATGGGTTATTTTACAAGACATCATATATTTATGATATTTATTACCTGAAAATACTGATGCCCCACCCATCCCCTAACTAGTAAAAACAGTTAAATAACACCATTTGGATTCAAAGTTTTTCTATTTGGATTGTGAAATGTGATTTGGTTCAGAATGAGCCCCTAATTTCCCCTCTGATGGGAGGGGCTGGTCTGCAGCGCGGTGTTTGGACAGATGTGGCTAAGCTTATCGGCGGCTGTAGTGCTCCGTTGTTGTGAGTTCCTCACGTGCGACTTTTAAAAGTGCATATTTCAGGGCTTTAAATTCAAACGGTCATCGAGAAGCTGAGTCCGTCTCTTCATCTGTCGTGTTGTCCGTAAACAAACCTCTAGTGGTCACAAATGCTGATCTAATTCGACAAAGCTTGGTGCGCAACATCTTCTGCATATAAACTACACTGTGATCACATTTCAGCCCCCTACTCCCAAATTAGGGCGTGGCCGGGCAGTCAAACTGAAAAAACTAAGTTGTCCATATTAGACCTTTCTAAGTACAGATGAAGTGCTGTTACCTGGTGTATAAGTGGTACATAACTTGTCACAATCAGTGTGGTTTTTCATTATTGGTTCCCCACTTCCAAATGGGCGTGGCAGGATGGCAGAGGAGTTGAGATTCAGGTTCACTTGAGCTTCGACTTCTCATCCTTATTGGACAGTGCAGTGCGGAGAGACAGAATGACAGAGGGAGTGACATGCTCGAGTGACTGGTTTCGAACCCTTGACCTCACAGCTCATCGTTAGCATCCAGCTCATAATGAGTGTGTGACCAACCCCACTGGTGTCTCGTGTTAAAGTGAATATCTCCTGCCCAGGTCTGCCCAGGATTTTTTTGGGGGGGGCTGTATTGTGATTGGACGGCCTGATTGTCTGTGCAGGGCTTGGCTGACCCTGGTTCTGGAGCATTGTCTGTGTAATTGTTATCACTTACTACTTAAAGAGCTTCTAAAGTCGATTCCCAGATGGGACGTTGAATGTCCAATGTTTACAAACAAATCACTTGCCTTTGTTGACATCTTGCATTGTCACATGACCTATTTCATTCATATTAACTAATGTTTTGTGTACATGCGTAGATAATCCTTCTATTTCCGTTTGTTTGCACAGGTGTGGCTCGCTGATTGGCCGATAAACAAAAACAATGGGAATTTACTTTTGATGCCCTTTAATCGTCAAATTAAAGCCGTTGACTGCATGGCCAACTGTCCTCCTCTGCTTTCTTGGTTTGGAAGTGGTCGGTGAAAACAAACGTGGGCATTCTCAGATTCTGCAGCTGTTCAGGCCTGCGTTTCGCTGACGCGTGTGTCTTGCGATTTATTAGGCTGGTGACTGTCTTTTCTGAAGCCGCTTTCTCACCCGACACGAAACCAATTTTTTGCACGACAGATTACATTCAAAGTCAATACACACGCCTAAACACGTGTTTTCGCGTGTATTCACATCTGTGCATTGACTTTGACTGTAATCTGTTGTGCGAAAAGTTTGTTTTGCGCTCCGGTGTCAAAGCAGCTTTACTGTTCACTTTTTTGGGTCCAAAATTCAATCAAGTGAACCCTGCACAGAGCACATCTTTCCTGACAATTTACTGTAATTTAATCAAACCGTTTTTGCTTTACACTGCTGACAGGTACACACATTCCACCAAAAACAATACCCCTCCCCCTTTAGGTGGGGTGAAAATCTGCTCTGTGGTACATTTGAGGGGAAAAAATAAGTGTTGGGGCTCTAATCCTGCGGACTGAACATGACCTGAAAAATCTCACTGCTTACTGGCCGATTCTGTTGTAAATGTCTGGGGTGTTTGGAGTATATTTGGAATATGGAGAACATGAAGAATTGTGACGTCTAGTGCAAACTGACAGAGAGTGGAAAACTGCAGCAGTTCACAGTGTAGTGATAAGGGTGTTTGCTCATAGCGGAGTGTTCGATGGCTCATGTGAGTCAGGGTAGAGCTTTTCCGTGAGGTTTTTCTGTGACCCCTGTCTCAGGTAAGTGGGGTTGTTCCAGGTAAACTGGGTAATATCTGTAGACGAGTACCGTACAGCCGGTCAGCTGATGAGGCCCTATACTGCCCTGTTCCTCCAGACCGCTGTGTATTATTGTCTGTCGTCCTTGTCTGACGGGCTCCGCGCAGATGACGCCTTCCTGTTACTCATGGAAGAAAGAAAATGTGTTTGTTGCCTGATAAGCTGGTGATTTAAACGGCTCTCTCGCGTCGCTGTTTAACCCAGCATCGTAAGCATAAGAACTTATGTTCTTCTGAATAAACTCATGTGGTGCAGCCAGGTTGCTGCACCTTGCGAGTATCAACACGCCTCGGGCGGGTAAACCCTTTGCGCAGCTGAAAGGCCGGTCTGTATGTGAACTGGGCGGGGCGGAGGTTTGATTGACGGGGCTGCGTGCTTTAACACCTGTTTTTAAGCCCCGGGGAACAGACGGCCTTTATCAGCACGTGTTTAAGCTGAACAGGCTCCCCTGAAAAACCCCCCCTACCCCCCCGGCAAAGTTTTATGGAGATGCAGCATTGAGGGATTCTGACGGGACGGGACGTGACGGGGGGCAGGGGGAGAGTGTGTGCATATGTGCCGAGGGAGGCCACTTGTTTTTGTTCAAAAATGTGGTTTGTGTTTGAATCCGGGCTGCATGCATCCTGATGGACAGCTGCTGTAGTGGAGAGAGAGGGAGGGAGGGAGGGAGGGTGATGCCTTTTCAGTCACAGCAGAGAATTACTGCTGAGGTGATTCTTCATTTATGTGAGGAAATTCAATGCCCCTGTGCTGATCAGCAGAGCCCTGGCCCTGCGGTCTCCCTGCTCTGTTTTACTCCAGAATGCATTTCTGTTTTTATTTGTGAGCATTTTTCTAAGCTGTAAGATCGCAGGCACAGTATTAGATCACACTGAACTGAACACCTGAGTGTTGATGTGGCGGCATCGCTGCCTATTACAACCAGCGGAGTCGCAGAACACCTCCCTTGGAGATGAGAAATGATGCTCCAAAATGGATAAATAAACAAAACACTTGGCCCCTTTTTTTAAATGGTCAAATCAGCTGTTCATTAAATGCTTGCGGAAACTACCTTCCTGGCTCTTTGGCTTAGCTCTCTCAGCCGGCACTCCCTGTTGGAACAGTGACCTGCATATTTGCATGTTTGGCCATCTTGGTCTTGCTCAGTTGAGCACCACTAACTGGGGTAGTTCTCCCATCCTCCGGTAGGGGGCGCTGAAGCTGAGTGGTTCTTGCTCCACTCCTTCTGTTAAAGACAATCCAAAATCAAAATTCATTTTCCTTAATTTTGTACTATTACAGATAATTGGTTTGTGATTTGTGATAAACGTGGAATAAAATGGATAGGCCTATCACTATAAAAATGGTTATAATGGCTCCCACACTTTCGGTTCTACGTCCGTTTGCGCGGCTGCCGCAGTGTCCATCAGCAATATCTTGATTGTGCTATATCTGCTGAAGGGGGTATTTTCACCAAATCAAAAAAGGCAACTCCCAACAGAGGGTAGCTGAACTAATTTGGTTTTGGAGGTCGTAAGGTCAAAGGTCAAGGCCACACATGGTCATTTTGTACATGGGGGAGCCAAAGATCGTTTTTTACGGCGTATGAACAGTGGTGAGGTGGAGGGTAAATGCAGGTAAACAAAATTTACCCACCTCTCTTTCTGCCAATTTATAGTATACCCAACAATCAGCCAAAAAGCCTGTGAAATACATGGGTGGACAGCAGGTTTACTCTCCCATCTACCTAATACAGTATACCCACTGTCCGCCCATCTGCCTAATACAGTATACCCACTGTCTGCCCATCTGCCTAATACAGTATACCCACTGTCTGCCCATCTGCCTAATACAGTATACCCACTGTCTGCCCATCTGCCTAATACAGTATACCCACTGTCCGCCCATCTGCCTAATACAGTATACCCACTGTCTGCCCATCTACCTAATACAGTATACCCACTGTCCGCCCATCTGCCTAATACAGTATACTCACTGTCCGCCCCCTTGCCTAATACAGTATACCCACTGTCCGCCCATCTGTCTACTACAGTATACCCGCTGTCCGCCCATCTGCCTACTACAGTATACCCACTGTCTGCCCATCTGCCTAAAACAGTATACTCACTGTCCGTCCATCTGCTTCATACAGTATACCCACTGTCCGCCCATCTGTCTACTACAGTATACCCGCTGTCCGCCCATCTGCCTACTACAGTATACCCACTGTCTGCCCATCTGCCTAATACAGTATACCCATTGTCTGCCCATCTGCCTACTACAGTATACCCACTGTCTGCCCATCTACCTAATACAGTATACCCACTGTCCGCCCATCTACCTAATACAGTATACACGCTGTCCGCCCATCTGCCTACTACAGTATACCCACTGTCTGCCCATCTGCCTAATACAGTATACCCATTGTCTGCCCATCTACCTAATACAGTATACCCACTGTCCGCCCATCTACCTAATACAGTATACACGCTGTCCGCCCATCTGCCTACTACAGTATACCCACTGTCCGCCCATCTACCAAATACAGTATACACGCTGTCCGCCCATCTGCCTAATACAGTATACTCACTGTCCGCCCATCTGCCTAAAACAGTATACTCACTGTCCGCCTATCTGCTTCATACAGTATACCCACTGTCCGCCCATCTGCCTAAAACGGTATACCCACCGTCTGCCCGTCTGCCTACTACAGTATACCCACTGTCTGCCCATCTGCCTACTACAGTATACCCACTGTCTGCCCATCTACCTAATACAGTATACCCACTGTCCGCCCATCTGCCTAATACAGTATACTCACTGTCCGCCCATCTGCCTAATACAGTATACCCACTGTCCGCCCATCTACCTAATACAGTATACACGCTGTCCGCCCATCTGCCTAATACAGTATACTCACTGTCCGCCCATCTGCCTAAAACAGTATACTCACTGTCCGTCCATCTGCTTCATACAGTATACCCACTGTCCGCCCATCTGTCTACTACAGTATACCCGCTGTCCGCCCATCTGCCTACTACAGTATACCCACTGTCTGCCCATCTGCCTAATACAGTATACCCATTGTCTGCCCATCTGCCTACTACAGTATACCCACTGTCTGCCCATCTACCTAATACAGTATACCCACTGTCCGCCCATCTACCTAATACAGTATACACGCTGTCCGCCCATCTGCCTACTACAGTATACCCACTGTCTGCCCATCTACCTAATACAGTATACCCACTGTCCGCCCATCTACCTAATACAGTATACACGCTGTCCGCCCATCTGCCTACTACAGTATACCCACTGTCCGCCCATCTACCTAATACAGTATACACGCTGTCCGCCCATCTGCCTAAAACAGTATACTCACTGTCCGCCCATCTGCCTAAAACAGTATACCCGCTGTCCGCCCATCTGCCTAATACAGTATACCCACTGTCCGCCCATCTGCCTAAAACAGTATACTCACTGTCCGCCCATCTGCCTAAAACAGTATACTCACTGTCCGCCCATCTGCCTAAAACAGTATACTCACTGTCCGCCTATCTGCTTCATACAGTATACCCACTGTCCGCCCATCTGCCTAAAACGGTATACCCACCGTCTGCCCGTCTGCCTACTACAGTATACCCACTGTCTGCCCATCTGCCTACTACAGTATACCCACTGTCTGCCCATCTACCTAATACAGTATACCCACTGTCTGCCCATCTGCCTACTACAGTATACCCACTGTCTGCCCATCTGCCTAATACAGTATACCCACTTTCTCCATTGTGATCTATGTTAGAGTAGACCCACTTCTTCGGGGACCTGTGCACCGCTGAGGAATAGCAGTCAGTGCTCTGCGCTGTTGTCCCTTGTTAAACTTCTGGACCAGAGATGATTTCTGGTCACTTCTTGGACAATCATTATTGGGTACCAGTGCATGTAGTGCTGATTAGATACTTCTGTCTGTCTGATCCCATCAAATCAGTGTCCTTTTATTGTGCGTGCTTATTCAATGTAGTTCATCATGCACTGAGTCAATGAGCTCATAATTCATGACTTCTATCTTTTCAAAAACCCATATCTCATAATAATCGTACTCTGCAATCCTTAGTGTCTTTAAACCATTTTTTTTTAAACCATAAACGTCTTTGTTTCTCGAGGTAGGAGTCGCTCTTTCTCTCAATGGACGGTGAACATGTCGGAGTAAGTGACAAATGTCCTCGTGCTGTGTGCTGCACATCTTAACAATATACCATCTTTGTGCGGCCAGTTTGATTGATGGCGCAGCTGTGGGTTGTGCTGATGTATCGTTTCCTTATTGGAGCAGCTGTTACTCGCACGAAAAAATGCGGAGTTTGTGAATGTCCACTGTGGTCTGTCCAGCCTGTTTGTGCACGTGTGCACGTGCTTTTCTGTGTGTGCGCGTATTTCATTGATGAAATTGATGAAATTTCAGTCTTGTTCGTTTTTAATGCCATAGTTTTATGTAGCGTTTTGATTGACACAAGAAACAAACTCTGGGGTAGTGGTTCGCCGCTGGTGTTTTGGTTTGCGGCTGATATGCACTCCCAGGGCTCTCAGCTCCCCGCAGTCGCCCGTCTGGGCCTCACGCACCTCCGCTGCTCCCGAGTGAATACCAGGCATTCCTGAAATTCCTGCGCTCACCTCACTGACGGTGGGACACGCCCCCGCCCCCCCGCCTCAGGGCCCTCGCTGAGCCTCCTGCTGTGATAGAGGGCGATTATTGCGGTAAAAACTTAGCCTTATTTATCCCCCTTGTGGTTAAGCCTTTTAACCATAATAACCGATTCGCGACAGTGACCAGCACCTCAGGAATTTAATGTCATGGAAGTTGTCCTTTGTTGCAAGCCATGTGTGGACGGATTGCAAATGTAAATGAATGTTCCAGAAAGACTGCACAACGCTGACAGCAAAGCCTCTTGCTGATGAAATCTCGTTGTCTCGCCGCGCCTTTATTTTTTTGGCTGCATTTGTCAACTATGTCTTGCGACGAAGTGTAAATTGGGCTGTCGTCATTATGGACATGCTATACTCCAGTCTGAAATTTTATGGGAAAACCCGTTCTGTAAAAGGGTATTTTTTTTTTTTTTTTTTCCCCTCTGTGTAGTGAGGAATAAATTTTGAGCATTTTACATGTTGGCCTGATGTCTCATCTGGACCTTAGACCTGCTAATGTTATTACATCGTTCAGAAGACAAATGATGTCATTTGATGAGTTTATAACTTGGTACAGTCTATATTTGACTTGTCTAGGCAGGACACTTTCAATTTATGCTGTTGGGTTGACTTCCTATGGCTGAAACTGTAACAATCTGACCCCTGCAGCTGGCCTTTTCATAACTATCTTTGTTTTAATGCCAGGCTAAAGTATTTAACTTAAACATTACTTGCCAACCTCAGCTGGCTGCACTCCTTCGCTGGGGACGGGTGATATTAGTTTCTCGTCTGATGCAGTTTTTGTAGATGACTGCACATGATGACATTCTTGTGGTGCATCGTTGCTGGGTGCAAGATCGCTTGTCACGAGTCCTGTCAATCAAGTTTTGAAAACTAATGGCAGCGACATAATTAAATTAGTCTGTATGATAGATTGGCTATACATGCTAATCTGATTTATGTAAACATTGCCGCGAATTCCGTTATTACTTTCGGATCTGAAAATTCTGAAAAATAACTGATGGGTGCAGTAGGGTAAATTCATACTTCATTTCTGGATGGTTTGTAAGTCTTTTTGACTGTTTGGGAGGGAATGATGTCATTCAGCAGTCATGTTTGAACAGCGGACCACAGATGTCCTGGTTTCCGCTCAAGAGTATGTGGGGACTTGCATGGAAGCTGGTAAGTGGGTGACAGATTGAGATTGGGATGCGGTTTGTCTTACAAAAGTTTTTGCTGTGCGACTTGGCCCAAATCATTTGAACAGCAAACGCTTTTATCTCAAGGGACGTGTAGCGCAGACTAAGCAGGGGTCAGTCTGCTCTGGTGTAATGGGGGGTTGGGCCCGTGCCTTAGGGCCCAGAATCCCCCCCTGACCTTATTAGGGCAACACTGGGAGTTTCCGGTTCTGCTCGATGGGGCTGTAGGCGACGCCCGATGATTGTTGCATTGATTGTGTAACCCTGTGGGAGTGTCTGAGCGGGGACAGTGAGCACTGCGGTGACTGCGTGTGTGAAGTGTGTTTAATGCATCGGTGCTGCCTTCGTCTCGATGGCCAGGCTGCTCCTGTTTTTAGATTGTGTGCCCGAGTTCGCCCATGATGTCCCTGCGTTTGAGGAGCATGATGTCCGCAGTGCTGGGTCCCTGACTCTGCAACAACTTTTTTTTTTATCCTTCTCAAGTAATTTTCTGCGCTTTGCGCTTCTTCTCATGAAAGCCGAACAAACGCGTGATGTGTTATGATCCTGGCCCTACAAATCCGGTTTTATTGTCCTCTGCTTTGGATGAATGTGGAATAAAATAAGCGTGAGCGATCCTTTGTTCGATTTCCTGGTTGGGCTGTTCATTAATGGTTTTCCTAGCTCGGTTTTGATTACTGTGGTTTGCAGTTAATGCAGAATTGTGTTGAGGCATTTGGCGTATTGCCCCCTGTCAGTCAAGTAGTGAAATGGCAAGCAGAAATCCATGAATTGGCGGGAGATTGGAAACGTAACACTTTGTGTCCCTGTCTGAGTGCTATCAGGCGTCTCACGAGCCCGGTCGCCCAACCCTGTTCCTGGAGGTTTTCCGTCCTGTAGGGCTGTTGGGTTAGTGATCTCCGGGAGCAGGGTTGGGCCGCCCTGACCTGGGTTAAGGGCAGAGCTGAGGGCATCTGTGAGTGTTCAGGTCTGCAGAGAACTGCCTCCTGCTTCTGCTTTCTCTTTCCATTTCTTGGAAAAGCGATGTCTCCCGCCGTCGCTCTGCGGCCTGAGGAAATCACCGCCGTCATGAGTTAATACATCACCTCGTGTTTAATCTTTTACCTTATCAGACACCCTAACCTCCATGCTAAAGACATCAATGTGGAGACTCAAGAGCTCGATCCATCAACCGCCTCCCTGTAATCTTCCTTCTTATGAACAGTTTTAACCCTTAGGGCGCTGTTGGCAACTAAGTTTGCCAATAATGCAAGATGTCAAAATCGGATGCTGTTGAAAACCTATTATGCGGCAACTTGCTTAAACAAGTTTCCCCATGATTGGTTTTCAACAGCTCAGGATGATTACATTTTTAATTCCTTGATCATTTATTCTGCACTCTAACGGTTAATGTTTTTGCTGTGAGTAACATGGCTCTGATGTTTATTGTAACTCTCGGCCATGGATATGAGGCGGACGGTGTCGTGTGATGATGCAGACTGTGACCTCCGTAGAGATTACTGGATCCAACTGCTTTTATTGTGACCGAAGGTCACATTGATATTTACAGGCGTAGATTTGCGTTGTGGCGCTGCACACAAATTACTTCTGACTCAAGTTCTGCTTGTGTGAATTGGCTGAGCAATGTCACATGGTACATTTGTGTCAACCCCCTTTACAATGTAACAGTCTCCTCTCTCCAGTGTTAAACTTGAGTTTTCTCAGAACAAACCAAAACCAACCCCCACTGGTGACATTTATCATCTTTATTTCTATAATAACTTCTGTTTTTCTTTGTCCCCCCTCTTCATGATGTGAAAAGTTTTATTATGTGAGTAAGGAAGTCTTTATTAATGGCATCAATTAAAAAGGAGAGACAAAACTCTCTGGCTGCTGCTGAAAAGCTGGCTCTGATGTGTTGGTTAACGGTCTAATCGGTGACACAGTGCATTTTTGTGGGGTGGGAATGCCTGCATTTTTCCTACCTTTTGATATTTTTGGAAAAATGAATGATATAATTAGAAAATTAACTGGCCTGTTTGGGTTTCTCGTACTTCTTTGAAAAGTGTATAATCTGAATTGTGGAGGACAGGTGCACTGTGGGTACTCTTCATTAAATGCAGCACAGACAGAATTCACTGCTGGGCCGTCTGGTGTTTTCTCTGAGGTGAAGTGGTGAGCTCTCTGACACATGGACTTTACCTTTTGCCTCAAAACTGCGATTCGGCTGTTCGCTGTACACCTGAATACTCTCAAAGTGAAGCTTCTGTATCTTACAGCTGAGCCAAACAATCTAACCACTGACAAACAAACACTCTCATACAGTGTGAAGGTGGACAAATATTTATTTATAAAGACACTTGGAGCTGCTTTGTGTCATTAGGAGCTCTTCTTCCCTAGAAGTGATGTGTAGCCCCCGGCTGGATGATGCACAGCGGCCATTTTGTGCCTGAACACTCCCCGCACACCAACTGAGGTGCAGAGCGAGAGGTCAATCCAGGGCCATTCTTGCCTCTTGTCATACGGTCTCTAAAATCTTGTCCCTCGCGTGTATGTAGCCTTCTCCATCATCTCTAATCAATCCCTTACCATTCTCTCTTTCCAACAGCTGCGCCAAGAAGGATGCAGAACTTTCCGGAGCCCACGCCCGACTGAAGGACTTGGAGGCGACCCTGAATGGCAAGGAGGCAGCTCTGGCAACCGCGCTCTCAGAGAAGAGCAGCTTGGAGGCCAGTCTGGCTGACCTGCGGGGCCAGATCTCTGAGGTACGCCCCCTGACCGGCGTTTTGTACTGTAAACATGATCTGTAGTGGGGGATGTTGCTTTAAGACGCGGCGTAAACGCAACAAAGTCTGTGGCCCGGTTTGGCCCACGGGCAAGGCCTCTAACCCCACACTGCTTATTCAATCACCTTTCAGTCGGTTTGGGTGAACTCTTCCACTTTATAAAGACTGAGAGTCGATATGACTGAAACTTATGATGGTTTTAAAAAGAGTTTGTGGAGATGTGCTGCTGTAGCCTTTGGGACCAGGAGAGGGCGCCTTAGTTCTGCAGTGTCCGTTTCTCACAGAGGTGTAAAATTAACTTCCTCGCATAAAAAAAACGGAAAAAGCAGAAAGGTTTAACATATAAGTGTACCGCCCAGTATATTTTGTTTAAATTGCCCGAGTATGAGGATTACCATAATTCTTTTGTCAGGAAGTAAACCCCGTTGGTGAAATTGGTTCGGTGAGCTTTTGAGTGGGGGAAATGCGCGGGGGTCCTTTTCCAGACTCTCTAAGCCCCCGACCTCATACCTTAGTTGGCACAGAGATGGACTCGTCTTGGAGAGTCATCATGTAAAATAATGTAAACAGTCCTGGGGCCTGTATCACAAAGCAGAAGTAGTCATGCGGTTAAGCGCTGCGTATAAAACACAGAAACCTCTCCTTATTTGGAAAGTGGCCTGGAGTACAAAGAGCTGTTGAAGTTTTTATTACGCGCTGGCATCCAGCTGGCTGTGTCGTCTGTCTTTGTCGTACAGCCCTCAGGTCTCTGTTCATTCGATACAATCCATGGTTCGGTTGGTGGAAATGTCTTGATTGGTCCTTGGTGGCCAGCAGAGGGCGCTAGTTATACACAGCCGCCGTCGCCGATTGAATCGGGACTTTAAGCAACGGCGGATTTTGCGACTGCTATGGCACCTGGAAAAAAACCTCTCCTGATGCTGGTGCCGTAGCCGTCAAAGCCATAGTCGAGACTTTAAGCAACGGGCTGACTTTTCACACCGGTACAGGCGACTTCACACAACCTGACAGCGTGTGGTTACACGCGCATCAATCTGTGGAAAATCAGTTGCAGTCAGCTAATTGAAGCACACATCTATTCAGAGTGTGAAGGAATGGTAAAGTGCATGGGAGTGTGCATTTACAGCAATTGTGTGCAATATTCACGGGAGTAGAATTAAGGCACTAATGTACATTGGAGTAAATGTATGTGTGGGGTATACAGAGAAATTGTATCCTGTATGCAATGCAAGGATGAGGGGAGAATATAGCCTACAGCAGAAGATGGTTCACTATGGTTTTATACAGTGAAATATACACAGTATAGGTACATGACAATATGCGCCAGGCTGGCCGTATGTTTGTCAGATACCTAAAATTCGGGGTTGATTGCAGTGCAGTGCTCGCTGAAAATTGCGGTCTTTTTCAGCATGTTTTGGTGTTCTGGATGTGCGGTTGAAATTGTGCTCTTTAATACTGATGTTATATTTCACATTCCCCACATTAGCCTCATTGAATTTTATCAATCGGCTTAATAGAAGTACCATAATTTTCAGGAATGGTTCGCTGAAACATGTAATGTAGTGTGTCCCCATCAATTGTGGAACACATTTCATCTCAGAGGTCCAATGAAAACCATTTAATGTAGTCACCTGAACCACACGTTGTCGTGACTACGTGAGATTGGCGCTTCCCCCGTAGTAAACCAGCCTGCTACGGCAAGGCAATGCCGGCACACCTGCTTAAACCTCCCATCAGCGGAGCGCAGACGTATTTCCTGGTGTCGGAGCCGTCTCAAAATCCGCCGTTGCTTAAAGTCCCTGATCTCTCTCCGTCCCGCCCTCCTGGTCTCTTTCCACCGCCGCTGGAATGCATATTGTTTTAAAAATATTTATGGGTTTTTCTGCGTTTAAACACTTAAGGACATTTTTATGAATTGATTGGTTTTATTTTTGTGATATTTTAAATAAATTGGACTTAAAATCTCTCCATCTTTCTCATCTCCCTCGCACTTTAACTGGATGTTGCCTGCATTTTCTGTTTTAAAAATACAGATGGTTTTTTTCTCCCTTCAGTGTTTGGTAACGTTTGGATTTATTTTTATTTTTTATTTTTTTTAATAATAATAAATAGGACTCAAAGTTTTCACTCCTTGCCTCTCGTGTGGTAGCTGGACGCAGGCCTGGCCGTGGCGAAGAAGCAGTTGGGGGCGGAGTCTCTGTTGCGGGTGGACCTGGAGAACCGATGTCAGAGCCTGGCGGAGGAGCTGGAGTTCAGGAAGAACATGCACGAGGAGGTGAGGTGTCCCTTTGGCCCTCTGCGAGTGTCAGATCGCTGCCGTCCTCAGACCGGCTCATTCCACACCCTCTCACTACCTCCAGGTCAGGAGTGAGGCCTACTGTAGTGTTTCTGTTACCTTAGTGTCACGAGTGAGGCCTACTGTAGTGTTTCTGTTACCTCAGAGTCAGGAGTGAGGCCTACTGTAGTGTTTCTGTTACCTCAGAGTCAGGAGTGAGGCCTACTGTAGTGTTTCTGTTACCTCAGAGTCAGGAGTGAGGCCTACTGTAGTGTTTCTATTACCTCAGAGTCAGGAGTGGGGACTACTGTAGTGTTTCTGTTGCCTCAGAGTCAGGAGTGATGCTTACTGTAGTGTTTCTATTACCTCAGAGTCAGGAGTGAGGCCTACTGTAGTGTTTCTATTACCTCAGAGTCAGGAGTGGGGACTTCTGTAGTGTTTCTATTACCTCAGAGTCAGGAGTGAGGCCTACTGTAGTGTTTCTATTACCTCAGAGTCAGGAGTGAGGCCTACTGTAGTGTTTCTGTTACCTCAGAGTCAGGAGTGAGGCCTACTGTAGTGTTTCTATTACCTCAGAGTCAGGAGTGAGGCCTACTGTAGTGTTTCTATTACCTCAGTTTCAGGAGTGGGGACTACTGTAGTGTTTCTCTTACCTCAGTGTCAGGAGTGAGACCTACTGTAGTGTTTCTGTTACCTCAGAGTCAGGAGTGAGGCCTACTGTAGTGTTTCTGTTATCTCAGAGTCAGGAGTGCGGCCTACTTTAGTGTTTCTTTAACCTCAGTGTCAGGGGTGGGGACTACTGTAGTGTTTCTATTACCTCAGTGTCAGGAGTGAGGCCTACTGTAGTGTTTCTGTTACCTCAGTGTCAGGAGTGAGGCCTACTGTAGTGTTTCTATTACCTCAGTTTCAGGAGTGGGGACTACTGTAGTGTTTCTGTTACCTCAGAGTCAGGAGTGAGGCCTACTGTAGTGTTTCTGTTGCCTCAGAGTCAGGAGTGATGCTTACTGTAGTGTTTCTATTACCTCAGAGTCCAAAGTGATGCCTACTGTAGTGTTTCTATTACCTCAGAGTCAGGAGTGAGGCCTACTGTAGTGTTTCTATTACCTCAGAGTCAGGAGTGAGGCCTACTGTAGTGTTTCTGTTACCTCAGTATCAGGAGTGAGGCCTACTGTTGTGTTTCTGTTACCTCAGAGTCAGGAGTGAGGCCTACTGTAGTGTTTCTATTACCTCAGTTTCAGGAGTGGGGACTACTGTAGTGTTTCTGTTACCTCAGAGTCAGGAGTGAGGCCTACTGTAGTGTTTCTGTTACCTCAGAGTCAGGAGTGAGGCCTACTGTAGTGTTTCTGTTGCCTCAGAGTCAGGAGTGAGGCCTACTGTAGTGTTTCTATTGCCTCAGAGTCCAAAGTGATGCCTACTGTAGTGTTTCTATTACCTCAGAGTCAGGAGTGAGGCTTACTGTAGTGTTTCTATTACCTCAGAGTCAGGAGTGAGGCCTACTGTAGTGTTTCTATTACCTCAGAGTCAGGAGTTAGGCCTACTCTAGTGTTTCTATTACCTCAGAGTCAGGAGTTAGGCCTACTCTAGTGTTTCTATTACCTCAGAGTCAGGAGTGAGGCCTACTGTAGTGTTTCTATTACCTCAGTCAGGAGTGGGGCCTACTGTAGTGTTTCTGTTACCTCAGAGTCAGGAGTGAGGCCTACTGTAGTGTTTCTGTTACCTCAGAGTAAGGAGTGAGGCCTACTGTAGTGTTTCTGTTACCTCAGAGTAAGGAGTGAGGCCTACTGTAGTGTTTCTGTTACCTCAGAGTAAGGAGTGAGGCCTACTGTAGTGTTTCTGTTACCTCAGAGTCAGGAGTTAAGCCTACTCTAGTGTTTCTATTACCTCAGTGTCAGGAGTGAGGCCTACTGTAGTGTTTCTGTTACCTCAGAGTCAGGAGTGATGCCTACTGTAGTGTTTCTATTACCTCAGAGTCAGGTGTGAGGCCTACTCTAGTGTTTCTATTACCTCAGAGTCAGGAGTTAGGCCTACTTTAGTGTTTCTATTACCTCAGAGTCAGGAGTTAGGCCTACTGTAGTGTTTCTATTACCTCAGAGTCAGGAGTGAGGCCTACTGTAGTGTTTCTATTACCTCAGAGTCAGGAGTGAGGCCTACTGTAGTGTTTCTGTTACCTCAGAGTCAGGAGTGAGGCCTACTGTAGTGTTTCTATTACCTCAGAGTCAGGAGTGCGGCCTACTGTAGTGTTTCTATTACCTCAGAGTCAGGAGTGAGGCCTACTGTAGTGTTTCTGTTACCTCAGAGTCAGGAGTGAGGCCTACTGTAGTGTTTCTATTACCTCAGAGTCAGGTGTGAGGCCTACTCTAGTGTTTCTATTACCTCAGAGTCAGGAGTTAGGCCTACTGTAGTGTTTCTATTACCTCAGAGTCAGGAGTGAGGCCTACTGTAGTGTTTCTGTTACCTCAGAGTCAGGAGTGAGGCCTACTGTAGTGTTTCTGTTACCTCAGAGTCAGGAGTGATGCCTACTGTAGTGTTTCTATTACCTCAGAGTCAGGAGTTAGGCCTACTGTAGTGTTTCTATTACCTCAAAGTCAGGAGTGAGGCCTACTGTAGTGTTTCTATTACCTCAGAGTCAGGAGTGAGGCCTACTGTAGTGTTTCTGTTACCTCAGAGTCAGGAGTGAGGCCTACTGTAGTGTTTCTATTACCTCAGAGTCAGGTGTGAGGCCTACTTTAGTGTTTCTATTACCTCAGAGTCAGGAGTGAGGCCTACTGTAGTGTTTCTGTTACCTCAGAGTCAGGAGTGAGGCCTACTGTAGTGTTTCTATTACCTCAGTTTCAGGAGTGAGGCCTACTGTAGTGTTTCTGTTACCTCAGTGTCAGGAGTGAGGCCTACTGTAGTGTTTCTGTTACCTCAGAGTCAGGAGTGAGGCCTACTGTCGTGTTTCTGTTACCTCAGAGTCAGGAGTGAGGCCTACTGTAGTGTTTCTATTACCTCAGTTTCAGGAGTGGGGACTACTGTAGTGTTTCTGTTACCTCAGAGTCAGGAGTGAGGCCTACTGTAGTGTTTCTGTTACCTCAGAGTCAGGAGTGAGGCCTACTGTAGTGTTTCTGTTACCTCAGAGTCAGGAGTGAGGCCTACTGTAGTGTTTCTGTTACCTCAGAGTCAGGAGTGAGGCCTACTGTAGTGTTTCTATTACCTCAGAGTCCAAAGTGATGCTTACTGTAGTGTTTCTATTACCTCAGAGTCAGGAGTGAGGCCTACTGTAGTGTTTCTGTTGCCTCAGAGTCAGGAGTGAGGCCTACTGTAGTGTTTCTATTACCTCAGAGTCCAAAGTGATGCCTACTGTAGTGTTTCTATTACCTCAGAGTCAGGAGTGAGGCCTACTGTTGTGTTTCTATTACCTCAGAGTCAGGAGTGAGGCCTACTGTAGTGTTTCTATTACCTCAGAGTCAGGTGTGAGGCCTACTCTAGTGTTTCTATTACCTCAGAGTCAGGAGTTAGGCCTACTCTAGTGTTTCTATTACCTCAGAGTCAGGAGTTAGGCCTACTCTAGTGTTTCTATTACCTCAGAGTCAGGAGTTAGGCCTACTGTAGTGTTTCTATTACCTCAGAGTCAGGAGTGATGCCTACTGTAGTGTTTCTATTACCTCAGTCAGGAGTGGGGCCTACTGTAGTGTTTCTGTTACCTCAGAGTCAGGAGTGAGGCCTACTGTAGTGTTTCTATTACCTCAGAGTCCAAAGTGATGCCTACTGTAGTGTTTCTATTACCTCAGAGTCAGGAGTGAGGCCTACTGTAGTGTTTCTATTACCTCAGAGTCAGGAGTGAGGCCTACTGTAGTGTTTCTATTACCTCAGAGTCCAAAGTGATGCCTACTGTAGTGTTTCTATTACCTCAGAGTCAGGAGTGAGGCCTACTGTTGTGTTTCTATTACCTCAGAGTCAGGAGTGAGGCCTACTGTAGTGTTTCTATTACCTCAGAGTCAGGTGTGAGGCCTACTCTAGTGTTTCTATTACCTCAGAGTCAGGAGTTAGGCCTACTCTAGTGTTTCTATTACCTCAGTCAGGAGTGGGGCCTACTGTAGTGTTTCTGTTACCTCAGAGTCAGGAGTTAGGCCTACTCTAGTGTTTCTATTACCTCAGAGTCAGGAGTGAGGCCTACTGTAGTGTTTCTGTTACCTCAGAGTAAGGAGTGAGGCCTACTGTAGTGTTTCTGTTACCTCAGAGTAAGGAGTGAGGCCTACTGTAGTGTTTCTGTTACCTCAGAGTAAGGAGTGAGGCCTACTGTAGTGTTTCTGTTACCTCAGAGTCAGGAGTTAAGCCTACTCTAGTGTTTCTATCACCTCAGTGTCAGGAGTGAGGCCTACTGTAGTGTTTCTGTTACCTCAGAGTCAGGAGTGAGGCCTACTGTAGTGTTTCTGTTACCTCAGTGTCAGGAGTGGGGCCTACTGTAGTGTTTCTGTTACCTCAGAGTCAGGAGTGATGCCTACTTTAGTGTTTCTATTACCTCAGAGTCAGATGTGAGGCCTACTCTAGTGTTTCTATTACCTCAGAGTCAGGAGTGAGGCCTACTGTAGTGTTTCTGTTACCTCAGAGTCAGGAGTGAGGCCTACTGTAGTGTTTCTGTTACCTCAGAGTCAGGAGTGATGCCTACTGTAGTGTTTCTATTACCTCAGAGTCAGGAGTTAGGCCTACTGTAGTGTTTCTATTACCTCAGAGTCAGGAGTGCGGCCTACTGTAGTGTTTCTGTTACCTCAGAGTCAGGAGTGGGGCCTACTGTAGTGTTTCTATTATCTCAGAGTCAGGAGTGAGGCCTACTGTAGTGTTTTTATTACCTCAGAGTCAGGAATGTGGCCTACTGTCGTGTTTCTGTTACCTCAGAGTCAGGAGTGAGGCCTACTGTAGTGTTTCTGTTACCTCAGAGTCAGGAGTGATGCCTACTGTAGTGTTTCTATTACCTCAGAGTCAGGAGTTAGGCCTACTGTAGTGTTTCTATTACCTCAGAGTCAGGAGTGCGGCCTACTGTAGTGTTTCTGTTACCTCAGAGTCAGGAGTGATGCCTACTGTAGTGTTTCTATTACCTCAGAGTCAGGAGTTAGGCCTACTGTAGTGTTTCTATTACCTCAGAGTCAGGAGTGCGGCCTACTGTAGTGTTTCTGTTACCTCAGAGTCAGGAGTGAGGCCTACTGTAGTGTTTCTGTTACCTCAGTGTCAGGAGTGGGGCCTACTGTAGTGTTTCTGTTACCTCAGAGTCAGGAGTGAGGCCTACTGTAGTGTTTTTATTACCTCAGAGTCAGGAGTGTGGCCTACTGTCGTGTTTCTGTTACCTCAGAGTCCGGAGTGAGGCCTACTGTAGTGTTTCTGTTACCTCAGAGTCAGGAGTGATGCCTACTGTAGTGTTTCTATTACCTCAGAGTCAGGAGTTAGGCCTACTGTAGTGTTTCTATTACCTCAGAGTCAGGAGTGAGGCCTACTGTAGTGTTTCTATTACCTCAGAGTCAGGAGTGAGGCCTACTGTAGTGTTTCTGTTACCTCAGAGTCAGGAGTGCGGCCTACTGTAGTGTTTCTATTACCTCAGAGTCTGGTGTGAGGCCCACTTTAGTGTTTCTATTACCTCAGAGTCAGGAGTTAGGCCTACTGTAGTGTTTCTATTACCTCAGAGTCAGGAGTGAGGCCTACTGTAGTGTTTCTGTTACCTCAGAGTCAGGAGTTAGGCCTACTGTAGTGTTTCTATTACCTCAGTTTCAGGAGTGAGGCCTACTGTAGTGTTTCTGTTACCTCAGTTTCAGGAGTGGGGACTACTGTAGTGTTTCTATTACCTCAGTGTCAGGAGTGAGGCCTACTGTAGTGTTTCTATTACCTCAGAGTCAGGAGTGAGGCCTACTGTAGTGTTTCTATTACCTCAGAGTCAGGAGTGAGGCCTACTGTAGTGTTTCTGTTACCTCAGAGTCAGGAGTGAGGCCTACTGTAGTGTTTCTATTACCTCAGTTTCAGGAGTGGGGACTACTGTAGTGTTTCTATTACCTCAGAGTCAGGAGTGAGGCCTACTGTAGTGTTTCTATTACCTCAGAGTCAGGAGTGAGGCCTACTGTAGTGTTTCTATTACCTCAGAGTCAGGAGTGAGGCCTACTCTAGGGTTTCTATTATCTCAGAGTCAGGAGTGAGGCCTACTCTTGTGTTTCTATTACCTCAGAGTCAGAAGTGAGGCCTACTGTAGTGTTTCTATTACCTCAGAGTCAGGAGTGAGGCCTACTCTAGGGTTTCTATTATCTCAGAGTCAGGAGTGAGGCCTACTGTAGTGTTTCTATTACCTCAGAGTCAGAAGTGAGGCCTACTCTAGGGTTTCTATTATCTCAGAGTCAGGAGTGAGGCCTACTGTAGTGTTTCTATTACCTCAGAGTCAGGAGTGAGGCCTACTGTAGTGTTTCTGTTACCTCAGAGTCAGGAGTGAGGCCTACTCTAGTGTTTCTGTTACCTCAGAGTCAGGAGTGAGGCCTACTGTAGTGTTTCTATTACCTCAGAGTCAGGAGTGCGGCCTACTGTAGTGTTTCTATTACCTCAGAGTCAGGAGTGAGGCCTACTGTAGTGTTTCTATTACCTCAGAGTCAGGAGTGAGGCCTACTGTAGTGTTTCTATTACCTCAGAGTCAGGAGTGAGGCCTACTGTAGTGTTTCTGTTACCTCAGAGTCAGGAGTGAGGCCTACTGTAGTGTTTCTGTTACCTCAGAGTCAGGAGTTAGGCCTACTGTAGTGTTTCTATTACCTCAGAGTCAGGAGTGAGGCCTACTGTAGTGTTTCTATTACCTCAGAGTCAGGAGTGAGGCCTACTCTAGGGTTTCTATTATCTCAGAGTCAGGAGTGAGGCCTACTCTTGTGTTTCTATTACCTCAGAGTCAGGAGTGAGGCCTACTCTTGTGTTTCTATTACCTCAGAGTCAGGAGTGAGGCCTACTCTAGGGTTTCTATTATCTCAGAGTCAGGAGTGAGGCCTACTCTAGTGTTTCCATTACCTCAGAGTCAGGAGTGAGGCCTACTGTAGTGTTTCTATTACCTCAGAGTCAGGAGTGAGGCCTACTGTAGTGTTTCTATTACCTCAGAGTCAGGAGTGAGGCCTACTGTAGTGTTTCTATTACCTCAGAGTCAGGACTGAGGCCTACTGTAGTGTTTCTGTTACCTCAGAGTCAGGAGTGAGGCCTACTCTAGTGTTTCTATTACCTCAGAGTCAGGAGTGAGGCCTACTGTAGTGTTTCTGTTACCTCTGAGTCAGGAGTGAGGCCTACTGTAGTGTTTCTGTTACCTCAGAGTCAGGAGTGAGGCCTACTGTAGTGTTTCTGTTACCTCAGAGTCAGGAGTGGGGACTACTGTAGTGTTTCTGTAACCTCAGAGTCAGGAGTGAGGCCTACTGTAGTGTTTTTGTTACCTCAGAGTCAGGAGTGAGGCCTACTGTAGTGTTTCTATTACCTCAGTGTCAGGAGTGAGGCCTACTGTAGTGTTTTTGTTACCTCAGAGTCAGGAGTGAGGCCTACTGTAGTGTTTCTGTTACCACAGAGTCAGGAGTGAGGCTTACTGTAGTGTTTCTATTACCTCAGAGTCAGGAGTGAGGCCTATTGTAGTGTTTCTGTTACCTCAGAGTCAGGAGTTGAACAGAGTTATGTTTTCACCCATTAATTTGTCTGTCCATTAGAAGTAGAGCCATTCCATCTCACATGGGCCAGGGGGTGACACCACCCCATCAGATTTAGTTGATTTTTGCACCAATAGTTGCTACATGTACATGCACAAAAATCTCAATTTTGGCTGCCAACTCCAATTGGTTACAAAATGGCTGCCATTTTAAAAATCGCCTTTTACACGCGTCGCAACGTGCCCTCCCAAATTTTTAAAACACTTTTATTGCAAAAAAAAAAAAAAAAATCGAAAAATATAGCACCGATTGGCACCAAATTGGCTTCCTCTAAATAATTATTCATGCTGATTCTGAAAATGCAGTCAAATTAGTGATTGCTCCTACGGTTTGGAAACTATTGGATGAAAACCCTTTTTAGGGGTACCTAACTTTGGCCCCCCTTATCTCAATGCTGCCACCTGATGTCAAAATGGAACTTGTTTTATGTTCATTCAACTCTATAATCTCAAAAAATTAGAGAGGTGTTCTGCTTTATTTTGATGTAATCCTCCAAAACATAAAATGGATATTTTGTGAAAACAATATCGCCATGTATACACACATGTACAGAGTATATAGTAGTATTTACAGGGATATTGCAAAACTATGGCAAAAGGTCAGCAGTTTGTAGCCTAGTAATTTAGCATGGATATTTGATCTGCACAATCTGTACCCAGGGTACTTTGCTGACTCTAAGAGGTCACATAAATTGCACTTGTTTACTGCCTTGAAACAAAAACATAGCATTAGTTGAAATGGACTCTCTCATTCGTTAAGCCAGTGGTCTTCAACGTCATTCCTGGGGATGACTGTGTATGCTGGTTTTTGTTCCAACGGCAATAGTAATAGCAGATTTTTAACAAGCTGGTAATTTGTCTTTAAGTGCATTTAATGTTTAGAGCGGTTATGTGCCCTCTTAACTCACAAATTAACAGAAATATCTATGTTTGCCATCAAGAATATAAAAATGCCATACCCACATTGCAATGTATTGGAAATGGCGGCATAAAACGAGAGAAAACGATGTAACTAATCAAATTATAGATGTAGTTGGCTCCTAATCTTTGAAAACTGATTGGCACATCATGACAAATTTATTTGACAAGCAAATGGCAAAAAGTCAAACCAGTTTTGTGTTATGTTAATCTAATTAAGTTCACCTTAGGTTTTTTGAAATAACTTCAAATAGTTGTGTACAGTAGCCTATTTTGGGCTTTATAGATTTTCTAAGCGTCTAATTTGATCTGTTTGAAATGTTATTACTAGAAATTTCTTGTAGTGGAGATATAATCACACCATCTTCTAGGGTATTTTATTCTTCATGGCATGTATGGATGTTTCTGTGTGACATTTGGCTAAAGAGAGTAATTAGCAACTCTAAACATAAACAAGAGCAACACTAGATGTGGCATTTGCCCCTGCCTGAGGCGGCTGAAGAACATGTACAGAAAGCGAGTGTTAGCCATCATCTGCTATATATGACCATTCAGGTCACCAAAAATCAAAAACCTCCGGCGAGTGTGGGAAAGGACTTCAAGATGGCTACCATGGCAGCCATATTGGTTTGCGGAGGGAGCTGAAAATCGATAGGCATCATCCCCTATGTATGACCATTCACCCCACCAAAAATCATAAACCTCCGTGGAGCGGTGTTTACGTTAGAGTGCGACAAAGGAAAAGTTCACGACAGGACGCCCAGACGGAAGGGGTGAAAACAAAAAGTCCCCGACCGACTCTTTCGAGGTCAGGGGCATAGAAAAGCCAGACAAAAAGTATTCTTGGTATTAGTCTCTATACATTTGTGTAACGTGCACGTGAATGTAGGGGCCTACATGGTGATATTGTTTTCACAATATATCTATTTTACGTTTAGGAGGATTACATCAAAATAAAGCAGAACTCCTCTCTAATTGTTTGAGATTATAGAGTTGGAGTGATGATGATGAGCATAAAACAAGTTCCATTTTGATATTAGGTGGTAGCATTGAGATAAGGGGGGCCAAAGTTAGGTACCCCCAAAAAGGGTTTTCATCCAATAGTTTCCAAACCATTGGAATGATCATTTATTTGGCTGCATATATAAGAATGCCAATAGGTGCTATAGTTTTTGATTTATTGCGTAAAAAGGGTTTGAAAAAAGTGGGAGGGCACGTTGCAACGCGTGTAAAAGGCGATTTTTAAAATGGCAGCCATTTTATAACTAGTTGGAGTTGGCAGCCAAAATTTTGGGATTATTGTTAATGTACTTATAGCAACTGCTGGTGGAAAAATCAGGACAATCTGAGAGACGGTGGTTACAAATGCTCAGGCTACTGGCCCATTTGAGATGGAATGGCTCAGCAGGATTCGGGGGAAAGTTCTGGATTGATGAAACTGTGAGGAATAGTTAAATATGATGGCAGTAAGAGGTGATTAGATTCTCAGAGATCAAGGTCAAGGTCAAAATCACAGAGAAGGTAAAAAAGTGGTGGTGCCCTCATCCATGTGTCCTTCTTGTTTTAATTTTGGTTTTTTGATTTCCAGGAACAGGGTTGGACAGTTGTGTTTTGGGAAATTATCCAGCAGTGAGTCTGCTCTAATGTTGAAATGGAACTTGTGCCTTTTTTCAGATTTCTGCTCTGATCATCTCTCATTAATGAATGAGTTTTTGTGAGTCCGTCTCGTGGAAGTGCATGTGCTGTAGAGATGAGTGGAAGCCCTTGTCGCTGATTTGGGCTCGTGTCCTGCATTCTTCTTTTACTCATTGATGAAACGGTCTGTGGTGTAGATGAGCTGTGACGGGAATGTATCTATCTCCGCCCTCTGGCGGTGTATGAGGAGGGGTGGGGTCAGGTCATGTGACCTGAGAGGGCTCTGATTACTCTGTGACCCCGAATTTGGGTGTGATTTTCGCGTGTGCCTGTGTGTGTAACGCGGCCTCTCCCGCCCTGCAGGAGCTGAAAGAGACCCGTCATCGGCACGAGACCCGTCTGGTGGAGGTGGACTCGGGCCGACAGACGGAGTACGAGTTTAAACTGGCCCAGGCGCTCGCCGACATGCGGCAGCAGCACGACGAGCAGGTCAAAATATACAAGGACGAGATGGAGCAAACTTACGCCGCCAAGGTGAGTCTCGAACCCAGGCCCCAGCATCTGTTCGGGGGCCCCGGCAGCCTTGCATCTCCTCTATGCTGAATTTGTGTATCGGACTAAAGATCTGGATCCAAAATAATGTTTACGACTGAGGTGTCAAATTCATGTTTTTTGCCGAATGGAAGACCAGTCTTGAAACAGACATTATTATCCCCCGCCAACACGAAGTGGGAGGGGGATATAGGTTTGACCTCCGTCCGTCCGTGCGTCCGTGTGTGCGTCCGTCCGTCCGTCCGAGATAAAGGGGACAGCTTTACTCAGAAACTACTACAGATACAGTAACCAAATTTGGTGTGTAGCCTCAGACCATAAAGGCCTTGATTGAGTTCGAAAATGAGAAGCGCATGATTGGCGGGGGATGTTGTAGACCATGTCGACTTGTTTACTCTGCGATGTTTGAGTTTGTGGATTCTATGAAAATGTAGAAATAAACATGTAATTAAAATACAGAAATGTAAATTTCAGCCTATTTGGTGCCAAACAACTTCATTTGTGTGTCTGTTTTGGATGGTGAGTTTGGCTGGATGAACAAATCTTCAGTAAACTCAAGTGTTTACGTGTGCCTTTAGCTGTAACGGGTGACACTCACCTTGACCTTAGCCTGGTCTGAAATTGCGCGTTCTCTGTGTTTATCGCTGAAGTGAGAACCCGCAGTGCTGTGAACCCACGTGGGTTTCAGTAAAAGGTGGTATGAAAGCTGTCACCTTGTGCAAACGCTCTCACTGCGTTTCCTGTGAGCCCTCGGTCAGGAAACCAGCGACGGTTCAGTTCCTCTTTGGTGGTTTCTGTTAGCGTTGTTGCTAACGCGCTACCATTCGCTCGTGCCTATTCCGCTGTGCCTGTTGGCCTGCTGCACGAACGCCTCACTCCCATATTAACCGTGTGTATCCCCCTCAGCTGGAGAACGCCCGACTCGCTTCAGAGATGAATAACTCGTCGGCTGGCATGGCGCGAGAAGAGCTGAGGGAATCGCGCCTCCGCATGGAGAGTCTCGCTGCTCAGCTGGCCAGCCTGCAGAAGGAGGTGAGGGGGGGGGGGTCCGGGGGCCCTGGGGGGTGGGGGTGGGTCCTGCACAGCCAAAAACCACACTGCTGAGAATAGGGTGATTCAGGAATGTGCGCTACTCTGCTTTGTGTATTTGTGTGTTTGTGTGTGCTTGATGCATTTGTGTGTGTGTGTGTTTATGTTTGTGTGTATGTGTATGTGTGTGTTTCTATGTGGGGGAGTCGAACAATATTCTCTCAGAACTAAACCCTCCATGTCGGGTTTTGTGGTTTCCTGTCAGTGAAAGCCTGAAGGACACTGATTTCTTCTGTATTTATTTGTTTATTTATTTTTTTTGCCTATCAGGGGAATCAGGGGAATCGGGCATCTCTGGTGGACAGAAATGAGTAATCGTTTCCCCTGTGCAAAAGTATCTGGAGGTGTGAGAAATCACTGATCGTTGCGCAGTCGTAATCCTTTTCAAGCTGTCAATTCGTCTCCTATGAAATTCGGGTTTAGTGTGGACCTGACTCATGATGAGACCATCTTTATCATTTAGTAACTGAGTTATTGTACTGTTATGACTATGATTGTTTAATTCATAGTGCTTGCACCTGCAGTTGCAGGGGACTGTCTTTTTAAGCTTTACGTGACTAATAATTGTGTTGTGAGTGTATTTCCTGATCTGTATTGTGGATATAATGTTGGTGCCGATAATGTTCCGTGCTTTATACCATGATGAAGTTGGCTGTGTAGAGTGGCCTGTTTTGGGTTTACCCTTCAGCCTACACTTCAGCCCTCCCTTGTCCTCGGTACAGTTGGGGGCCCTTTTGAGGCATGCAGTGTGAATTTGGGGTGATTCAGTGGTTGCCGGTGTGTTGCCTTGCGGTAGGGTAGTACCCAACCAGTTCCTGTCTGTGTGACGTTTAAACATCCTTCCCTTGTTTGGAGTGGCTTTCCTGTGGGTACTTCGGTTTCCTCTCTTCCTGAAACGCATGCAGTGCATCATGGGTACACTCCTGCAGTTACCTTTGGCCGAGGTTCTGGCATCAGTGCTGGACTGGGTCTCTGGGCGGCTCACTGTGGCTCCCTCTGATTTACAGGTTGGTCACTTGTGGTGAGGGAAGAGTAAATTGGCTATTTTTTCCCTGTGTGCGGTACAGGGGAGATTTTTCTGAGTTTATTTACATTTTTTTTCCTGACCAGTTTGTGGGCACAAATCTGTTTTTGCGGTTCAGCTTGTATTCGTCACACTTCTAAATGTTCTTCATCAGATACAAATCTGATCTGTGTTCATACGTCCTGTGTTAATGGCCCGATAGAATTTCTAAAATATTTTTGTGTGGTCGTAGTACATTTATACGCATTTGACATCTTTGTTTCTGTGGCTTTCTGAGTTTGGTGCAGAAGTCGGTTCACCCTGGTGGTTTATATGGGCCGCAAACAAAGGTGAACAGGAGCTGTCATGGCCGAAAGATGGACCTCAGCCAGAGGTTGGAATTGAGTGTTTCGCGGTGATATGCGAGAGTATCGAGGAAAAGGCGTTGGCTGGTTTGCAGGGAACAGAAGACGCATGGATGCTCAGTAAAGCCCGTATTAGGCTTGACCCAACGCTGTTTCCCTGCAGACCCGCGGGTGGCAGGACCGCATCAGCGAGCTGGAGGCGGCGTTGGCTCAGGAGCGGGACGCGAGCCGTCGATCGCTGGCGGAGAAGGAGAGGGAGATCAGTGAGATCCGAGCCAAGATGCAGGAGCAGCTGGATGAGTACGAGCAGCTCCTGGACGTGAAGCTGGCCCTCGACATGGAGATCAACGCCTACCGGAAACTTCTGGAAGGAGAGGAGGAGAGGTGGGTCTGCCTGCAAATTCTCCTGCTATGCTTAGATTCTCAAACCGATTCACACAAGTTAATGCGCCTGACAACCGATCATGAATACCGCCTGCTGCTATGCTAGCTGTCAACTGGACACTCTCTTTAAAGTCTGTTGAACTGGCTACACAGCCTGAATCGTGTTATGCCTGATGACCGTGCCCCGAGGGTCCCAGTGTGAACCAATTTTTCAAAGGGCGACGCTAGTGTTGAATCTTTTTTGTGAATGAAAAACACTGCATATGGACTCCCACTCTGTCGACTGTTTTGCTTACATCTGGTTCATTGCAGCTTGTGATGGTCTAGTTATTATGTTTTAGTTTATTCAGTGTTGGCCTAACTGACATCAGGTTTAGGACCTTTGACGGTCTCTTGCATGTTGTGTAAAAACATATTTAGAGAGAAAAAGCAGATTTT
The DNA here is from genome assembly GCA_029721435.1 of Gymnothorax reevesii. Taxonomy (NCBI): domain Eukaryota; kingdom Metazoa; phylum Chordata; class Actinopteri; order Anguilliformes; family Muraenidae; genus Gymnothorax; species Gymnothorax reevesii. Next base: position 14,302,697 of record CM056583.1, on the reverse strand, counting down.
GAGAAACTGTGTCCCTCTGGGGTTGAGCTCTTGTCCGATAATGAGAATGACTTGGCAGTTTCTTATTTATTATTTACAATAATAATAATAATAATAATAATAATAATAATAATAATAATAATTATTATTATTATTATTATTATTATTATTATTATAAATATTATTATCCCCCGCCAACACGAAGTGGGAGGGGGATATAGGTTTGACCTCCGTCCGTCCGTCCGTCCGTCCGTGCGTGCGTCCGTCCGTCCGTCCGAGATAAAGGGGACAGCTTTACTCAGAAACTACTACAGATACAGTAACCAAATTTGGTGTGTAGCTTCAGACCATAAAGGCCTTGATCGAGTTCGAAAATGAGAAGCGCACGATTGGCGGGGGATGTTGTAGACCATGTCGACTTGTTATTATTATTATTTACTGCAAAATACACTGCCCGGCCAAAAAAAAAGTCACCGTTTGGAAATTAATGAACAAATTCTAGAATTGGATCATTATTGCGGTTATTAATATGTTTCAGCTGGCAATAATCATTTTTCCCCTGACTGATGAAGCGCATCGCTACTCATTTCTCAAAAAATCATGTCGGAAGACACATCCCTTGCTGGTGGAAAAGATGTTACAGTATTTCAGAACAGGCAACTTATTGGCCTGTATTTAGCAAAGAAACTCATGAATGCAAAAACAAGTATGAGGAATCATTTTCACAAACATATTTGCCACCACAAAGTCCTGATCTTAGACACAGTAAAAGTTATTGGGATGCGCTCAAGAAAGACCACCGAGTGGTTCAACCATTATGTCGAGAAGACAAGATCTCGGCCAAAAATTATGGCATGTATGATCGAAAATAAATGTTCTGGCATTGCATATAGTTGTCAAAACAATGACAAAATGAATTTGCACTGTAATCAAAGCTACAGGGGTTCCACCTAAATATTTGAGTGTGCGACTTTTTTTTTTGGCCGGGCAGTGTATTATGAGAGTATTTTTTATCAGCATCTATGGCAAAAGGACTAACTAGGTTTTTGCATTCAGAGATGTACAATATCGATCGTCAAAATGATGGGGAAAAAAAACTAGCAATTATGTTTTTGCAGTGGGTTTGAAAGTTTTTTTTATGTCTAACTCCACCATCTGCTTCCCTCTTGAAGCCATTTTTCAGTCATTATTGGCCTCTGAATTATGAATTCTGATCACGGATGTCCTGCATATCCAATATTGTGTCTTGGGACTATCCTGACAGATCATGTGATGCGTATGCTGCTGCTTAATTGGTTAACTCAACTTGATCAGTTTTGGCATAACAAAAATTAGAAACTTAAATGTGGAAAATTGGATCAACTTGTTAGGTTTTTGCTTCACTCACAATTGAATACCGATGACTTGGTAGTTTTTGCCGTAGCAAAACATGGGCTATCAGATTTTTATGCATCTTGCTGTATGTGATGAGGCAAAGCCTAGTAAGTACAAAAAAAAAACAAGTTTCAACCAAAATTAGACTTACTAGGTTTTTCTATGACACGAGCTGTTGGCCTGTAGCTGTCATCTATATAACTTGCTGACAAAATTTTAAAATTTGCTGGAAGATTAGCCGACTTGTTTTAAGAATAGCTAATGAATAGCAAAATATCTAGACTAATATATGATAATCAACAAAGCAGGTCATAGTCCAAATAGGTTCATACTGTCTGTAGTGACTAATTAGCGTTGACGTTCTTATTTTCAGACAGAGAAGGTTTTATCCTACCTTGACATGTTTCGACAGGATACTCCCGTCTTCTTCAGAAGAGTCACTGATGTTACGAGTGACTTGTTTTATCAGCTGATGTTAGCGAGGCCACTGTCAGATTTGACAGGGCGGCCACGCCTCGTAACATTAGTGACTCTTCTGAAGACGACGGGAGTATTCCGTCGTAACATGTCAAGATAGGATAAAACTAGAGCTGCAACTATCGAATATTTTTGGAATCGGGTATTCTGTCGATTATTTCTACGAGTAATCGAGTAATCTAACGAATCTTACTTTTTTGTTTTTAAACAATTAAATAAATTTTGTACAATGGAATATGAAAGGCCTTTTAAAATGAACAAACAATTGCGGTTTTTTTCCTCAGAAAAAGGTTTTTATTTTAACAACTTTCAAAGTTGAAACCATTGCTGGCTTAAGAACTAAGCCAATAAAACAATCTTCATCTAAGACAATAAAAATAAATCTTTGCTATGTAAATAAAAAATTAAATACAATTCAGCAGTGGTCCCTGCCTTTGCCCGTAGTCAGCTGGGATAGGCTCCAGCTCGCCCCGTGACCCTAGTGAGGAATAAGTGGGTATAGAAAATGGATGGATGGACAATTCAGCAGTCAGCCATTCAAAGTGGTAATAAAATTCAGCATTTCAGTCAACAATCCAAAGCAGCCTAAACCATTAGGCACAAGAACTAAGCCGATTGGTATGAATTTGGCAAACGTGTATAAGAAAGTGGACAGAGAGAGAGAGAGAGATTAGCTCTCCCTGTATAAAAAAATCAAAACACCGAACTTCTCAATGAAAACTTTAAAGTTTAAACCATTGCTGGCTTAAGAACAAAACTCTTCACCTCATATATGAACTATACTGTATGTGTACCTGTGTGTGTATCAGTGTTGGTGTGGACAGCCGCATTACTAGTCTGACAAGTATGAACTGACATGACAAAAAAGGTGTTTAATACAAGTTTATCTGCGGACACCAACAGGCTATGCGTAACCTAGACGCCCCGCCCCCCCCCCCTTTTTTAAAATTGCGCTTGACGTGAGTGACTTCCATGCCTCGTTACTACAGACTAACACCACAGGCTATGAATACTGTACGTTTTAACAGGCGCTAGTGTTAATATCAATCTTAAATAAACGTTACTTTGTAACGATGAAGTGAGGGCGTTTTCTTTTTAGGCGCTGCAGTATTGACGATGTGCTGTTGCGATCAGGTTTGCCTGATTAACAATCAGTTTATTAACTGAACAGCTACCGCCAATGCATGACATGTAATAATTAACGAATGACAAAGCGATTATCTGTTGGCCATGTTGATATAATTGATGTGACTCCGCAAAGATGACAATCTGCAAAAAATCTGGAACTTTCGCTGACTTCGCGGCGATTACTTTCGTTGTTATCACTCAGCTGTGCGTCTAACAACGCACTTGAGCTGTCACTACATTCAGACGAGAGAACGGATTCTCCTGACTTGTTGCTCAATTAGCCTCGCGAACTAATTTACGCAAATCCAGAAATTATAAAGACGTAGGCGATTGATATTTTCCATCGTCATTGATGTGCGGAAGTAAACGCCGTATATATTCGTAGTGCAATGTATAACAAGGCTTTCAAAAATAAATTAGATTCTCATCGGTTCCAGCAATCAGTCTGAGCAACTGTGTTTAATTGGGGAGGTAAACTGCGAGAGGTGTCTGTCATTAAGAAGTGAAAGGTGAGGTTATTGCTGGCCCTGTGTTTCTGCCGACGGACCGTCACTGGAACGTTACATTTATAAATGTTATTTCTATGTGTATATTGAAACAGGGATATGGCCTATCTGAACAGCGCTATAGTTAACATATACAGAATGCCGCGATGATACACAAATTAAAATAAAGAGTAACGTGACATTAATTAAACGGAGCCTCGAGGTAAGGAATTTGCCTCGATTATTTTTTGTACTCGAATTACTCGAGTTACCCGAGTAATCGTTGCAGCCCTAGATAAAACCTTTTCTGTCTGAAAATAAGAACGTCATAGCTAACAAAGCAGGTCATTCGTCATCGTTGGTGTGATGTTGCCAACTGAATCGGCAGCGGAGTTGCTGGTAGATATTTAGCGAGCGTGATGGTTATTGCAATCGATGCTAAAAGCCGCTGTGTTGCTGACCAGTAAATGGAGACATTCCCTCATGAACACTCTTTGACACATCCACCCAAACCCCGCCCTCTTATCTCCTATAGGCTGAAACTGTCACCTAGCCCCTCCTCCCGAGTCACAGTGTCACGTGCCTCGTCCAGTCGCAGCGTACGCACCACGCGCGGAAAACGCAAGCGCGTTGACGTGCAGGAGTCCGAGGCTAGCAGCAGCGTTAGCATCGCTCACTCCGCATCTGCCACCGGCAACATCTGCATCCACGAGCTCGACACGGACGGCAAGTTTATCTGCCTGCACAACTCCTCCGACCAGGTGAGACCAGAACGCGCCCGCACACACATCCTTGCACTTCTATCCTTATGAGGACATAACATTGACTTCCATTCATTCTTTGTGTCTCTACAGCCTTTCCCTGATCTTAACAATAAGCCATTTATGCCAAACCCTAACCCTTACCCTGACCTTAACCTATCCCTAATTCTAACCTTAACCCAAACCCTTACCCTAATCTTATCCTATCCCTAATTCTAACCTTTACCCTAACCTTAACTAATAAGTCACAATTTGCCTTTGTAGAGGCTAGGACACACGAAGGTATCCTCGCTTCCCGATAATGTCCCCACTCTGGAGGGGGGAAAAAAAATGTGTTTTGGTTCTCAATTTGTAGCAAGTACAAGAGAACACACACACACACAGACGCACACTCCATGACACCTCTGACCAGGTGAGACAGCCCTCATCACGCACTGATGCTGATTGTAATGACTGATTGTGATTTTGATGGTTTTAATGCAGTGGCTCTCAAAGTGGGTCCTGAGGGACAGCTGTGTTTTCTGATCCGAGTGCTGTGACAATCCCAGAATTTTCACAAGCTGTTAATTTTTCTTCACTTGGCTCTTTCCCTGTGGGAATATTTATGCTCTTTAGTTTATGTTCTGTCAGAAGGATCCTGGCATTTTGTCTTGTGTAATTGCTGGTAATACGGATCAATAAGCACACTGTGGACTAGGGAATTATCTGTTATTGCAAAGCGATTTCTGGCATTATGTGGATTGACGTTACACTGTTCCTCAAAACTCCAGTAGATGCTAATTTAGTAAAATGGCTGCTTGTTAAAATTCTGGTCTTGCAGCTGTGGTCATAACAAAAACCAACAAACGGTGGTCTAATGGTCTGATTCTAATAGCCTTATTCCCCAGTCCAACTGCTGTTTTTTAATAGTTTATCTCTGATACTAATGGTCTTGGCGGCGGGTTACAGTTCTGCTTCTGAACGCATTACCCTCACGCTCAGGCGCTAACGGAAATCGTCTGCAAAAAGACAGCGAGCTGCATTCTGTTCGGTCCCACTTCTGCATTTCACAGTTCGGCCGCAGCGCATCGCTGGTGTGAAATCAGCCCGCTGTGACTGAATGCAGCGCTCTGCGCAGGAAACTCTGCAGGAGTCAAAGCGTCACACTCTACTGTCACTGCTGCTGTTACCCAGCATGCACTGATGCTGATGTCACATCCTGTCAGAGCCTGGAGGCTGTACTGGTGAAGTTCATGGGTGTCCTTGGGGGAGGGGAGGGTGGAGATTGCTCATTCAGGTGATTGAGGCTGATTGGCTTTTCTCTGCAGGATCAGCCAATGGGAGGCTTCGAGATGACCAGGACCATTGGAGACACCTCGGCCACATACAAGTTCACCCCAAAATATGTGCTGCGGGCGGGACAGAAAGTGATGGTAAGGTGGGGTGGGGGTAAAATTTTATTTATTTATTTATTTATTTTCTGTTTATCATTTATCATGCAGAATTTATCACTTGAGTTTATCTCTTGTTGAAAAGTGGATGAGGATAATTTCAGCTTGGCATGCAACAGGCGCTTTATGTATGTCACTCACAGCACATGCGCGTGTGCACACCCACACACACACACACCCTCGCACCCTTACCCCCCTGTGTAACAGTGTCACCCCCCCCCCCCCCCCCCCCAGATCTGGGCCTCCAATGCTGGCGTGAGTTCCAGCCCCCCCACTGACCTGATCTGGAAGAACCAGAGCTCCTGGGGCACAGGAGAGGATGTGCGTGTGGTGCTGAGGAATCCCCAGGGAGTGGTACGCACTGCCAGCCTCCCATCACCAGGGGGAGCATCTCCTGAAATCAGCTCTGCTCTCACTGCTCGTCTACCACCACAAGGGGGGGCTCCACCTAAAATCTGCTCTTTGTTGTTATTGAGCCGTGTCTCCTAATCATTCCTCCTGACCAGAACCTCATTTTCCTATCAGAGCTGCTCATCATGACAGCATTTTATTCCACAGGGATCAATAAATTTGGCCCTTAAGTCCTAATTCGGTACTTTATTCCTTTACCTCTGGTAAGAAAGTGAATAATTGGTGCTACTCACTGGCAAATCTGTACTTCCACCGAATCCCAGGTCAGAGGAGGGGGAAACCAGCGCATCTCGCCCCTGAGATTTACAATTTCAGGAGCTGGGCTGGTGAGTCCTGTGGTGGAGATGGCATGTTCCATTGTGGGCCTGGTCTGGTACCGGATCTCGCTCACCGGGGTCTTAATTAGGCAGGGAGGAACTGGAATGGAAAAATCAGGCTTCTAATGCGCACCTGGGATGTAATTAGCTCTGTCTAAAGACATTTCGGGATTTTAAATGTCACAGTCACATTAGTCATCATGGTTAGTAATGGGCTGCTGGAGAATTCTGAGGTGACATCACGCTGCTGTCAGAAGTGATATTTCCCATTAGTTTCAGCCATCTACATTTTAAAAGATTTCACTTTTCAAGTACTTCCTGTTATTTCTTAAGGTTGCAGATGTTGTCAAGATTTGTCATTATGTCTCCAATGTACATATATATTTTGCTTTTCTTGACTGTCATCAAGTATAATTTGCATTCCCTTTTTTTTTTGGTCCAAAAAGAAAACTACACTTTCCATGATTCTCAAACTCAAGGGAAACCTGTGGTCACCAGGGTAGCCGACAGCAACAGAAGGATCGAGTTTAAAAGCATCATTGGCTTCAGTCCATGGTCTCCTTGAACTTGATTTATAAGCAGTGCACACACACACACACACTCACCAGTTTTCCTTGTGAATTTGGATTTATGAAAACTAACTTGACATAAAAACGCAGGCAATTGGGCTCCTGTACGTCTGCTGAATTTTGAGTTGACAGCAGTTTATGAAGTTGATATTCATGGGAGTGTAGCAGGCCCCATGGTTTCATAAATTAGAATATTTTCAGTGTACGGCGCTTCTTGCTTTGCATACGTTTACGGTAAAGACTGTTTTATACTTGGAAGACGTGTTTGATGACCAAAGTTATGTCAGACAGAAAAAATTTCCGTCCGATGGAATCCTAAATCTTTGAATTATTTGTAATGTCGCCGACACTGTCGTTGGTTGTCTTATTTCATTGGCTGGATGGACCGAGAGTTCAGCAGTTGTCATGGAGATAGGCAGTTGATACAGTAGCATTCTTAGATACTTGATGAGCAAGAAAATGGGTTGGTTAGTTATAAAGAAATGACTGGAGATGATGGTTTATGTTGCAGACATTGTTTTTGCGTGGAAGAGTATGTATCGTACAGTACTTTTCTTAAGTCGCTTGTCGACGTGTCGTATGAATATAAAACACCCTTTAGTTTGACATCCATGCATGCACTTATATACGAGACTCCTGATTTTCACAGGAAGTGGCGGAGAGGACCACCGTCTTTAAGATGATGACGGAAGACGAGCTTCGGGAGGAAGAGGAGGATGATGAAGGAGTGGACGTGGTGGACGAGGAGCCGTTCATCCAGCCGGTAAAAACCCTTTGCTGCTTCTCCTCTGAGGGGGGTCTGTCTTCCTCTCCAAACTAACTCTGGCTGCACTGGAGGATTTATTTGAACTCCATTTCCCAAGATGCATCTTTACTGCCAACCCTTCCCTTAACTAATCAGTGTTTGAGGGCTAATGTTGCATAAAAAATGGGCCCTTTCCTCAGTGGTCGAGGGGATTTGAATGTTATTGCCCACAAATTCAGGCTCACAGGCATAATTTTTTATACAATCATAATCCTCAAAATCCAATTTGCTGGAGTGTTGAGCCTAAAATCTAAAACTCACCAGCAAAATTTTTGTAAAATGTTCAGTGTTTTAATTGAATATGGCTTATTTCCCTTGGTATAGTCTTCTGTAAATGTTCTGGTATGACTGCACGGATTAGGATCCATTTCTTCACATTGTGCACAATCCCTCTGGATTTTACTGAAGTTGATTAATGGAATGTGCTGAAACTCTCCAAAAATAACTTCGGTCTCTATCAAAATCTATTTTTATTTATTCCTTCATTACTTTGCAGGGAGAACCTCGTGAAGCGAAACGCGGGTGCTCGATCATGTGATGGACATACCCGGCCCACCCAAGCACTCACCCAACTCAGCTACCCAACATCCCAGCTACCCAACCCTCGCGCAGTCTTCTCCAGGGAGCGCCTCATTCGGCCACACGAGACTGTGACCCCCTCCCCCCTCCCCCGTCTCTCCCCTCTACCTGCCAGTTTCACCTGCCGACTCAGAACTACTCGGAACTATTTTTATACTTCATTTCAGGTTGTATCTTACCCGACTGGTGTGAATCAATTTTTTTAACTTTTTAAAATGCAGATTTTCTTTTTTTTTTTTTTTTTAAATATGTGAAACCACTTTTGGAACATTGTGAGATCATTGTTCTGTTTTTGTTGTTTTTTTTTTTTTTTTCTTTTCTTTTTTTTTATAAATTTTGTGTGAATGGTGGGTCGTGTTTTTAGAAGCTGGGAGGCAGGGTTTTATGACGTCGCCATCAACCTCCAGCGTAGGCCACGCCCTCCAGGTGCTGTGATGCTTTATCATGTACGACATTGCTATCCTGACTTAATTTTATTTTTAATAGCAATTTGAAAACTACTTTATAGTATGCATTTTATAGTTATTTTTCTTCTAAAAATAGTTTAGATGACAGGGTGTTGGAATGTAGATGATACTTTTATGTAAAACGTACAATAAAGTTTCAAATTTGAATAATTTTGGCCTATGTGTCCAGTCTAAGCCAGAGAAATGCAACCCTTTTCCTACACTTCTGTCGTAGAAGTTTTTATGTCAACCCTAATCAGACACACCTGACTCTACTAATTAGAAGCTTAACAGGAGTTGTAGCTGTTGAATGAGTGGGGCTTTGTTGGTACCGGTACCCTGCAGGACAGTTGATTTACAGCAGGCTTCATTAACTCACAGCATTCAAGGTCCGCAAACTGCTAGTTTTCCACTCTTACTGAATTGGGTGTGACGACACTCTGGCCAATCAGAGGCACTAATTTAGTTAGTTTAGTTAATTACGTGGTAGAATCGAGATCCAAGGCTGGGGTTGGATTTGAAGGCGAGAATTGATGATCCCTCATTTAGGGAAGGGGTTTGTAGCTCCAGTGTTGTATTGCAGACGTGTGAATGGTTCATTACCATGCGGTGTTGCACCACTAGAGGGCAGCAGTGCGTGTGTAGTTTAACCGTACACTCTCTCAGTGGGGATGAAAGAGGAAGTAATCTGTCCTGTCCGCGAAATTTTTATTCCCACTTGTGTTCCGCACACCAACCGAAACTCATTTGCATACAGCCAATCAGCAACCTTGTGCCGGACCTCTGAAGGTGTGTCTCGAAACAGTTTCATTTTTGTCTCTCTTCACTGGCCTTGCACTAGCAGATATTTGGAAAAATACATTCATAATTCATTTATCTAAATGGCAGGCTAGACAAATGATTTGGCCGACTGTTTTGCTGAGAGCAAGGCGGGCATCTACGATGTACGTGCAGTATTCTGAGTATGGACTGCGCAGTCTGTGGTTCTGAGACCGTGCGTCGGCGTAAGGCTCGTAAAGACAAAAAAATGTCTTGACACTCCTTCAGTGGTACGGAACAAGATCGCTGATTGGCTGAACGCAAATGAGTTTCTGTTGGTGTCCAGAACTCCAGTGTCCTGCCCTCAGCAGAAGAGGAAGGCCGTGTCCGAAACCACGCTCTACGGTCTGCATACTCTATTCTCACTACACACTAGTCACACTACACACTACGAACAAACTCTTCCTGTTGCTTATTCTTCTTTCTCCTCAGCAAGTTTTTTTGGCGGTTTACATCATGTTGCATCTTGGGTAATTTGTGTATGAATAGTGAACGTCCGGTGCACCCACAAAATATCTGCCCGAACTTCCCGAGGACACGAACTCGCTCCCCACGCATAAGTGAACACCCTACCCCCTAAATCTGATGTCATTGGTAGTGTGAGTAGTACGTTAGTGCGCAGTTTCGAACACGGCCGAAGTGTACCACGAGACATCGGATGGTGGGCTGTGTCCTGTCTAGGTGGTAACCCCAGAAAAACACCGGGTTCTGGACCAATTAATGCTGTACTTGGTTTGAAAATGGTAGCACACCGGTCTATTTGTTGTTTTCTGTAGTGAACAGTCTAGCCAGTTACTCTGGAGGCTATGTAGTGAGGACAAGAACCTTGTTAAAATGTATTAATTGTTGTAAACGAATACTTGCTTGCAGGCTGGCCTATCCACAACATGCATGCACATTCTTTACAGCAGTTCTGAAGAGGTCTGCTGTGGCATTGACTGAACAGGTAGTGGGCAGATCCAACGCATCCTGCTACTCCACAGCAGTGTTCCAAGTAACAAGTCACAATATAAATCTTGTGAGTTTTGCAAATATAGAGTCCCCGACCCTGAGTTCTGCTCCTGGGAGTACCCTATCCACATGCGTGGGAAGGGATGAACATGGAACATGCACGCTGTGTGCAACCTCAGTCGGCGGGAGCATTCGACACGGTGAATCCGAGAAATTTGAGAGTCGGAACTAAGATGCCGTAAACTCCATTTTACGTCGCCGTTCTGGGTGATCAGAGAATGATTTTACTCGCATCGTCTAGTGCTCAAAACTTGCAATGCAAAATCTGTAGTGCGTCAATAACTTTGGGATCGCATTTTAGCTCCACTCCTCCAGAAGTGGGAGTGGCAGGGTGGCCATATTGAAAATGGAAGTTGTCCTTTTCAGACCTTTCTAATGACGATAAAGAGCTAAAACTTGTTGTGCAATTAGTAAAGAACAGGTCTCAACATTCAAATGAAGGGTTTTGACAATATCTGAAAATGGTCATTTCTTGACCTTCGACATTTCTTCTCCCAGAGACACTGACTGTATACGCATAACCTCTAACCTCCAGCGATCACAGATATTGATCAAGTTTGATTAAATTTTGAATAAAAACATCTGTAGGATATAAAATTCTTTGATATTTCATTATAGCCTCGTACCCCACTCCTAAATGGGCGTGGCTGGGTGGCAAACCAGTTGAAGTTCACGTTCGCCTGAGCCTCTGGTGTCTTTACAAAAGCTTCGCTCAACTCCGATTTGAATAATTTTTTGAGGAGTCTGCGCTTGGACTCAAAGATTCATTTATGCTGATTGGATTTGCCAGAAACAGATGTTTCTGTCCGAAACGGGTGTTATATTCAAATGCAATTTGCATAAAATTACTGGGAAAAGGAATCCATTTCTATCAACCCCTCGAACACTTGTGAAATCTTGCAAAAGTATTTTCTTCGCTGAGCAGTTGACCTTCTGAGACCACATCTCGATGTCTAGACAGTGCGCTCTAGAGTGTTATTTCTTCATTTCTTAATATTTGTTTGCATGATTCTTCACTAAATCGGTGTAGACGGGCATCTCTGTCCGTACCTGCATGCCTGCACTGTATATCGTATAGTTGCAAGGTCTAAGATGGAAAATTAATTTGGAACCCTTTGTTTCCTGTCGAAGGGAGGAATTAAATTGCATTTCGTAATCCATGCATTACTATGTGCATATTATGATCACAGTTAAGCCCACATACCCCCTTTTTGCACATATTCCTTCAGTTGGTATTTTTATTAGATTTATTGGTCAATAGGCCTCTCCTGTGTTGTATGAAACTAGGACCTGCTCGTGGTGAACATTCTGCAAAAACCTGTGGAATTTACTGCAAGACATTAATAATATGGGACCTGTTGGAGAAGCACAACAAAGGAAAAATGTCTTAAACAAGCAAAATTTCCATTTAAGTTACGACTGCAGGTGTAACGGCTAATCTGAACACCACACAGCTTAAGATTAGTTATGCTTAAAGGCCATGAATGATCACACTAATCATTTTCGAGTGCAGCCACTGTCAAACCAAATGCATTGTGCAAAAGTGCGAGGTCTAGATGATTCAAATGTGAATTTGATCTTCTCCCTTCAAGCGCGAAATGCAGCTATTGTTGCTCAAGGATGTGAGATATCAAAATCATACCTGTTGAAAATCTATCATGTGGCAACTCAAAACAAGTTAGACTTTCAACAGCTTAACCCTATAATGCCCCTATATCATATATGATACACCAAATTTGAAGGACTATGCCCACCTGGTAAGATGCAACAGGACCACGACTGCTCACTGTATCATATCTGATACACAGTTCTGCCCCCTGGAGGGAAGAAGTGCGATTACAAGAGTCTCTCCCCGAGTCATTCACTTCAAGGTAGTAGCTCCCATGTGAATGGGAATTTATGAATTTCCTTGGACTTTGGCAGTGAAGTTCAGCATTCCAAGGTAAATATTACACAAAAACTTATTCTTATACATGTTAAAGGATAGCTATAGATAGTAGAGAGCATAGAAATAATTAGAAATTTTGAATGTTGAGTTCTGGAGGAGTGCTGATTTTTTGGCTGTATCAGATATGATACTCCTGGAATTAGAGGAAGTTCTGTTCAGCAATGTATACTTTGCTGTCACAAAACCTAATGATGAACAGTGGATCTGAATACTACCCTTCAATACTTCAAAAATATTACTGGGTCATATTTTTCCCATAATGATGTCTGTGTCTGGGCATTATAGGGTTAAGAGCATTTATTTATAGTTTTTTTTCAGTGCTTTAAGGATTAATATTTCTCTTGTTTTCTGCATTATCATGCAAATAAGAAAATTCACAGAGCCACGATCCCAGCATTATGGCTGTCTGGGGTTACCTGGAGAGGCGGAGCCACTGCATGTCTGCGGAAGATTTTGGGTCGAGTTCTCCGGTCTGCTTGTGAAAACCTTCCAGGTGATTTTCTCATAAAACACCAGGGCGAGGTACTCAAGAAAGCTGATGCCATTTCAATACCTAAGAACAATGACACAAAATAGTGACCTTAGAATTACAAGGTACTATCTGCCCCAGAAACACATACAGAACCAGTTAAAAGTTTGGACACAATTTGCTAATATCACAGAACTCTGTTTTTGGAGAAATTTAAATGGCTGAACTTCTCTATATAATCTCGAATGGAATCTGGTATCAGGTAAACAGTCAGAAGTTAATAAAGAATAATTAATTTGTTCGAATAGTGTCCAAAATTTTTGAATTTGGGAAAGACACCATATTTTGCGAAGTAAACGGACAAACGAGCTGCTTCCATTCCCCAGTGGTTGAATTAGTCTCGCTGTTTTGGGACTTATTGGGCAAAAAGGTCATTGAGAACCAAACCACATGTGCAGCTCATCTTTAGGAACTTAGATGCCGCTTTGCTGCAAACTCATTATAGCCATATAACTGCCAGAGTAAAAAAAAATTAAAAATATGAGTGTACTCAGCATTTATGACCAGAAAACATTCTTTGTCAGAAAAATGTGGTTACGTCCAAACCTTTGACTGGCTCTGTGTGTGATAGAACCTTATAATACTGAGGTCACAAAATATTGATTTGGTTTTCCTCACGTGACACAAAAGGTAGGATCGGGAGCACTTGATGTGGGCCGTGTTTGTACGTGTGTCCGATCTTTGACGGGGGACTTTTGTGGTCTCGGACAGGCTGGTATTTTTTTCTTTCAAACCATTGTTTCTTGAGCATCTTTGCTTTATTTATTTTTCTTAACGTGTACTCAATACTTTACAAGCACATTCCTGTATTTCCCACATGAGTTTCTGCTTTCAGTTTGAAGGCTCAGGTTCTTGTTTGAAGCGTCTTTTTAAATCTCCTGAGAGATGAGCCCAGATAGCAGCTGTGAGTTTATCACAAATCTTAAATTGGAAACAATATTGGAAAAAAAGTGCTGCGAGTGAACTATTCCTCTCTAAGACGAGGCTTCTCTCTCCACCGCAGTGGTACTATGATGAAAGCCAGGATATGAAATTCAGTAAATCAAAGCAAATATTACAGAGCACCAAAGCTGAGACAAGCCGCCCGCCCCCCCCTTTTAAAAAAGGATGAACTCTGAGAAGACCAATCTCCATGCCTTGTTCACAGTACCTTGCAGAATAGTTATAGAAAGTGAGATTACAGCAGTTTTTCTGCAGTACAGAGCGATCAACAGACCTGTTTCTAGAGGACATCTGAGTGTGATCTGTAAATTCGTGGACAACAGCAATTATTGGTGCATCTCTCACAGTAAGCACAGTCAGTAAGTATTTTGCCAGAGTCCATGTTCTCACATTTTCCCTCTGTAATCCAGTACACTGGATTTGCAAACAATGAAAAGTGGGTTAGAGACCGACTGCTTTAATATGCATTTACTGCTCATTTCCAATATCTGGAATCCTGAAATCACAATATTTGAGGTTAGAGATTTGATGGGTTTTCCACCCTCCCGTTATGGAGGAGTTGAGTAGCAGCAGGTAGCACTGCTGCATCACAGAGGGTCTTGAGTTTGAATCTGATCTGGGGCCTGTGTGTGTGGAGTCTATATGGTTTTCACATGCACTAAATGTGGGTTCTCTCCATGACTCCGATCACCTCCTACACTTCAAAGACATGTAGGTTTGGCAGACTTGAGACTCTAAGGCTACGCTCAGACAGCAGGTCTTGATGCACAATTCGGATTTTTTGAAGAAATCTGATTTTTTGTGTGCTCGTTCATATTACACATCATATGCGACTTCTATCAGTTTTGAGTATGAACTGAATGCGACCTTGAAGTGACCCTCATGCGCAAAAATGGCTGCTGTTATTGTTGTTTTTCCCGTCACTACTCCTCCTGGGACGCAGATTTGTGACATTTGTCGCATTTCAATGACGTAAAGGTCTGATAAATGCGACCTGGCCGTTCTGACAGCAGTAGGATCCGTATCGGATTTAGGACCACACATGAAAGTGGTCTGGGTC
This sequence comes from Gymnothorax reevesii, assembly GCA_029721435.1. NCBI lineage: Eukaryota > Metazoa > Chordata > Actinopteri > Anguilliformes > Muraenidae > Gymnothorax > Gymnothorax reevesii. The sequence goes on along the minus strand of CM056583.1, from coordinate 14,287,627 downwards.
AGATTTAAAAAAATCGGACATGTGCTATTCAGACTGTCTTTAACCGATCGGATGCAGGTCACATAGGGGCAAAAAAATCGGATTTGGGCCACATTTGCCAGCTGTCTGAACGTAGCATAAATTACCTGTAGATATGAGCATCTGAGTGAGCAGTATGTGATTTGACTGCTACGTGTTTCGGAAAAGACCTGATGGCTCCATTTAGCTGTAAAATAATATGCTGAATTTTACATTAAACAGTAAATAAACAAATGTACTTGGGAGTCTGGCGTAAAGACTGTTTGGCCAATCAGAAGCACTGATATTTCACTTAATTAGTTGAGTACAGGGAGAGAAGAAAAGCAGGACTGGATTCGGATTCGTGGGCCAGATTTGATTTCCTCACATGATGTGAATAACAGAACTGCGGCCTTTTTTTCTTTTTTCAGCGTCACTCCAAATAATTTTGCACTGCTCTGTATATCCCACAGCCCAAATATTTACTGCATTATAGTCCCCTGCCAGTGCTCTTTACACCACCGCTTCTGAATCTTGAGCTAATGTGTCGTTGGTGTAATCTGGCCTGTCTTGAGCTGGTCCAAGTAAATGATTCTCTCTTATCCAAATCCAGCCCTGCTTCCTTTCCTCCCAGGAAATTATTACTTGATCAGGTATGGTTTCTGATTGGCCAGACCGTCCTCGCACCTGACTACACAGTAAAGGGGTGGGAAACGAGCGTTTGTTGGCCATCACGGACCGTGATTTGTGACGGGGCTCAGGCATTTTCGACGAAGCTATTATGATGTACAATCACCGGCTCGTAACTATTTGAAGTCCGTTATTTTGGAGGATGTGCTAGGTATAATCTAGCGCTAAACGCAATTGCGTTCATGATCATCCAGGTTTGGATTTACACACCTGGTTCCACTAATCTGCGGCTTTAGCGAAGACTCCAGGAGCTGAGTACGTAAATGCTTGACTGAAACGAAAGCGTACGACCACACCGACTCTTTCAGGAGAAGGTTTAGATTTCCCAGCGTATATCACCGTAGCTTGTCCTTTTTTATGGCATTTTGCGCACCATCAACATCTCATTTGGCGCCGTTCTCCCAGAGACATCAGCTCCCCAGCAGCCTTGGTCAAGTCTTCGCTCGCCGAACGAGAGTCACTAATTACCTGCCTTTCAAAGCCACGGAGGCCTGACGAGTGTAATTATCGGTTATTGGGCGAGCTTGCCATCTTATACCCCATCCTGAGCAGGCTGCTACATTGGCTGCCCATCATTTTGACACTGGAGCCACACCTGTGGTCAAGCCCCCACCAGTCAGCATGTGGGCCGTTGCTGTTTCTGTGCTCGCGTCTGTGTGTGTGATTTAAGGAGAGAAAAGTGAATGGACCGGCGGTTCACAACTCCTCCAGAAAAGGCAGGTGTTATGCCATTTTTCCACCCCCTCGGCAGCTTCCGAAAGAGCAGAATCGAATTTGCCTCTGGCCTGCCCTCGGTGTAGTTATTTCGGTCACATGACCCAAGGTGACTGCATTCCTTCAAGTTATATACTCTATATATCATTGGCCGATGTCATGTATGAGTATTTTATGTAAAGTACTGTATATCATTCATAAATGGAGATTTGTTGGAGATTATTTCTGCTGCCTTACTGGTCAGCCATTTGTTCATCATTTAGCACCCTCTGGTGGTGTGTCTGTAGAAAAACGATCTGATGCAATACCACTTTGTGATGAAATGTAGTCTTCCAAAAAAACTATACAAATATTTAATTATTGATTACACTTTCATTTCAATATGTTTTCCACATTTGTCAAAACATTTCATGTACAATAAGTTGATGCTAACAGCAATGTATAGTTTCTTTTTTGGAAGAGTATAGACCGGTGCTTTCTAGAAGCTTCTGGCATCTTCTTGTCTGGAGGGGGCTGGATCACCCAGGAATCCTGTAGATCTTTCCAGAATGTTTCTAGTCTATATAAATGATGTGATTTTGATCAGTTTTTGTTTTGGCAACAGAGTTACATAGTGGCATTAGAGTGTTATTTTTAGATTAAACAGCGGATTATTTGTAGAAGTTTTAAAAAAAAAAAAAATCAGTGAAGAATAAATTTGTTTAAGTTGTCATCGCTGGTTTTCCTTGTTGTGATTTTCAAGTCATAACACCTACTTGCATCGCTCCCAACTATCACGTCTCTCACAGTGTGATTTACAAGTAAGAAGTCAAATGTGTGGCATCTTTGAAATGGATAAATGTGAGGGAATGATACCTGGATGCTCCGAAGCTTTCGGTAGAATAATGCTGGATACGACTGACTAATCGCATGAGATACTGGGGTTGAGATGCTGACTCGTTTTCAAGCTGACGGTAGCCAAAGAAGAATGCTCTATTTATCCTGTTAGTCTATATTGTTAGAAATAATTTATGATTCTGAGGAAAAGTTGCCTTCGATTTTCGCGGGGCAAGGGTATGCTTCCTCACGAGTAAACAACCGGGTCAAGAGAAGGGTGAGAGTGGTTTGTCCGCTTTCGTGGGTATGGTGCTGATGCATATGAACTGCTGACCTACTTACTGCTTCGATAGTCAAATAGTTGGTATGAAACCGAATCACTTCGTACATATGTGGCATGGGAATTTATCCGCACATTCACTCTTTCCCTTTCAAGAGAGCTTTTTTGTTCATTTTCTGATATTTTTTATTTCTCCAAAATTAAGTCAGTGTTCACTGCCTCCATTACTTTGAATAGCGGCAGTGATTCGCCTACATGAGCACTAGAATATTTGGTTAATATTAACTGATCTTACAGTTAGGGTTAAGTTCACATGCTTTTTAAAACTGGCGATTCACAAGTAATAATTGTCTTTCCTTCACTGGAATTTAAGCAATTCAAATCTCATAATCCTGAACATGATAAAAGTCAAATCATCAAATCACCAAATTGGTTTCAGTGGTTTTAATAGAGGCAAAGAAATGACATTGGGCAATATAAATATGGCAGTTTTAAATAAGTGCTTCATATCATTGTCTCATTCTCCCAATTAAATGGTTATGCATTTCAACTAAAACCTGAGGGCATTCGGAGGGAAGTTAGGATGAATTGAAAGGATTATTCAACATACGCTCAAGCTCTGCCTCGTGAGCACATGGTATGAGTTAAACCTTCACTCTAAGTACAAAGTAAAAGTTCCCAGCAAAAACCTCATTGTCTAAACCAATATCCGGAGGCCAACAGCTGTTCATCTCCTAGAATATGTAAACAGGGGAAGTTTAAAAAAAAAAAACACAAATGTAAATTCACATTGAATCACAACGTTGCCTGACAACCAATTCGTAGCCCGGTCTACAGCAAAACTGCTTTAAAAGAATCACAAATACAAAACAAACATGGCAACCGAAAATTACAAATGAGTGAGAGGGGAAAGGCATATCTACTACCAAACCAAAGGAGTAGAAAGGAAACAAATATCACACTTCCACGGGTGGACATTTTGTCTAATACTGACTGGAAAACATTGAATCTGAGTGTGAAAACCCACAGCACACAGTATTTAGCTTTAAACAGAGAAAATCTTAAGACATCTGAATGTGAAGCACACTTGGTAAGTTGGCAAAAGTCCACTGACATGTTTTAGCTTGACATTTTGTTATGTAAGCGCACAGACAAGACAAGGGTCCGCATGAACCTCAGGGTAGTCTCAAGGGAGCTAATGACTACTCTGTTAGACTGTGGGAAAAGCTGCAGATGCCACTCAAGACTTGAGCTCCGCCCTTAAGCATCACTCCATCCACAGGAAGGGACTGTCTTTGCAAAAAAAAGTGTCTTAGCTGTTCTTACTGACTTTCTGCCTCTGACGTTCCTTTCAACTTACCGGCGTCGAGCAACACTCCTCTTCAAAAAGACTGGCAAAAAGCACTATTTCCACTTTTACTCGCAGTTTGTAAACTGCTGCAATTGTCATCTAACATCAATAACCCATATTGAAAAAGTGTGTTGAAACCCTGACCTGTAAACTTAAAGCCTCATTTGCGGGTGCTGTAATGACTCACTGAGTGATTGCATTAGCACTAAACGCGCAGTGCTGTAACACATTCCAGCCCTGCTGATGCGGTTGCTTCAAGGCAAACTTTTTAGTGGAAAACCTTTCTCTTGACCTCCAATCAATCACACGCTACGTCATTTCCATGCTATGCATTAGCTGTATTGATTAAGTGGACCTTTGGGGTTTCAGTCGATATCACTTGTCCTGCCTTTATCTTTAAATGTCAAACTTTATCAAACCGAGTGTTAATCACCTCACATTTTGTATTTTTTTTTTTTTTCACAGTGCAAAACTCAAGTTGCCTAGACCGACTGCGATTAAAAAGGAACAATATCAAAAATTAATTCTCAAAACGAAGGCTCGCATTTGTGGCGGTCTGAATTGAGGCCGAGCTCCGGCCCAAAGCACGCTGGGAATCCGAGGGCATTGTCTCTGTATTTTCAGTTGCATTGTGGGACAGCGCTGTAATCCCAGCTTCACCTCCAGGGTATTCCACGGCCATGAAGCACCTGCTGCCCCTCAAAATGGGCATTTGTTGCATTTCCGGTTTTCCTGCGACGTTCCTTCGCGAAACGTTCCTCTTGCTTCCATTACAGAATACTGCGGCCATCCCACCGGCTGTGCGGAACCCCTTAAGTCTTCAAAAGAACCACCCCTTCCCTCTCCCTCCAGCACACAAATAATTCCCATCTCTTCCAGGGAGTTGCAGGAATTCTGGAAATATGTCCATCGTTGGCTTTTTCCGTCCGGCGGTCAGACGATAGTTTCTTTGGAGTGGCGTTTGATGGGAGGCAGGCCCACGAGGGACTGCTGGGGAATGGTGTCGCTGGCGTGGGATTTTGGCAGCAGGAGTACCACTCTCTGATTGGCCAGCCTCCACTCGTTATACAGCCGACAGTGATACCGGAGAGATACCTGTGGAAGAGGAAGAGGCGTTTCACAGTGGAGTCGATATGACTGCACTTTTGCACACAAGCAAATTCATCTATGTGAGAAATGACACACACGTGATTGCAGATGCTATCGTGCACAAGCACGCGTGTGAGGTGGCTCTGTTGTTTAGCCACAGGTGGGTAGCGCTTGAAGGAGCTTTGTCACAATTACTGCGCATGCTTGCAACTTTGAACGAAGTAAATCAGTTCAAGTCAAAATCTTGAAGGTATTTTTCCTCTATAATTATTGCCGATGGCAAACCAGCTTACATTCTTTGTGTCCCTTGACTAAAATGGCATGTTGAATCCTCGAATTGGCATAGAAAGCTCCTTAATATAGCTCAAAGACATAATGCCGGACTCACTAAAATACACAAATAAAATGGAAAACGAAGACGGATTGGCAAGGACGGAATCAGATTCTGACTTGCAGTCAAGCAGATTCACTTTCTTAGGATGTATGTTCTGAGCATGTGCAGTAATCGGGACAGTTCCTTTAGCCCCGCACAGGAATATTAGTGAGTAGAGGGCAACTTTGCTTCTACCCCACTTGGGAAGCTCAAAGAGTTTTTATTTTATTTTATTTCCTATACAGGTAGTTTAGCAGCAGATAGGTGACATGAAGGTTCCAGAAAATCTGGTCATGGAGCCATTTTGTTTCCATCGCATTATCAGGCACAGTCTCAAAGTGATTGAGTTTTTTTTTAATGTTTTCTCAATTCCAAAGATTTACCTCTCATATGCTTTTCAAAACCATTGCTTACTGGTTTATTGATTTTCCCCTGAAATTGGAACATTTTCCTTCCAAGAAATGTTTCCAAGAAGTTTTGTGCGATGGAAACAAAATGGCTCCTATTCTTGAATTGTCATGACTCTATGGACTCTCGCAGGGAAATAGCCTCATTGCTTTTACCCCAAACAGGTTAAGCGAGTGTGTTTAATCCCATGCAGGAAATTAACAAGTGACGCAAAACTCTGTTTTTACCTCACATGGGAGGTACAGGGAGTTTTTTACTCCCACACAGGAAGCTCGCGTACAGGAAGCCAGCAGGGAGTGTCAGTGTTTCAACCCCACACAGGAAGGTTTGCCTGCGGCAGGGAGCTCACCAGAGTCCAGAAGAGGTAGATGGTGAAGAGGGCAACGGTGAGGGCGATGAGACCCACGGCCTCCAGCCGGCTGGAGAACTGCAGGTGATCCACGGCGCCTCGCAGGCACAGCCACCCCGAGATGGTGGCCAGGGGTGTGATGACGAGGAAACAGACCATGTCCCCGAAGAGAGTTCGCTTCTCTCGGCGCAGCCCGGGGCTCCTTATCCACTGAGAGAGAGACACACACAGACACTTTAACACACCTACACACAGAGAGAGAGAGAGAGAGAGAAATGCACAATAAACATATCCATACTTAGAGAGAGGGCGAGGGAGAAATGCATACTTTAACACGTCTACACAGAGCGAGAGCGAGCGAGCGAGAGAGAGACAGAGGGAAAGAGAAGCATAAACGTAACACATCTACCGCACATTGGGAGAGAGAGAGGGACAGAAAGAGAGAAACGCTCACTTCACATATCCACACACACGGAGAGAGGGAGGGAACAGGCTTTCAGCATTACTCCAGACCCACTGAGGGAGGTGTAGATGGACAGCTGTGTGAGTGCTGTACGTGGGGGAGATGGGGGTCTGGCACAACATCAGGGGGCCCAGAATTCCTGACTTCCTCCTGCTGTCTCTCCAAACACGTCTCCTAAGATACTGATGGTTTGTTTGCTAAAAGCCGCCTTCGGAAGCTTTCTAGCTGAGACTGCAATTAGCAAGATGGGTCAGTATGAAGGTTTTTTCAAAAGGGGACCAGTTATGTGATTTTTTTTTTTCAACTTGTAATATTATAGGATGTCCACAAGGGAAGTTTATAAACTTTTTACGGAAAAAAAAAAACATTAAAACTCCATGATTTCTTGACAATTTTTAACCCTCTGGAAAAATGGGCTGTTCTGAGCGAGTATCCCCTCTATGGAATGAGCTTCGTTCTCATTGGCTAGCGACGAGCCACTATGGCAATGGAGAACGACAATGTCATCATCCCCCAGCAACTGGCAAGTCTCTAAATACAGATAACTGAATAACTAGCTACCAGGCCTTTAAACTGCACAATGAATACAGAAAGGTAACATCTGGAGGCTAAGCAAGCATGGATAATGCATTTGCTGGACTGTGAACTTGTCACCATAATTGTTTTGCAACTCTTTATTGCCAATTCAGTCTTTAGCATTAAAAGTGATCCATCGTTAGCACCTGTATCGAAGCAGCCGTTGGCAAACATTCCATTTACTGCACTTGCCAGCTGTTCCATTATAAGTAGACTGAATTTGATTAAAAACGGCCACCAATACTATCGCACCTATCCACGTGTCTCGTACATTTTTTCTGTCTGAACTGCTGAAATGGTTTCGGAATTCACAGTCAATTTAGAAGCTAGCTTGCTAACTTGGAAATAAGCCGTACAATTATTCTAGAATGGTAATGCCTGCATGCAAGCTGAGTAAGTTAGTTTTGAGAAAAAGTGGCTCTTGGCTAGCCACTTTCTTGGCTAAAACCGAAGTTGCAGCCCACAACTAATGTTTGTTGCCATTTTGTGTTTTGGCCTGTTGCGCCGCCCTCCACCCATCTCCCAATCACAAAGTCAGTAGCATTTCGGCATCAGGGTTGCCAGTTAGCACTGAGCTGCAGCTACCAGCGTTTTGGAGCGCAAATGTCTAACGTTACTAAACCTAAAAGGCCTCGTTATGATTCCGAAACACGTTGTGACAAAATCAGAAACAAAACAAGGATCTGTATAGGACATGCCTTTGAAAGATGGAGACGGCTGAAAGCGGAGAAGAATTTGAAGACCGACGCCAAACGTTGCTAATTTTCTCCTTGGCAGGTAAGATTCAGCTCAGTTTGGCTAACTTTATTCTATTTAATGTAGGCACGGATATTTCAAATAATCTCTACAGTGGAATAACGTTACGCATGTTCGTTCATGGTACGTTAGTGCGTATGCAGCTGGCCGTGGGTCATCAAACTCACTAGGTAACAAATTGTTTGAGAAATAAAAACCGCGGCTCTTCATTGCTAACATTAGCAATGCATTATTAGTCCGTTTCTCTGGCTTTATGCTGAGACGCTTTGGAAACCGTTTAACATTAGCACAGCCATTATGGCAATATGAAATGTAAATCGGTCAAATGAGTCCTCATTCATTCTTTACACATTACAGTATGTGGACTATCCACACAGAAGAGTGAGAGCAAGTTGACCGATATGACCATTGCTAAAGTTAGTTAGTCATTAGTCTCGATCTTTTCTGAACTGAACTGAACACAACCCAGTGAGAGCTGGTCATTGATGATATTGAAACGTTGCCATGGTAGCTCCATGTAGTAGACGTTCTTGCTGGATCCGGCAATCTAGCTGGCAGCCTCTCGTCTGGGGGAGAGGGGAGGGGATACTGCGCTCTGCAGTGTTTTGAGTGTGACTGCAGTACCAGTTTTGGCCACAAACTTACCTATACCTCCTTTAACTAAGGTTACACTTGGAATTTAGTTTGACATTCACAGAAATTGGAAATGCCTAGCCAACTAGCTATAACCACGGCTTCTTTGCATCTTCTGCAAAGCATAATAGGTCCCCTTAAATAAGGCACTGTACTAATCAGTCAGATAAGGTAAAAATCAAGCAACATCAGTCAAATTAGGTATAATTAATGTAATCTATTCCTTGACTCAGTCATGAACAGCAAAGCGTAAACCACCAGGTAGGTAGTCAGGCCAACATATATGTGGGCATAGACAAAGTTATTATTTTAGCTGTCGACGACCGCATAATGGAATTGAAATTAAATCTTGAATGAGCCAAAAATACCAATTATTTGAATGGAATGTGCAATAATGAATATCCATACAGTGTCCACCCGCAACAGATGACCAAGGGAAATGTTCCCAAACAGGAAGTAGCCTGTAAAGACAGAAGAGCGCATCTGCTCTTTCTCCCGAAATCCTCTAACCACCCATCGCCCAGGCAGTAATGTGCCTTAAGCACAAGATATCTGACCTGAGTCTGTTCTGTTACGCAACTGGTGAAGATTCCACAGAGACTTCCAGATGACTCTCTTCATAATTATATTACTTTTGGCATCACCTCATGGGAGAAACATGCTGAATGACCGATAATAATGAACTACACATGGGACAGAATCTGCTCGTAAAGCCGATGTGCACCATTTGATTGCATACCTAAAACTCTGGTGTGCTGAGTAGAGTGGAGGAAATTGTCATTCCCGTGCATTATGGAGCTCATTTCTCACCAAGCGTGTGTTTTCCACCGCAGAAGTGAAATATATCAGTGCAGCCTTTGCCGCCGTGAATCAGGATTAAGCTCGCCATCCCGCCATCGACTGCACGGTTCCCTCTCGCGGTCCCGTGCTAGCAGACGCCGTTGCCATTGATTCCTACGTTTGTTATTCTCCCGGCGGAGCTCTGGCAGGTCACTCGGCATTAATGGCATGGCTTTCCCCTCTTTTTATTGTGTGCGCGCCCCCCGAGGCGGGAGCTGTAACGGAATACGCAGCAAACTGAACCGCATCCAGGCAAAGCACGCGTTCGAGATGAGACAGCCTCTGATTCCCCAATCCGTCATCGTGACGGGACACGCGCTCCCAAATCTGCCTCAGCCGTTATTACCGAAAATGGTTTCATTTTATCAGATTTCCCCCTTTGGTCCTTTTGATCGCTTCCCTTTGTGCAGTTATGCTGAATTTTTCTTTCGGAAGCTTCCAGAAGCAACTCGCTGACGCATTTTACACGAGACCTCGTCTGACCCCGCAGGCTAAACAAGAGGATAAAGGCTTGTTTTTGGCTGCAGTCAAAGTTTTTTTCGGATTGAAATAAACTTGGGGTGCCTTTAAAAATACAAAGATCCAGCCCAGATTGGCTGCACTCACTGAGTGGATGTGTCCCTGCCTTGGCTCCCATTTAATCTTTTTAACGACACATTTATTTGTACAGGTTCATTCTGAGCTCGTCGGCTGACAGCCAAAGAGGGAGGAGTTTACTGAACCAGCAGTTGGAATAAAATCTGCTCACTCCAACCCTGACAAAGCTCACATTCAACTGCTCGAGACCTGGAACAACTGCTAATGAATAGAGAGAGGTGTGCTTTATAGTGTCTCCTGTTATACCACTACTCATGCATGTATTAGATCTCTCCCTGTTGCAGTCAAATGATCAGCTCATTATCAAGCAACTTTATGGGGTTTCTAAAGACCTAATCATTTGAATTACCTGTGCTGGAGCAGTGAGCGATCTAAAACACGCAGGACACGCAGTACTCTCGGAGAGGTGTGGGAAACACTGCTCTGTCTGGCTCTTGCTTAGGCAGGAGGTGGGGTTTATCAATAGCAGTTGTATTGCGGGGTTTTATTGGTTGCGGTGTATTTAATTGATAGGGCGGATCTTGTGTACCTTGGGCAGTGGGCGGGATATTTCGATAGGAGTGTGGATTGAGTGGTAAGGCAAGCAGACCTTGAGCAGCGGGCGGGGTTTATCATGAGGGGCGGGGTTTATGGATTGGGAAACGTCTGGTGTATCTCGGGCAGTGTGTGGGGTTCGAGTGGGAGGGGGGTTTAATGGAGGGGGCAGGTCAGGTGTACCTCCAATAGTGGGTGGGGTTAATTGAGAGGGGTGGGGCTTATGGATAGGGGCGTGTCTGTACCTCGAGCAGAGGGCGGGTCTTGTGCTGGACGCTGAACTGGAAGTGGCAGAGCTCGCAGGTGCTAGTGCTGGAGGAAGACAGCCACTGCTCCAGGCAGCTGCGGTGGATGGTGCCCAGAGTCCCAGCGCACTCACAGGGGGACAGGAGCTCCTCCTGCGCCCCGCCCTCGTGACAGATCCGGCACATCGGCCTCTCCGGCGGTGCGCTGCGGGACACACAAACACACACACATACACGCATTTCTGTAATGAAGAATGCATTCGTTTCTTTATGATAAGCATTTCACAAAAATGGCTTTTCACCTTCTCAACAGAACCTTGTTTAACTGGCAGTTTGTGCGTGACAGTGCAGTTCATTTCCGCGTCCTGCTATTGAAGTGTGAAAATTAAAATCCAGCAGTGAGGGCTGTGTTCTTCTGCACTCTTCTGATACCAATGCATGACCTCCAGTATGAGCTGAGTTGGGGGGGGGGAATACAAATAAAATGCCTGGAATTCCTACCCTGTTCCCCCACATGTAAATACCCTCAATGCTGAAAGTCTACACTCTGTGCTCATACGCATTATATAGTTTGAACTCCAAAAGACAGGGGAAGGCCACATAAATAAAAGCTTTGCCAATGTCCATGCAAGCGATCACACTCAATGAAATTATTTGTTTTTCGCATCCAGTGCGCAGGTGCACAGTGTCAAAAAAAAAAAAAAAGCGTTGTCCAAATACATGCATTTGCACGTGTATCCATACATTCAGTCACACAGACAGGCATGAAAATATACACACGGACACTCGCATTAACTAAAAAAAAAGAAACACAATGAAAAACTCAGACTTTCATCGCCGGAGATGCGTCGAGACGGGAATGAAGACATAATCCATTAAAAGTTGCCTGTTGATTTATATTTGTTTTGTAATTATCGCTATCGCTGCTGTGTATGAATGAGCACCATTAGTCCTGTCTCTTCCCCCCTCTATTGTCATTACTGTCACCGATGGCATTCGCGACCGAGCTCTGACTGTTATTTATGCACATTAGCGAAACGAGAGCTAGCATTTGTTCTGCGACGGCGCAGAGAGGAAATGGGGCGAGGAGGATGGCAGGACGGAAGGGATAAAGGAGAGATGGATGACAAAAGAAAGGAGAGAAGGAGCAGGGATTCAGGAAAAACGAAGAGAGATTTAACCCTTTCAGCGCCATCAGCAACTATCGTTGCCCAATGATGCAAGATATCAAAATCAGATGCTGACGAAAACCGATCATGTGGCAACTCTGTGGGAGCTCTTTTAAACAAGTTTCTACGTGACAGGTTCTCAACAGCTCAGGATAACAACATTTTTAATTCCTTGAAAATGTATTCAGCGCTCAAAGGGTTAACGCGGAAAATGCCCTAAAATCAATCACGATCCCCTTTGCTACTTAAGAGAAGGGTATTATTTTATTCACATTGTTGTTTATGGTGAGGTCAGTATTAATAATCTCCCATAATCCCAGTAAAAGCATTAATAATCAAGAGAGCAGGCAGAAGGGGGTAAAAGGGCCTGTTGGGACGAGGACAACAACAAAAGAAAATGTTTAGCATGAAGAGAAAATGGTTTGGACTATTTTCATTGTGCTACATTATAAGCCACCCCAATTCCAGCAGTTCGCTCCGAGGAAATGGAAGCGATTGAGAAAACACTGTTGTCTTTGGAAACGGTGCAGAAAGAGATTTTTGGTGAGGTAGCCAAGTTGGTTATTTGCTCTTATAAGGAAATTTGAGGCCTCTTCAGAAAAACAACCAAAGTGCATTTCCCCTGAAAGAGCTCTTAAAACACAAAGGGAGAGAGAAATGTCGAAGAACCACCATATCTAAGCAGCAACAAATGCTCAACGTTATTGAAACAAAGAGAATTAAAATGATTAAATCCATAAAGGACCAGAGTTGTAAAATCACTGGCTGTTTGTGCTCTGGATTTACCGAGGATATAGGACGCTGACGACAGATTTCACTCGATCCGAAATGGGGAGAGATGATGATAATGTAATGCAATCTGTTATTTAGCACGCAATGAAATTATAATGACACATTTGAGGAATGATCTAATCAGGGTTTCCCTCATTAATCTGTTCTTCGCCTCTCTCTTTTCTTTATTCTACGGATTAGTAGCATATGTAGACAGCGGGGGTTTATGTTTTCATTCGCTATATGGAAAATAATCATCCTCATTTTCTGTATAGTGGATAATCTTTAGTCTGGATTAGTCGGTTTGTCTCGATGCTTTGATGAAAAGCACTCAGTCTCCATAAGGACTCCCGGGGAACTGCCGCAACACATTCAGACAAAAGGCTGTTCGCAGAAAACAACAAAAGAGGCGGAGCACACGTGTTGAGAAACACACAAGGGAAGGAGAAGTACTTGTTTAAAAACGACACGTCTAAATGGTGCCCAGGGTCGTGTTTGACGCAACAAAACAACAGCGGATCAGTGACAGAATAAATCCAAGCCAAGCTTTGCTGAATCACCTGACGTTTAACAGACCATGAACACAAACAGAATTCTATTGTTGGGCGGCTCATCTTTCAGAAACGCAAAGGATTCGGTTTCCACGAGTACGTTGATTTGTATAACGGATGAGTGTGACTGCTGCTTCAGATGAATGACCCAGTTTTGGGATAAAATTTTGCTGACGTAGCGAAACTCGGCTGAGAAGAACAAACTTGAACGTGTTTGCGGACAAATCTGCCCAAACTGAGTGAGACAAAGTCAACTTTGTTCAGTTTTTTCTGCTGATTCCTGGGCGTAGTGTCCAAACTCAGACACGATCGGGCAGGCCCAGACTGCACATGTTGTTGTCTACTGAGTGGTAGTGCAAAGTTATGTAGAAAATCTTAATATTTTGGCTTGTGTATCAGGTCTTGGTACAATAAAATGGGTAGATGGTCTTGGTGTGGGCAAGGTTGTAGATGATCTTTGTACAGTCGATTGTGTAGACAGTTGTGGTGCAGTGAGTTTTCTGGATGATCTTGGAATGATAGGTGCTGTAGATGATTATGGTGTGGTGACGAGTTTTAGCGATCTTGGCATAGTACCTTTTGTGGATAATTTTGGTGAGGTGAGTTGAGTAGATCTTTGTGTGATGATCTTGGAGTGATAGATACTTGAATATGATCTCCGTTTGTTGACATGTAGATGACTTTGGTATGATTGGTACAGTAGATTACCTCGATGCAACACATTCTCATCCTAATTCATCTCGTAGTGACGCTACCTGACCAAGCCTTGATATACGATGAAAAAGGAGGCTTTTGGCGTCATTATTTGATTTTTAGGGTTAGAGTTCGATTTAAAGTGGCATCAAATAAGGACGCCAAAATCCTCCTTTTTCGTCAACGCTTGGTCAGGTAGCGTCACGATATGACGAGCCGAGATGAAATTGAGCTACGAGGCTTGGTGGATTTTTCCGATATTTTTAGGACAGGGATGAGAGTAGCTCTTAGTGTGTAGGCTTGTGTGTATGATGGGTTGACCAGGTAACCTTGGTATAATGGATGGTGTAGTTGATCTTTGTGTAGTAGATTGTGTGGAACTCCGACAACGTAGCTGCATAGAGTTGTATGAATAATCTTGCTGCAATGAGAGGTGTTGATTGGGGGTTTTCAATTTTGGCCCTGGGCGACGCTGGTTTTCTTTGCAACCACAACTGCAATCCCAGATTTGTCACTACAGTTAGGGGAACGTTCCTCCAACTCCTCATTATGGGTGAAATGGCTATGCCTGCAATGGAGATTGAAAGCGCCGTCTCCATATTGTATTTTTAAATGGCTGTACTGAAAGTAATTTTGCACAAGGTCTGACACGTTTACCGATCAAAGTAACACTCAGGAGAGTTTAATGAGCTGCTCTTGGTGGTTGCACAGATGTGTTAAGCACATTCTTTCCCTGCTGAAGCCGACACTATATTTACACAAAACAGGTATGAGTCTTTAGCTTTGCATTTGAACACCTGACTGTCCAAATAAATGGTTTGATTTAATGACTGTATTCAAAATTACATTAATCTAGAGTCTACTGATTCTTCAAAATGAATTGCTCGCATTTGTTTTCATTTCTCTTTTCAGGCAGTTGTTCCCAATACAGTACGAAGCAAATATGGAACTATCATTGTTCATGGAGTACAAAACTATTTGTGAAAATATGGCTTAAGAGAGAATTTAAGTAAAATGAATGACTCATTAAAATTCTGAGATTACATCCGCAGTTGTAACGAGGACCAGCATATGTAGTGGACCAGCAGGTCCGAGCTTGAGAACTGGTGGTGTCGCTAATGTTGGCGCGGGCTGTGTACATCCTCTTGCTGTGGTGGACTCTCTCAGTATTGCGGCGATGAGTTGGTTTATTTGGCAGCTGTCCTTCCAAAAGCCTGCTTTTGTCTGTAAAGCCAGAGGGGTTATGAGCAGGATTGGCTGGGGGGAGTGGCCCAGACTTTGATACACAGTCCAGCTCTGTGTGTTACAAAGCACCCCGTCATGCATGCTAATCGCACAGCTAAATTTAGCTTGAGCGCTACAGGCCCCCGCAGCGTAACCCGCCGTGGATTACTTCAAAGGCATTCGCGCCCCCAAACTCAGTCCTACGGGGGTGCTGTACCTCTCTCTCCAGTGTGAGTCGGTACTCCAAGCCCCCTACGGCTGTATTAATCTCTAAAACAGGTACCCTCTCCATCTGAGTCTGTCTGAAACCAGCCGATTCAACAGGATCGCATTGTTCTGCTCAGCTATTCACTGTCTAGCTCCATGGCCTGAGTACCATTAACGTCTGTGGATGTAATGAAAGGGTGAGTGTGTGTGTGTGTGTGTGCGTGTGTGTGTGTGCGCGCTTCCGTGCATTCAGTATGTGTGTGTGTGTGTCTGGGTGAGGGGGTGGGGTAAGGAGAAGGCAATACAGTGTTTGCGTGTGTCAGTGTGCGAGTAGCAGACATCAGCGTAATGACTCAATGGAGCCAATTCATGTTGGAAAAACAATGAATACCAAGTCTCAGCTTAAATCCAGACATTCAATTATAGTCCCTTTTCAATCGTGCAGAACTGCTCAATTAAATGTAAGGCTGACTCCCTCGCAAGCACGACTCGATTTAAATAAATCTTTGCGACTCCGGTGAATTTCCAGCTTCAGTGAAGCAAAATCTTGCACTCAATTGCACTAAAAACTTGAGCTTGACAACTTGTGGAATGACGCAAGAGACAGTCAGATGCGGCACTGTTGATTGTTGTGACGTGAAAAGTCTGTTGTATTTGGTGCGCAAGATGAGCTTTTAAAGCGGTCATATTATGCTTTTTGGGTTTTCCCCCTTTTTAGAGTGTTGCATAGTTTTTTGAGAACACGAAACATCCCTAAAGTCACAAAGCCCAAAGTCCGCACTAAAGGGAGTTATTCTCTCTGACAGAAAACAACTCCTGAACTGCCAGAAACACCTCACTTGTAGTCCAGCCTATTCTTTTGGAGAATAACTACATTACACTGTAACACATTGGCATAACACCCACTGAGCGGCTAGTTTAGCTTGCCTTCAAGCAAAGCTAGGCAGACCTAAGGCTGGGAAGAATTTGCTTCGTGAGTATCGCCACATCAAGAAGCCGTTTTCTTCAATTGCACGGCAAATTCCCTTCAAGTGGAGTCCTGAAGGAAGATGAAGTGAAGAATCAGTGGTTAAAATAAATTTTTACCACTTTTCCTTGACAGCACAACCTCAGCTTTTCATTTAGGTACCCTCATTTCACCGAGCGCTACTTCCTGAACCGCGGTTGGCCAATCACAATGCAGTGGGCATTGAGAGAGAAGGCCTTAGAGACAGGAGCCAATACATCTGTTAGAGGCTGAGTGAGCCTGAGGTGCTGCACACATAGCCTGTAGAGCTGTGATCAGGGGCTTTTGGACTATAAAAACATTCAAAAATTTATAAATAGACCACAAAATGAAACCATTAATCTGAGAAACGGTCATAATGTGGCACCTTTAAGAAAAATAGTATTCCTGCTCGTGAGCCGAAATGGCGGGTTTGTGAAATTGCATCATTGTACAGCCCAGCCTTTGAGCCAAATGGCAGTTTGGTAAAATAGAAACATAATGGCTCCAGCCCATAGCCTAAAGGGTGGTTCAGTAAAAGGGGATCACAGTTAGAGCCTGGCTTTTGAGCCAAAATGGCTATTTGGTGAATTGGGATCATTTTACAGCCTTGCCTCTGAGCCAAAATGGCAGTTTATACCTCTGAGTAGGGAACGTCCCCACAACAGTCGACAGCAGCTGGCCGTCCTTGGCGGAAACTTGCATGACGTACTGTGGTTGCCCCCCCGGCTCGTCCATCACGGCCTTCCCCACGTGGTGGGTGGAGTCAGGGCAGTTGGCGTTTGAAGGGGAGGGGACGCGGTCTCTGCAGCCCAGCCCCCGTGAATGGGTGGGGTCAAGCCTGTCAGTCAGCACCTCTGGTAGCTGGCTGCAGCGGCTGGTTGTCATGGCAGCAGTCAGCGGCGATAAGGATCGCTCGGCTTCTGAAGCCCCCACTGCACCTACACGCTGTTTGCCGTCTACACACAGAAAGAGAGAGAGAGTGAGAGAGAGAGAGAGAGGGAGAGGAGAGGTTAGACAGGGTCAGGTTTAACAAACACCTGACCGAATGAAGCTCTTTTTCAACATTATACAGTCTTCATCTTTTCTCTCTGTTTAGTGCTTCTGGGACAGAGAATGAGAGGGTGCAGCTTCTGTAACTGCAGAAGCATTGTTAAGTGCCTTTGCAGTGATGGCGTGCAGGCTTTCTCCCTGTTCAGAGGGAAACATTCCAGGGGCACGTTTCCCAGAAGCTTCATTGCTAACTATGCCAGCAACTTGCATAGTTTGAACTAAAGCCACGCAGAGAGAAGTATACGAGTTGTTAACATAGTTAACATAGTATGTAAGTTGCTTGCATAGTTAGCGACTAAGCTTTGGGGAAACGTACCCCAGTGCTTGCTGGAAATTCTTCTGCAGTGATTCTCCTCCATATTTTACAGGCGGCGGTATTCGGTACGTCTATAGACTGCACAGGGAGGAGTTGACGGAGATTTACCGTCAGCAAGTTTACCTCTGTGACCCTCCCCTTACCAGCCAATCAGTTTCCCTGACTCCCACTGCGCTCTTTCAGCTGCCAGTCGTGTCAGATGAAATTTGGAGTCCCTCCAACAGATGGATAAGCTCTTTATTTCGATTGAAGGGGATGGGTAGACCAGCACGTCAATTGTTTTACACCTCACGCTTTCCAGATAAGTGCTTCCACAAAGGATAATCTCGTCCTTCCTTCCTCCACACACCTTTGTGTGGAAAAGTTCTGATGCCCATTTCCTACCTCAGCGAACACATTAATGATGTCATGAAGGCCGACCTCGAGCAGTTACAGTACCCGAGTTGGGTACTAGAGATGAGGGAGGTGGGAAACTAGCTAATGGAATTAGCTCAGTCTTCAGGAACTTCTTATTGAGACTAATTACATTCTCAGTCTCCCAAAATGCATTTCTGCTTGTGGGCACAATGATCAAAGCCTGAGATTGGGAGAACAGGGGGATTTGGGGGGGGGGGGGGTTATTTATTTATTTTATTATTCTCTTGGGCTCTTTGAATGACACGCAGACCTGCTGACGGGGTTCTCTATATCGCACAAGGAGCCTGATGGAACACAAAACAACTGTTCTCTTTCCCATTGTACAGAATATACAACGATGGGGTAGAAATATGAACAACGTAAAACCAGAGAGGCAACACGAGCGTCTTATACCGGAGAATAGCCTCAGAATATACCGGAAATGACTTTACGTCCAAAATTATATGTGAGTAAGCGGAGATGACCCGCTGCGCGGGAGATCTCCCGACGGTATTTATTTAATTATCATGCAGCAGTTGTTTAAAAAAAAAAATTACGATGACTCTCGAGACTGACGATCTTCGTAAATGTTAATTATTATTATCGCGCAGCAATACACCTGCCAGCGGCATGTAAAGAGAGAGACGCGTCTCGCTCGCGTGCGTCACTAACTTCTCACAGCCCCGCGGCACGAGCAGACAGGCACCGCTCTGTAATAACACACTGCGCGCACGAGCCGTCGCGCATTGACAAGGTGAGAGATCAGACTTTTCTCCGTCTGTCACTGCAGGATTTCTCAGAGAAAATGGCTCACTGGTGTCGGAGAGTATAAGATAATTATAGATGAAGGCTATGCCGTGGGATATCAAAAAATATAGGTGCCTTATAGGAATAGAAAAATCCATTTTCATAACGTATTATTTTAATGTTAGACTGCCGATCATATTGGTACCGTGGCTTTAATTTCTATTCCTTGGCCTGGAGCTTCAATCTAGGGCACCTGGTCTAGGCACAGTCAGGCATAGAGCTCTGCCATGTAAGACTGTAGGTTTGAATCCATCCCCAACCTTTTATTTCTGTGTGGACAAACTCTAGTTTCCTCAGTCTCTCCAAAGACATGAGCAGAGTGAGGCATACAGGAGACTGTAAACTGCTTGTAGTAATGAGTCTGTTCGTGAACGGTGTGTCCCCCCAGGGCTAGGTTGGTGAACTGTGCAGGGTGTGTTCATGCCTTCTGCCCACTGCAGGCTGGGATAGGCCCCAGCACCCCAGTGACCCTGACGCGGTGTGATAATGGATGTGTCTGTAAAGTCAGTCTGTCTCCATGAGATACAGAGAGATAAAGCCTGAAGTGAACATTTTCTATAACTGAGCAATCACTGGAAACCAGGCTACACCCATTATCTCAGCAACTTCCTCAGTGGCTGGATGTATATGTTATCTCATCATTTTCCTCGTCCAATTGCTTCCCCTTCTTCCTGAAAATAACATCCCTTTGAAAGCATCCAACCATTTTTGTTGGTTCAAAGACAGGATTTCTTTACTTTCGGAAGCTTGACTATCTCTGGCAAAACCAGATTAACTGAGTCTCCTTCTTTTGGGCACTTGCTTTAAAGACAGAATACCCAAATACTACCGGTCAAGAAAAAGCCCCAAAGATTTTGCTAGAACACTAAATATGCATAAAAAGCTAAGTCAGTAGCAGAATAAAGTGACACTATCGTTACCTCCTGGATAAGCCGTTTGTGAATTAGGGACCGGTCATCCATGCCAAGATAATATTTATTTTACCGCCCAAGGTCATGCTAACAGCAAATTGATTGATTGATTGATTGACTGATTGATTGATTAGTGAGTGACTCTTTAGTCTCATCACAACACTCCTTCCAAAGCTTCGCTCATCCAGGAGTAAAAAAAAACAAAGACTGCGGCCACAGGTTATCAAAGCTATGACTGAGCATAGCTGTTTTCTAATTTCTTCAAGGAAAATATCCTGAATCATGTACCTTTAAGAACATGATATCACAAAGCCTGAGCACTGGATCTGGACTGAGCATGTGGGCGGAGCGAGAGCCAATCACATTCACAGGTATTTCAGCTGGGCTATTGAGGCAACATCAAGCACTCCCGACATGTGCTAAGGCCAATAGCAATCAACCTCTGAGTCACATGTCTGCATACTCAGACGGCCCTAACAAACCCTATTCCAGGAAATCTTGCATCCTGTAGGTTTTCACTCCAATCCTAACACACGCCTCACTCAACACCTAGAGCAGGGCTGCCCAACTCTGGTCCTGTCGCTCACTGTTCTCAGACCCTGCTCTTCACATTTTTGATATCTCCCCGAATTAAAACACATGAATCCTGATCAGCTCGTAAGTACCTGTATAGTATCCTTGAAGAGCTGAACTGGGCGTGTTTGATAAAATGCGCAGGCCACGGCGCTGAGGAGCAGCATAAGGGAACACTGATGTTGGGGGGATCTACTCCAGCCCAGCGATAACGCTAACAGTGCATCTCATGCAACAGAAAGAGACCCTCTTGTGCTGCTAATGAACAGAATTGGGTCTATTGATTTAGGACTGAAATGAAAATCTAATAAACGATGGATTGGCAGGGACAAAGTCATCACTACCTTACGAAGCACAGGAAAGAAACGAGACACACAAACCTCTCCTGACCCCTGTATGTTAGAACTCAAAAATAATTAGCCGGTGACTGGTTTGGCTCGTACATCTGTCACCCATTAGAGCAGAGATGGAAAGTGAGACGGACCAGTTCGGCTCCTGTGGACTAAACACAGCTGTCTCCCGCTATCATGCGTGTCATAGTGTTTCGGCTATCCCGCGAAACCATGTGACCGCGTCAATATGGAGCACAGACTAGAGCCCAGCCTCACTACAGCCAAACCCGCGGTTTACAGTGTCGTGGGCAGTTTGCTTTTTTTTTTTTTTTTTTTTTTTTAAACTTTATTTTCTAGATTTCGAAAGTGATTATTAGCAGCATCTGGAGTGAGAGAGTGAGTAAGCGTGTGTGTGTGTGTGTGTGTGTGTGAAGGAGTGCGTGTGAGCGTGTGCGTGCTTGTATGTGAGAGAGAGTGATAAACAACATTACAGGAAAAATATATGGATGCAGTTCAGTCTTGGCTGATGAATTAATACAAATGGCCAAATACAAGCATCTTAATACATTCCCTTTTGTGAAAAAAAAAAAAAAAAAAAATCTTCTTAAGATTCAAGCCAGCCTCTTTACCATTAGTAACTTAAGGACACATGAAGATAAAATATACATTGGGCCCAAAAACTGTTGGCAACATTGACTGTAAAAGCACAATATGAATGCTATTATAAGAGACATTATAGAGAAACTCAGAATGATTTGATGCTAAAAATAAGAATGAAGTCATCTCCTTAGCATTTCACATGATTAAGGCGTACGTTTAGAGAGAGTTCATATCGCGCTCCTCCGCAGACGCTTTCAAGATAAGCAAAAACCCCAGACTCTGATTTATCAACTGCTGTTGTCAGTTTATTCCAAAGGCTTTTGATTGGATTGAGATCTACAGACTGGGATGGCTAATGTGGACCATTGATTACTTTGTCCCAGAAATATTTTAGTGTGGATTTTGAGCGGTCATTGTTTCACAGGAAAGTCAATTGACGCCTGAGGCTAAGCCTTGTAGCAGAGGCAAGCAGATTGTCAGCCAAAAATTGCCAGATATTTGGAGCAATCTATTCACCCAGTGATCTTTGCCAGTGGCGCCACCATATTTCAAGTAAGGGATAATTAACGAGGTGGGCATTCCATGGTTTTAATGCAGGACGCGGAGGCAAATAACCGCGTCGGGTGGTTGCCTCCGCGAAGTGCCTTTAAACCATGGAATGCTCACCTTCGAGTTGATTATCCCGCTTATACCATGGTCATTTGCCAGCAATATCAAATCGCAGCATTCAGAAATTTTTAAAGTTTTGCACAAAAATAAAAAAATAAAAAAACACACACGAGTTGATCATTAAACAGGCACTGCGCCCTCTCATACAAAATACTATAGGCCAAGCTAAATTGAACCAGCTATCTTAGTTCATATTACGTTCATGGAGAAATTTTTTTTTTTGCACATGCCGACATCCGTTTACTATCTGATCATTTGATACCGGATTCCATCTGAAACGAAGCTTATGCAGAACACAACATTATATGCGATTATGCAGACTGTAGCCAACTTGCTACCAATAATTACAATGAACTTATGACGGTTTCCGTATAGTCAGGGAGCTGAAATCAGTCTGCCGGCACAGCACGTAGCGAGTGAACTGTGAAGTGGACACGTTAGCTTCCTTTGTAACCGTACACAATTGCAATCGTTTAATGGATAAAGCCTGATTACTTCTCTGCTATATTATTTACGGTCATTATCGCTTCAGTACCTATTGTTAACCGCCCGGTAGGACGCATCTTATATGAGGCCGCTGAATTTACTGGAGATAAAGGACTTGCTAGGTTTCCGTATTACCCAGTCAAATACCAGCTCTAACGTCGCTATGGTTACAGGTTGTCTAGTGGATGAATTTCGAATGGTGAAACGACCGTAGCCGAACTACCTGCGCAGTTCCACGGTTTTAATGCATACCTGCCAGCCAATCAGAAAAAAGTATTCACCCAGACCATGGTATAAAATTGGTATAATGCACCTTTTCTTCAATGCATATCAACACCATACATGCCGATGGTATATCTGACAAAAACATTTTGTTTTGGTCTCCGCTGTCTACGGCACCAATAGCTCTGCATAATTTAAATTACCTTTGCCAAATTGCTAGTTTTTGCTTCTTTGTCTTGGGCTGAAAACTTTCTTCTTACAACCCTCCCAAAGAGCTTAAGGAGGTGGTATCTGATGGTGCTTTTGTAAACCTCGTGACCCCAAGATGCAGCCAAGGACTACAATTCTTTCATCTTGATTCCTGAGGATTTTTAATATATGAAGCACTGATTACTAAAACCCCACAAGTCAAGTCAAGTGTGACTTATGGGTTTTAGTAATGGTGCTTTTTGGTGCTTCATATACATATATATACATATACACACATATATACATACATATACATTTTATTTTTTTTATTTATTTTTTTTTTTGCCTCTCTAACCATCCTCCTTCCCATCTTGAGGAGTAAAATGTATTTGCCTCCTCTTCCTGTCAGGTCTTCAACAGTTCAGTTGAACTCGGTAGTATATTTCATCTTTTACAGATCATCTTGCAGCCATTACCAGATTTATGAAGGTCTAGGGCCATTGGCCTTTCTTGAGCTGCCAGTTCTTTTATTTACTTAATGTTGGTGGATGACAAATGGATTTCGCAGGCAAGTTTCTTCATTTTTAAACCCCAGTGATACGCAAAGTGATGAAACAACACAGTTCCATAAAATGTAGATGAATTGAAGTAGAACTTCATTCCTGGTTTAAATTTGGTTTTTTTAGAGTAATCTTACAGGGTATCATTAACTGTGAAACCTTGATTAGAGGGAATCAGTGTGATGCGTGAATAAAGTAGGGGGCACTCGCACGAGAGCACACTGCTGTGCCAGGCCAAATATCTGTTCCTTTGGTTACAGAATGTGTTCCGGATCCCTTCCAAAATTAAGTTAACCCCTCTTTGGACTACCACCTATCATCATACCAAGTTCCATGCCAAATAGTTCATAACTTTTTGAGTTATCCTGTAAACGGACAGACAGACAGACAAATAAACGGGTGAAAACATCACGTCCTTGGTGAGGTAGTCATTTTATACTCGACTCCAAAAGAAACGCAAGGGTGAGGTATGAACTGTATTTGCTGCAAATTGAACAATCGATTGATTTTTATTGCTTTTCCAGTGAGGCATGAGAGGAAATAAAGAAAGGCGTGTGGTATTGTAATCCTGACACGCACCACGTGCACACGCCAAGCACTTCAGTAATGACAAACATTGAGCTGTTTGTGATGTGTACTGTGACACTTGACTTGTTCTTTTGTGTGTGGTCAATAGCCTACATAAAGCCCACAAAAAAAAAAAAAATGAAAAATGCTACTGAGTCAAGAAAATGGAACGGCTCGTGACACAGGAGAGAGAAAAAGAGTCTTCGACATGTTACGGGCAGGTCTCAGCCGTCGAGAGGTGGGGCGTCATTTGCACTGTCACCCTTCAACAATCAGTCGGCTGTCTATCCGAGAATGGAACACAGGCGCTGTCACTGACCGACCCCGCTTAGGGCAGCCACGAGTGATGATGGCAGCTCAAGAGCGCCACCTCTGGTTACAGCCTGTACGTGACAGATTCCGGACAGCAACCAAAACTGATCATGATGTGAGGGGTCCGAGACGATTGAGGGTGAGTGCAAGTACAGTTTGATGCTGTCTACTTGAGCAAAACATGCGCGAACACGGCCCCTACAGAAAACCCAGTTTTTGCCCATTTACACATGGCTGCATGACCGACAGCGGTCAGTCAGTGACAGTCCCTGTTTTCCATTCTCGGACAGAAACAGGGAAAGAAAGTGCCAAAAAAAATGACACAGAGGCAGGTGCCCCCAGTCAGAAGTGAAGAGTCCTACTCCTGTTGATGGGCAAAAAATGGGTTTTCTGTAGGGGCCGTGCGCATGCATGTTTTGCTCAAGTAGACGGCGTCAAACAGCCCTTGAGCTCACCCTCAAATGTCTTGGACCCCTTGTCTCATGATCAGTTTTGGTTGCTGTTCGGAATCTGTCACGTACAGGCTGTAACCAGATGTGGCGCTCTTGAGCTGCCATCATCACTCGTGGCTGCCCTAAGCGGGGTCGGTCAGTGACAGTGCCTGTGTTCCATTCTCGGATAGACAGCCGACTGATTGTTGAACGGAGACAGTGCAAATGACGCACCACCTCTCGGCGGCTGAGACCTGCCTGTAACATGCCAAAGACTCTTTTTCTCTCTCCTGTGTCACAAGCAGTTCCATTTTCTTGATGCAGAAGCATTTTTCGTTTTTTTTTTTGTTGGCTTTATGTAGACTAATGATCACACCCAAAAGAACAAGTCAAGTGTCACGGTACACATCACAAACAGCTCAATGTTTGTTATTACTGAAGTGCTTGGCGTGTGCACCTGGTGCGCGTCAGGATTACAATACCACTCGCCTTTCTTTATTTTAGTTTTTAGTTTTTTTAGTTTTTAGTTTTAGTTGCTTCCATTTGTTAAGTGCTGACACATTGGCAATTTCAGTTTCCCCCTTAAATATTACGGTTTATTTTTTGATAGTATTTTTGGTCCATTTTCAGTCAGGGGGGTCAAATAATTCCGGAGCCCACTATATTTTCATTCATTAGTTGAGGCCTGTTATTTTAGACATTTTGAGCTGAGCACACAGTGGACAGTTTAATGTCGGGGTCTCGGTCCAAACCACAGTGATATTTTAGAACTGCGGTGATAAATTTCTCCGGTTGTTTTTTAATTCCCTCCGAGCGTGTTCCTCTGTGGTTAAACTGCCTCCTGACACACTGTTTCGCTTGTGCCTGGGCAAATGACCAAGATGTTTTCCTGGGTTTCAAAAGGGAAAATCTTTCTGCATTTCCCCACAAACCTTCAGTGGAATGATTCTACTGTCTTTAAACTCTTGAGATGCTCAATTCGTCCAACTATTTGTACATTTTTATTTTTATAATAGAGCACAATAGGAGCCATTAACCAACATTAAGTTAATTTTGGAAAGTAGAAGAGTAGCGCAGTTTTGTACACTGGACTAAAAACCATTTGCAGATGGATGACTTTTATTGCTTCATGAAGTTAGGCTGAAGGAAGGTTTCAAAAAATTCTGGGTTGTCTTGATCTCTCATGATACCCCTCATTCTAGTGAAATTGCCTTCTGTACACTTTATTATCACTGTGCTGACAAGTTTGAGTGACAGCCTGTGACCTCCCCTCTCCCCTCCTCAGCCAATCAGAAACCTGGCAGATTTCTCAAGCCTATTCACATTCTTGTCGGCCTCGGCGGGTTTGTCTGTGGGCGCTGGCATGTGACAGACACTCGCGTGCGGAATTCGACGCAAACCGTCTGCGCAAGAGAGAGAGGGACAGACGGGCGGTAAAGCGACAGACTCGCTCGCAGTTGGAAAGACAGACGGGCGGCGAACTGGAACCTAGCGGTAATGGGAAGAGAATTACGCCGGAAACGAGTTTTGGTGCGGAGAATTGCTCCTTTAAAACCCCAGCAGAGAGCACGACACTGCTAACACTATCAGCCACACGGCTACGTGGGAAATTGACCTTTCAAAATCAACCTTTTTACCTCTCCAATTACCCGTCCAAGAATGTATCAGAAGCCTGCGCTTATCTTTGTGAATCCATCCGCACACACTCTAATACAGTCAGCCAAGCTTATTCCATCTAAGCCTGTAGAAGTGATTTTTCATGCCAAATGGCAAATATATGAGCACGAGATATCTACAGAGAGAGAAAAGGGTATCGCATTTTATGGGTTATGAATTGCTAGCTTTGTATAGTTTACAAAAACAAAGCATGTCCAAGCAATTTCTGGTTTGTGGGTCACCAACTGATACAAACTCTCCAAAAAGGGACCGAGCCACTTTGTCAAGTGAACGCAATCAGCGATTATCACTTTGACCTGATGGAAATCTGCAATTAATAATTTTGTCTTCAGTGAGCTGATGGGTAAACAGATAATATGGACTCGCAGCGCTTGGCTTGCTGCTGTCCGACCAGTAAATGGGCCACAGAATGACCTTTTATCAGTTTTCGGGGGCAGGCAAACACAAACACTCGGACACAGAAGCGAGTTCAGCAGCTTCTGCTGCGATTAGCACAGCGGGACTATTTCCAAGCTACAAGCTGAGCCTATCTGATAATGGGAGGGGAAGGGGGTGGGGCGGGTGGGGGGCTCTGAATTTCACTCACCGTGAAACTTTTTCTCCAAAAACTTATTTTCTCCAAAACCTTGATTCAGGCTATTCAGCCCCTATGCCACCTCCAGGCTGACTCATTCCCGGCGCTCTGATTGACCATTCTGCGCGGTAATTGAGTTCTCTCCTCCCCAGCGAGCGCTCGGCTGCGCTGAATGGATTCAGACGCTCGTTTCAAACGGCTCAGCGCCTGGCAGATCATGTAAGGTAGACCTGGTACCTCTGCAAGTCCTGCCGCAACTCTGCACATTTATTTCGCGTGCTTGATTATGCTTAGAAATTATGGGAAGCGTTGATTACTTCCATATCTCAGCAGACTGAGGGCATTGGCTAAAACAAGTGGAACCTGATTGGGCGTACCCCAAGGTTACGTGTTGGGACCATTACTCACTTTTTTCCTTTTCAAATATAAAACTTGTATCATTTCCCCCCCCCCCCCAAATTCAGCCTGGCTGATTTGCTGTGCTGTCTCTAACTATTTGGACAGTGACAATTTCTGCTCGCTGGATGAATATGAAGTTAAAGCCAAAAATGTCAAATTTAATTTGACTGCATATAAATATGTAAACTAACTTTGGTCTAAAAAGGTCTATGGGTCCAACTTAGTTAACTTGATATGAATGTAGTCATTCTTAAATCAAAGCTGACTGCTTGCGCTTCAGACTCATTCACTGATTTGTATCTAATCCAGTGTGCTGGAGGGTTAAATCCAATACTTCACCATCCACACAATCACAGACTGGCCAGTACATCTTATGCAGATGAAATGATCTGCTTGTCCGAGTCACTGGCCTCTGCTTCCTTGAAGACAGATTCTCTCACTATTTAGTGAGCAGAGGCGGTTTGCCATTAGAAAGCATTCGAAGGACATCGCTAAATCTAGCAAAAAGGAATTCATAATTCAGGAGGCAGATGTCCAGTCAAGGTAAGGAAAAAAAAAAAAAAAAAATCACGCCCAGCCCAAAGGTGTTTACTGATCCACGAAAAACATTTAAAAATTTAAATGTAAAGAGGTTATATGGTGATTGTGGGTTTTGGTATGAATGGGTGTTTTATATAATCAAATCGTGATTTTTAACACAGCTGCTGATGTATATTGAACTACACAGCTATGCAGATTGGATGCAGACATTAAAAAATGTTAAAAGGTTTGCCATTTCTGAATGTGCTCAGATATGCAGTAATATCTATTCCTTGCTAAGAGAAACTGCACTGGCTTCTGCTGTGACAGTAATGGAAGATGATAAATACACCAAATTCCTTCAAAAGATGTATTTATCAAGCAGAAGAGTGGGTGCTCTTGCAGGCACAGTAAAAGCACAAGGATTAAATTCACTCTGGGGGGGGGGTGTTGTCATAAAATTGGGGTGAGGGAGCTGGGGTTCAGCTGACAGGGATTCGGATGACGAAACATTACCTTATATATGGGAGCTTTGTCAGCCTTCTGAATATAAGCATCAGGTTTAAACAAAGGCATCCTCTCTTGTTAACTTTAATGAGTTGGCTTTTTGGTGCACTTTATAGCTCCCATTAAGAACCACCCCAGGGACAGATTTCTAAACTTAGCAACCACTGATGTCGTAAGAGGCAATAAAGCGCGATTCAAAACTCTATAATTTGATTTGACGTCGCTGCTCAAGCAGTGAATCGCATCCCTAAATTAGTGAAAGCTAATATTTGGATCAGTTTCTTTCTTCTCTTGCTGACGCACGGTGAAGTGACACACAAATGATAATCTGAGTCTGAATTTTATGAGAGTTTGCTGCACTGACTGAGAGGCATTTGTGAATTGATGCAGGAATACTAATTGTTAGAATCAGTGTGTGTGTGCGCGCGCACGCGTGTGAGCATGTGTCCAAGTGCGTTTGAGCACCTGTGTGTGTGTGAGCATGTGTGTGTGTGTGGGTGTGTGCGAGGGTGTGTGCGAGGGTGTGCGCGAGTGTGAGAGCGCCATTGTGTGTGACTGTGCGCGAGCCCAAGTTTGTGAACTTGAATGTGTGTGATAGTGTGTTTATGTGTGTGTGTGTGTGTGATAATAGATGTTCAGGTAACTCGTTTCAAGCGTGCAGCATAACGTGCTTGCATGCATTCATGGATGTGTGGATGTGCGTGTTTGCATGTTGAATAGCGGATGTGGGTGTTGGTGTGTAACAGTGGGTGGTCTGACAGCTTTAGCGTGAGCGCGTGTGATTTCTCCACAGTTGGCAGGGGTCACGCACGTCAGGAGCCATGTGGGGTCCCATGAACATTTTCCTCCAATGAGCACATCAACACTCAAGTCATGCACCAATGGACAACCCCGACTAGCAGCAACACTGGAGGATATTCTACACAGCAAAGAACCTGCAGTGAGTAACACCAGCAACAAGCCTCTCACTTCACATCCATAATCCAGGTTTAGTTATCCAGCTAACTCAGTTATCCTGCTTTGCGAAACAGGGACATGGCATCACCTGAATAAGACTAAAGGGAAAGATGGAAATGCAAACAATTCTAAATCACCAAGCACTTCAGAATACACTCTACTGAACTATATACAAGTAATAACTTCAAAGTTTTGAGAGAGACATCTGTCCATCCATGAAAAAGTCAAACAACATGCCTTTAAAACTTATGGATTTAGGGGACAGATTTTTCCAGCTTTACTCCCTGCAATTTCAAATTGATATCAAGCCCCCCTTTTCCATTTTATTATTCTCATTTTGACAGTCTGTCCTTGCGGCCCAGAAGGCATGATGTCTATGGAAACGACAATCAGCGTTTAAAAGATCAAAGAAGAACATGATGTAATCGAAGCAGGACTCCGTCACAACAGAACGGTAACATCAATTACCCTGCTTGCATTATCTGATGGACTGGATCAACCTTTGCATTGCAGCGCCGGTGATACCAAATTACATCCCTGACATCAGTCTTCCAAACAGTCAAAACATGATAATGATGAGCGCGGAAAACGCGAGGTGTAGACAGTCCAAACGGAACTTAGCAGTTGTGGTGAAAACCCACTAAGACAGAGTAATTATGGGCTACACAGCAACACTGGCGGGCTTTGTGTCTTTATCAAACCTCCCTGTCAGCACAGTAAAAAGCCGAGTCCCATTTCAGAGGGCTGATATCGGCGCACAGCACTTTACCCTGTGCCCACATACACCAGCTTGGTCCAGTGAACAGCCAGCTTCTGTGTATTTGTGTTCCATAAACAGCTTGGTACAAATACACACACTGGCCACACTATTGGAGTCTTCAATGCTGGGTTTCATCCAAAGATCCCTGAGTTATGACTTTAGACTCAGAGAGCACTGCTGTGTTCTTTTAGCCTGTGATGGTAAAGCTATGATTGAAGGAGAGGTCAATGAAAGTTTAAAATGTTTTCAGTGAACTATCGTTCTTTTCTATTTTTACCACAAAGCAAACTGGGAGGCAGCTAATTTATAAAACCAGAGATCTTTTTTCTACTTAAGTCTCTCCATCTTACAGCAGCTTTACTCCCAAGTTTGTATAAATACAGAGGTTTCTCCACTGAGGGGAAATCCGAGGGTAAGGAGTGGGTAACTTTGTGGGTGACTGGGTTTGGAGTAATCAGTCTGGGTTCTTCTAAACTCTTTTCTGCAAAATGAACTCAGTGAAACCTTGGCAATGTGTTCATAATCCAGGGATTTTACATGAAATGCATGTAGAGAAACGGCCTTCTCCGCAAACTTTTTGTCCAACGTACTTCTCTCGCTGTTCAGTAATAAGGTTCTGTAAGGTTCGAGTACGCAGTAGGCAGTGTGTTTGGCAGTTAGCACATTTTTTTTAGAACTCAGCACTCTGGGACACGGCCGAATGTTCTGAGCTGCTCAATCTGCAGTCTTCCTCTCACACATTCCCCACATCTCCACGACTGTGGGAACGAGAAGACCTTCGCTTAAAAATAGCCCCCTTCTAACTGCCCCGGGACAGACCCCAGCCCCTGTGAGACCACCTCCCATAACCTCCTCACATTTTACACTCAAACACCCCCTACCCCCCCGTGACTCCATCTTGAAAGAATCTTCTTGTAGCGATGGGACCGGACCAGGCACCTGCTCAGCTCGGCAAGCGTTTTGGACAGACTGCATTTGCACGAATGATTATAAAGGATCCAATTAGTATGGAACTTTGTCACCAGGGGAATTTTAATGGAAGAGCCAATGGAGGGTTCATTTTTACCTCAGCTACTGCGATGGAGGTAGTGACAGCAGATTTGATGGATATTATTCGAGTGCTTAGCCCTGTCATGTAGCGCAGTTAATAGCCTGGTGACGGTCAAATTACTCTCTCTTTCTGTCATTCCATTTTACTGCACTGCACACAGACTTTTCAGATCGTTCATTAAAGTTTAAGACGAGCATAAAGTCGTTGGAATATCTTGACATACACTGCAGGCCAAAACATAACTAACACCCAACATTTTTCAGAATTTGGATGGTTTTTCTTGACTTATAGTACAAAACAAAATAACAAACACATCTTAACTAGAAATGTGCAAAATTATTTGCTACAAGATACTCGTGTTCAAATTTGTACTTCCTACAAAGTACCCTCCCTTAGCCGTGATTACAGCCTGACAAATCCTCGGCATTCTTTCCCGCAGTTTTAAGGAGAGAACTTCCTGGTTATTCATTCTGGTCTATCAAGAGTTCCTTCATGAGCTCTTCTGAACTTGATGGGCGCAGTTCTCTGACTGCCCGGTCAAGTTCATCCCACAGGGACCCAAGTTGAGTTTTAAGCTGTACAGTTGTTAACAGGCAACATTTTTAGTCAATACAAGAGCCCCTTTGGCATTTTGTGTGCCTTTGTCACTCAAAAAGACGACAAAACCAGCCAAATTCTAAATAATGCAGGGTGTCCGTAATATTTTGGCCTGTAGTGAAAGTTTGCTGATATTTGAAGTCATGGAAGCCCATCTGCTCATGCGCACCATTGAGTAGATGGGAGGGGAGTTTCCCCCATAAATTGTGATTTTATTTGATAACCGATCCACGCAGGGAGAGCGGCAGGAGAGGGAGATGGGGAGGTCATCGAGAGGGCACAGTTCAGCCTTTTCGCTTTGAGCAAGAACAGATTTATTTTGGGTACAATGAAAGAAACACGATGCCGAATGTCAGCATTTGACCTGCCGACGCTCAGTGAGACGAACCAGAGTCCTATTCTGGGCTTGAACGCCAATGCATAGTTTTATTAGATTGTTTATTTGCGAACATCATGTCTATTAACGCATTTTCAAACGACTTGCAGCACTCGGATCTCCTTCGGGAAACCCTGCGCGGAAATGAGCAAACTGCCGACTGTGTTTGAGTTGCGCAGAGCAGTGGGTTCAGAAGCGAGAGCCATTCCTTGAGAGTGAGAAACACTTTTACAGTGACGCTGCAATTTTTTTGTTCTCTCCAGCAGACATTTTGTAAAAACTGTCAGGTTTAATTTGCAAACATTCTCATCCATATCGTGTGAACCACAGAGAAATTGTGGCTAATCTCTTTTCAGTTTCCCTGTCCAAATGCTTACGGACATCACAAACTGAGAAAATTACTCAGTCATCACTAACGCCTCAACAGCAGTTCACAGCAGAAATGTTTTTGTTCAGGCCTGCGTTGGCCAGCCCCAGGGTAACAGTGAAGGGCTCAGAAGGACCCAAACGGCTGTGGGAATCAGCTGTTACTGAGCACACACAACTACCCTGCCACACCTCCTGTCTAAAAACATGCGCACACCCTCACTA
Organism: Gymnothorax reevesii; assembly: GCA_029721435.1. NCBI lineage: Eukaryota > Metazoa > Chordata > Actinopteri > Anguilliformes > Muraenidae > Gymnothorax > Gymnothorax reevesii. The sequence continues at coordinate 14,254,884 of CM056583.1, read as the reverse complement.
CAAAATCTATGTTTGCAGACAAACCATTTCTTGTGATCCAGGTTTTTGCACGCTCGTGATTTAGGTGTTTTAGCCCCGGTGTGGCCCACAAGTAACTCAGTCCAGCTGTTTGGCCCCTGGGTGAGACCCTTAATCCCACACTGCTCTGGGGGGAGGGCTGGCTGCTGCTTGGTCTAACCAATTGTAAGACCATTGGGATACAAGCCTCAGCTAAATAACGGTAGAGGGTTACAGGACTCTTTGTCCACAGATTTTTCACCCCCGAGTTTTTCGTGGCAGGACTTTTTGTCCACATGGACTTTTCGTCCCTGGATTTTTTTGTCCTCAAATGATAACAAAATGCGCCGCCATTGCAGACAGATGGATGGACAGATGATGGACAGATCACCATGATATAAGGGTTTAGGGTTAGGGAGATGGCAAATAAACTGGGGAGGAACAATCCAGGGACAAAAAGTCCGGGCGACGAAGAGTCCGGGGACAAAAAGTCCACGGGAATGAAGAGTCTTAGGATGACAATTCCTAGGGGACAAAAATTCCAGGGATGAAGAATTTGGGAACAAAAAGTCTGGGGACAAAAAGTTCTAGAGCCACAGTATTGTACTGTAATGCACAAAACTACCAGATTTCCCATGTTTAGAAAAGCTAAGTGTTTTTGTTTGTCTGAGCCAGTGATGTACAGCTTTCAAAACAGAACAGAACAGCACCCCAGCTCGCACAAACAGCACAGTTTTTCAAGAAATTGACAAATGGGCAAAAAAATGTTTACAAGCGGGAAAGAAATGCACGTTTACCATGAGAAAATGTCAGCTGTGATGTGAGGCGTAGCTCCTCAATATTTTCGTCGACAGATATGCCACTGAACCCTGCCCAAGGCCTCTAAACAAAGCTCAAATACATCCGCAGAGAGTCGGGCCGCGCTTTCTGCGTGACAGTTTATTACCGTCAGGGTCATCTGTGACCTGCCAGCACCAAGCTGCCTCTGGGTTAAAAGATAAACTATTGGAGACCATTTAGTTGAATTCTTGTCTGAAAATTGAAGGTCTAGCAGAGAAAAAACAACAGGCATGCGTGCACACACAGACACACACACACAGACACTAGCAGAGCTCTAAGTGGCTCTCGGCGCTGAGCAAATCCACTTTGCGCAGTTTTCTCAGCATCGGGGTTGAGGAGGGAACACAGACAAACAGGATGTGAGAAACACATTTTCAAAAAAGGTAGTTTTTGCCCCTTTGACTGAAATTCAAGGGCGTTTCACAGTGAAACATTTCAGCCTCTGCAGGAAGTGAGGTAAAAATAAACCACGAGAAAGATCCCACAGTTCCTGTGAGGCAGCGGCATTTTTTAGCGACTTTCCCGTGAGTATTCTGATTTTAGGTGACATTTTCTGTGACAAACACGCACTTTAAATTATCAGAGAATAAATATGAAAATGATGGCAATTTTTGACCCCAAGTTGAGACTGCAAGGGGCATTTTCTGAACTTTGAGAGCATTTTAAGCCCTGTCCCGCCATGAAACCAGGCCATTAACTAAATGAATATTAAAGAGAATGATGAAGCCCGGAGGAACGGTTCCGTGAGAATTCTGAACGTTTGATCAGTGAATGACAGCTGCTGGGTTGAACCAAAGCCTTTCTGACGTCCTAGCTTTGCTGATATGGGAATAAGCTACAATCCCATGTTTCCAAAACATGAAGAACTCAGTTCAGAGGAAACATCGACAGTTTTCCCCCTCACGCACAAATTCCGAGTTGGTTTCCCCCGGCGCGGATTTAAAAAGTGAAATGATCTTAACGCTCGTTTGAAATCCTGCAAGTCAAAGATTCTTACATCATGTAAAATATTCACAGCCAAGACCTGGGATGCCCCTGATGAGACTCTCCGCAGGATGTATACAGGATCGCTGTCATACGGAATCTCCAACTGTAAAGTTTCGGTCAAAATGCACTCAAGCTTGTGGGGCATTCGCACCTCCTCAATGAACTAAGAGCCTGATAATGAACAAACGCATTTTCTTTAATATGACTATTTATAACTTGTTCCTATTCATGATCTGGTAGAAGGATAAATTCTTAAAGCCCTTCTAACACGAGTTGGCGAATTGCTTGTTGACATCGGGATTTCCAGGAATTGGTAACAATCGAGTCTGTTGTTCGGACTGTTTCAAAAGAGTGATTCACACCAAGAAAGACAACCCGAGAGAGAGCGAAACAGAAAGGCTGTTCTCACGCTCGCTCGCCGCGAGCATTCGTCGATGATTCGTCCATTTTTTAGCCGGTCACACCAGCGGAAGGCTCGTTGGGCCGGGTGAGTCTGGCCTAAAATCCGTCTCAGACGCACACAAAAGGTTGCGGCGTGAGGAGGCAGGCAGCGTTACCGTGGCGATCACGCGCCGCCGGGCATGAATAACGGGAGCGAGGCGCGACACAATGGGCGACATGACACAGTGCGTGCCAGTGGGAGCGCCCGACCGGGCAACCTGCCAACCGCCAGCCGCCAGCGGAGGAGAACCGCACCACGCGCCCCGCGCCGTCACAGCTGCTGCCTGTGGGGTATAATCAGATCACAGCCAGGATTTCTGCTCTCCAGCGTTCTGTGTTTTTCTGCGCATTTGGCAGTGACACGTCGGTAATCCTCCTTCAAAAGAGCGAGTTAGATATTTTAATCTCCAGATTCCAGCAGTCCAGTCTTATAACTAAATATCTCCCCCATCATGGACTCCTACAACAACAAACACAACACCAGCACCACACAGGGTGAGCGCACTGCAACGCGCAGGACTGACGCCAGTTACTGAATCAGCTTAGCACGACTTTAACTCCCCCAAACCCATTTTACTCAGGATCCGTTTCAAATCTGGCGGCTGCGAGACCAAGTTGGGGCATAAACTTGCCACACTCAAAACTGCAAAATCATTTGGGTGCCCACCCACTGGTTCGTAACAAACACACCACACCCATTTCCCTCAAACACCCCCTCCCCCCTAAACTTCACCACAAACCTTCAAATTCACCACAATCCCTCACATGTCAAATCAGGGGACCCGTCACTGACGGCAGGAGCAGAAATAAACCATCAGGAAGCGGGAGTAAAATGGCATGGCGGTGAAATCCAAGTTGTCTGGGGGCCCGACATCATTTCCCGTTGGCTAAAGTATGCTTCGGGGGTTTGTACAGAGCTGTGTTTATGGGGTGTGAACAAGCGTGAGGCTCCGGTGTCTGGTTTGGCCCACTCTGCCGCGACGTGTTCAGTTACCGTCGCCATCGCAAACGCACTTCGCTAAACCGAGGGAGAAAACGGAGGCTGTCATCATGGGGAAACGGATTATTGTTTTGGGACGGCAGATTCCTCCTCTGAGGCTGCAGATCAGTGTGTTGACGAGAGGATTTGGGTCTCTGATCCCAGCGATCAGCCCCCCCCCCCCCATTGTGTCCCTCTATATTATTTTTGGCTTGAAAGCAAGTAAACATATGGCAGCTACCGAGTGCACCACAATATGTCTATCATCCACTTACGACGGCAAACACGGATTTAGCACGCCCTTTCCGGGATTCAACAAGCTATTATTTTTAAACTTAACAGACCCTTTCCACAGCTACGTCAAGCCCTTTCCCCCCCCAGGGTAAATCTAAAGGCCCACTTGTGTCAATAAAACACTAACCGTCACCACCTCTGACCCTTTAAACCCATTAAGGTGCGAGATCTCAAATAAGTGCTTTGCGCTTTCGCGGCTGAGAATTCTAATGCCGATGTAACAGTCGCGGCCAACGGTGAGTGAGTGCAATGAGGTTCCGGAACATTGACGCGGAACTCAGAAGAACATTCCAAGGCACCCACTGATCTACGGCTTACTGCTCCAAACCAGACAAATTCCAATGAGCGATTCCTACTGCGAGGTCACAGTACTCCTATCCGGAATGATAGACAGACGCCCCTCTCAATATCTCGCCCTGCCCTCTTTCCTTTCCCTTCTCATACAGGCTTTGGCCACTGATAAGCCTGCTACCCACCATCCTCTCACTACATATGCGGCCAAAGTCACAGAGGGACAGTTTGGTCGGAGGGAAGACCCTGGACTTGCGCAAGGACAACTAATCCAGCAAGGAAGAGTTTATTGTCGTTCAGCTGAGCAAACTGAGGGAGTCCGCTCTCTGCTCCGGTGAGCTGACACACCAGGAGCAAAACCGTTGCCGAAGTGAGGAGATAATGACAGTCTTCCTGACAGCATGAGAGTTTCCCTTTTGCACTGGGGGTGTGGCCTCCACCTGTCAATCACTAACACCCTCCAGTACTGCTATTCCACACCTTTTGAAAATAGCGCAGTGTTTACTGAGCGGACACTTCTGGCCAGCATTAGCCATCTTGACGTCCACCACTCTTATTCAGTAATAGCAGAATCACCATAAATGAGGTGCGAAATGACCCCATTGCTACAGGGGCTTATATCCAGAATGATCTGGTGCTGATGCAGCTTTCATTCCAGCCGCGCCTTTACACTCCTGATTCAACTAATCAAGGTCTTTAGCAAGGACTCTGGGAGATGATTAGTAATATTATGTGTGTAACTGTATGGCTGGAATGAAAGGCTACACCCACACTGGCCCTCTCTGGATGAGACTGAGGACCCCAGGTCAACACAAATGAACCGGATTTATTTTTTTGGCCTTGAACAACTTCGCCAAGCATTCAGGGCGCATCTGGTCTGTGGTACTGGGTTGGGGATGCAGCTTCCAAAGGGTTAAATGTAGTTCAGAGGTTACCCCCCCACCCCTGCCTATGGGGCAGCTGTTTGAGCTGCCAAACTTCAAAAAACGGGGAAAAGAAATTACGGTAGTCAGCCGAAGAACATTCCAGAGACATGCAGGGAAGCCACAGTGGAATCCTCCCCTACATCTGAGCGCGTGTGTGCGCGTGTGCGTGTGTGTGTGTGTGTGTGTGTGTGTGTGTGTGTGGATTGTGTGTGAGCGCGTGTGCATGTGTGCGTGGTGTGTGTACTGTGTGTGTGCATGAGTGTGTATGTGCGTGGCGGTGTCAGTACTGTGCATGTTTGTGAGTATGTGTGTAATGTGAGGTGTGAGTGTGAGTCTGTGTGTGTGTACCCATGTTGGAGTCCCCCAACAGTACGATCTCAGAGGGGCGGGGCGCTCAGTCAGGGTGAAGCTGGGTTTTTAGGGGTCTTGACCCAAAGACCCCCAACTCCCCACACACACACACACACACACACACACACACACTCTTCCACATCCAAAAGCGCACTGCAGCTCCCAAACACCCACCGACGACCCCCCGTCCCATCTCTGACGGGGCACATGGAGGTGTGGGCACACAATCTTACAGCTGTTTGCATATGTAAAAAAAAAAAAAAAAAGATGAAGGAGAGCAGGTTTTGTCCTTTTTAAGGTACAAACCCCAAAACCAGTGAAGTTGGCACGTTATGTAAAACTTAGATAAAAACAGAATACAATGATTTGCAAATCCTTTTCAACTTATATTCAATTGAATACACTGCAAAGACAAGATGCTTAATGTTCAAACTGAGAAACTTTATTTTTTTTTTGCAAATAATCATTAACTAAGAATTTAAAGGCAGCAACACATTGCAAAAAAGTTGGCACAGGGGCCTTTTTACCACTGTGTTACATCGCCTTTCCTTTTAACGAAACTCCGTAAACGTTTGGGAACTGAGGAGACCAATTTTTGAAGCTTTTCAGGTGGAACTCTTTCCCATTCTTGCTTGATGTACAGCTTAAGTTGTTCAACAGTCCGTGGTCTCCGTTGTGGTATTTTACGCTACATAATGCGCCACACATTTTCAATGGGAGATAGGTCTGGACTACAGGCAGGCCAGTCTAGTACCCGCACTCTTTTACTACGGAGCCATGCTGTTGTAACACGTGCAGAATGTGGCTTGGCATTGTCTTGCTGAAATAAGCAGGGGCATCCATGAAAAAGACGTTTCTTGGATGGCTACATATGTTGCTCCAAAACCTGTATCTACCTTTCAGCATTAACGGTGCCTTCACATATGTGTAAGTTGCCCATGCCTTGGGCACTAGTATACCCCAATACCATCACAGATGCTGGCTTTTGAACTTTGCGCCTATAACAATCCGGATGGTTCTTTTCCTCTTTGGTCCGGAGGACACAATGTCCACAGTTTCCAAAAACAATTTGAAATGTGGACTCGTCAGACCACAGAACACTTTTCCACTTTGCATCAGTCCATCCTAGATGAGCTTGGGCCCAGCGAAGCCGGCAGCGTTTCTGGGTGCTGTTGATAAATGGCTTTTGCTTTGCATTGTAGAGTTTTAACTTGCACTTGCAGATGTAGCGACTAACTGTAGTTACTGACAGTGGTTTTCTGAAATGTTCCTGAGCCCATGTGGTGATGTCCTTTACACACTAATGTCGGTTTTTGATGCCGTACCGCCTGAGGGATCGAAGGTCCACCGGCATTCAATGTTGGTTTTCGGCCTTTTCACTTACGTGCAGTGATTTCTCCAGATTCTCTGCACCTTTTGACGATATTACGGACCGTAGATGATGAAATCCCTAAATTTCTTGCAGTAGCTTGTTGAGGAATGTTGTTTTTAAACTGTTCGACAATCAGCCCACGCATTTGTTGACTAAGTGGTGACCCTTATTTGTGAATGACTGAGCATTTCAGGGAAGCTCCTTTTATACCCAATCATGGCACCCACCTGTTCCCAATTAGCCCGTTCACCAGTGGGATGTTCCAAATAAGTGTTTGATGAACATTCTTCAACTCTCTCAGTCTTTTTTGCCACTTGTGCCAGCTTTTTTGAAACATGTTGCAGGCATCAAATTCCAAATGAGCCAATATTTGCAAAAAATTACAAAGTTTACCTGTTCGAACATTAAGTAACTTGTCTTTGCAGTGTATTCAATTGAATATAGGTTGAAAAGGATTTGCAAATCATTGTATTCTGTTTTTATTTACGATTTACACAACGTGCCAACTTCACTGGTTTTGGGTTTTGTAAAATGAGCCACAAAGGAAAGGAAGGTAAGTTCTGAATTAAACTTTTAGAGGAAAACAGTCCTGTATCAAAAACTTAGTGGGGTATGCCTGAACAACAGGACATACATTAATCTCTCTATCTAATCAGACAACGATACACTTTTAATGAATTGTGCTACCATAATTACAGACAGGTTGGACAACCTATATTTTGAAAGCTTAACTGTCCAGGTTCTCACATCTACGGTATTTATGACTACTTTAAAGTTAACCCGGAAGTTCTGCTCATTTGTTTGATACTTGGAGAATGAGATATTATTTCTCAGGAAAACTCAGGAGGGAAAGGGTTAAAGGGCTACAGTTCCCTCTTGGGGCGCTAAAATTGTGTTGCTTTTAAAATGATAATGGACCTCACACTATGTAACTTGCTTGCTGGCAGTTCCATGGCTTACATGCGGGACACCAAAGATTTGCCTGCTTTGGTCTTCAGTAAAATTCTGAGGATCCTTAAGCGTGAGAAGACGGTCAAGTACGCGTGTGTGATGTCAGCCTTCATTTGGGAGTGTTAACATACAAAAATAATGAACTGCATTGGGATTTCAGCCATTTCAAATGTTCTCTGGGCAAATACTATTGAACCTCGCTGTTGGCATGATACTCTGCACAGGCTAAAGTAACAGAGCTCAGAGGAAGCAGTCAGTTGCAATCCACCGCCTGTTTTCCACCGTTCGCTTCAGTCAGAACATTTACTCTGGCTCAGCGTACTGTAAATATTTAGCTGGAGTACACAAAATTCTCAATGTTTTGCTTTTTTTATGGAGAGTCGACAGTTGAAGGACAAGTTCTCCGACAGAAAGGCCCTGAGGGGGGAAAAAACCTCGGCCAAAAAGAAAAAAATTGAGAAAAACAAAAGACAAACAAAAAACCAAAACCAGGAAGAGAAAAAAATCAGGCAGGAACTGAAGGGGCCGTGGAGACCACAGAAGAAGACTGACGTACAGCGGCGGACCACCGTGCAGCTACCTCATGTTCTACCTCCTGACCCGTCAAGGGCCCGTTAATCAAACCAGGCCCCAATCGCACGGTGAGATCACGTTACGACGCTGCGTGTTGCCAGAGATCTTCAAACTACATGAGCTACACCTCTCAGAATGGGGTGGCATTTAACACATCGGGTCATGAACCTCTTCTGAAGGCGATCACAGTGGCTAATGAAGCTCGTTGTTCTGGTAGTCGTGACCTTCCCACGCGTTACACAAGCATAGAAACTCAAGTATGCAAAACTGAGCTACTTTTGGATGTTTTTGTCATAGACTGAAAAATTTAGAAGCCTTATAAAGGAAGAGAACTTATTTAACTTGATTAGGCTGAAAGTTAGAACTGATTAGTGTCAAATGCCTGCATTTTTTGAAGTATCCATAACATCAGTGATGTAAACAGGGCCAAAAGAGCCCAGCAAAGCTCAAGAAATCTCCCTCTTCACCAACTCCACAATGTACCCAACATTCTCCCTATTTAAGAACAAGATGGTACTTGTATCAAGCCTGGTCCAAAACATCCAACTTGTCAATGACACGACCTGGCAAGGTATTCCACACTGTGCAGAAAATTCTTCCAAACATCCGCGCAAAATCCACATAATCATTGGTATCTGTGTTCACACACGACTCCTGCCGACTCTGCTGATTTCGTTTGTTTACAGACCCACCCTTAGCCCTGTCCAGACGGCAAGTCTACGGTTTCTCATCGGCTCAGTGGAACCCATAGTTGTCAACGGCAACCAGTTCACCCTCCCAAAACGGCAACCATCACACAGAGAGGAGGAGTGTATTGACCATTGCTGAGGTCAACTATTGGCCTGCAGTCCTAAGGCTACAGTCTGTGAGGCTGGATCAACAGATCAAACCGCCGCATTTCAAGACGGCGGGTTCATGGGAAATGTGGTATTGTTTTTGTTGAAGACCAGGAAGCCCAGTTTTAAAGCAGGGAGGCATGGGCTGCGTTTTCCCGCGTTTTTGCAGGGGTGAGTCGAGACCTCTCTCTCCCTCTCTCCTGTAAGATTCAATCTTTTCCGCAGCATTCTTGGGTCGAATCGCCCTCTCCATGGTGAGTAGCATGCGACCAATTGGCTGCTAGTTAACCTGCGGGACTAACGGCTGTAGAAACGTCCGCATCCGTACGGAATGTTTGTCCTTGCTGATTTGGTGGCCTCAGTGTTGGTGCGATCACTCAGACAACAGCTGGCTGGAGACTAATGCTCACTGATGACCACAGGTTTGAAGTCCAGAGGGTTAGAAGGAAAAAGTTCTGCACCGAGTTCCTCCATCCGCAGACTCCGCCAGCTGATTACAATTACAGGTGTTTGAAACAATATCTGGGAGAACAATTTAACCATCTGAGCCAGAATTTTCCACGGTTCTGAAGATCGCACATGGGTGTGGCTGCAGACTTAATTAGATAAATCTCGGATATCTTGAGGGTTGCACAGTTCAGACCTACTCTGGACAGCGACTCATGTAAATAATCGGTCTTTTTGAATGTTTTACAGTTTTTATTTCTTTCTTTTTGAGGGCAGCAATGCCTTTTTTCTGCAAGAGCCCAAGCTTGGGTGCTACGGCTATCAATGGCTAGCATGCACGAGGAATATACGTAAAAACCAATAAAACAAAAACCAGAGCTCTTGGTGGACATGGCTAATTAAGTGACACAGTACAGTCTCACATAACATTATAGGAGTCTTCTGTGATGGGGCCATTTAACTGTCAGTCCAGAGGCTAAGTATCGCCTGAAATAGACGCACTCTGGAGCTCTTAGGCCATTGAAATGGACAAGAAACGCATTATTGAGATGCAGAAGCTGTGACTGTCTCCAAATCTGAGTCCACAGAGCGTGCATCACCGCCAGCAACAGAAGGATCGAGCGAGGAGCTGCTCTTCATGCGAATCAGCCTGAGGACTTTGAAAAATACTCATGATGCCAGATGAGATTTAGTAAATTACTAATTAATCGGATGAATTAACCAGTTAATAACAATAATCCATTTATAATTAATAACATTTCAGTTCTACGATCAGCAACCAGACACCAGTCGCAGGACGACTGATAACAGTGATGCGTATCCACTTTGTTCACACCCTTTCTCTCACACACACACACACACACACACACACACTTCATAAATAGCGAGAGGAAAATCAAATAACGGCAAACATGAAGTAGCTACTGCAGAAGCACATTATTGTAATAACATCCTTCCTGATGCTAAAATCTGCCATCAACACAAAGCAGTCCTGACTTCTGTTTTTCAGGTGTGGTTTCAAAAATGCCAATGATATAACTGACTTCAATTTCCAGTTTGCGGAAACAGCTTGACCTGAAGGAAGCTCTTTTCAAAAGGAGAATGGTAATTTCAGTAAGATTACCTTCATGAGCCGCCCAGAGACCAATTATATGGACTATCAGAAATTGAACTGGTGCGGCTCCCATATGGGCTCACTCAATGCACATTCTTTTGTTTCACAACTTCACAGTCAAACTGGAAGTGCATTCTTTCTCAACACTGCGCTCTGTGTTGCAAGGCTTCTCGTTAAATGTTTTTGAGCAAATCTTGCTGCGGTGGAGTAATAATGATTACAGCGAGGGACAGTTCACTTCCTGGGATTTCTTCAGCAGCGTATGAGTTTGTGTTCTCATTGGCCGGCTTTTTTTTTTTTTTTTTTACCCCAGTCACCCTTTGCATCCCGTTCCTGCATCTGTCCTTGGCTCCTTCGCCCCAGCCGTTAGAGGCCACAAGGAAAGAACTGAAGGACATAGGAATTGAGGAAACATCTACAAGGCAAATAGGAATTTCACCGATCAGTCACATATCTCCTTGACACCACGTGAATTACACTTGGCAGACGGGGCAAGAGTGGATCCGCAGGTCGATCATTATTATGTTTTAAAGATACATATGAATAGGTGAATTCAATAAGTGCCCAACTCCACACATTTTCAAAATGAAGTTGGGCCCTTCTTGAATTCACACACACACACACACACACACACACACACACACACACACACTCACACACACTCACACACACACACACACACTCACACACACTCACACACACACACACATTCTAAAAAAGTCGTAAACTGATTCAACCATTTCTCTTTCATAAGACTAAGCTGCTTCATCGCGGAGCAGTTGATGGGCAGGACTGTCCTCTGAACAGGACGGATCGCCATCGATTCTCGTGTCGGCAAAAGGACAGTGCGACACAGGCCGAAAAAAAGCAAACAGAGTGAGCCGTTGAGGTGTTTCTGATGACACATTGACACGACATTGACTGTTATGTAGGCACCTGCATGTATTATCATGCCATAATGTCTTTTGCCTTTAGAGCGCTAAAAGCAACTCGCTGCCCAATGACGTAAGATATCAAAATCAAAGCTGTTGAAAACGTATCAGGTGGCGACTTGATTAAAAGAGCCCCTCTGCGGGAGCTCTTTTAATCAAGTCGCCATGTGATAGGTTTTCAACAGCACAAGATGATAATTATTTTTAAAAATTTATTTCAGTGCTCTAAGGGTTAAAAGTAAGAAGATGCACTTCAGGTATCTCTGCTTTCGGTCTGTTTGGGACATTAAACCCTGCTCATGAAGTCCATAAATGCAGGAGCACAGATCTCAGGTCAGTTTTCCACAACTCAATTCATTCACTCCTCAATTCATTCACTACAAGCTGAAAAGTTTAAACTGACCTGGGATCAGCACTCTTGCTTGGGGAAGTTTCATGAATTGAGGCCTTTGTGTTTTCGCATGCCCTGCATACGATACAGTCAGGTATTAAACGGACAGTGACCCAGTTTTCTAAACAGAAGAGATCAGGCTGAAGCAGCGATGACCATGTTTCATTTTCGGAAATTTACACTTCATGTGAACCCTGAGGGAACTGCAGCCATTTTTGAGGAATGTCACTGACCAAATACTTGTGTGAGTGGGTCACTCGTCAAACTGACGTTGACAATCTATGATTGGGTCATGTGGCTGTTTAAATCATCCCTGAGATTGGTTCACGAGACCATCTGTGATCGGGCAATTATGACTGACTGTACGGGATTGGATCATGTATGAGGCTGACTGTATCTGTTTGACTCACGAGCAAAACAGACTGCGTTTTAATGTCTCCGTACAATATTCCATGGAGCGACTTTATTTTACTTTAAAACTATAACCCCTGGTGAAGTATTGACCATTTGTCAGCCAGTACAAAACACCAAATATCTAAAATACCCTTGAGCACCAAAACTGTAGCAGTTAAAAGCATACTCTGCTCTGAGATAAAATGTAAATAACCAATTAGGAAGCGCACCATCCCTGAAGTAGGCAATTATTTGTGGTAGAAGCCTAATTAATTTTACACTAAGACCCAGTCAATCGTTAAAACTGTAATAAAAATATTGCGACCACATATTTAATTCAGGCCTTTTTTGGTTGGGTTATGAAATGTTCATATTATGGTCAGGCCCTCTTGAAAACACTTAAGTCTTGCCCCAGCCAAAGCCCTGCTACTCAAGATAGAGAGCACCCTCTAATTTAACAGCACAAAGTGGGCGAAAAAAATTGCAGTATATATTTAATATCTATTTTAAGCACACTGGTGAGCAGAATATTTGAGACCAAAGAGCACGTAGATAAATAAGTTTTCCTGAAAATGTTCACCGAGATCACATTCATTGTGACTTCACTGTAAAACTGTGGAACATGGGACATGTTTATAATCTAAACACCAGTGTATAAAAGCTAAATGCCTGGTGATTATTTTTGGAAATAGGTGTTCCCATTCTGATGTTTATTCGATGTGATCAAGGTTTCACATTTGTTGAATACAATTTAAAACTGAATCTGAACACTGTGCCATGTTTAAAGAGTGGTTAGCATATGTTCAGATGTTAAACATTTGGTTTTACAGTGTTGAAGACGGCTTAAGTTGAACGGCTAACTGTTCACCTTTTCCAAAGCCTCCTTTGTTAATCTGTCTTCTGACTAAACCTTGATGTTCATGAAAATCCGACTCTTCTCTCTCTACATTTCTCAGCTCTATGGTTCATTTGGACTTCTCTCCAAAACAATCGTCTTCTTCCACAAGCCAAGCTCACATAAAAGGATAGAGTTGATTTTGGGCCCGATTCCCTCGTTCGGACCACCTTAAGCAAAACCCAATTCTTCTTTTTGAATAGCCCTATAAATCGTCTTTCCCGTTTCTCCTGAGATGTGAGATGTGTTAAGAGTGTACTTGATGTCACCAGATCTGCTTGCAGGCCCAGGCTAGTCCTAGACCAGATGTATGAAACATTTTCAGTATTTATAATCCCACGTTGAGTATTGTGGGGCCCAAATCATTTAGTGAGAGCGGTCTCCTCACACCAGCGGAATACGAAAGGTATGATTTTATGCTGGTATATGTGGGGTCTCTCATTTCTCAACATTGGTTAAGATTTCAAAAATCTGTAAGAGAGGGCCAGGCTTCACCTGCCACCTGTTCAACTTAGTTACATTTCTGTGATGTAATTACAGTTGCATGTCTGTAATGACAGCTTGTTATTTAGTCCTTCAAACACTAGATTCCTCGACTCTACAGTTCTAACACTAGATTACTCCTACTGAATGGTTAAAACATTAGATAACTCAACACTTTTTCAAACATATTACTCAACTCTATGCTTCAAATACTAGATAACAGAACTGTGTGGTCACAGTAGTGGATTACTAAACTCTATTGTTCCAACAACAGATTACTCAACTCTATGCTTTACATGCTAGACTACCCAACCACAGTTTTGTCGCCACAGTGACTTCGTCAATTCAAGGACTCGTCAGGCACTGGCTTACAGCAAGAGGCAAAAACTGGGCTTTATCTTCAAGGCTCAATATCTGATCTCGTTGAGAGACACTGCTCCTTAGCGCCACCGTGATTGGCTCCAATATAGGTCATTTAGATCACCGTTTTCAAATTAAATCAATGGCAGATATGCAGTCAATATTTTTTTCCACGTGCAAATCAATGTTTTTTTCCCTCTTTGCCGATTGCCTCCCCATATGCTGATTTGTTTAGCTGGCGGCGAGTTTGACATCAGAGAGATGTTTTGTCAGAGAATAAGAGGCTGATTACATCTGTGCTTCAGCCGCTCGGTGAACGACTCGGACCTGACGGCTGGGCTGGGCAGCGCAGACTCGGGCTCCGACTGGTACAGCGTGGCGCCGCCCAGAAACTGCATGTCCGTGGAAGCCCAAAGGAAGGGCAGTGACTGACATCACCGTGAGCAGGTCAAGATTTATTCACTCCACAGTACACTGCCCTCTCCGACTGACAAACACAAATCCCCGGGCCCCGCCTTCCAATAGTTTGTCGCCACATTTTTACAGGGGTGCCTGACACGCATTCCTGTCATTGAGATGCTCAGGGAAACATCAGACACAACAGCTGAACGGAGTGACAACTGTCGGGGAAATGCACTGACTAATCAATGTTCCCGGCAAATGCGCTCAACAGCAGCACCTATAAACATCTGAGCAAATGGACGGACGCAGGAGTGACGAGAGCCCATCAAAGCCCGCGTTCTGCTTGATGCAAACCGCTCGATGTTTCGGAAACGAGGACAGAAGCACAAAGAGCTTGAATGACACGTGTCGTACGCTTTTGAGGATTATTGACAGATTGACTGTCACGCATAAATTCAGACTCTGACTGAAACGCAGTGCAGGGATGTATTACTTAGTTTCCCGAGGCAACACAGAGGCCCTCAGACAGGCTAGGGCACTTATCCTTGGGTATAAGTATGTCAGATCATAAACATATGATTAAAAAGTTTCAGACATGATATTCAAACGCTGATGTCTCAATCACTGCTGTTCACGTTTACATTTTAGGACTCATCCTTACATCTTAGAATTATAAAGAGAAAAAAAACCTTTAACATTCTAAACAACCTATTGGCCTCCCCGCAGAGGGTTAAATGGCGGAGCTGTGAACCATTAAATTAAAAACGCGCTAAACTCCATATGATAATGACTGCGACTGAGAGCTTAATCCTAAAATCTAAGAGCCTGAGCAGCACTGCCAGCGAAAATGTTTAACTTTCGCAGCCGTCAAAAATTCTCTCTGCCGCATTTAAAAAAATAATCAGACTTTTGACTTGCGCAGGCTTCTCAGGACATTTAGAGCACGCAGTGAATGTTATTAAGAACTTTTCATTAGGTAATGCGACACGGTCAGAAAACCATTTGCCGTGTAGTGGGATGGGCCCGTTTAAGACTGGTAATCGCAGGATAATTTAACGCTATAAATCCCGCGTGAATTGACTGTTGATGGGGGGCGTGTCTGCGCAATGACTGTTGTCTTAATCAGTGAACAACGTTCCGCCAGCTCCCCCCATTAATCTTAATTAAATCACTCAATCACCCTTGATATAGCCAAAAACGAGCATACTCCCGTCGACCAAAATAAGTGAATTGGCCACCTTTTTAAAAGCAGAATTTAAATTTTGATTCAATTCACAGTTCAATCAAGCTTAAAGGAGTTCTTTTCAAGCGAGAAACACCCACAACTCACACGAAAAACAAGTTAATAGGCGCAAAATAATTAACATCTCAATGTGCCACAGGTTATCCGGGAAAAATACCAGATGTGATTAGTCAAGCTTGCCCATTCATGAAAAATAATGCGTTTCTAATCCTCCGATGCGCTCGAACTGTACTTAGTAATAAGGCGCATTTCAACACAAGAGAAAGTGAATGTGATTTGCGATGCCGTCTGTATTCCAGGCGGGTCAATCTGTCTTGAGCGCAGACGTACATTCCTATGATGTGGGCTGCCAGTGCCCTCGCTCATACAGAAATGGACTTTCCAACCTAACACACTCTCCATTCGTGGACATCGAAGTTGATGTACACATATTACAGTTATGACAGCCGAGGAGACCGCAGAAAAATTAACCATGCTTCCTCCTTAGCTGGACCGAATCTCCGGATAGCACAAGGGCAGAGCCCTGTTCTCCACAGTACTGAAATATTCCGGTTTTATGGACAAAAGAAAAACTGCCCCGTCCCCTTACCTGGAACGTCAATTCCATGGAGCTGTTCAGACGGGATGGTTCCTATCAGGATGTGTCCAGACCGGCCCAGGTCGGAAATACCACACCTCTCCCGATGAGCAGAGTCTTGGTAAAATTTTCAGCAGGAAAAACGCACGCGGACTTCTCGATTCATAAAAACGGAGCCAGCTGTTCTGTGCGGCCAAGCCCATGTAGACAGACAAATGACGCCCCGCCCTAACCAATCAGCTCAGCACGATAACAAAACTTGCCACCAATCAGGGGTTAAGCAGAGTGAGGCGGGCGAATGAGAGGAGTGTGGGGCACCACAGCGAGTGCGCCCCCTGGTGTTTATCAAAGTGTCCTCACTTTCCTTGAAGACAAAGCTGGTCTGGATCAAAATCACGTTTTGATCATTGTTTTAACGAAATGAACTCATTGGAATGAGTAAGCTATCCAGTTTGTTGACTGTGACATAACGATAATAAATAATTGTATTACCTGGCACTAAGACCAGGACATTTTTTCAGTAAAATTCTGTACAAGTTTTGTTTAATGTATGTGAAATATTTTTTGGAATTGGCAATAAAATTCTGCCAGCATCCTTCGTTATTACACATTCCTTCAAAGAAAAACACCCAAAAAACAAAACAAAGCTGATCCCACTCTCAGTTTTATTTTCACAGGGGTGAATTACAGCAGTTTACACACTGAACAAGCGTGGCAATAGATTTATTTAGCCAACGCATTTATCCAAACTTAGCTTTGATTTAATTCCATAAAACCAATGGACCAGTACATGGGTTAGTCAAATGCAGCTTCTTTATTCAGACAATGGAACTTTAAGCTTATTCTAAATTCTGGTGGAGATCCAAAGGCTTCAAAAGATGCCAAATATGTCCCGCTGAATTACAGAGAAATGCATATAAAATGATCAACAAGATCTAAATATTGTCCATTCGATGTTATGCTGCAGCCATAAAAAGATGGCGTCCCCGCACAGAATATTTCAGCATAAGTGTGAAGTAGTTTCAGTGAAGCACTGTAACCAGCAGATGCAGAATACCTATGTGACCTATCTCCCTAAAATAATAATAATAATAATAATAATAAAATTTAAAAAAATAAACATTTTTTTTCTGTATCTTTGAATCTAGTTAAGGGAAAATTCAAGCAAAAACCAGAATGTCAGGGGTTAGCCAAGCAGGGTCCAGTCCCCCCTGCAGTATTAGGGGGTTATGCCCTCGATCAAGAACCCATGAAGGGGTGATTTAATTGTTTGCGCAAGGGCTTGAACCACCCAGCCTTCCGTGTCGAACGCCTCAGCCACTGGACCACAGCCTGCCCATATTGTTCGGTCATGACAGTAGAATACAGTTGGTCTAATGTGTAACTCAAATTTTCTCGTCCTCGGTTTTCGCCAGCCTCTTCTCCAGCAGTGTGATGTTGACTCTGTGCATCATGAGAAACTGTCCGTTCAGGTGAAACACGGGAATATCGTATTTGTACCTGTCGTACCACACGCTGTTTTCAGGCCGCGTGATGTCCACCTCCTGCAACACAAACTGGATCCAAATTTTAAATATTAGGGTTTTATAAGGCAGTATGACGTGGTAACGCTTAACCTAACCCTGATATTTATATCAAACGAGCACCGAGAGCGCGCTTACCTCTGCCAAGGCGGTTGAAACTTCACTGCAATCTAGTGGATTTTAAGATGTATGACATTAATTATTCCAATCTTCTAATCACACAATGGTGAAGAATCCTTTTAAAAATTCCCAGACCCAGACATTGATCCAGATCACTGCCAAAATGAAATCATCTCAAGGACTGGCCAAGATACACCTCCAGTAAAAACTAGAAGGTGTTTTTACTCGTAAAAACGTAAGTCTCCCCCCCCCAGCCTAACCCACCGGCAGAACAGACAGACAGACACAGACAGACAGACAGACAGAAAGGTACATACCAACAGGCACCACTGCAGGACCTGAGTAGTAAGTATGCAAAGTTTCGTTAAGATCTTGCAAACGATTTTGGAGTTACGCTCCAGAAACAAAGTGGGAACGCAGACGCAAACACAACCGTGAACGGTAACGGGAACGGAGCCTTAAACAATATGTCTCCCCGCTCCCTCCGGGGAGGAGGACAAATGAATAATTTCCTAAAAATCAGTTCATAACTTTTTTGTAATGTCGCCAACAACAAACAAATCAAAGGTAAAACTGAATGTAAAACATAACCTCCTTGGCAGAGGCAATATTAATAAACTTTATTGAGACAGTGGATTTTGAACACAAAGTGCCCAACAAAATGCCAAACAAAATGCATTACAGAAAGACAAACAGTTAATAAAAATTGACAGAAAAATACCCAACAAAATAGTAAAATACACATGCATGAAATGACAATAAAAAAAATAACAGTGCGCATCTCTTTAGTTTCCCTAAGCATAAACTATTTGAAATCTCAAGTATGTTGGATAAACAAAAATCACAGAGAGATTTCAACAAGGTACAACTCAACACAAAGCATTGATTGCAATGACTCTGCCTGCCATTACTTCAGATATGCTCTATCAGTTGATCTTCAGTCTCTGCATTCAGCTCTCCTAAGGAGACCATGAACTTTGACCCGCTGACCTCAAAAAAATACAACGTATTAACTCTTGGAGTGCGGAGTTAATTTTCAAGGAATTAAAAATGGAATTATTCTGAGAAAACCTATCATGTGGCAACTTGTTTAAAAGAGCTCCCCTGTCAGAGCTCTTTTAAACAAGTCGCCACATGATAGGTTTTCAACAGCATCTGACTTTGATATCTTACATCACTGGGCAACAATAGAAGCCTATAGCGCTCTAAGGGTTAATTTCAGCAACCTCTGTGCGGAGTAAACATGTCCGATATGGTGAAAATCACTCCACTCCTTCGACAGATAAGATATTTGTGACAGAGATGGGCATTGTGATGGGCGCACAGACTAGCAACTCGAAGACGTAAGACTACTAAATACAGAAGATTCATGATCCTCTCAAATAACCTGCCGCTAGAGTTCCCAGTGAAGAACGAAGTTCACCCTTACAGTTCATTTTCCGCTCCGAAGCACAGTTTTACTCTTTCGCTGGTCCACTTTCACCGGTAACCTATCGGAAGCCTGAAGGAGCCAGCCAAGGTTGGAACTCTAATAAAATGTGGGAATGCAGGCAGTCTGGCTCCATCCAAAACCACTCACTACACCCCCACCTAACCCACTCCCCCTTCACATACGTGTTCACACGGACGGTCCGCCGAGTTGAGGCCTGTCCCAATCCTAATGGTGCAGAGTGGGAGTGAATTGTGATACTATCCTACAGCAAGTCTGCACCTATGCTGACTTCCTCACCTCACTCTTCCGTACTGGAGGCAGGACAATGGAAGCGACAGCATACCTGAGGCAAGGTGCCTATCTGTAGCCATGGTGACGGCCCCTCCCATTTCTCGGCAGGTGGATACATTTGTCATTTCTCAAAGCATAGACCGCATCCTTCAAATGCAGCAGTTTTAGGGGTCATCACTGTCTTCCATCTGCCAAACTAACATTAAGGATTAGGGGTACGTTAAAATTTAGGGTTAGGGTGATGTTTGGGGCTGGGTTTAGGGGTTAGAGTTAAGGTAAGGGCTTGGGAAACAAGTAATGACTCACTCAAACCAAAGCTGTTTAACGGAGATGAAATGACTTCGTATCAATTTGGTGGGTGGAATTAAGTGACGACCCCTAAAAATGCAGCCTTCGAAGGATGCAGCCTACATTGTGAGAAACGACCATGTGCACCCAAAAGATCATTCCAGTGTTTATACCCTCCCCTTTAATGAGGGGTGCCCTCTACAGTTGTGAGGGAGACTTCACACGGCGTGATACTCAGGAGTGAAGCCCCAGTGGGGAGTGAGCAGTTTGGGGGGAGACCTTTGTGTGACAACTTTAACTCCCCCCAGAATTTTCTACTTTCTCTCCCAAAGAAAAGAAAATATACCTGCCAATTCAGTCTCGCGGTTTCACCATCTCCTACAACCGTGTTTTCCTTGATTTGACCTTATCCGGTGAACCTGAAATTCATTCTGAGAAATATCGAATCTATCGATATTTATAAATTGAGGCTGCATTACAAAAACATAACATTTGAAAATTATTCTCTCTCTGAACGGTTTGAGCCACTTCAGGAAGTGTTACTCATTTTCAGGATTAAAGAGCACCGTTAAGGTTGTGCTTACAGCTCAAGGGTTAAGTACTTGTGTTTGATATGGACAGAAAATATGATCCTACAGAAATGACAGTACTAGGTGTTCTTTAGGTCAGTTACAGCCCTGCCAAGAGCTAATGAGTGTCTGTCTTACCTTATGCTTATAAGCTTCCAGGACCTCTTTGGCTTCGTCACATAGAGGACAGGGATCCTGTGATGAGAGGTGTTACAGTAACTGATACTCATCTTTAAGGACCTTTCAATGGAACAATACTCTTATACCCCCAATGTTTGATAGGACCAGTCAAAAGTTTAGACGCGCAAATGTTTTTTAAGCAATCCGAGATAGAAAACAAATAAAAACCTTTCATGAAAGAAGATCTAAATCTTAAATTCATTAAAGTGGCCACCATTTGCAATAACTGCACAGCCTACCCACGCAGCGCATATAATTTTTCTTGACGAGAGCACAAAAGTTCACAAGGGCACAGCTGTTCAGACTCCCACAGATATGCGGACTCGCGGCCTGTATAAATCCTTTATCTTTCTATCCAACAGCTCCCAAACTACCTTGATTTTATTTGGCAGTGGAGAATGGAGAGATTTTTTTTGTCTTTTTATTTTGTCGAATATGGTTTTTTTATGAATACCAAAATTTTGGATACTATCCAGTAAAGTATTCTTTTTAACTTCAGACTGTTAATTGCTTGGGTTGTATGAGGTTATTAAGAGAAGGTCAACAGCTTAAGCAAAATTACACTAAATATAGCAATATACCATGCACAAAGTGTGCCTAAACTTTTGATGGCAGCCAGTTTACAAACCCAGGATTACGGTAAATACATGGTGGGCTTATATCCACTGAGTCGGATTCCCACTGACATACAGTGTGGTTACCGGTTACCCGTCTACCTAAGGAATGAAAGACACTTCCTGGTTATGGTTTGAGGCATTGAAACCTTACTCAACATTCACAGCTTGAGGGCTGCAGTCATTACATTCTGCAGTTCAGGGAATGATTTTGAGAAATGTATTGTTTAGCGAGAATGCGTGAGAAGGAGGGACATTCTTTATTAATTCCACATTCCAAATTTTTTTATGATTTTGATTTAATCTGCAAAAAAAGGTCACAAAAAATGGCGAGCCTAGTTGGGCTTGACGGCCTGTTCTCGCCACTCGTTATGTTATGTTAGGTTAAAAAATGGTACTATTTTAATGTCAGCTATGCTGAGTTTAGGAGGTTGAGCTGATAACATCTCCTCCAGTTTACACAGTATTGCACCATAAGTGAGAAACTGCGCGCACAAAGGAAAAAATTCATGTAAGAGGAAGCACTCGTGATGAATAGTCACATGTGCACTGAAGTGCAGAGATATTTAATGTCACGGCCACATCATCTCTCTATGTTCTCTCTTTCTGCGGCTGGATAGCAGTACAGCAGGAGCTCTATTGTCCCGCAGACGGGCAGAGGACGAGACGATTACCTTGGTGAAGAGGGTCAGGACGGGTAATTGCTTCTGCGCTGAGCTGCTGCGCCGGAGAAACAGAAGGCCGCAGAGCTTGGCGGTCTGACGGAATCTCATGTCCAGGCAACGCATGCCGATACAGCGTCTGCAGGAGAGAAGGCCAGTGAAGATTCGAGCTCCACCCTGCCGCTGCCTGAGGCACTCATGCTTTCCCTTAGTTTTACTGTAGATGGAGAATGTCAGGTTATGAAGGGATCACTGACCCTCAGAGCGTTAACTGCAGCCAGTGTTGCTCACTGACGGAAGATATCAAAATCAAAGCTACTGAAAACCTATCGTGTGGCAACTTGTTTAAAAGAGCTCCCCTGCAGAGCATGATAGGTTTTCAACAGCACAAAGATCATTTATTTATCTTTTTTAAAAAAAAAAAATTTAAGTGCTCTAAGGGTTATGGAGGAAATTCAAGGGTCGTCTGGTGGTGCAGCCGGTCGAGCACTGTCTACATGCTCATTACGAGCCGCAACATCACACATCTGTGGCATCAGTGAAAACTCATAGCTTTCAATTTGACTTCTGGCCTTTATTTACTGACTTCGCCAAACCATACAGTCATATCACAGTTTACTATACATGTACAAAATGTATGATCCAAGCAGCGAAGTTAGATCTGGCTAATTGGGAAAAGCAAAAACCAGGCAAAAACCGGCCATCCAGGACTGGAATTGCCCCTCCCCCGCTCTTGATTCTCCGGCCCAAAACAGCCAAAAAATTTATCAACATTTTTAACAATAAAATGACTGACGTGATCCATCGTGTAAAAAGGGCCAATAGGAAAAGTATTTTGTAGCGAGGTGCAGCGAGTGAATGAATGAATACAGCATTATATAGTGAATTTTTCCACAGGGCACTGGAGTCATATGGGTGAATTCCACCTCACCGTCACCAACACGTACCACCCACATGGGTCATTCACGGCAGCCATTTTGCACCAGAACGCTCACCGCACTCCACCTGACAAAGACAGGGCGGGGACAATTTGCAGAGCCAATTAAATTTTGCGATGATGAGGTGGCAGGTTGAAAGAGCCTAGGTGGGAATTTCGCCAGGACACCAGGGAACTGCAAACTCTTGTTGAGGCTTGTGATGGGATCGTTAATGACCACAGGGAGTCAGAACCTCGATTTACTGGCTCATCCGAGAGACATGGTCTCCTACAGCACAGTGTCCCCAAAACTGCCCTGGGGTCCCCTGCTAGCCCCCGTTCCCAGCGGTGCGAAAAGAACATGAGTACTGACGTAGATGCCTGATAATGTGACTGTCCCACAGATACTTCCCTCAGCTTTTCGTTTTTGAACTGATGCAGGACAAGATGAAGTGGGGGGTAAAGTTTTATTCCCCTGTGAAGGGAAGGGCTGAGGGGGGGTATCAACTCCCTAAATCAGTCATCAGCGATCAGGACCAGAAGTCCTTTGCTCGTCTCTTCAACACCCACTCTCGAAATACGTTCCATTTTACTGCCACAGCCTGTTGTTCCCTCACACCCCTTCCCCAATGAAGTACACCGGTGTAATGAATTACTTTTACTCCCATGTTCCTTTTACCCCCTGGTAAATGGGACATGTGTCTGATTTACCCCTGGGGCAAAAATAACATATGTTAGGATTATCCTGTCTATGTTACTTGCACATCCAGTTTAATGCTGAAATAATGATATATAAAACAATGTATCTGTTTTGAACATTCATAATTTTATTGAAAAATGATAGAACAGTAAAAATATAGACTGGTGTTTATCTGATGTGATAAAATGAAACGATCTTATTCTTTTTACAAACATAGAACACTATATTAAATACATGTATGCATATAACCCCAACCCTATACATTTATGTTCATACAAAACCAACAGAGTTATATCAGAGGTGGAATTGTTCTAAAACAGTTGATAATTACATGTTTGAGTAGAGTTAGAAAGGGGGTAAATCTAACATGGCAGGGGTAAACCTAACACATGTCAGGTGAACCTCAGAAGTATAACGAGCATATGTTTTTTATTTTTATTTTGGGGGGGGGGGTGTAATAAGAACATATTACTTTTACCGGGGAGTAAAAAAAATTAGGGGGTAAAACGAAGATATGATACCGGCATTTCATTTCGAGATAAGCCCCACAGCCCATCCAACCCGAGGCACCAGCGGCAGGACCAGCTGACTACTGACAGCGGACGGATGTAGTTGCACACGTTTCAGCTCGACTGAGGACTGTTTTCTCGTCGATTATACGAAATGCGTAATCCAGCCAAAGAAAGTATTAATCCACGATTACCTCTGAAAGCGAATTATATTCCGATCACGGCGAGAATATTCTTGGCTTCACAGTGACGTCTGCAGGCACGGACCTTCGTCACCAGAGCACCATGCAGCCATTGTGTAGAGCGACTAACGAGAGTCCTGAACTCGAATGACTGCCTCCCCGACCGCTGGTCCTTCTGGGCCAGTGAAGTTAAGCGCACAGGGCTAATCTTACAGGAATTAAATCACGTTGAAAACAAACGTCGATTGCGTAAGCTATCCCACGCAAAACAAAGCTGGAGCGATTATTTTTAGAACAGTATTGCGTACTGAAGTGGCTTTTCTTAGCCCTCGCCACAAATACTTTCATTATCCTAGTCCTACGGCAACTCACTAGAAGTTCAAGCAAATGAGTCAAAGTTTCTTTTTAGAGACGTTATGGTCTGCTTCAATGATTTTAAAACAAAATCTCTCACCTGAGAAAGGCAATTGGGCTGGAACGTGGAAATATAACAGGACAGGAAGTTCCACTTCATGCTTTATCGTTATTGGTTGGATGTACTTCTCTTCCTGTTCAGCTCAGAGATGTGTTCGCTGTGATTCGCTGGCTGCTCCTTCAGATGCAGACGCGGCAATGCCGGGCAATTTTAGGCAAAGTTAGGCAATTCTGAGCAACAAAGCAGAGTGTGGGAAGATGAAAAAGGCGGCATTCTAATGTGCATTTTACATCAGTTGAAGCTTGAACTCACAATTTCTGGCACAAGAGACAATGCTCTATCTCACTGAGCTGATTGGCAAATGGAAATGTCACATGTAGCTCACAAATTGACTAAGCCAGTCACCTGTGTGCAAGACAGCAGCTGTTAGCATGTAAAGGCAGATTTCAAACAGTTGTCAAAAATTCACTTATTCAGACAAAAATCTGAAAATACACAAATTGCATCAAGACAGCATGTAGATGTTGGTAACTTGTTTTTAACAATGATTTATTGGCTCCATAAGTGAAAAACTGATGTTTAGAAATGCCATTTTTGCAGAGACTACAATTGTTCGCATGAGAGCTAAATTCAAAATGCTGTAAAAAGTTCAGCTTAGGAGATGAAATTCTGACATTTTCCAAACATCATCTACCATAACTCCAAAATTTTATCATTTTTAAAATGAACATTGAAATGTATTTCACAAGAATTTGGAAGTATATGTTTACAATACCGTTGACAGTAAAACATTTGATGCACTGTCGGCTCAATATTTGATAAATCAAAAATCTGTGTAGTTCCTTTGTGTAGGACAGAAGATGCTCTGTAGCAAGTTTGGTGTCAATTGAGCAGAAATTGTGGGAGGAGATGGGTTTAATAATTTTTACAGTTTTTGAAATAAACAGAGCAATGAACTTCATAATTTGCAATAGGTTTAAAAGTACAAAAGTTTCTCCAGTATTGGGGCTATATTTTGGTGAAAGTTGCAAATCTGTAGCACTTATAATTGATTTGTTGTGAATTTTCAAAATTTTGAACTTTAGAAGCTTGCTGTAGCGCCACCATCAGGACCATTGGCCTGTCTTTGCGGCTGAGACAATCTGGCATGGGACTGGACCTTTGTGCAAAGTTTGGTGGTTGATTTTTCGCGCATGGGGAGTAGGATTTCCTCGGAAGAAGAAGAAGAAAGAAGAACATGAAGGATAACAGTCGGGTCCTGGCAGCTTAGGCTGCCCGACCCCTAAGTACAATTAAAATTTCATAAAAACAAAGGAAGCAAACGCGCATTATGTAAAGGGATTGGAATCCAAGTTCGTCAAGCACCCCATTCGAACTAATAATAATAATAATAATAATAATAATAATAATAATAATGCAAAACCGGACTTCCACTAAAATAAGTATACAGGAGGCAAAGCAATCAGATTTTACATTATTACTATTGTTATTATTACGATTATTATTTCTTCTTTGTTAACATGGTGATGAAAGTCTATTCATTAAATAGATTTCACATTGTTTTGCAGAGTTGACCTTCACATAAAGGCAATTTACTTGAAATAAAATGACGTCTAAACTCCATTATTCACATAGGTTATCTGGTTCTAGTACACTGCCCGGCCAAAAAAAAAGTCACCGTTTGGAAATTAATGAACAAATTCTAGAATTGGTTCGTTATTGCAGGTACTAATATGTTTCAGCTGGCAATAATCATTTTTCCCCTGACTGATGAAGCGCATCGCTACTCATTTCTCAAAAAATCATGTCGGAAGACATCCCTTGCTGGTGGAAAAGATGTTACAGTATTTCAGAACAGGCAACTTATTGGCCTGTATTTAGCAAAGAAACTCATGAATGCAAAAACAAGTATGAGGAATCATTTTCACAAACATATTTGCCACCACAAAGTCCTGATCTTAGACACAGTAAAAGTTATTGGGATGCGCTCAAGAAAGACCACCATTCAACCAGAAGACAAGATCTCGGCCAAAAATTAAGGCATGTATGATCGAAAATAAATGTTCTGGCATTGCATATAGTTGTCAAAACAATGACAAAATGAATTTGCACTGTAATCAAAGCTACAGGGGTTCCAACTAAATATTTCAGTGTGCGACTTTTTTTTTGGCCGGGCAGTGTATAAACCCCAATAAAACTTATCACGAATACTACAGATCAAGGCTGACCTGAACCGTTTTCCAAAACTATTGAGAAACATCACCGCGAGGGTCTAAATTTTAAGCGACAAACATGCACTTGTTTGCTTATCTTTTAACTACAGTACTTGGGGTATGCTACTCGCAACGTTTCCCGTCCATAAAATTGTAACTAAATAATTATTAATTCGTTATTATGTAACGATGGCAGCCTTCTTAAGCTTCGGGACCAGACAGCTCGGTCATAGACTTCCAATCGTAAATACGGCTTAATAGTAGCTGTGTGATGCCCAAGAGTCATTTGGCGACGTCCACATGGAGTTTGTTTGCATTGATGCTCGCTGGCCACTGGCCACCTTCGGATGACGTGCGTCGGCACTGCCTGCGGCTGCGGCCACCGGGGATGCAACTTTCACGAAGTAATGGTATGCGGAACATTCCCAGCCTGATTTCCTAATGTCACATTTCAACGTACAGCGCCCTAAAAGATACCAGTCGCACTTGGTGTTGTGCAGAATAGCCCGTTTAGCGCAACTTTGCTGTTAATGAGTGATGCAAATATCCTCTACTTACAGAGATATGCAGTCAAACAGAGCGCTACCATATAATCATTCCACCCCGCTTTGAAGATCTCGAGGACGAGAAGTTCTGTGTGCCGTTCCCTCCTCCGACATCGCCGGTGGCGGTGCATGTTCCATTCCAAAGGGAACGAACTAAGACACCGGTGAGGTCTGAACACCGGCTGCTACGCGGGGATAGTAAGGGATCTCGGCCACAATTAAAAACTGTGTCGCCTGCATTCTTTACAGGTTAATGCTTACCCAATCCGAATATATTCAATTTACTTTCAATAGTGAAAATCGGTGCTGTAAAAACAATGCGTTTTTCTCAATTGATGTATTTTACTGTGAAGGATATACACTCTGCTAAAAAAAAAAATGATTTAAAAAAATCTGCATTTCAAAAGAAATGCGTTACTTGTGAAGTGCCACTTCATTTTGCTTTTAATTCAGCTTATTATCTTGGTTAAGTATTCACTGAAGAATCATCCGGGTTCCATAATGGTTCCGGAAAAAAAGTTTCATGAGCCATTTTATACGGTACTGCTCTGCCCCCTACAGGAGGTTAGTAAACCTGCAGCACTTCTGGGTCTTCGGGGAAATCAACCAAATGAATCAATCGGCCTTTGCAATTGAAAGCTTAATCGTTCTTGATTTTTTTTTCACCGCAGGCTCCTGTCTAAAAATGGAATAACAAAATTGTGTAATGTGCTTGGGAAAGTCTCATTCAAGGGACCAGGATATGAGCTTTGCAGAGATTATTTCATTCATTCTATGTTACAATTTTTTCGTATATGTTTTGCTTATCATCTCAGTCCCTGTCTTTACTAATGTGGCAGAATCATGGTTGGGGCGGACGAGATTACGCTGTGCTGCATGTAGGCCTTCTGAACAAGTGAGTTTTCTGATGGGGAAAACTCTTGCATCGCAGACAGGGGAAATCAAGCCATGTAGATACATTGAATTCTTGTGGAGGGGGAATTCTATTTAAAGGCCGCTATACTCTTAATCTGCGGTTAGCGTCTGAGCTAGCCTCACAGAACAGCATGGAGGTTTGTAATCCAGGTCACCTGCCCACCTCACTCCTCCTCTCCTGGTCATCGGCAGAGCAGACTGGCCTGCATTTATCCTCCGCTTGGACACTGTGCTGCTCACAGTTTCACAGGACCTGAGAATTCATGGGCAGACGTGGGTGCAGGCTTTCACTCGAGCTGAGCCATCACACACCTGATTCCATCAAGGCGTTACCAAAGTCTTTGGCAAAGATTCATGGGTAGTGGTCACCGGCCATCTTCCTAGCGATCTAAGCCTCAAATCAGAGATAGTAGGGACGGAAGAATGCTCTTGATGAAATTGTGAGTGAGGCTAGCAAGATCATAGATGTCCAGTTTAGCGGATTGAGCTATGTATTCCATAAGCAAGTTTTTAAGAAAGCTAGTAGCATCCAATCTAATAGTAGCCACCCTCTTAGTTTAGAGCATAAACTTTTGCTATCTTGCATGTGCCTAAGTGCTTCTAGGGCCAAAACAAACAGGTACAAAAATTCTTTTGTCCCCTTCTCCATTCGCCCCAGGCAGAACAAAATAATCTTTTGCTGTTCTGTTGTAGCTCCCTTACAGGGGTGGCAGCGGTGATGTTAACAGAGCATTTTATGAGGATAGTGATGATGTTTACTGTAGCTAAGTAGTGGCAGTTATTTTTGATTATTTTATTATTATTTTTTACTAATTTATTTATTATCATTAGTGGCAGTAATAGTTGTATATTTTACTTAAGACATGCCATTCCTAGTGTATCCTGTTTATGATATATTTATTGCGATATGTTGTGTGTCTGTTTTAAATAAAACTGAAATCAGTTATCTGTAAATTATCTTTCACCTGTACAACGTTGATAACGATACAAAAGCACATCGTATGATGCTTTGCCGCAAGAATTTTAGTAATTTTTCAAAATTAACACTTAATTCAATGAGGCTTCTTGCAACATGTTTCAAAAGAAATTGGGACGGTGAAGTGTTTCCCTCTTTGAAAAGGAATGGCTTTATTTTACACGACATAAATATTAAAGGACTGAAGGCACCAAATGATTCAGTGTTTTTGGTGTAATTTTGTCCCTTCGTCCGGCAAAGAAGACTTAAGGTGTGCAACAGTACTGGGTCTGTTCGTTATGCGCTCTTTTCATATGGCGACAGAGAAGAAATAAGCGTTACTGTAGGGAAATAACTATCCTTCGCTATCAAGCAAAAGACAAAGTCACTATAGTGAGGCAACACATCTCAATTGACTCAACATGGCTCTGGCTCCAAAATCACGTAAGCAAGTAAAATCACGTATTTAGCAAGAATAAATATAAATGTCTCAGGAAATGTAAATATCGTAAAGAGAGTTCATACTGGACCAGCAGAAATGATGCCAACTGTGCATCAGTTTTGAAGCCCTGCGAGTCTCGCAGCTGTCGTTATCACGCAAAAGTCGCATCAATATTTATACGAGTTTCACCCCTTTGTCGATTAAATTCCCTTTATGAGACCTGTTTTTGCACGTGAAATAACACGAATAGTGCCCACAGCGCCCCCTGCTGTTGTGAGTTGATACCACCGTTAACCGGCAGAAAGATACAGGGCCAGTGGCGCAATGGATAACGCGTCTGACTACGGATCAGAAGATTCTAGGTTCGACTCCTGGCTGGCTCGAAGTTTTCCTACCCTCCTGTTGCTCTGAGCAGAGATAGGATAAAAGACTGATGCAGCATCCGGGTTTGAAAAATGAAGCCCATTTGGAAATCTCTGAAAATTGCATTCATTAATTGTCGGTAGATGCAGAAAGAAGCTTAATGCCAGAGAAGTCCATGAGAATATGACCCTACTTTCCCACATGATTTAGTGTTTCAATGATGATTTACCACATTATTTTGTGGCATGTATCAAGTGTTTCAGGTCTCTTTCGATATATCATGATGTTTATTTTTGTAAATTATGGTCCCAAATAGACTAGAACGAAGGAAAAAGCCAGATATGCTTTGAGGGAGTGGCTGTCCTCTGGTCCTCATCAGATGCATTCAGATCCACCCATTGAGCCACCCCTCGCTCCTCCCTGGATCTTCTACTAACACTTTCATCCAGTAGGAATGGCATCAGGTTTCAAATTGCCAAAATCGAGGCTTCCTTAATGGTATGCTGAAACCAATGGGTGATGTCAAGGTTGCTTCGTCCATCTTTTTATACAGTCTATGTTGCTGAGATAGCTAAAAAGTGCCTTCCAACCAACTACAGACATGAACTGAAAATGCTTGTAACATGAACCCTGTCCCCCTCTTGAGTTCCTGCAGACAGAGCTCTTGTTGAGGTGCTGAATGTGGTCACAGCACAATCACAGCAGATATTACTGTTTGACTCATCATGACTCCATGTGCTCAGTCTTGTTCTCCGTGCTGGTGTTCCCAATTTTGTGGGATGTTGGTCTTTATGCACCTTCTGGTCAGGCTAGTTGTTTGTTCATTAAAGAGACACTGATACGGCTAACCATTGGCCAATTATTTTTTTTTGAATGAGTTTGTCTCTGGTCGAAATTTCGTGTTTGAGATTATATTGTTGTTATTCATGGTAGTTAATCATCGCAGTTCTTTCCAAAGACAAATCATTTACTGATGGACAGAACTTGTGGGAATTTTTCGTTGTTTTTTTTAAAACATCCATGCTCGCACAACCGTTGAGATGTTTGTTTTCGTATTAGAACCAAGATGGCGGACAGCCGAACAATCTCTCTGATTACCGGGTTGCATCTAACACGCAGCCTTGGCCATGACAGCACTCTTTACTGCTTCCCTTGAGCATCTAATGGCCTATCCCTGCCAGAACTTGCAGGGCTGGAGTGGGGGTAGGTTTTATTGCCCCACAACAGAGTCACAGAGCTTGAGGATGTACCTCATAAAGTTTCTCCAGCAGAGTTTTTGAGGCTGAACTATAAACCACACAACCATAATCAATCACAGACTGGATCAATGTCACGTAAATAGTTTTTAAGGCGGTACTGGTTCCCCACTCCATGCCACGTACAGTCCTTATAATATATAGGACCTTCTTTTTCCAACAGTTTATTTAAATAATTAGCCCATGTTAACTTTTAATCACAAAGAATTTGTAGGAATTTAAGAATATTTACCCTATTCAATGTTCTACCGTACACCTGCAGACTCATCTCTCGGAGAACATTTTTCCCGAGTGAAGATTTCAACGTTTATTTTATGAAATGAAAATTTAAATACCCAATCGCATGCACTTTGTTTGACCCTCTTGATTTGCCTCTCTTACACTCCCATTAATATAGACAATTTGCCTTCCTGTTTTGCACAGTGCCCCACCATTTGCAAAAATACATCTGCCTATATCTGGTTGTACTTTAGAGAAAACATTATTGATCCTTGTAAAGTCCAAGTTTCCACCACAAATCTGTTATGTATTTCATTTCCTGGCCATACCTGAATGATAACCCCTATTGCCTACTGTAAAGTCCTTTATCCAGTTGACTATCCTCTCTCCTGTACCTATCAATTTTAACTGTATCAGAAGTTACTCTTTTCACATCATATTGTATGCTTTCTCATTGTAAAAAAAAAAAACCAGCTAAATTACAGTCTTTATCAGTCCGAGGTTTTCTAATCTCATTTTCCAAACAATAGGATCCACAGTTCCTCTACTCAATCCAGCTTTGATGATTAGATAAAGTTTCTCTGTTTTCTCCAAAAAATGTTAGCCATTCACTCAGGGATTTTACATAGATTTGATGTAAGGACTTCGGGACTGTGGGAGGAAATATGCGATCATGGGGAGAATGTTTACGCTCCGTACAGGAAGTCCCCAGGCTGGATTCAAACCCCCAAATTCCATGCTGCAATATCTTACCAAGCCATTCCTGTGAGTCCCAAGGTGGTGAACCCCGGCTTTTATTATCGACTGAATCTTTGGCATTTTAGACTGCGCCTCAGCTGTACTATTGATTAACTCCTGCAAAAAATGTCACCAGCTTTTTCTTTTCAATCATTTCTCCCTTGAGACCCCACTAATGCTTTTTGTCCTACGACCTGCCCCATTACCTGTTCCACAGCCTCAACATAGTATACAAAACCCAAAACCAGTGAAGTTGGCACGTTACGTAAATCGTAGATAAAAACAGAATACAATGATTTGCAAATCCTTCAATTCAATTCAATTCAATTCAATACACTGCAAAGACAAGATGTTTAATGTTCAAATTGAGAAACTTTATTTATTTTTTTTTGCAAATAATCATAAACTTAGAATTTAAAGGCAGCAACACATTGCAAAAAAGTTGGCACAGGGGCCTTTTTACCACTGTGTTACATCGCCTTTCCTTTTAACGACACTCAGTAAACGTTTGGGAACTGAGGAGACCAATTTTTGAAGCTTTTCAGGTGGAACTCTTTCCCATTCTTGCTTGATGTACAGCTTAAGTTGTTCAACAGTCCGGGGTCTCCGTTGTTGTATTTTACGCTTCATAATGCGCCACACATTTTCAATGGGAGACAGGTCTGGACTACAGGCAGGCCAGTCTAGTACCCGCACTCTTTTACTACGGAGCCATGCTGTTGTAACACGTGCAGAATGTGGCTTGGCATTGTCTTGCTGAAATAAGCAGGGGCGTCCATCAAAAAGACGTTGCTTGGATGGCAACATATGTTGCTCCAAAACCTCTATGTACCTTTCAACATTAATGGTGCCTTCACATATGTGTAAGTTGCCCATGCCTTAGGCATTAATACACTCCCATACCATCACAGATGCTGGCTTTTGAACTTTGCGCCTATAACAGTCCGGATGGTTCTTTTCCTCTTTGGTCCGGAGGACACAATGTCCACAGTTTCCAAAAACAATTTGAAATGTGGACTCGTCAGACCACAGAACACTTTTCCACTTTGCATCAGTCCATCTTAGATGAGCTTGGGCCCAGCGAAGCCGGCGGCGTTTCTGGGTGCTGTTGATAAATGGCTTTCGCTTTGCATTGTTTTAACAATGTTTTAACTTGTTTTAACTTGCACTTGCAGATGTAGCGACGAACTGTAGTTACTGACAGTGGATTTTTGAAGAGTTCCTGAGCCCAAGTGGTGATGTCCTTTACACACTGATGTCGGTTTTTGATGCTGTACCGCCTGAGGGATCGAAGGTCACGGGCATTCAATGTTGGTTTTCGGCCTTGTTGCTTACGTGCAGTGATTTCTCCAGATTCTCTGAACCTTTTGAGGATATTACGGACCGTAGATGATGAAATCCCTAAATTTCTTGCAATAGCTTGTTGAAGAATGTTGTTTTTAAACTGTTCGACAATCACAGCTCACGCATTTGTTCACTAAGTGGTGACCCTCGCCCCATTCTTGTTTGTGAATGACTGAACATTTCAGGGAAGCTGCTTTTATACCCAATCATGGCGCCCACCTCTTCCCACTTAGCCCGTTCACCTGTGGGATGTTCCAAATAAGTGTTTGATGAGCATTCCTCTACTCTCTGTCTTTTTTGCCACTTGTGCCAGCTTTTTTGAAACATGTTGCAGGCATCAAATTCCAAATGGGCTTATATTTGCAAAAATTACAAAGTTTACCTGTTCGAACATTAAGTAATTTGTCTTTGCAGTGTATTCAATTGAAAATAGGTTCAAAAGGATTTGCAAATCATTGTATTCTGTTTTTATTTACGATTTACATAACGTGCCAACTTCACTGGTTTTGGGTTTTATACTTGCTTTCAGCATCTACACTTCCTGTTGCAATACTTCTCATCCCCTGTATGCAGCGCTGTGTGCCTCTCCACAGCTGAAGCACAGTTGCTGCGATTCCTCCCGAAGTTGACGTACTCGTGGTTCCCTCCAATACGAGCGCATTTATGTTGTTCCCTGCGACTCAAAGCTCCATTCTTCGACATTAGGCAGTTAAAACACCTCACTGGTTTCGGTATGTACTCTCTCACGATGTAACTCATCAATCGAAGCATCACTTGCTTTTGAAAAACCTCCCCTTGAAATTCTATCAGAACTGTTTCAGTGTCTGTTCTGGTCCCATCCACACATGACTTAATACTTTGGGCATTCAGTATTTCCCCTTTAAGGTTAACTTTTTAACTCCTCAACGCCTGTGGTAAATAATAATACGGAAATGAGACCTACTCAACCCTTTAGCCCTATCTATTCCACCTACTCTTTTTGCACTGCCAACTTTATTCCCACCAATGTCTTTACGTTTGGGAGAATTATTCACGCGCTGTTCTTGGTTGCATCCCACTAACAATATTCAGTCAGACAGAACCTTGGCAAAATTAATATTTCCAGATGAGCTTTAGTGGATTATTCTCTCTTACCACAGATTTATCATCACTTCTATCTATGAATCTGACTGTAGTCCTGCTGTTTGCCAGTGTGTAGAGGACCTGCACTCCTTTCCCTGTGTGCTAATCGTCGATATATAGTTCCCTGGTAGATATTTTCCCTATATACCAGGAAAGATAAGCATTCGCCTACAGGCAGGACAAGGGCTACTATTCTCCTGATTCTGCCGGTCGGGTTTACGGGTGGAATGAAGACATGGTAGGATTTTTACTTTCTGAACCCTGGATTATACACCTCTGTCTGAAACACAAAAGTCGCTCATCGCCGCGTATTTCCTTGATTTGCGCAGACACGGTTTGGTGTGTGTCATGATTGACATTTAGTTAGATACGCCCCCAGGTTGTGATTGATCTGCTCAGAATGGTCGAATTCCTCATATCGGCTAGTCACTATCACTATCAGCGCTAACAGCACTATCTTTGAAGGTGTACCATTATCATGAAAATCGCATTCCCAATAGCAATAGGGTCCATCACTTTAAATGCCATTTCAATTTTTGTGTATTTTTATGCCTTTAAAGAACATTTTCCATTGACAACTCTGCTTTATGGTGCAAGATGTGTGTAATTTGACGATGAAATGATTGATTGTTTTCAGGTCCTGTACCTGCAAGATGAGCCGTAATTGTTCTTATATTTTCTTAATGGAGGTTGGCGGTTTTCGGTTAGAAGAGTTTAAATTTTCCTTGAGGAATCACTCGATAAGACCACAGCTGTTACTCCCTCCTGTTATCGAAACAGACTGTACCTTTTAGTTGAGAAGTCTGACAGACTTATTTCTCCATTGATAATTATTTCTGAAGGAATAATTTTTTGATGATGACATTAATGTGCTCTGGTTGCAGGTAGAAGGCCTTTGTGCTCTCTTGAAAGGGTTTGAGCTCTAGGGAAAACAGGCTTTCCCCGAACTATTGTTTGAGGACCTGATCACTCACCTGGAGCATCTGGGAGAACAAATAAATATGCAGGTTCTGTCCCATAATTCCATCTTAACTCTGAGTAGGCTTATACGCAAGAATAAGAAATGAGACAACTGATTACTTGGCTGCAGTCCTGATTGTTGTAAGAAGACAAACATTACACAGACCAACATACTTCAGCCCGGTGGCGGGTGGTGGACGGAAAACGGGGGGGGACATCCCTTGAAACGGATGAGATTAGTGACCCGATTTCAATCATTGTTCTTGGTCAACATGTTATTTTCCCTTATAATGAAATGTGTAGGCGAGTGAATAATAAATTCTATAAAATGTTTAATTCACATGCAAATAGGCAACTCTTCACGAAAAAACCACTGAGGATTTTTTGCGTTAAATTTTGTCACAGCCTAAGCGAGTCGTCAAACCTGTGTGTAATGATTGTTTAATTGACAAAGATTGAAATGCGCTCTTTTTGCGTTTAACTGGTGCGTTTGATTTCTCGTCTTGATGAAGACAATTAGCTACACCTGAGAGGGGAGAGTTCAAGTGTCTTTTACCAGGGAAATTGACTGGAAACTGTTCAAGACTAATAAGCAGTTTAAAGACATGTTTATCGCCCTCTTGTTCTCTGTCCACCACAGCCACTGCTTGAGGCCATGCGGTGTAGCCTCATACAGCATCAAGGTCTGTACACTAATTTAAAAGTTCATCCTATTGAGGAACTAAAAATCAAGCTGAGTGACACAAATTAAGGTTGTAATGGGTAAGATACAAATCCTATTTTCTACCTATGAGAAAAAAATACACCTTTTTGTATGTCAGAATATTACATCTCTTTGTTGTCGAAAGATCTCTTCAAGTACATCACTAAACGATAATTTGTCTGTCAAGCTTTGTTTGAGCTTTTCACTGAATGTTGTTTTGTCTCATAAATCAATGCAGAGGTGCTTGAGAGATTAACAACCAGGCTGTGTCCACGTTTATGCTCAGCAGGACAGTTTAAGGCGAGAAGACTCGGGTGAGCGGTAACTGTGTTGGGGTCTGCTCGGGGTCAGGTGGAACTATGGGGTGGTTTCCGGGTGTGTCCTGTCCTCAGAAAAGAACACTTCCACCTTTCCTTCACTCATTGCTGGATGGAGAAGAGTGGAGGAAAAGATGGTTGCATTTCTGTTCTCGTCCCTCTTGACATGAGCACTGCCTTTGATACCTAAGACCGCCACATTCTTTCTTCGAAGCAGAGGAAACTTATTTGGCAATACTGAGCATGCTTTCATGCTGGTTCATTCCTATCACTGTGACAGATGTTTTTGGGCAAACACTAAGTCCTCTGAGCAGTCTTGGGTCAAGTTTGGAATACCTCAAGGATCAATTCTGGGTCCCCTGCTCTTTTCGGGATGCTCTGTCTTTGTGTGTAATAATCAGAGGGTGAGGGACCATGAGACTTTTTTGGATGACTATTCAAATCCCTCAAGGCTTAAGTGCTTGATTCAGTGGTTTTAAAGAATCTGTGCTTTGCCGTCAACACCGTCTCAAATTCAGTGAATTTTAAGATTAATTGCTTGTGTTTTATCAGTTGTTTTGCAAAGTCACCCCTGTGTAGATATATCAGTAAATGGCTGTGAACCTTCATCTGCAGAAGCATAGTTTGAAGAACTATAGTTAATAATTTTTCTGTGCTTCTCCCATGACTATATCCTGATGAATTTTTCAGACTCAGATCAAAGGAACAGCAGTAGGCGTCTTTTTTTTAATGAATATATATTACACATAATTTCCATTTGTCTCTGTGGGAGTTACAACTTCAGTGTTCCATAGGACAAAATGCTCCCTGCTTTGAACTAAGCCAGTTATACTGAGTTTGTTCTGTCTGAGAAATTATCAAAAAAATTTGATGAAAACTATGTTGCAAAGCTGAGAGATCTGTGAAATGGGATTCTTTCTTAAATCAATATTTCTTTAATATAAATACATGAGTTTGAGCCATAATGTTCCTCTGAGGAAAAGCAAAGCAAAAACATGCAGTGGGTTGTAAATATGTGGAGAATCCCATTTTCTTTTTTATTCATTTTTTTTTCCCACAATGTTGCAAACTATTTTAAAAGGAGGTTCACGCAACAAATACACAGAAGACTTATGCAGTAAAAGATATCACTGATGCACAATAACTTTAAAAGAAGGAAACCACTGTAAACTGCAACCCCAATTCCGAAATAGTTGGGATGAAGTGTAAATTGTGAATAAAATCAAAATGCAATGACTTTCAGATCACATGAACCAATATGTTATTTACAATAGAACATAGATAACATTTCAAATGTTGGAATTGAGACATTTTACATTTTATCCACAAAATGAGCTCATTTCAAATTTTCTGGCTGCGACAGGTCTCAAAAACATTGGGACACAGGCAAAAAAGGGCTGAAAAAGCTATTAATATATCAGAATCAGCTGAAAGAACATTTAGCAAGTAATTAAGTTAACTGGCATCAGGTGTGTAACATGATTGGCTTTAAAAGGGATGTCTTAGAGAGGTTGAGTCTCTCAGAAGTAAAGATGGCCAGAGGCTCTCCAACCTGTGAAGACTTGTGTAAAAAAAAAATTGTGGAATACTTTAAAAGCAATGTTCCTCAATGTCAAATTGCAAAGGCTTTGAAGGTCTCATCATTGACAGTAATGACACCATCAAAAGATTCAGATAAAGTGGAAAAATCTTTTGTGCGTAAGGGACAAGGCTGAAGACCTTTGCTGGATGCTCGTGATCTTCAGGCCCTCAGACGCCACTGCATCACTCGCCGGCATGATTCTGTCATTGACATTACTAAATGAGCCCAGGAAAACTTCAAGAAACCTCCGTCTGTAAACACAGTCTGCCGTGCCATCCACAGATGCCACCTAAAACTCTATCATGCAAAAAGGAAACCATAGCTGAGCATGACCCAGAAGCGCCGCCATGTTCTGTGGGCCTAGGCTCATTTAAAATGGACTGTAGCAAAGTGGCAAAGTGTTCTGTGGTCAGACGAATCCAAATTTGACATTCTTGTTGGAAATCATGGGCGTTGTGTCCTCTGGGCTAAAGAGGAGAAAGACCACCCCTCCTGTTATCGGCGTTTAGTTCAAAAGTCAGCATCTCTGATGGTATGGGGTTAAACAGCATGGCTTCTTATTAGAAGAGTCCATGTGCTGAACTGGCCTGGCTGCAGTCCTGATCTTTCACCGATTGAGAACATTGGGCGCATAATTAAATGAAAAGTCCATCAAAGGAGACCCAAAACTCTCCAGCAGCTGGAAGCCTGTATTAAACAAGAGTGGGATCAAATTCCAATGGCTAAACTCAAGATACTTGTCTCCTCAATGCCCAGACGCCTCCACTCTGTGTTAAAAAGAAGAGGGGATGCTACACCATGGTAAACTGGCCCCTGTCCCAACTTTTTTGTGATCTGTAGCAGCCAACAAATTTTAAATGAGCTCATTTTTTTCAATTGTAAAATTTCTCAGTTTTGACATTTGCTATGTTATCTCTGTTCTATTGTGAACAAAATACTGGCTGTTGTCATTTGAAAGTCATTGCATTTTGATTTTATTCACAATTTACACTTTGTCCCAACTATTTCGGAATTGGGGTTGTATTTTTTTTTCTAAAATCAACCCAGTATTGGTTCATTTTGAAGATTATTGAAGGATCAGGAGACAAGGGGCATTGGAGTAATGGTTAGTAAATGATCGAGATGGCAGAGGAACTGAAAGGCTCATGTCCTAGAAAGTGCAAATTATTCATTCATTGATGTTTTGTTTATCACAGGACATTATGGGGGAGGGTGAAGTTACTTGCTTTCAATATTGGCGAGGACGCCGGCCCTGTTTAGACCATGCTCTTGATAAGAAGTAAAATAACCCACCTGTCTCGTCAGTCCTTACTCCCAGTATGTGTAATCTGGGCACCCCTGAGCATCCTGACTGCAGCACATAAGTGTTCCCACATCCCACTCTCCTCCTAGCCCCAGTGATGGAGGTCGTCTGTCCCACCGAAGACCCGTCCAAGGCCAGGAGGTGCCCAGCTAAGGAACAGGAACGCCTGCCTCTGTGTCAGCTGACCTGTGATGTCTTTAAAAAATGGCCGACAGACAGGTGACTCCCAACGAGAGAATAAGGGGGGAGGGAGTATTAGCGAGGATCAACAGTCAAGAGTATCTGCATTAGTGGTGTTTAGTCATGGGCTATGGAGACCTACCAACCATCGTGTGGTTTTTTTGGCCCAATCCTAACTAAGCACACCTCATTCGACAGGCAGAGCAGAGCTGCCCAACCCTGTTCCTGGTGATCTACCATCCTGTAGGTTTTCACTCCATCACCTCATTAAACAGCACAACTGTGATACCTGAGATCTGCCATCCTGTATGGTTTCACTCCAACCAAAACAACTCACTTTCTTCTTCATCATCTGAAATGATGAAGTCTGTAAACCGTACAGCATAATGCTGCCCTCCACATTTCATTATACGACATTATTCAAATCATCTCACCATTCGCTCTCACACTCATACCTTTGGGCAATTTAGTGTCTCCAATTAACCTGATATGCATGTCTTTGGACTGTGGGAGGAAACCGGAGTACCCGGAGAAAACCCACGCGAACACGGGGAGAACATGCAAACTCCACACAGAAAGGCCCCAGGCTGGAATCGAACCCACAACCTTCTTGCTGCAAGGCAACAGTACTAACCACTGTGCCACCCTGCAGGAAGGTTAAATCAAGTCCGCCAGGTAGAAGTTGGGGAAACTCTTGTCTAAACAGTCACCATTGCTAGTCTAGTTCTTGATCTCAGTTCTAGACGTTAATTCTTTGGAATTCTGTGTGTCATTTGCTTATTTGTTTTTGATTGTTATATCATAGACCAGGGCCCGGTTCTTCAAAGCACTGTTAATTTAATGGCTGGTTAGCGCTAAACACCTGACATTATGACCACTCTCTAAATAAGATTCTCACGAATGCTCTTCACTGCTTCACTGATCAAGGGGAAACCTACAAAATGCATCAAAAACATGCAGACATCTGTGCTTTCATTCAGAGAAATAGATACTGTGGTAAGCTTAATCACCGATTAAAGTTAACAAAGCTTTGAATAACCCGGCCCAGGGCTTCCCAACTCATGATCCTAAAGGCCCAAGATGTGCTGGTTTTCTACTGTTCCTTAACCTAGCAGTCACTTGTGGTCACAGTTTGGCTAATTAGTGGCTATAATTGTTCACTAAATTGCCTAGAAGGAGAGAAAACCAGGGCTGGATTGAGATTCAAGGGTTCAATTTGGGCAGCCCTGGTGTCGACAGCCAAGATATACATAAATGGTACTTAAGGGATATCAGTTATGCCCCTCCATCTTAGTGTTGACTAGCTTTTCAATGATGCCATTCAGGCCAACAATTTCACCATTATTCCTTTGTCCTATTATGATACCATTTGACTAATTTAAAGTCTGCTTATTAATAATTCAAATTAATAACTAGAGACATCTTGAAGATGATCTTCTGTTGAGCTTTGCAGAGTTCTGTGCTGGAGTTGAGTTGTGGAGTACACTACGGGTTAGGACAGGCAGGTAAATGGTATGCACATATTTACAAGCATGACCATATTGTAATGCGTGAAATACAGACGTATGGACCCGAAATGGTTCACTATAGCGCTATATTATTTAAATAACAGCAACAAAATGCTGTCAAGTCTTTGTCCACGGCGCTGGTATTTTCACGAGCGGTAATCAGTTGAGTTAGCGTGCCATTTCGGGACTAGGTGGCGCCAAAATCACGGAACGCAGAAACAGCTGCGGATCTTCTGCTCGGCGTTCGAAGTTGCCGGAGAAGTTACCACGGTACTGGCCTACTGGCTATACTCCGGTTGAAAAGGAGTAAGGGAACATTTAACTTGTCTCCGATGCCTTGTTCAATAGAATATTCGTTGACTAATGTAAGTTGAGTCATTTTTTTCCTTTTTGTTCACATTAATGTCAATTTTAGAGAACATGAGCTGCGGGCGCACTAATACAATAAATTTGCATTTAATATCAGTAGCAGATGAGTAAATAACAACAGAAATATTTTCCAAACCTCTGGCAACATACGCGGGGCTTTAGTGCTTAAGTGCGACCGTCACGGCGAAGTTTCTTCAAAACTTGTTTAGCAACAAATGGCAGCCCCATTGGCTGAGACCGGGAATGAGGTCACGGCAGGGATTGTGTGCTGTGTTGCTTTCTCTTTTTGGTACAAGTTCATTCCGACCACATCCAGCAGCCCAAGGGATGCGCTCTAGCTTTCGCCTCCGCGCTGCGCAGATCTGACTCCTTTGGAGAAGTTTCCCAACGGGACCCTGGTGAATTCCGATTATTAGCTGCGTAATTGGCTCCCCGTTGGAATTTTTTCGCTTGGATACTTTTTCTATTCAGCCTGCTGTCCTCGTGGTTTATTTTTTAAAACTTGCGAACAGCGCTATAGATCGGGCATCCAATGGTATTTGGAGGGAAGCGACTGTTTTCCGAGACGTGGTGAGTGCTGATCCGCGTTTTCTGTCTCATGCGGAATTTTGTTTTCGCTTGTTCACGTGGCTCGTTCATGTTTTGTTTACTAATGGCGACAAACAATTAGCCTACGACTCTGCTGTTACACGGATGTTTTTTTTTTGCATGTCAATTACCTCTGTCGTTCATCCTGCAAAGTGGAGATGTGATGAAACGCCACTGATAAGTGGGCATCCCATGTTATGATCGACTGCTGTATAATTTCTCTGCACTGGTTTGCTGCTTACTTCTTCCCAAGTAAAATTCCGGAAAGTTGAAGGAGCTGCGCTTGAGC
This sequence comes from Gymnothorax reevesii, assembly GCA_029721435.1. Lineage (NCBI taxonomy): Eukaryota > Metazoa > Chordata > Actinopteri > Anguilliformes > Muraenidae > Gymnothorax > Gymnothorax reevesii. Next base: position 14,212,497 of record CM056583.1, on the reverse strand, counting down.
TGATTTCAGAAGTGAATTACTAAACAGGAACCAACTCTTCAGTTTCCTTGACAACTGTTGTGGGAACGATCCAGAGACTGAAGTTACTCAGTGGCTCGTGTGCACGATGTTTTCGTCTGAATGGAACATTATGCTATTACTTCTGACTGAATTTTGCACTTGGGAGGTTTAGTTGAACGCTTTCCGACTGAAATTAATGCAGAAATAGAAAAGTGCTCTGGTGTCTGGAACGTTTCATTATGATATGTGCGAAACTTAAAATGAGTGATGTGGTACTGCGTGAAAATTTGCTTTTTCGTCCTATATATCCTAAACTGTTCGATTCATTGCGTTGTGTACAATAAATAGAATCGTCTTATACTGTAACTTTTTCTTTCGATATTTGGCATTTAATATATCTGGGACTGATTACATTTTGAGCACAAATTGAAAAGGTGGATCGATGCTCACGGGACTCTTTTTGTGTGCATAGAATATAAGATTTTTCCTCAGTTACTGTTAAACACGCATCACACCCGAATTTCACAATTACAGCCTTTTCAACCAGGTGTTACATCGAGTGCGCGTGGCGCTTTTGTTTTCATGGTTGTCTTGCGCTCGGGGCTGTAAATGTGTGTTACGGCATTAGGTGTGGTGCCACGCGCTCGCGTGTGTTTGTTGTCTGACTTCTGTTGTTGATTACGTTGCGTCCCGCGTGGGCACAAGATACCTGCCCGCGACTTTAATGCGGCAGAGGCTGCCGACGGCTCTCCGGAAGAACATTCAGGATGAATGGATCTATTGGAGCGAGTTTGTCAACAAGTCTTTTCACTACATCGATACTGCTCTGTTGCTCAAGTGAACCGCAAACATTTTAGTAGAAAGCAGGAATGTGCTCGGCGGGAGATGATTTTTAACATAAGAGATGATAAAGAAAGGGATTATGAAACTGGCCTCTCCTGTTTAAAATGCATTTCAGATCATGTCTTTATACTGAAATACTATCAATAGGTCCTACATTAAATTGCAGCTTATGATTGTCAATCAGTGCAGTTAACAGTATAGTAGTAATTCGTAAACAGTGGGGGTCTGTAATTGGGAACAGTGCTTGGGTTTGTGTTTGTGTGTGTGTGTGTGTGCATGCGTTCTGTCAATCAGAGAGTGTGGGTGGTTTTTATGTACATCTCTGCCCATTCTTGTGTGTGTGCACGTGTGTGTGCATGTATACACTTGTTTGTGTGTGTGCGTGCATGAATGCGCACACGCGTTAAGATTGATGCCCCCCATTGTGTTTCACAGACACCGTGAAAGGACGCCGAGCGCACACTGAGTTAGCATGAAGAATGTGCAACACATCATTACATTAGGGCCATGGCAGGAAAGGCCACAAAGACAACCTATTTCTGTGGAGCGAACCTCTCTGCCCATCCTCAGGCTAGAGAGAGAGAGAGAGAGAGAGAGAGAGAGAGCACAAGGGAGAGAAAGTGAGAGAGAGTTTTCAGCTAAAGTCATGTTCTCTCCCCCCTTCCCCCTTGTGGTCATGTGACCCACAGAATGAAACAGTTAACTCGAGTGAGTGGGAGGGGCAGAGCGAGAGAGAGACAAATTTTTCATACCCATGCATTTAACAAAGATGTAGAGCAGGGCTATTCAACATTATCCTGCAATGGCTGGTGTGGGCGCAGGCTTTCATTCCAACTACGCACTTACACACCTGATACTACTTATCAAGCTCTTTAGCAAAGACTCTTGGGGTTGATTAGTTGTGTCAGGTGTGTAAGTGCTTGGTTGGAATGAAAGCTTGCACCCACAGCGGCCCTCTCTGGACATGGTTGAATAGCCCTGATGTAGAGTCTCTTGCTGTCTGAGATGGCTTTCATCATGCCAAAAACATATGAAATATCTCCCATTCGGTTTGTGTCATTTTAGGGAGGCTGTGTAGTACAGTTATGTCCTCTGTATGGTGGTCTGTGGACACCTACAGCAGTGTGTTGTCTGCTGTTCCCAGTGTTTGGGCAGATCCCTGCCAGCCTCACCTCCCCACCTGTGTGGAGGGCCAGTGTGAGCAGCGCTGAATTAGGATGGTGTTTTATTTTTCCTCCTGTATGCAGTGTTTTTCTACGTCAGTCCTGGGGCCCCCTGCACAAGCTGTTTTTCACTCTAACCACAGCTGTAATCATTGGAATCTAACAAGCTGTTAATTTATCTTAATTAGGTGCACTCCATGTTTAGAGCAGTTGTTTATAACCTCTTCTGCCCCCTGTTGACAGAAATATCCATGCATACCATGAAATATAAAAATTCAATGTCCACATTGAGATATTTCAGACTGCTGCACAAAAAGAGGGGGAAAATTAACCAATTGAATAAACGACTGATTGGGTGCATAAAACTTATTGACACAAGGCCATGGAACATAACATATTACCATTTATTACACGTGCCTATGATTGGCAAACCTGCTTTGTATCGTGCATTTAAGTCGGAGCTGAAGGAACTTAAATCACTTGTGTTCAGCGACCTAATTTGGAGATTGCTGGTTTTTCTGCCTTTAATTTGATCCTTTTACAAATATTACCTGAAATTTCCTGCAATATAGAATAAAAATACAATATGTTTAGGATCTTTTTTCCTTTGTGGCATGTGTATTTCCGCTAAAATTGTCTTTGGAGTTCAATAACTGGGCTAAACAAGAAATTGCATGTAGAAAAGATAAATTAGCAGTCTGCTAAAATCATATACGATTGCAAGTGTGGTTGGGATGAAAACCAGCAAAGCTTCGGGCACTCAGAACCGATTTTGGGACCGCTGGTCTAGAGGTCTGTGAATTAAATTACAAACAACAGTTTACTTTTCTCCGCCCGGGAACGCAGTCTGCTAATTACCCTCATTAGCTCTGCCTGTTGGCAATTGAATTAAGATAATGAGTCAATGCAGATGATTTGAACAAGATCCTGGGGAGGGAATTCCACTTTCCGAACCTGGAGTCTAAGTTGCTGGACTTATTATTGGCTCCAAATTAAATTTGTGGGACCAATAAATACGATTTCAGGATAGAAATGAAATAATAGATCAGTGTTCACGATTGATGCAGCTGGGTGAAGGTGCGGGGGCGGGGGCGTGCGCGGCCAGGCGGCGGCCGTGCCCGTGTTATTATTTTACTGCGTCCCCATTTGTTTTGGGAGTGGCTGGCGGGCAAGCAACTCCAGCTGGTAGCAATAAGAACAACATTATTTCTCATGATAATTAAAGGGTCTGAAACAGACCGAGTTTGAAGGCAGAGAGCAGGCAAAAATACGCGGACCGGCGGCAGATGTTTCGATGCTTCTACGAATGATTTCCTTCTCTAAACGGAGCGCTTGGGCTCAGTTCTGTTTTCATGTCAGACTTGCTTTAAAAGGAGACGTGACGAACAAAAATAGCTAGAACAGCCATTGACGAACCCCGATAGGCTGAATCACCTGCTTTTGTCATGCGCATTATTGCATTGATAACCTCTTTCTTTTGATTAAAGCGGCTGGACCATCGAGATACCGCAAATAATAACTGCAAACTGCCCTCACTTTCCGGTAGCGCGTATGCGCGTGAAAGCGGCTCACACTAAAAATTGTCAGTTCATGAGGGTTGCCATTTTTGAATGAGATATTAGGCTATTATTATTATTATTATTATTATGCTCTGTACCAAAACGGGATGAGATGATGAAATGGAAAAATCTAATCTAATCTAGTCTTCGGTGCGGTTCAGAAATAAAATGATCCTTGGAGGGTAATGGATTCATTGTGTTAAAATAAGAATTTTAAAGTCATTTCCAAAAAACTATGTTGTTGCCAGGTTATTGACTTCAATGAATGGCCTTCAAAGGGGAAATTTCAAGCTGACATTGGAGGATTAATAAAGTCTGTCCTTTGGTCACTACGGGATTTTAAAAATTTCTTTATAAAAAGCCTGTGAGCCTGACCAGTGCATGAGGAGAGCCAGTGAGCCACCTCAGGTAGAACAGTCACTTGAAGAATTGAAAAGGACGTTTTTTTTTTCTTTTTTTTCTCTCGCATTGTTTTGTATTTGAGTTTGTATGTCTTAACTGCAGGCTTGAGAAGGCTGTACAGAATATAACCGTGTTTCTCTGCATAAGGGTCTGTATTCTGACTGACGGGGCCACCTGCGTCAGTTTTCTGATGAAATGGGCACTAAAGAAGGCTGGATATTTCCAGACTACAAAGGAATGGGCTCGCTGCATTTGAAAAACGCCAGGATACAAAAGAACCTGTTCCATAGCGTATGACACCGGAGAAGAGCGTTTAACAAAGAGAGCGGTCTCTTCTAGCCGCTACAGTTAAATCTTCCCAAGCGAAAGGTTTCATTTTGTCTGTGGAAGACTCTCGATTGCGGTCAGTGGATGTGACAATGTGAAGGAAATGGATTTTTACTGCAGGCTACCGTTGTGGTTCTGTTATAAAAGCAATGAACATACAGTGAAGTATCTCCACATAGACTGGTAATAAAGCCTGACATATCTCTTTTTACTTCAGTTCATGTTATGGGGTTATGAGGGTTCTGGGATTTATGTTATTATCCAGCTAACTGTGTAATCCCGCTTTATGAAACCAGGTCTAAAGTTTCATCAGACCAATACTTACCGAGGCTGTGGAAAATGCCACCGATACCCTCTGCACTCTTTAAGTTTTACTGCAGGGTTTGTTTCACCTTTAAAGTCGGCTCGGGAAGCCTTGCTTTGTCTTGCCGCACTCAATGCTGTCATTGTGTCACCGAACCGCGAACAGTGACGTCTGACAGACTCACTGCCTCTGTCTGACCTCGTCAACAATCACAACAATGACGGGAGGAATCTGTGGCGTAAGATTATCACACATCATGCTCTCTCGCTCACACACACACACACACACACACACCCACAATCACTTTCCGCAGTTGTCTCAGTCACTTCCCCCTGACAGACGATGTGTGGTATTATTAATGATGTAATTTAAGTGCAGGTAGAATTTCTGGTCTCTGTAGCAACGCTGCAATACGGCCACTCACTCTCATCATATGTCATTCTCACCAGCGTGTGGCGCTTAAAACTCTGATGTCACTAATGACCGTCATTATTGTGTCCTGTCTCCAGAGCAGTAATTTTCGCCCAAAACTGGCTTCACGGTACAGCTGAAATAGTGGAGGCTATAGGGGTTGTGTTTCCCATCTGGAAGAGTCTTCCAGGTTCCTGGATTCGAGAACATTTAATTTTACGTGATTTTTTTTGTAATTGGGTGGAATTATGATGACTGATCGCGAGGGGAAAGTGGGCAGGGGGTTTACAGACCAGCTGGGGGGGACTCAACCTGCCCACAATAAAAAACATGTCATTCTTGTCCTTTGTCCAGGCTTAATATTCACAAGGTATCCTGGAAATGTGAAATGTTTAAATTTCACTACAAAACCTCTTTAGCAATGAACTGTGCCCCGCACTACTAAAACCATGTCGGTTTTTGACAGACAATTCTTTCAGTCAGAATCTGTATGAGATTATACTGGATTAGACTGGCCACAGTATGTGCTAGACTGGCCAACCTCCCACCTTTTGAAATCAAAGTAGGTGTGGACCTCTGATCGAGGCGAGTCGACACACACCTGAGATGGCAAATGTTTCATAGTCGATGTCAACCACTTAACTACGTGTTCAGTTTCAGGCAAGACTACTGGAATTTATTGGAATCCTCTACACATTTATTATTAGAGTTTAATATAATTGTAACCTGAAAAGCAGTCTGTGGTGTTGATATCAGGACCCATTATTCAGTCATGTCAAAATCTGCCCTATGAGGGACAGTCTGTAAAAAAACCGCAGTTCCATGTCAGTGCCCTCATTAATTAACTTAAATCTTTTGTCGGGCCAGTTCATTTCTGTCACCTGCCAGAGGAGTTGATGTCTGGACTGTGGTCTTTATCCTCAGCATTTAATCAAATGGAAAATATCCAGATCTTGTGCATCATTTTAGTTTCATTTCCCTGTAATTCAGCGGGACATATTTGGGATCGTTGGAAACCTTTGGATCTCCATAATTTAGATGGGCCTGAAGTTTTACAGGTTTGAAAACAGCAGCTGCAAGTGACGCATATATGGGTCTGTGGGTTTTATCAGGTCAAGATTGCAATCAAATGCTTTTGTCAATCAATTAAGCACTGAATAACAACCACAACCCCACGGACACAGCAGGCTTCCGGGAACAGGGCTTTCCACCCCCGTCTTGAGATGACTGTCTCTGCCGAGTCTCCGTAGGATTAGATGCGCGGATAACTGGCACTAAACTCTTAAACGCTCATCTTCAGCACATTCAGTCTCAGTCACTGCTGAGGCATTTTTATGGGACCTCATCTTAAGGGTTTCATATGGGTCTGTGGTTGAACCCTGTTCTTTTACTGGGTTCAGCAGCCCGTTTCGGGACCCTGCTGAATTAGACAGCTACAGCGGGGGGTCCCGAATGGTTCTGCAATTAACAGCATCCTCCCCCCCTCGAGTTTTAAGGGGGATGGGGGGGCAGGTTTAGGGCAAGCAGCCAGAGTCAAGCCTCTTTTTCTTGGTCTTTGTTTCTTCAAGTCATTTACAGAGATATTGCTCAGTAGCACCTTCGTATGGTTGGACCTAGTATAGGTCATTGAGGTCACATTCTTTATTTTTAGCCAATGGTGACTTAAATGTATGTGCATGAAGTATATATTTTTTACCACAAGAAAATGTGCTCTCAATGTCTGTTTCCTCTTTGTATGATTATTGCTGATTTGATAAGCTAGTGTGCCTTTTGCAAAGAGGGAAGTATTTTTGTGGACTAATTAGGTGCTGGTTACATCACTTCACATTACATCTACACGCTTGGTGGAGGACTCAGTGGATGACTCAGTGTAGGACTCAGTGGCAGTGTTGCACAGTCACTGACTCCGGATTGTTTGATGCGGTGATGGCTTTAAACTGCATTCCCTGTATTGGATGCTTTCTACAAAGCCCAAGGAGAATCTCAGAGTGCAGTGGTGACCCAGTCCACTTTACACTCTGCGGTTTGTGGCTCCGGGGCTCTGAAGAGAGGGCAGCTGCTCCATGATTTCTGTCCCTTAAGGGTCAGCATCATCCTTCCTGTGGCTGGATTTAAGCAAAAGTGCACATACCTCCACAATGCACTGTGGGAGAGAACTCTTGTTTTTTGCGCATGGGGCTGCTATGTGAATTCTATTTTGTTCAAACCCTGCCGCCCGCCCACACACACACACACACACACTCGCGCGCGCATGCACCACATGTACATCCACCCAAGCCATAGTACCTCCATTTTACTCAAGGATAGCTGGAAATATTGTCCCTCCTCTCTGATATAACATCCTCCGCTGTGAATACAGTCTCCCGTGTGTCAGTCTCGTGCGCTTGTTTTGCTGACCACTGAAATGTCCCTGCTGGGTCATTCCATGTGAAATCATCCAGGGGGTGCCAGGTCACCTCCTCAAAATTCTTTGAAAAAATTCACATCAGTAAATATTCACACAAAATAAAAACATGCCAAATATTAGGCCAGTATCTCAAATAGTTTTCAAGTTATAGCCCTTTGAAATTTGAAGAATATTTTTTGGCGAACCCATTTTCAGCCAAATTTGGCAACTCCTTGCTCCGAATTGATTGCCTATAGAAGGCTGAAATTGCAGTATCTCCTAGAATCTGAAAATGGCCTTAGATTCTGTGTATCTTGATCCACTTTTGTATGGTAAAGCCTCAAAATCAGCTGAAAACACAAAACGCCCTAAAATGAGACCACATTTTATGGCCTGTAACTCAGGAACTAAGTAAGATAAAAGGCTAGAATTCATATTTTATGATTTTATGATAAATCTTTCTGTAAAAATGCAGTAATCCACGTAATATCATTTATAAAAGTTTTTTAATGAAATAAAAGTAAATAAAAAAAATAAAAGTTAATTTTTCTAGTTTTGCCCCCAAAATAACCAATATGTCAGCAGTTATTCATCTCTCTGAAATTTTTTATAATTTTTTTATAATCTTATAAATGTGAACAATGTCTGACAAAAAAAATGAGAATATTATTCAAATATTGAAGGGTTTTAACTTGAAATCTACTTGGGATACTGGCCTAATATTTGGCATTTTTTTATTTTGTGTGAATATTTACTTGTGAAATTTTTCAAAAATTTTTGAGGAGGTGAGCTTTAAAAAATTTCTCAAAATCTGGATGATTTGACATGGAATGACGCTGTTGGCAGATCATGTGATGAGTGAAGATATCTCGCCACATTGATCCTTCATTTGTCTTGCTTATCTTGTAATACAAATAAGACTTTGAGGGCAAAATCATGGCTCACACAAGCACGCAAACGCAAACAATAACACCTGGCCCAGCTGTCACAAATGCATTTCCTCAGAGAAAATACTCTCATACGCTCTTACCCTCCGGTGGAAGTAGTACACGTTATTCCTCAGGGGGCGATATTTCATGCAATTTCATGCATTAGCGCCCCCTAGCTATAGGGCTTAGACTGCTGCTCACACGTGAGTTGTGTGACAGTTTTCTGGTGATGCTCTCCAGAATGAAACACAGCTTGAAATCGATCTTGCGTAGCTTGAAGCGTCTGCGGGTGCATACTGGTGTGAACCAAGTTTCTGCCCTAAGTTTCAGCATAGGACAAAAATACTCATTGTTACTTAGTTTTTGATTGTTCATTGGACCAATGGGACCATTCCATCCTAAACAATTGCTGCTATAGGCTGTATGTAATATCGGACGTTCGATGCATCAGATTTGACAAATATAGGGCACTGGCGGCCTCAGAAGCTCCCGCCGTTATGATAAACAAAATGTCAAAGTTTTTGTTGACGGACACACGCATGGACGGATCCACGCACGGATGGAGCCTGATACCATAGCTCCCGTGCCACTCGGGTGGCAGGAGCTAATTAGGAGCCTGTAACTGAAAATGTTGATAAGATAAAGCAAATTGTGGAAGTTTTTGGTGATATTTTTAGGCCAGTGACCTTGAAAAAATAGGCCAAGGTCACCTTTAGGCAAGTCATTTGTAGGACTTTATGAAATGCATGCCTAATATAAATTAGGAGCCTTTAACTGAAATAGTTGATGAGGTAAAGCAAAATGTCGAAATTTTTGGTGATATTTTTAGGCCAGTGACCTTGAAAAAATAGGTCAAGGTCACCTTTGCGCACGTCATTTGTATGACTTTATGAGATGCATCTCCAGTAAAAATATGGAGCCTGTAACTGAAATCGTTGATGAGATAAAGTGAAATGTGTTGACGGACGCGCGCATGCAGGGACGGAGCCCGATACCATAGTTCCCTCACTGCGCGCGGTGGGAGCTAATAAATGTATGCACTACATCATTAATCTGGCTGTATTTCTCTATATTAAACAAATTTATGTTTACAAAGAGTGTCACTGCAAAAAATCTGGTTCTGGAAACACAGCTGGACAATAAGGATTTCCCATGACCTGGGGCTACAGTGTGATTGGTTCAGGCCATTTGATTGATTTGTCTCTTGCCTAACTAGGCCAGTTTCCTCGGTCTTATCTGATTGGTTAAAATCATGCTCTGTTGACCTTATGAGAAACATTTATTTTATCCTCTTGCAATCCAAAGTGTAGAAGATGTGCTATGAATTGTGGGTCATATCACCCAGCTCTAATCAGTTCTACTTTCAGTAAAAGTGACCCGGTTTCGTGAACTATACCATAACAATGCAGAGCACCAGCATATGCTGATTATACTGCCTCCAACTGCGGACTGAAATCAATCAAAACATGTTTCCCACTGCACCAAAATTCTGAAATTCTGGTCTAATGAGCAAAATCAACATATCATTATTTAAACAGATCATGAGTGAAAAGATCATGAAAATAGCCGGTAAAATAAGAAAATATAATTGTAAAAAATGGTTACACGATATAAAGCATGGCTTAAGAATAATATATTAACCCTTAGAGCGCTGAAATTTTATTATGAAAAATATATAAATTTAATTATCATGTGCTGTTGAAAACCTATCATGTGGCGAATTGTTTAAAAAGTTGTTACATGATAAGTTTTCAACAGCTTTGATTTTGATATCTTACATCATTGAGCAACAATAGCTGCATTCAGCACTCTAAGGGTTAAAATAGCACTGTGAAAACATGGAAGTCCTGCCATATTTTCTAAAATAACTCAGTAAAAAGAGTGGCGCAACATCCCATCAGTGCCAAAAAGGAATAATCCAAAATGTGGTAACAGTTTAATGTTGAAATAGCGTTGTAAAAACATTTCAAATGCAAATGTGAATTGTGGCAGTGGTGTAATGTTAAAATAGCGCTGTTAAACATCCCCACGGTGGCACATTAAAATAGCAGTGTAAAATGTGCTACGGCGCTAATGTGGTTACTGTCTAGTGACGGGGTCTCCCACTCCAGCATACAGGGACACCCCAATATCCTGTGTACCCCATATACCCTTGGCTGCCCTGGTGCCTTCAGTGCTCCCTGAGGGAGCAGAACCCCCCCCAGTTTTACGATATTGGCTGTGTTTCCTGTGTCTCACACACATCACACACACACACACACACACACACACACACCTACAAAAAACGCATGCTGGGTGCCACCTGTGTTTCTTGTATCAGACTCAAACGCGCACACACACACACACACACACACACACACACACACACACACACAGTCCAATAAAAATTCACCCGTTCCATTCCCAAAGAACAGATAGTGAAGTTAGATGCTGCACATTAGGTTGCATCCTGCTGAATCCTCACCAAAATCCCACCTCCGTCTTTCCCCGCTTCTTTGGCTGACCTCTTGGTTTATGTTGGAAATTTTGATGTGGAAGTTATGGATTATTTTTGTTAGCCCCTGACAGGAAGTCTGGGTAAAGACAACCTCCGGTGGAGCAGGAAGCTGGAACTGCAATCAAAGCTCCTGAACTTTAACCACCTGCGTGGGCCGTGATCTGTAAGGCAGCTGGCATGATTGGGGAACAGTCACTCTGGTGTGAAAATTAACCCCCAAATGGGCGAAAGGTCACCGATCTGAATGACCTCAACGTTCTCATGCTGACATCACAATTACTATTGGCCGCTGACAGCAGAGGTGTGTTGTAGAACGCTCACTGACAATGTTAAGAGAAAAAATGTGAAAAAATCTTGCTCTTCTTTAAATGGTTATTGGTGGTGAAAGTCGTGATTCAACACAATTTTCAAAAGTTCAGCGGAGAAATTAATATAAAGATAAAAATGACATTGACCATTATCGTTAAACCTGCCCTGTGTATGTGATTCTGTGTTTTTAACCCTTGTGTAATGTGGGTTGTTCAGGTTCAATTTTATTTCTTGACCATAGCAAAGCAGGGGCCAGCCCTATAATTGGGAAAGTCTTCGATTGAATGAGCGAGTGAGTGATGAAGACCATTGGTCAGTCGAGTGTTGGAGTTTCCTCATTGGCCGTTGGTCTTTCAAAATGATTTGGGGCGAATAATTGTCCACTCTTCTACTGGGAGGCTTTTACGATGAGATACAAACAGTCCACAAATAGGTCAGCCTGCTAGCTCACTCTATCGACTTGGACTATTGTTTCAATCGGCCAACTAAATACTAAGCTAAGCTAGTTTGCCTGGCTAGATTGTACTAGCAAGGTTACTCCAAGTTAACTTTGACCATTATGTATAATGTTAAACTTGGATATTGAGATAATTACTTGGAATTATTGTTCGTTTGTGATCATTAAATGATTAAATTTGTGATGGCAGGCTGCGTACCTAGCTAGCTGTATTCACAATGTGGGCTTATTATTTATCAGGAGCAGAGCCGCATTGGAAGCCTTCATAAAAGCTTGAGAGAAAGGCTGATTGCAGAGGAGGGAAACTCTGCTACCTCCACTTGGAGGTGGGAGTTCTGACGAACGCATTGCACTCTTGCTAGCTGCGTTGAATAAATATCGGGACAGGAATGATTCTTGGCACAACCACCATCTAACTAGATTGTCTTAATCATCCAGTCTTATACTGGTAAAAACACTGCTTATGTAAACAGCCGGCTTTGTACGCAGTATAGAGCAAGGCACCATACACAGATAGGGCTGTCACTTTTTCGCAAAATCAAGTTGAAACGAAGTCATTTGAATGAATTCAGACACAACACACAAGTGCGGTGGAAACCCTCCCCGCTCCAGTGTGACTCTTTTTCTGTTTACAAAACTTATTAGGAACTTATTTACAACTTATTAGGAACCCCCACCCAGAGCCTGACCACTGTAACTCACGGCTATGATGTGTTCTAACATTAGTAATAAGTACCTAGCTAGTGAAGGTGACCTGTTACCATATCTTGCTTTTCTAGCTGTTTTTACCTCCCAGTGCTAGCTCTGCTGCTAATATTACTTTACACTATGTTCAGTGTTTTGTGCATTTTGCTTCATTATATTCAATTACATTGGGACCTGATAACTGAAACATGTGTAACCTGAGAGGATGAGGGCCATTTTTCGTTTCGTATTTTAAGGAATGTTGCGAATGTAGTGTTTGCTCTGTTTAAACTCCGTTTTCAATACATAAAATCCCCTTTTACTCTTTGAAAAGGACAAATGCACATACCACCATGACAGTGTCATGCAGACTGTACATTTTTCAACCAAACATATAATTAATTGTTTGAACTTAGAATCATTACAAATTCGAACGGTTTCTCTTTTCAAATTAAAATTGACAACACTAGCGCGAACGGTTCTCCAGTACGTCCTCGTGGTCCTGCCACGTTCTCAGGTTTGACTAAGTCATGTCACCTGAAAGTTGAATTATTCTTTCCCCTGCTTATTATTAATCTGCGAGGAACAAATGAAGGGACATATCTTCATTGAGCAGACGAGTTGCCTTTTTTTCCCCAAAACTGGTTTCATGTTTTTTTATCCAAAGAAACTTGCTGTAAGATGAAGCCGGCGGCAGCGATCACCGGTGCAGTATGGGGTTAAAGGGCCTGGATCTTACTGTTGTTTCTGTGTCTTTCACCACTGACCTCTGTTCCAGTCAGTCACCAGTCAGGCTGTTCACTATTCAGGTTAATCTGATGTTTAGTTGTAAGGAGCTGGCTGCATGTGTCGGGTGATTAAACATTGGTTTAGACTGTGCCCCCCCCAAACACACACACACACACATGCGTGCGTGCACACACACACACACACACACACACACACACACACACACACTCACACACACACACACACACACATGCGTGCGCCCACACGCGACCGTGAGTGGTCTGGGAGAGACATCAGAGACCCTCTCTCCCCTGTCCTGTGAGTGAATCAGCCCAAGGCTGCTGTTTATAAATGCTGCAAACAAACCTTCATTCCATTGCTGGACTCTGTGTGTTTTTGTGTGTGTGTGTGTGTGTGTGTGTGTGTGTGTGTGTGTGTTAGTGTGCGTGTATGTGTGTGTGTGAGTGTGTGTGTGTGTGTGTGTGTGTGTGAGTGTGTGTGAATGTGTAGTGTCTGTTTGAGTTTGTGTATTTGTCTGTGTGTGTGTATCTGAGTAGGTTGTGTATAAACCCCATGTACCCCAGCAGTTGTTGGGGGGCCCTGCTCTGCAGCTGTGGTCCCTTGAAACCAGATCTGGGGGAGCGGTGGGCTCGTTAACACCGACCCCCCCACTCCACACACACTCACTCACACACTAACACACACACACGCACACACACACAGCTCATACACACGCACTCACACACCCCTCAGCTCTCACACCACCAGCGACGCATCACCTCTCTCCCTTGAGCCCCTCCTGCTCTGCGCCCTCTCTGTTCAGTATTTCATTTTGCGGTATATTGTTTCAACAATTACTTATTTCTTGTAAAGAGACCTAAAGTCTTATTTTTGCGTTATTAAGAGCATATCACCTCCTCAGTTACTGTTATTAAGAGCATATCACCTCCTCAGTTACTGTTATTAAGAGCATATCACCTCCTCAGTTACTGTTATTAAGAGCATATCCCCTCCTCAGTTACTGTTATTAAGAGCATATCACCTCCTCAGTTACTGTTATTAAGAGCATATCCCCTCCTCAGTTACTGTTAATAAGAGCATATCCCCTCCTCAGTTACTGTTATTAAGAGCATATCCCCTCCTCAGTTACTGTTATTAAGAGCTTATCACCTCCTCAGTTACTGTTATTAAGAGCATATCACCTCCTCAGTTACTGTTATTAAGAGCATATCAGCTCCTCAGTTACTGTTATTAAGAGGATATCCCCTCCTCAGTTACTGTTATTAAGAGCATATCCCCTCCTCAGTAACTGTTATTAAGAGCATATCCCCTCCTCAGTTACTGTTATTAAGAGCATATCACCTCCTCAGTTACTGTTATTAAGAGCATATCACCTCCTCAGTTACTGTTATTAAGAGCATATCCCCTCCTCAGTTACTGTTATTAAGAGCATATCACCTCCTCAGTTACTGTTATTAAGAGCATATCCCCTCCTCAGTTACTGTTATTAAGAGCATATCACCTCCTCAGTTACTGTTATTAAGAGTATATCACCTCCTCAGTTACTGTTATTAAGAGCATATCACCTCCTCAGTTACTGTTATTAAGAGCATATCACCTCCTCAGTTACTGTTATTAAGAGCATATCACCACCTCAGTTACTGTTATTAAGAGCATATCACCTCCTCAGTTTCTGTTATTAAGAGCATATCACCTCCTCAGTTACTGTTATTAAGAGCATATCCCCTCCTCAGTTACTGTTATTAAGAGCATATCACCTCCTCAGTGACTGTTATTAAGAGCATATCACCTCCTCAGTTACTGTTATTAAGAGCATATCACCTCCTCAGTTACTGATATTAAGAGCATATCACCTCCTCAGTTACTGTTATTAAGAGCATATCACCTCCTCAGTTACTGTTATTAAGTGCATAGAACCTCCTCAGTTACAGTTATTAAGAGCATATCCCCTCCTCAGTTACTGTAATTAAGAGCATATCACCTCCTCAGTTACTGTTATTAAGAGCATATCACCTCCTCAGTTACTGTTATTAAGAGCATATCCCCTCCTCAGTTACTGTTATTAAGAGCATATCACCTCCTCAGTTACTGTTATTAAGAGCATATCACCTCCTCAGTTTCTGTTATTAAGAGCATATCACCTCCTCAGTTACTGTTATTAAGAGCATATCCCCTCCTCAGTTACTGTTATTAAGAGCATATCACCTCCTCAGTTACTGTTATTAAGAGCATATCACCTCCTCAGTTACTGTTATTAAGAGCATATCACCTCCTCAGTTACTGTTATTAAGAGCATATCCCCTCCTCAGTTACTGTTATTAAGAGCATATCCCCTCCTCAGTTACTGTTATTAAGAGCATATCCCCTCCTCAATTACTGTTATTAAGAGCATATCACCTCCTCAGTTACTGTTATTAAGAGCATATCACCTCCTCAGTTACTGTTATTAAGAGCATATCCCCTCCTCAGTTACTGTTATTAAGAGCATATCACCTCCTCAGTTACTGTTATTAAGAGCATATCCCCTCCTCAGTTACTGTTATTAAGAGCATATCCCCTCCTCAGTTACTGTTATTAAGAGCATATCCCCTCCTCAATTACTGTTATTAAGAGCATATCACCTCCTCAGTTACTGTTATTAAGAGCATATCACCTCCTCAGTTACTGTTATTAAGAGCATATCCCCTCCTCAGTTACTGTTATTAAGAGCATATCCCCTCCTCAGTTACTGTTATTAAGAGCATATCACCTCCTCAGTTACTGTTATTAAGAGCATATCCCCTCCTCAGTTACTGTTAATAAGAGCATATCCCCTCCTCAGTTACTGTTATTAAGAGCATATCCCCTCCTCAGTTACTGTTATTAAGAGCTTATCACCTCCTCAGTTACTGTTATTAAGAGCATATCACCTCCTCAGTTACTGTTATTAAGAGCATATCAGCTCCTCAGTTACTGTTATTAAGAGGATATCCCCTCCTCAGTTACTGTTATTAAGAGCATATCCCCTCCTCAGTAACTGTTATTAAGAGCATATCCCCTCCTCAGTTACTGTTATTAAGAGCATATCACCTCCTCAGTTACTGTTATTAAGAGCATATCACCTCCTCAGTTACTGTTATTAAGAGCATATCCCCTCCTCAGTTACTGTTATTAAGAGCATATCACCTCCTCAGTTACTGTTATTAAGAGCATATCCCCTCCTCAGTTACTGTTATTAAGAGCATATCACCTCCTCAGTTACTGTTATTAAGAGTATATCACCTCCTCAGTTACTGTTATTAAGAGCATATCACCTCCTCAGTTACTGTTATTAAGAGCATATCACCTCCTCAGTTACTGTTATTAAGAGCATATCACCACCTCAGTTACTGTTATTAAGAGCATATCACCTCCTCAGTTTCTGTTATTAAGAGCATATCACCTCCTCAGTTACTGTTATTAAGAGCATATCCCCTCCTCAGTTACTGTTATTAAGAGCATATCACCTCCTCAGTGACTGTTATTAAGAGCATATCACCTCCTCAGTTACTGTTATTAAGAGCATATCACCTCCTCAGTTACTGATATTAAGAGCATATCACCTCCTCAGTTACTGTTATTAAGAGCATATCACCTCCTCAGTTACTGTTATTAAGTGCATAGAACCTCCTCAGTTACAGTTATTAAGAGCATATCCCCTCCTCAGTTACTGTAATTAAGAGCATATCACCTCCTCAGTTACTGTTATTAAGAGCATATCACCTCCTCAGTTACTGTTATTAAGAGCATATCCCCTCCTCAGTTACTGTTATTAAGAGCATATCACCTCCTCAGTTACTGTTATTAAGAGCATATCACCTCCTCAGTTTCTGTTATTAAGAGCATATCACCTCCTCAGTTACTGTTATTAAGAGCATATCCCCTCCTCAGTTACTGTTATTAAGAGCATATCACCTCCTCAGTTACTGTTATTAAGAGCATATCACCTCCTCAGTTACTGTTATTAAGAGCATATCACCTCCTCAGTTACTGTTATTAAGAGCATATCCCCTCCTCAGTTACTGTTATTAAGAGCATATCCCCTCCTCAGTTACTGTTATTAAGAGCATATCCCCTCCTCAATTACTGTTATTAAGAGCATATCACCTCCTCAGTTACTGTTATTAAGAGCATATCACCTCCTCAGTTACTGTTATTAAGAGCATATCCCCTCCTCAGTTACTGTTATTAAGAGCATATCACCTCCTCAGTTACTGTTATTAAGAACATATCACCTCCTCAGTTACTGTTATTAAGAGCATATCACCTCCTCAGTTACTGTTATTAAGAGCATATCCCCTCCTCAGTTACTGTTATTAAGAGCATATCACCTCCTCAGTTACTGTTATTAAGAGCATATCACCTCCTCAGTTACTGTTTGCTTGACGGGAAGTGAAATTCTCTCACCCATCTGGTGCATCTTTAAATGCATCAAACCGCCTCCTCTCATTGGTGGTTTTTAATGGTATTTTGTCTGTATATCTAAATTTAAGGCAAAAAAAGAAATGTGTTGGTGTTGCAGGTGGGAAAATCTCAGCTCTGGGGATATCAGGTGCTTCCTGTCTCCCTGCTCGAGCTACTGTGATGCCCTTGCGTATTTTTTTCACTGACTTAACTGCCAGTTGAAAGATAAAAACCAAGTCGGAAAGGCGCTTGACCCTTTGAGGAACATTTGCATTTTTCTGAAGAAGTTTGCTTCCTGGAACTCCACTGCTTTCAATTTTTGATGATGACATCGGCATTAGAATGTTCAGGTTAGAGCATTTTAATCCCGCACTTGTGACGTCACAGTGTAGAGAGTGTAACATGATGGGACTGTGAGCAGTCACATGCTGTGACTGAGGCTGTTTCCCGAGGTCTTGTTTAGTCAGGGCTGCAGACATGCTCTGTGATCCTCGCCGGTGCGGACACGAGCAAAAATGGTCTAGCCATTACAACGCACCCTAAGGAAACGTCCGTTCTCTGAGCCCTTCCCAGGAGAGAGGGGTTCTTTATGCGGAGATGAAGAGTAGTGCGGTCATATGCTGCATGTGTCGCAGCTTTAGGGCTAGAACATCTTTACGACCCTTAGAAATGATCTGGGTTAGGAGTTGATAAAGGTTGCTTGTTTGTTTTACATCTGTGTGTTCTTTAAAGAAATGCCTCACTGGATCGTCCTGTGCCACAACCGGACCAAAACACTATCCATGGTGCTAGGCCCTGGCAATATGGCCGCCAGTCACCTGAAGTTAGTCCAACTAAAATGCATGATGCTGTTGACCATTAAAATGCACGTCAGTCTCTGATATATTTACTGTAGTTCATCCGCTGGCTGACCCACTACTGTTAGCCTATCTCACTGGTTTAAGACATTTCAGATAAACAACTCCGTTAGCTATCGTTAATCGTTAATTGAACGTCTCCCATCATTTTCCCAGGTGCACAGCCAATTATCTATCACACGCCATTGCAAAATCTGTCCTTTGTCACATCACCAAGGGGAAGGACCACTCAGAATAACTGGAGGGCAATTCCACATGAGAGTTGCTAAAACAGCAATTTTTAGAAAGTGTTTATCTTAGAAATAATAATAATAATAATTTATTTGCACAGAAACAGTACAGCAGAGGGAGGGGAATCATTAATCAGGTACAGTATTTTTAAACTTTACATACAGGCCAGTGAAGTGATCACACGTACAATATCATTCATTTCAAAGTCACGTACTCACAGACCATCCCTTACACCACAAAGTTTGGGAATACACATGGCAATTTCATTTTTACTATCACCTTTTAAACTGCGTTTCAAAGCAGAACGGTCACAGCACAGAGTACTGACATTTAATCTGAACATAAGATGTCTCATGTTGACAGCTGCTGATGATTTACTAAACATAAGCCCCTTGTAAAACAGACAAACTGAATTGTTAACACCTTTAGCAATACTGCACATAAACATGGCAAACTGAGACAGTAACTGATTTTCAATGCTAGGAGCAGATATAAGAGTGGGAGGCAAACTGCAGTGCATATTATCAGGGACACGCAAATACGCCGTGACACCTTACGCCATGAAACATAGAAATGCTGAATATGATCGCTATTCAAATTGCGATCTGTGAATCTGTGAACAGACCAATCAATATAAACTTACCATGGCCTGGTCAACATCCTAGGCCACCAACGTAAGCTTAAGCCTACTGCCTATCTCGGACCAATCAAAAGTTATGGCCAAGGTTAAAGTTTTTGGAAAATACATCCTACGCCAAGGTCAAGGTCAAAAATGATGACCTCATCTGTAAGGTCTTGTGTCAAGGGATACACATGTCAAGTATCAAATGCCTATCTCTGACCAATCAAAAGTTACAGCCAAGGTTAAAGTTTTTTTGCTGCTGCAGACAAACAGATAGACAGACAGATGACTGGAGAGGTGCAAAACCATATGCCCCTGGGATCAAAGATCCCGGGGGCACAAATATATATAGCCTATATATAGCTACAGCCAGCAAACCCAATAAAACGTGTCATTTTTGCTCATCTCATTGATTAGCGGAATGGGATTACACCATGGGCTATTAAACTTCACATTACGGATCATTCACTATGGGCATGTTTGGCATTTTTAGCACTATTTAATTGTTAAAGTGCTGGGGCATTAAAACCAAAAGCTGAACGGCCAAGTTGAGTGAATGGAGTTCATGTTCACGCAGCTTTGAAATTTGTAAATTGCGATTTAAGACATCATGTGTGAATTAGCTAAATCCAGTTTATTTCTCCATTACTTTCTTTGATTAGTTATTTTGCTATTTAGAATAGGCTATAGATACTGAACATTGTTCAAATCAAGTGAACTTCTCCTGGTTTATTCTGTACTGTGGTTTCAAGGGAAAGACAAAGCATACCTCAGTCTGCTGCCATGCACTGTAACGTCAGTTGTTTTCTCGAAACACGAATTTAAAGCCCAACAGATTAAATCAATTAATAGCAACAATGAAAATGAAAATAACTCTGATTGCACCCAATTCTTTATTGAATGTTATTTCTACTTTGAGTCTATTTTGAAGACACTATCGAGTCCATAAGAATTTTCGTTTTCACTCCAATAGAATTTCATTAACAACAATTAGAACTTTGCCTTTGTTTGTCGCAAGCTGCGTGCAAAAACACTTCGCACCTGTGTGTGCCTTTTTTGCATAAAATGGATTGATTGAGAAGGTACTAATTGAGCAACATTGAGAAACCTGTTCTTCTAATCTGGTTTCCAGCACTGTTCAATACAGCTCAGTTCGGCTCTATGTACAAATGGCCTTTGACACGGTGACGTCATGCAGCTCCTGTGGGTAATTACGAAGGGGCTTATTGCCCAATTGGATGTGCACCTGGTAAGATGATTGGGAGACCTTGAAGTAACGATGTTGTTACTTTTACGTGTCTTAAACCAGTGAGAGAGACTAACAGTAGTGGGTCAGCCTGTGGCCATCACTTCACCAAGCGATGTCACAAAGGAACAGATCTGGAAATGGCTTGTAAGGGCTGGTTGGCTGTGCACCTGGTGACATGAGTGACAACCTTTTTCTCTAAACTTAAAAATATTGTAGCTTAAAAAGGCTTGGAAAGGACACAGCAAGAATGAAATGGGTATGGGAACTGTGGATGCAGTTTCTTAGGAGGCGTGGTAAAGATGGTGGAAGGGCAAAGGCGCAGGATTTTATTGGCTGCTGATGTGCCGCACGAGCAGGTGGTTCCACTCAAACTAATATAGATTGGCCCAGCTGTGCTGTTTGACATGTACTGACACATGTGCCGCTGTAACAGCAGGGCACACGGTACTCAGTGGGCTTGTAAAATAAAAAAAATTGATTAAACCAGTTGGAGAAAGAGTTCTCTCTCTCTCTGACCCCCAGTTTGGGGAGAATTTTTTGCTTAAAATGGCAGCCACACATCATTCCTGTTGATGCTACTCGTTGTTGGTGGTCGGGGCCAGTTTACCCCCTTTGCCCCCGTCACAGAAAACTGTTTTGAGTGTTGAGAAAAGCCCTGTATAATTTCAGTGATCTTGAGCTCGCTCCAGAAAAGTTAAATCATTGGTAGTTGGTTTCTGGAAAGGCTCTGCTGGACTCAGGAAGGACTGAGAACAGTGTACTACCTAAATAACTATGCCCGAATGTCCAGTGATGAGATAGCGGCACACTTTGGCTCGTTTACAAAAGGCGTCCGCACAGAGGGTGGCAGTTGATGAGACTCCCGTTCGCCCCCCTCCCAATGTGCATTTCCCGACAGGCAGGATCTGTCTCGCGGCTGTAAAATAAACCTGCAGCCCTCTCGTTTCTGCTGCTGTCAGGATGAGGAAGGCCGGGGCCGGGGGGGGGAGTCCGGGAATTTTCGGAGGCAAAACGGCAGAAGAAGGTTTTGCCCTTGTTGACGTGTGGCAGGAGGGCTGGCACCAATGCCCCAATTGTCTGACCCCCTCCCTGGCTCCCCGCACTCACTCCCATCAATCAAGACAGGAGCGATGGGGTGGGGTGGGTAGGGGTGGCAGCTGCAGATGTTAAGTTCAGAGGAGGAGGAGGGGGAGCTGGGGGTGGGAGGTAACGAGGTTGGTTTGTCTCATTGAAATGCGCCAATGGGCATCGCTACCGTTTCCAAAAGAGACATTGGCTGGTTTCCAGCGGCCCTTAGACTCATTGCGCGAGCTCTCAGAGGAGACCTGAAAAGTCTGGTTGTTCAGACTGATGCATTCTTTTTTTTCTCAGTTTTTCTTCATTCGTGGTGGTTGAATGCAAAACGGCTTCACTTTTGAGCAAAATAGTCGAGCTATCTGAATACATTTTAATCTTTTCCCCCGCCAATGTAAAAAAATAACTTATTGTGTATAGTTATGAGAGTTGTTGTCTGTGCTGTTTAAAGTTAACTTAACTTAAGCTGGCACTTTTCAACCCCAGTTTGTTAAAAAAACAAGATCGTTATGAATATATGTGTATATTCATATATATGTGTAATGTCGATATTTTTTTGAGCAGCGCGGTGTTCGTTCGCTATAGTCTTTGTTTTGCTCGCGCCGGCGTCTGTGCAAGCGCGCGGTGTTTCTCACGCGCTAATGCGGCTCGCCGCGTGCGGACGCTGATGGGTTCCCCGTCTGAGGGACGGATTCCGTCGCTTGGCACGAGCTCGAGATCCAGCTGTCAGAACCTTGGCGGAGTCTGTGTGATTGGCAGCGGTGTGTGTCTGTCCGCTCGCTGAGAGCTGTGTGAACTGGCAGCGGAGTCCGGACATCAGTGGGCGGGCCTGGACTGCGCTGTTTGCAAACCCAAAAATCCGAGAAAAATAAAATAAAAAAAGCCAATCTAAACATGTATGTTGGTCTTGTATTTAGGCCATTCGAGGTCTGTTACTTAAGCACTCAGTAACTTAAAACAAGCAAGTACGTTCTACTTCACTGGACGAGGTAAAATTTTACTGTCGTGACAAGGTATTGTTGTACAGGATTTTTGAGTCTTTGTAGTGCGACTAACAGCAGGCTGCCACTTTCATGTGTTTGTGGCCTAGAGGGGGCGCCAACGAGGCATGAGGAATTCTCACCCGGTGGTTACAGCTGTGTTTATGAAAAGATAAAAGTACGATTGCACGTCAGGTTCTTGGAAGAAGGGTTTCGCTTGGCTCACCAGCTGATTCAGTAATCCCGAAATAGGGTCGCGGGGGTGTTTGTGAAACAGGATTAGCTGTATGGATAAGCCGCGCAAAAACTAATTATACATCAGTTCTTTTTCCATATTTGTTAGAATTCTGGGCATTACTTTGTGAAGTCACTCAGCTTTCTCAGATATTCTGCTTTGTGATACGTGTTCCAGGTTTTGTCTTGCTCCATGGCACAGTGACAACACCGGCTCCCAAGACCTCAACGCCTCCCAAAACATCATGTTACTTTATTGGTGCATTACAGCAGAGTAATTTACAGTGGATTAGATTAAGTCAATCCCCCCGGTGCAAGGTGGTCTCATGGGACTTGTTTTTATGTTTTAATGTGGTTGCACTGGGATTTGATCCGCCGACCTCTTGGATTTGGGTCAAATCCACGGACCAGATGGGAATTGGCTTGATGACACATTTTAAACCAGGCATATGTTTTTTTTTTTTTTTTTTTTTACCCCAGGCTTGTAAAGAACTAAGAAACGGTTCTTAGGACTGCTGGCATTTTCGTAGAAATGGGAAACCATTTCCATATCTCAATAAAAACTATCTAAAACTTCAAGAAACCACTCAGATGGCTGTGTGGCGTATAAGCTGGGCCTGATGGCCGGGACGGTTTAACCATTGTTTTTAAGACATAATTTACCTCATGTGGAGTCTGTATTTATATATGACTTATTACATTAAGTACATGTTTTCCAGTTTCTTATTTTAAGCATTGTGCCTGCGGTGCTTGCAAAGATAATTTCAGTGCTGGAATGGACCAAACAACATTCGGGCTTTGGTGAGCACTGCAGGAAGGAATGCGATTTGAACTGGCCATCTTCTTTTTTAGAAGCCATGTTTGGTGGCTCCTGGCTGTGGCCATTTTGGCTCTGTTGTGCTCAGAGGAATGGTTGGTTTACTGTACTGTATGCCGCATTTGACTCAGACTGTAATTATACATCGCTGAATGGTAATTTTACGGAAACGCCACAGAGATGCCCCACCAATGGGAAAGATGGAACAGGATGAGACGAAGCCTTTGGTTGGCTGGTCGCTCAGAAGGAAAGGGTTTTTCAGTCCGGAGAGGAGAGTGGCACGTAACACCCAGAAATGTATTAACATCCAACAAACACTATTAACTACAAACGAAGTTCTAATCTGTTGCTTTTAATGAAATAATCCTACAAACTTAAAAATAAAATACCCGCTGCCTTCCACAAACGTAATGAAACCACAGACGTAATATTTGTCAAGTTTGTTGAAAATTCAGTGTTCTGTTTTGTGGTCAGCAATGGGTTTTACAGTTGTGTTAAAAGCTGCAGATGACGGGATGTTGTTGCCTCGGCAGATGTTCTTCTGGTCTTTGCTTCTTCTTCAGTTTTGTGTCAGAGTGGCAGAGAGTGATTTGAGAACAATAATTTCTGTCCTTTCAGGGCTACTGGAGGGTCCATCTTGAAAATGGTGCATAACTGTCGCGATTTAACTGCCGTAAGCCTCCACACCCAAACCGAATAGGAATCGCACGCCTACTGCCCAGACAGAGCATCTGCGGATTCGCAGTGGTTCTGGAGCGAGGTTTGCCAGAACCACATGGATTTAGCGTGGAATCTAGGAGGCATTGGTGCAAGATAGACACTGGAGCTTTAAAGCGGAATCTGAAGAATTTTTCAAAATGTTTGCGCGTGATTGTTATTCAGCTGAAACTTTTGTTTGCAGCAACTTTTGGTTAATTAGACTAAGTGGGGTAAATGCTCTTGTATAAGGGCCCAACAACTGTCCTGAGCTTATTGTCTACTCAGTTGAGCTTAAACTATAAAACCTCTCCCTCCCTGTCCAACACCATAACCGCTAGGCACTAGGTGGGTTGTATTCTCATGATGTCACTTCCCAAACTATAGAAACTATCTTGCCATTTTTCTTCCTTAGGTTTCAAAGTGAAAATGTTTGGTTTTTTTAGGAACCTGCACGGTGCTGAGATGAAGTCAGAAGCCAAAAGATAAATACTAAATCAAATAATCTGTGTGTATATTTACTGTTGCAGTGACAATATGTTGTTTGTTTTTGCCCTGGTATGAGGGCATTGGGTAGAAAAAAGGCGGCTCACTGCACTGTCCAGCAAGATACGCATAAGATTGTGATGTCGGTGAATACAACTCACATGCTACCCCTGTTGTGTTATGACAATGGAAATGTTATTAAGACTCAGTTATACCATAAGAGCAGCATGTATTTTAAGCAGAAACAAGAATTTTAAGGAATTGTAACTTTGCATTTCATGCTTGTAGGTCATAGTTTTACTTAAAGTACATTCCATACGCTGTTCTATTGTGATGTCACGATGCCTTCCTGTAAATGATGCATAACATGCTTTAAGCAGCCTAATGTTGAAATAACAGGCATCTCCCAGTACCCTTTAAAGTTTCCCGTTTTTTTTCTCTTAGCGAACTTGCGCATACATTATCAACTCGTGGCAATTCCGCATTTACTTAGAATTTACGGGAATCAACTTGTGGCGCTCAGCATTGAAGCTGTGGCGCCCCGCCACAGAATGGTCTATGTGTGGGAAACCCTGCTCATTGGTTGTTGCATACTGATGATATCGGAGTGCGAAATAAGTGGATTTGCCTTGTATTTCCACTAAGACAGATATCTGATTTCTCACCAAAGGATATAAACGAAGGACATTGAGGCTTGATGATCTGTTGATGCCAGTGAATTAGGGCTCTTGATAATGGATTAAATTGAAGTAATTCACCAAAATAATTCACTGTGGAAATAAGTGCACAAAAAATGCAGTGCTGCTGATCTTTTAATACTCATGAATGGCACCATTGACAAAAATTAATGAAAAAATTTGGATATGTTATTTTGAAAACTGTGCTGCCATTGATTCTTCTCTCTGTCTCCAAATCTATACTTGTTTCTGTCAGTTTTTTTTCAGTGAGAGCAACCTTATAGGATCATTGCACTGCATGCAGTTGTTTTAATTGACGGAGCAAAACTGCTCTGTGTTAAATTTAGTTTTGATTTAAGATTGTAGTTGCTTATTCACAGCAGAATGGCTTATTCTGCATTCTACAGCCTGCATATATTTTAACATTTAGGGCTCAAATGTGCTTCCTGGAGGGAACAGCCTGTATATATTACCTGTGAACAGACTCCATGTATCATGGTGTGGGCAGTAAAAGGGGTTTTACTGCGCCCGAAGGAAATGGGTTCGCTGGTGTGAAAATGATGACTTTTGTTGGAGTGTGCATTTTTACAGGCTTCTGAAGTTCTCAACAAAATCTGGTGATAGTAAATCGGACTGAGGGAAGTGTATGGGCGAGCGCGAGTGCGTGTGTGTGTGTGTGTGTGTATGTGTGTGTGTGTGTGTATTGTGTTTGAGCATACACCTGTAAAACTTTGTGCCTGCCTGAGCATTATTGTTTGCCTGTCCTTTGATTTTTATGAATGGCTCTGAGCATAACAGTGCCTAGGCTGTGCGTGTTTGCATGCGGTGATTATATGGCATTGTGTGTGTGTGCGCGTGCGCGCGTGTGTGTGTTGTGTATGTGTTCTAGAGCTGGAGAACTTTGTGGAGGTGAGATTATAAAGGACAGAATGAAAGAGGGGAGGAGTGTCCGTGACAAAGTGACGCAGAGGTTTTATTTCCACTGTGATGTAA
Source organism: Gymnothorax reevesii (assembly GCA_029721435.1). Lineage (NCBI taxonomy): Eukaryota > Metazoa > Chordata > Actinopteri > Anguilliformes > Muraenidae > Gymnothorax > Gymnothorax reevesii. Next base: position 14,186,138 of record CM056583.1, on the reverse strand, counting down.
CCTTACTGACACAGAGACACTTTCTGAAATGACCTTAACTTATGACAACCCCTATTCACTCACTCTAAACCCAACTCAACCCTACTTTGAAAACAGAGGAACAGAGGTGATGTGGTGATATCAGTGTTGAAATGACTCAAACTGCCTCATTTGTGCCTTTTCCTGTGTGGAACTGCACCCCTATGTTTACCTGTGTGGTAGCTCACCTGTGTTTCCCTTACCTGTGTGTGGTAGCTCACCTGTGTTTCCTTTACCTGTGTGTGGTAGCTCACCTGTGTTCCCTTTACCTGTGTGTGGTAGCTCACCTGTGTTTCCTTTACCTGTGTGTGGTAGCTCACCTGTGTTCCCTTTACCTGTGTGTGGTAGCTCACCTGTGTTTCCTTTACCTGTGTGTGGTAGCTCACCTGTGTTTCCTTTACCTGTGTGTGGTAGCTCAACTGTGTTTCCTTTACCTGTGTGTGGTAGCTCACCTGTGTTCCCTTTACCTGTGTGTGGTAGCTCACCTGTGTTCCCTTTACCTGTGTGTGGTAGCTCACCTGTGTTTCCTTTACCTGTGTGTGGTAGCTCAACCGTGTTTCCTTTACCTGTGTGTGGTAGCTCACCTGTGTTCCCTTTACCTGTGTGTGGTAGCTCACCTGTGTTTCCTTTACCTGTGTGTGGTAGCTCACCTGTGTTTCCTTTGCCTGTGTGTGGTAGCTCACCTGTGTTTCCTTTACCTGTGTGGTAGCTCACCTGTGTTCCCTTTACCTGTGTGTGGTAGCTCACCTGTGTTTCCTTTACCTGTGTGTGGTAGCTCACCTGTGTTCCCTTTACCTGTGTGTGGTAGCTCACCTGTGTTTCCTTTACCTGTGTGGTAGCTCACCTGTGTTCCCTTTACCTGTGTGTGGTAGCTCACCTGTGTTCCCTTTACCTGTGTGTGGTATCTCACCTGTGTTTCCTTTACCTGTGTGGTAGCTCACCTGTGTTCCCTTTACCTGTGTGGTAGCTCACCTGTGTTCCCTTTGCCTGCGTGGTAGGCGGAGCTTCTGAAGATGAGGCCCGTCCTGCGGCCCCAGGGGGCCCTGTTGATGTTGCTGGCTCTCAGCCTGCTGAGGGGGGGCTCCCCCCTAAACCTGGAGGACCCCAACGTTTGCAGCCACTGGGAGAGGTGAGCCCCTACACTCCAGCTAAGAACTGGGGTCACCTGTAATGTCCACCTGAGAGGGCTCACTCCCTCATCTTACCTAACCCACGCCGACGTGCTCACATGGTCACCCTGTTCACTTAAATTAAACATTCAGTATGTTAGCATGTTAGTGCACACACTCCGTTAGTATTTTGGGAGTGAAGGAGTATAGAAAAAAGAATTTAAGAAAAGTTTAAAGACATCCTGGTCCCCAGTGCTTAACACTACACTGATGTAAGTACTTTCTAATGCTCTCTAACTGCAACTCATACATATTCATACATACATATGAATACTTATCTTTTTTGGAGCTGAAATGCTGGAGTACAGAGCAAAAAAAGAAAATTATGTCACTGTGCAAATAATTACTTAACCAAATTTACTTAACCAAATTTGAAGACCTTCATGTTCTCTCTCGCTCTTACTACTTTTGGCCCTCTCATCCCTGTGAAGATACTTTAGCACTAAACCGTGTGATTGCAACTGTTGTCTTGTCAGACTCATGAATATTTTTGCCAAGTTCAGCATGCTTAACTTAGCTGTTTTAAGGTCACAAAGGTGTGATTAGAATGTTTTTAACTGAACATTCTGTTGCGGATGTGACAAGTTCTAGAACCCGGACATGGAGCAGGACTCTTAACGTTCTGTGAGCGTGGTTTGAACTCTCTGCTTTATGTTAAGAAACTGGGACAATATTCCTGCGGAGTGTAGATGCTCTCATGATGACCATTGGGAGGTTTGGGCTGATCTCTGCTCAGTTCTCAGAGTGCAACCTGACTCGACCGCTGTCAGCCATCTGGGAAGTGGTGTTAGGACCACACAGGCCTTCTGGATTAAGTGTGAACTGTGTCTAAACGCCATGGCGTTATCGCCGATGCTGCCGCATAATGTGCACGAAGCCGAACAGCACATCCTGTGGGACTGGCCTTAGTTTAACCCGGGTGAGGCACAGGTGAACGCACGACCTGGGTTGACCCATCCCAAGTTTCGCCCTAGCAGGAAGTTCTTGATATTCCATCAGGCTGGGTGTAGGGCGTGAGAAAGCATTTATTTCCAGGGGTCAGCCAGTCAGGCTGGCCAATCAGCATAATTACCAGGATTATGTAGATCATTATCTTAATGAGCCACTAATGTTTAGCCTTTTATTTGTTAGAGTCGGGTGGCACTTTGGGTACATGATCCATGAATGAGTTCATGTTCGGTTGGTTCCAGCATTATTTAGATGATTGGAGCCCTGCTCTCGGGGTAATGGCGCGGCTCTTTAATAAGGGGTATGAAATGTGTTCAGCTAAATCGGGGTGGAGCTCAGAAGTGCATCAGGGGAGATGGAATTGAACAAAGAGGAAACGGCGTTCCCAGATCGATTCACTTTCACCCGCTGACGTGTGCGGGCAGCTGAGGCCTGTGGGTCAGTGTGGAGAGAGGGAACCAAACTCACGTCTCTCTCTCTCTCTCCCTCTCTCTCTCTCCCTCTCCCTCTCTTTCTCATTTTCCATATTTCTGATCGCTCAGCCTTCTCTCCTTCCCTCTGCCCTCTGTCATCCTCTCTCCCCCTCTTTCTCTCACTCCTCCATCCTGTGCAGATTCTTTCCCTCTCTCACTCCACCCTGAATTACATTCGTAAAGTGCTTTAATAGCCCGACATTCACTGCGTCGCCAGGACAAATGTTAACGGAGAACAACAACAGAATAATAACAACAATAATAATAATTATAATAATACTTTTCCCCTCCCTTTTGTTCCAGCTCAGCATGTTTGTTTGATTTCGCAGCGTTTGGGATTCCGCAGTAAAACCCCTTCTCTAAACGCCTCATAATTGTAGCTCACTGCCCTGAGGTGTTCTGTGGGTCTTTTAAAGAGGTGTTTTCTGTTGTTGTCCTGAAAGGATCTGTCCTGGTTGTAAAAGCAGAAAAGCGATTGGCCCGTGGGGCAGGCAGGATACTTCAGGTTTAGTCGTTTGTCTGCAGGGGCCACAGATGGCGACTGTTGTTCAAGCTCAGATGTGTTTCGCAGTACTGCTGTTAGCCTGGGTCCCACAGATACTTACTGTCACACCCCTGAGGGTTTATATAAACCCTTATTTATTTACAGTAATGCGTAGATACATACACATATACTCAGAAACATACAGTACATGCATTCATTAATACATGCATACTGTTCATATGTATGTGCAAATTTCTATGTGCCTAACCTCCTATAGATGTCCACAAAAATTAAAGCTGACGGTCTTCACACTGACCTTAAGTGAAAAATTTTGCTGTTGTCCAGATACTCATGAACAACATTGTGCTGAAAATAGATGTTGTTAAGGCAGATTGGGTGATCCGCTGCCAGTGAAGTTGGAACCTGGCTCTTCCGGAGAAATCATTTACCTCATAATCATGTATGTACTCTATGGTACAGAAAAACAATCCCAGAGCAGGAGCCCCTTTGAAATACAGATCTGCGGACAGATCTGACGCACTGAGTTTTTGAAACATAATCCCCCTCTCAGCACCGTAATGGTCACAGTGTTTAACATGCTTCGTTATTAAGCTTGTTAGCTTCTTGCTGAGTTGTGGGACCACACACAGACACACACACACACAGACACACACACACACACACACACACTCACTGTATGAATACGAGCAGCTGACTGGTCATGTGATTTTCTCATTCCCAGCTATTCGGTGACAGTGCAGGAGTCATACGCACACCCCTACGACCAGATCTACTACACCAGCTGTGCGGACATCCTGAACTGGTTCAAGTGCACTCGGCACAGGTGAGCGCCTGGGATACCTGGGAAATACCAGCAGAGGGGTGTAATCCTGAGTCAGAAAGTGAAAATCGAGGCCAGAGTTTTGTCGCAGTCACCTGGAAGCACAAATCTTCTGTCAGAAGGGTGAACTGATTACAGGATTCCTGCGTGTGCTAGAAATCCCTCAAAACCATTGAATTTTAATATTCTTTTTTCGGAGATTGAAAAGTACTTTTTAAATAAAGAGCTTAATACTGCTTGAAACTGAAAATTAATTGCATTACTTTCAGAAATAGATTAAGTCATTCCTTCCAGAGTACTTTTATATAAAATTGTCGCGTTTGTACGGAATACTTCTCCCGAAAATTACACAGTATAAAGTACTGAAGTACAGGTGGCCCATGACTACAGTTGTCGACTGATTTAGTGTTTTTATCGGACTGCGAATGGTCATCCACGCCGCTGGCACCGGCTTACCGTAGGGAACGGTAGAATTCGGCGCGCTGTTGGCAGCGGCTTGCCGTAGGGAATGAGTTCATAAGTAAATAATTTTTCTGTAAAGAAAAGCTTGAAAATGTACATTAATATGCTTTGAAAGTGATTGAACCTGACTTTGATTAAGATGCAGGGACCCTGTCATTAATAAAACTCACTGGCTGCCCTCATGAGTGGAGACATGCATTTCAGGACTGTTTTCAAGTCAAAAATGTGTGAGTTTCGAGCCAAAAAGCTAAAAATGTACATCCCAGTCCCAGTGCTTACTGACCCGACAATGCATACATTTTGTTTTTTTTAGTTTTAATTTTTCCTCCATTTATTAAGTGCTGTAAGAGACTGTGGAACCCCCTCTCCACTTCATTTTCATCTCTCTCTCTCACGTGGGGTTGTTATGGCCCCAATTTGTTATTACATTCATAACACAACAGCAACAGCAAGGGATGACAAACACAGTTTTAACAACTAAAGCACATTTAATTTTTAACAAAGACAAAGACTAATAACAACCTACAACTAAAGACCAAGATTGATAAATAAGAAAAAACAGAAATAATTACAGTCCCTTTTTGGTGGGGTGGCTTGGTGATGTCCTGGATGAAGAAAATGCTCAAACACAGGCAAAGAAATCCACAAAAGAAACGTCACAGGTCTTGAACAGAATGGCAGGTCTGGTCACATGTATCCTTCTTCTTGCAATTTCTCCTACTACTTTACTGTCTCAATTCTTTTCCTTATATACTCTTTTGCAGACCCCACCCACATTTAGACCTCTTTTTTTTAATTTTCTGAGACTTGCCCCAGACATGTCCAGGACATGTCTAAACATGACTCCAGTCTGAGCTTAACAAAAAAAGGTAAATACTGCCATCTAGTGGCCTATATTCACATTACACCTCCATTCCAAAAGGGAAAAATTTTGACTCATAAAGGCAAAATTTTTCTTTTCAATACAAAATGGTTAAGTGAACACTTGTCTATATATACATATCATACAATATTCAAACACATGATATATATATACACATTCAAACACGGGATAAGCAATCAGCAATTACATTGTCTGTACCCTTCACATGCTTAATTTCCAAGTCAAACTCCTGTAAAATCAAACTCCAATTCAACAATCTCCGATTCTTGTTTTTCATCTTACTCAAAAACATTAACGGATTGCGGTCAGTGTACACAATCATTGGCTTTTGTCCTGTACAAACATAAACCTCAAAGTGTTGTAAAGAAAGGACCAGAGCCAACAGTTCCTTCTCTATTGTGGAATAGTTCCTTTGGTGGCGATTGAACTTCCTGGAGAAGTATGCCACGGGATGCTCAATGTCATCAGAGTCACTTCTCTGTAGGAGCACAGATCCACAAGCTTGGTCGCTAGCATCGACCGCGATGGAGAACGGTTTGTTGAAGTCAGGAGATTTGAGCACGGGGAAGTGACACAGCAGAGACTTCAGGTGATCGAAGGCTCTCTGGCATGCATCATCCCAGGTGAACTTTACGCCTTTCTTCAGTTGGTTAGTTAGACTGAGAGCAATCTCAGCAAAGTTCTTGCAGAACTTGCGGTAGTACCCGATCATTCCAAGGAAGCGGCGCAAAGCTTTTTTGTTGTCAGGAACTGGAAAGTCCATGATGGCTTGGACTTTAGCATTTATGGGTGCCACCTTACCCTGGCCTATGACGTAGCCAAGATAGGTGACAGTAGCACAACCAAAGTCACTCTTGCTCAGGTTAACAGTCAGGTTAGCCTGGGTCAGGCGCTGGAACAACGTCTCTACATCTTTTAGATGTTCTTCCCAGGAGTCACTCCATGTGATCAGGTCATCGATGTACGCACCCGTGTGTGGCAATCCGGCGATTGTAGACTGTATCATCCTTTGGAACGTGGCTGGGGCATTTTTCATGCCAAAGGGTAGGACTTCATACTGGTTCAATCCAGATGGTGTGGCAAAAGCAGAGATGCTCTTGGCCCTCTCAGTTAAAGGCACACACCAATAACCCTTCAATAAATCAATCTTGGTCAGAAACTTTGCTTGCCCTACACTATCAATACAATCATCAATCCTAGGTATTAGAAACACATCAGTTCTAGTTACAGCATTGACTTTGCGATAATCTGTACAGAATCTAGTACTTCCATCAGGTTTTGGAACTAGCACACAGGGTGAACTCCAATCGGAGTTGGAGGGTCTGATAATATCATGTTTTAACATGTACTCAACCTCTTTCTCAGCAATCTTTCTCTTTTCAGGATTCATCCGGTATGGATGCTGTTTTATTGGTTTGGCATCACCAACATCTACATCATGAGAGGCTATAGTAACTCTCTTTGGAACATCAGGAAACAAATCCTCATATTTCTTGATCAACCTTTCAAACTGATCTCTCTGTGAGGGTTCTAAGTGCTGGAGTTTTACATCAAGATTTTGCAACACTTCAGTGTTTGACAATTTACATGAAAGAACTTCAGCTTTAATTTTTGGTTCATCATCTTGAAACTCCCCCTCATCTTCACACGTTTTGACCATTGGAGAATCTGAAGTGACAGCTGCAACCCTAGCATTTCTGTCATGATAAGGCTTTAGCATGTTAATATGACACAATTGTTTTGGTTTTCTCCTATCTGGAGTCTTCACAATGTAATTGAGATCATTGAGTTTTGTCAGAATTTCATAAGGACCATGAAATCTAGCCTGCAATGGATTGGACTGCAAGGGAAACAACACAAGGACCTTTTCTCCTGGTTTAAACTCACGGCTTCTAGCCTTATGATCATACCAAGTTTTCATTTTTCCCTGACTTGATTTCAAGTTCTCTTTGGCAAGGTCACAAGCTGCACGCAATCTTTCCTTGAACTTGCTAACATAGTCTAACAGACTGATATGCGGCTCTTTCTCTTGCCATTGTTCACTCAATAATAGCAAAGGTCCTCTCACTTCATGACCAAACACTAGCTCAAATGGACTGAATCCAGTAGACTCCTGCACTGCTTCTCTAGCTGCAAACAACAGCAAATGAACCCCTTCATCCCAGTCTTTCTCATGGTCATAACAATAAGTCCTCATCATTGTCTTGAGAGTGGAATGAAACCGCTCTAAGGCACCCTGACTTTCTGGATGATAGGCACTAGAAAGAATCTGCTTTGCACCTAGTTCATACACAACCTGCTGAAACAATCCTGAAGTGAAATTGCTACCCTGGTCTGACTGAATTTCCCTGGGAAGGCCAAACAACTTGAAGAACTTTATCAAAGCCTTTGAGATTGCAGTTACCTTGGTGTTGCGTAGAGGTATGGCTTCGGGGAATCTGGTAGATGCACACATGATTGTCAACAAGTACTGATTTCCAGATCTAGTCTTGGGTAATGGACCAACACAGTCAACAATGACCTTAGAGAATGGCTCCCCAAATGCTGGGATAGGCTGCAATGGAGCTACAGGTGGGTCTAACTGGTGTTTTCCAACTACCTGACAAGTGTGACAGGTTTTGCAAAAGTTGGAAACGTCTTTCCGAAGCCCAGGCCAAAAGAAGTGTTTCATGATCTTATCAACAGTCTTGTTAACACCAAGATGACCTCCTAAAGGTAAACTATGAGCCATTGTTAAGATCTCATTCCTATAGACCTTCGGAACAATAATTTGCCTGACCACTGCCCAATCTGCATTGGCAGGGATATGAGGAGGGCGCCACTTCCGCATCAACACACCATCCTTGAGATAATACCCAACTGGAACTGCGTCTATTTCTTTATCAGGAAGGGCTCTCCTCTTTAGTACACAAATTTCAGGATCATTAGTTTGCTCCTCAATCAACCGCTTTCTGGACAGAGACAAGTCTCCAGACACATCAGAATCACCAGACCCATCCGGCTGGCTGAATAGAGAACTGATAAAAGTATCTGATAAGTCCTCAAACGGAGAAACCATAGTAGGCCAATCAGAGTCATGAGGCGAACCACCTGAGTCCTGACTATTCAATGTACTGGACGGCACCACATCATCTTCTTCTTTAGCCTTCTTGGCCATAGCACGAGTCACTGCGCAAGAAGGATACAGAGATGGGTCCTCATCCCCATCTTCAGTGATCGGCTGTGAAGTAAGATGTACAGGGGGAACTACTTTGCCCCCAGCCAGGTCATTGCCTAGCAACAGAGAAACACCCTTTATAGGTAGACTTGACATAAGTCCCACCTTTACCTGTCCTGTAACTAAATCTGACTTCAAGAATATAGAGCGCAGGGGTACAGATACAGTCCTCCCTTCAATACCTTGTACAAGTATGAAATCCCCTGAAGCGGTCTCATCACGTAACTCCAAGGAGTCCATCAACAAAAGTGACTGAGAAGCTCCGGTATCCCTTAGGATATATATGGGGACAGGAGTAGTATGCTCATTCAGAGCCACAAATCCCTCTGACACAAATGGAAGAAATTCCTCCCTCACGAAGTCAGCTGTATCAGGCTTTTTAGCCCCACAAGAAGCAGGCAATTTAGCAGATTGGTTATCTACTACAGGGGTTTCTAACCTTGTTTTCACAAAGGCATTTGGTTTGGTATCCTTTTCTTTTTCTTTCTTAGCTTTAAGGAACCAACAGTTAGTTTTAACATGACCAGATTTCTTGCAATAACTGCAAACTAGACCACTTTTGTCACTGTCAGCTTTCACACTTTGATCAGACCTGTTACTGGATTTCTGAGCACCATCACCAGATTTGTCTTTGTCTTTGGGTGAGGAATCTTGGGTATCACCATAACCCTTTTTCTGAAATTGGGACCATCTATTATTACTGCTAGACTGAAATTTGGACTTATGTGTGAGAACATATTCATCTGCAAATTTGGCAGCTGATTGCAAATTCAGTGCTTGCTTCTCATTAAGGTAGGTCTTAACATCATCTTTAACACAGTTCTTGAATTCTTCAACTAACACCATCTCTTTTAGTGAGTTGAAATCATCCTTGACCTCCATAGAAGTACACCAGCGCTCAAAGCAAACCTGCTTTTCATTAGCAAATTCAACATAAGTCTCATTTTCAGATTTCTTCAGACCTCTGAATTTCTGTCGGTAAGCCTCTGGAACCAACTCATAAGCTCTCAAAATAACCTTTTTGACAACCTCATAATCAGAGGAATCATCTGCAGACAAAGCCGAATAGGCTTGTTGAGCTTTACCCTTGAGGACAGTTTGCAACATCAGAGGCCAGTGTTCCTTTGGCCACTGGCAACTTTTTGCTACCTTTTCAAAACACTGGAAATAGTTGTCAACATCCTTTTCCGAAAATGGAGGCACTAATTTTACCTCCTGGCTAGCCCGAAATTTATTTTCAGTTTGAATTTTTATTTTTAGTTGCTCCATTTGGAGTCTTTCTTCTCTATCAAATTTCTCTAATTCAAAATCTCTCTGTCTTGCAAATTTTTCTAACTCAAATTCTTTTTCCTCCCTTTCTATTTTCTCTTCTCTTGCTAATTTTTCTAACTCAAACTGCCTTTGTTTTTTTTTTTCTTCCCTTTCTTTCTCTCTTTCTTCCCTCTCAAATTCTCTTTGCTTTTCTTTTTCCTCCCTTTCTTTTTCTCTTTCCTCCCTTTCTTTCTCCTCTTCTCTTGCTAATTTTTCCAACTCAAACTGCCTTTGTTTTTCTCTTTCCTCCCTTTCAATCTCTAGCATTTTTAATTTAAGTTCCATTTCTATATTTGGATTTTCCACTGGAAACTGTTCCAGATCTCCGGGTGCAAACACATTTTCATCAATGTAATATTCAACTATCTCTCTAGCCAGTCTTGCTTTTCGCATGGCTGGTTTCACCTCTGTCAGCTCTAAATGTCTGCAAATTTCTAGCAGTTCTGTCTTTTTAAAAGACTTCAAAACCCCTACGGTTGGTGATGCCAAGAAATCATCCATTGCTGTTGTCAATATATATGTATTCAATTAAAAAAAATCAATTTTACAATTTGAAATGTTAGATTTTCAATAAATTACTCACAAAATGGTCTATCCCGGACGAGCCCCCAATTTGTTATGGCCCCAATTTGTTATTACATTCATAACACAACAGCAACAGCAAGGGATGACAAACACAGTTTTAACAACTAAAGCACATTTAATTTTTAACAAAGACAAAGACTAATAACAACCTACAACTAAAGACCAAGATTGATAAATAAGAAAAAACAGAAATAATTACAGTCCCTTTTTGGTGGGGTGGCTTGGTGATGTCCTGGATGAAGAAAATGCTCAAACACAGGCAAAGAAATCCACAAAAGAAACGTCACAGGTCTTGAACAGAATGGCAGGTCTGGTCACATGTATCCTTCTTCTTGCAATTTCTCCTACTACTTTACTGTCTCAATTCTTTTCCTTATATACTCTTTTGCAGACCCCACCCACATTTAGACCTCTTTTTTTTTAATTTTCTGAGACTTGCCCCAGACATGTCCAGGACATGTCTAAACATGACTCCAGTCTGAGCTTAACAAAAAAAGGTAAATACTGCCATCTAGTGGCCTATATTCACATTACAGGGTTCACTCTCTCTCGCCATTCAGGGTGAGCTATCGAACAGCATATCGCCGCGGTGAGAAGACCATGTACCGTCGCAAGTCCCAGTGCTGCCCGGGCTTCTACGAGAACGGGGAGGTGTGCGTCCGTAAGTACCTTCCTAAAAGCCACGGTGACCAATCTGTATGAGCCATTGAACTTCTGACGGGGTGTCTGTCCAAGCAGCTTAACCTCAGTCCTGCCGATAGGCTAATGCTCATCGCGAACCGGCATGCAGGGATATGAGTGAGAGTCCCCGATATACTAGTAACTGGCAAGACTAGAATTAATCAAAGAACATTAGCTAGTGTGTTTGTCCAGTCAGCTTCAGCTAAAGAATATCAGCAAGCGTGTCTGTCCAATCAGGTTAACTGAAAGAACTACTGCTAGTGTGTCTGTCCAATCAGCTTAATCGAAAGAACATCAGCTAGTGTGCCCTGCTCCTCTGCCAGACTATGGAGGACGGTAAAACCAGCCCAGGATGCAGCTCAGTCCTTGTGACCTGCAAACTTATGAATTACGGAAAGCCAGCAGTATCATACGGCCTGTGTGTTGCATGACAGATTCGAGCAGGTGACTGCTTTGTTCCATGACGCTCAGCGGGTTTTCCAACGTTTATGAACAGCTGCGACCATTCATGAGTTGGGGGTGGAGCCTGCTACTAACAGAAACCAGGTAGCATGTTAATGTATTTACCAGTCAACACAAGCTCCTAATCTGCCATATTGAGGACACGTCCCAGATTTATGGTTTACAGCGGGGCTGTGACAAAGTACACCTCTCTCAACAGCTGGAGATGTCATTGAATGATGACTGAGTAGAATCAGGTGTGCCAATCAGAGTTGACATATTGGGTTGCCTAGTGGCGGAAATCCTTGATTAGAATCTTGAAGGTTGGTGGTTCAAGCCTCAGTGTAACCACAGCAAGATCAGTGTGGCTGCTGGGCCCTTCCGCAAGGCCCCTGACCTGAAATAGCTCCAGGGAAGATAGGCCCCGGCTTAATCCAATGAATTAACTGTAGCAGAGTTTCAGTTCAATTACTGGAATATGATGTGATTAAATGAAAAGCTACAGGAGCCTGGTTGGGCAGCACTAGTTTATTCATGATGAAGAGATGAACTGAGTTCCTCTTGAGCTGAGGTTCTTCACTGAAACATGCACTCCGGGTTGGGCGGGGTAAGATCTTTTTCACAGGGTGGACACTCTGAATGTCAGTCCTGGCGGCTCTCTGGTGTTTTTCGCCAAGCCACCATGCGGCAACACACGCTTCGGTCATATTTACGATTTTTGGCCTCAGGATACACCCCCTTCTCCTGGAATCTGGACCTAAAATGCCAATTACAGGCCAGCAGAAATAAACCTTGTGCTGCCGTTAAAGAAGGCTAGAGGGCCTCTTTTATTCCGGATGAATCAGCTTTTATTTTGGAGTGGACGAGGCCATGCGGCCAATCGCAGCTCAAAGGGCATTTCTCCGCTCCCTGAATGGAGCCTGTTGTATTTACGGCAAATCGCAAGTCACATGGCCATTTATCGCGGTTCCCGCCGCCCCTTGTTCTCGAGAAGAATTGCGGATTCATTGCACCGCCTCGGCAAACTCTGAGGTGTCATCTCTCAGAATGGAGCAGTCACCCTCCATTTTGTGCCGAACCCGATAATATCGCACGTAATACAGTCGCGTCAGCTGACGGGACGTACTGTATTAATGCGACACTCGTTTGAGATAATCGTGCCGACTGCTGCTGTTTTCTGAAGTGGAACAGAAAAGCCTGGAAGATGTGAAATTCTTCCTGAGAAAATTGTCACTGCTGCTGTTGATCTGGATTTGATAAGACTGCCAGCCGGCTGCTAGACTTGCCGCTAGTAGTTGATGCAAAAATTCTGAACACCCTTATTGAAATTACATGTTTTTAAAATGTAAAGCCACAACTGTCAGATTTTCTTCCCCTGTATTTAATGTCACATTCCAATTCACTGAAATAAAATAAAAACACATTCAGTTAATTATTAGGAGAACTGCCTCTCCCTGATTTCATAACCAATCACGATCTTGTCTTCAGGTAATTAGCATACACCTGGATTTTCAGTAAGCATGTGTAGACTGTTTGTACCCACTGCATATGCGATGTGTTTATGTAAGTCATATGGAAGCTGCAAGCTTAGTTGTTGATTGGCTGTCCTGTGACCATCCAATAGAAAAGAGTCACAGAGTTTGCTCCAGAGGCAATACCTGTGAACTTTGAAATTGACAAATGTATTACTGAGTTAATGAGAAAAAAATATGAAAAGACAGACCTCTGTATCTGATGGTCAGATTGTTTAGATAATTATCTTAGCTGCATAATGTCTAAGTCATGTTGCCCCCACACGTCCTTTAACTGTGTTTTTTACGATGAGGCCGGTCAGCTCGTAACGCTGCCTGTGGAAAACGGTGCGGCGGAATCACCGGAGAGAATGATGGGTAGATTTTGAATGCTGTTCTGCGTTTGGTACTCGATGGCAGTGCGTGACAGAATGTGGAAGCAGGCCCGGGTGTGGGGGGGGGGGGCTGTCTGTTGTTGGGCGTAGGGGGGAGGGGGGTGCAGCTCTCGCACCGTGTGAACATGGCCCAGCGCCCCAATAAACCCCCGACCCTCTGAACCCCCCCGTCCTGCTGCTGTGTTGTGAGAGAGGAGTGAAATCTGACCTGACTTTCCCTTGTTGTTTTCTCCTCTCCCTCCCTCCCTCCCTCTCTCTCTCTCTCTCCGTTTCTTTATTCCTGTCTCCCCTCCATTTCGCCCTCCCTCTTTCCCTCTCTCCATCTCTCTTCCGCTGCATGTCCTCAATTCCTTCTCTCTCTCCCTCCATCTCCCCCATCTGTCCATCCCCCTCCCGATGCACTTCCTTCTCCCAATATCCCCTCTCTCTTCTACTCTCTCTTTCTCTCCCCCTCACATCCTCTACCCCACTCTTTCTCTCTCCTTCTCTCCCTCTGTCTGTTTCTCTCTCTCCCCCTCTCTCCCTCCGTAGCTCACTGTGCGGAGAAGTGTGTTCACGGCCGCTGTGTGGCTCCCAGCACCTGTCAGTGTGAGCCGGGTTGGGGGGGTCCTGACTGCTCCAGCGGTAAGCTCTCCCCTCAGCTGCGGCTGTCCGTCACCCGACTCGACCAATAGCATGCAAGGGGTGGGGGTCAAAGGGGTGGGCCTTGCTGGGATGTGGGGGTTGGGGTAGGAGGGATGTTTGTACATCAAATCAACATGAACGTGGAATCTGATACCCCTCCGTCCCTCATTTTCCCCTCGTCCCTCCAAACACCCCAAATTCAGCGTAACGGGGAAACTGATGCGCCCCTACCACCCACCCCTGTTCGGCAACAGCACTTAGCGCAATGTACAGTACGGTTCATTTTCCACTGTTTCCAGAGTTCTTAGCCACTGTTCTAGATAAAACTTCCCTGTGACTGTTACATCAGCGTTAGAATGCTGGAGTAATGAACATTCCATCAGCACCTTTGAGACGTCACACTTTAAAGGCTTTAGAGAACTGAACCCTCCTTGTCCGGCACTGTCTGGTTCAGCGCTGACCTCCCTGGACCAAGCAGTCACAATCCAGCCTCGTTTTCAAGGCTCACTTCCTGATCCCGGTTGAGAGATGTTGCTCACTGCTGCCCCTGTGGTTGGCTGTGGTATAGGTCATTCAAACTCAAACTCAAAAGCCAAAGGCAACGTTATTGTGAAAAATTCAAGTTGTGTGTTCCTCCCACGAGAAAATTTAAAGTCAGCGTGTGTTCTCTCTTTACCAAATGTCTCCCGGTGTGGAGATGTGCTGAGGTCGTGTGCCATTTGGACAGTGGAGAATATATTTTTTGGACGAATCACGAATAAGAAACGTTACAGCATTTAACACGATTTGAATAAATGGCTGTACAGCGCAGTTTCTGGCACCAAATTCAGCAACAGTTTTCATCCCAAAACTGCACTTCGGAAAAACTGCCCAGTGCTCTTCACCGCACTTCAGGCAGGACATGGGAGGCATCTGATTGGCTTTGTCCATATTTGTGTGATTTGGACGCCTCACTGAATAGGTCATGGGTTGCCAAATCCGCATTCTCACAGCAGCCTTCATTTCTCCGATGTGGGTTTTACGCTTTATGGCGCCACCTGCAGAAAACCCCTCACCCTGCCCTGCACAGTGCGGTCCCTGCTCGCCTCAGTCAAAACAACCACCAGACCCCCTTCAATCCAAGAATTCCCAGAGGACTCGATCAACCATTTCTTATTTCCGCAGGTTTTCATTAAACAGGAAACTGGTGGGCTTTATAAATCAGGGGCCACATTTGAAAAATCAGGAGGGGGGGCCTAAGTACTCATCACTCTCAGTAATGGACCTCCCCCCCCAAACTTTTCCACAATGGGGGTAACTCAGAGGGGTTTGAGATTACGTAACGTCTGATCCGCTTTAGCCATAATACCCGGCTTAATCATGGTCCTAACGTACGCAGAGGTGTCACTGACTCTTCAGACTAACAGTCGACATGAAGTGATCTGGGACGGAGGAAATTTGCGGGGCGTTTAGTGAGTGGGAGGCAGAATGGAATGTTCGGTTGAGGAATTTTGAAGTCTGGAAGTCGGGGAGGCTGGGGGCCCTTTCTGCTAAACAAATAAAGTATCATTCAGTCTCAGTGAGAATTATAGTCCAATATTTATGCTTAACATTGTTTTTAAATTGAAAAGACAAGAGGAAATATGAATCTGCCAATGAAGTGCACTGCAAAAGCAAAATCTAACCAAGCATTTTGAATTAGTATTGAGATGTAAACACTTATTTCTATTACCTTTTTTTTATTTTTGACAGAAATTCTGCCTCTGATTTGAGACACAATGGAGGATCTAAACTCAGGCACAGCCGATAATCCAGTTCACAGGTTTTATTACTACTCCAAGTCATAGAATCCAGGTGTGTAACATGCAGTGAAGGTTCAATGCAGAGGGACGAATATAAAGTTGTAATCAAAGTCCAGTCCAAAAGTCAAAACCAGGAAGTTGGTATGCCCAATCCAAATTGCAAAGAGAAATCAGAATCCAGCAACCAATCAGAAATAAAGTGTGGGTAATAAAACTGACAAAAAGGACAGGACTGAATCATAAGCCAAAAAAACAAACTGTGACCAGGAGAATGAGGAATATGGAAATGCTTGTAAATAAGACACAGCTAAACTAGCTGAAAAACTCACAATGGAATGAACAGAAATGGAAGACTTTAAAGGGAAGTGACGGGCCCAATTACATTGGGTGCAGGTGTGTGGAGCTGAGCAACGTGCAGGAGGGTGTGGCTACAAATGAGGGAACAATAACAGAAATAATAATGAAGGGGGGGGGGGGTGTACGTGCAGGAGTCAAAACAGAAGACACCTGATAAATAACAGATAGAAGGGGGTGACTACACCAATACACATAACTGCTCAAATGAACAAGCAAACATACAAATAATAAATGCAAAACACGCAACACACAACTAGCAAAGGTAGATGGATACAGATACTGACAATTTGACATTGTTTTGACTCATATTTAGAATTGTCCATGGGGTAACATAATTTCACTTATCCCATGGACAAATCGAGAAATGACAAAAAATCAGTGGCTTTTTCTAAGAAAAAAGGACAACCCCAATTTTGAAATAGTTGGGACGAAGTGTAAATTGTGAATAAAATCAAAATGCTATGACTTTCAGATCACATGAGCCACTATGTTATTAACAATAGAACACTGATAACATTTCAAATGTTGAAACTGAGAAATTTTACATTTTCATCCACAAAATGAGCTTATTTCAAATTTTCTGGCTGCAACAGGTCTCAAAAAAGACACAGGCATAAAAGGGCTAAAAACGCAATTAGAGAATCAGCTGAAAGAACATTTAGCAAGTAATTATGTTAACTTGCATCAGGTTTGTAACATGATTGGCTGTAAAAGGGATGTCTTAGAGAGGCTGAGTCTCTCAGAAGTAAAGATGGCCAGAGGCTCTCCAACGCGTGAAGACTTGCGTGAAAAAATAGTGGAATACTTTAAAAACTATGTTCCTCAACATCAAATTGCAAAGGCTTTGAAAGTCTCATCTTCGACAGCGCGTAACATCATCAAAAGATTCAGAGAAACTGGAAAAATCTGTCTGTGACATTACTAAATGGGCCCAGGAATACATCAAAAATCCACTGTCTGTAAACGCAGTCCGCCGTGCCATCCACAGATGCCACCTAAAACTCTATCATGCAAAAAAAAACTCTCCAGCAGCTGGAAGCCTGTATTAAACAAGAGTGGGATCAAATTCCGATGGCTAAACTCAAGATACTTGTCTCCTCAATGCCCAGACGCCTCCACTCTGTGTTAAAAAGAAGAGGGGATGCTACACCATGGTACACAGGCCCCTGTCCCAACTGTTTTTGAGACCTGTAGCAGCCATCAAATTTGAAATGAGCTCATTTTGTGGATAAAATTGTAAAATTTCGCAGTTTCAACATTTGCTATGTTATTTCTGTTCTATCGTGAATAAAATTCTGGCTGGTGTGATTTGAAAGTCATTGCGTTTTGATTTTATTCACAATCTACACTCTGTCCCAACTATTTCGGAATTGGGGTTGTAATAGAAATAAGCGTTTAATTCTAAATACGGGATTAAAATGCTTGGTTAGAGTTGTTTTTGCAGTGTGGAATTGCTGGACAGAGCAGATTTGCGAATGGGGTGAGAAAATGTCACTTTCCAAGCACAAAGTACCGTAAGGGGTTAACCATCGACAGCAGCGCTGCAGGCCTGGCTGAGGTCCTGCAGTAAGACATTATCAGCCAACGCAGTGAGTTCAGCGCTGCTGTTCAGGTGCTTTTTTTAAAAAAATATTTTTATTTATTTGTTTTTCTAAGTTATGTTGCCTCAGGGGTCACCTGAATCTCCTGCCCCTGTATGTTTAACACCAGAGCTGTTCGCGGCTGAATGTGGTCCCGAGTCTCAGATGCACTGAGATAAGGGAAAATAAACAGAATGTCTTACGCGCTGAAATAACCTTGGGAAAACTGTTGAGCTCCATCAGCTACATTGGGGTGAATCCTATGAGAATTATGTGCGTTTCGAGGTGTATCTTTTCCTCCGACTTCGCCAATTTAATGGCCCTCTGGAGGTGGGAAGTGATCTATGCATTTTTAGGGGGATGCTATCTTTGGCAACTGTACTGCAGGCGGTAAGTATTTAGACTGTGGAAGAATTTGTTTGTTTTGCCTCTGTAGGCCTTCTGCCACAGACTGAAATGTCATAATAACTACTAGGTTAAAGTACAAACTGCCGGCTTTAATTTGAAAATATTCAAATCAGTGTTGTGTGATTTTCCTTGGAATTATTGTTATCACTGTTCATTGTGACTCTACACGTTTGCCTATTCTCTCTCGACGGGCGTTGTCGGTGTGTCTCTACGTGGTACGTGCTTCCAATCCAGCCATTTTCAAACCTGCTTTTTCTTGGTGAGGGTTGTGGGAAGTGTGGGGCCTGAAACCTATCCCAGCATGCAATGGGTGAGTGACAGAAAAATACTGCAGACCAGTGGTTTCCAATCCTGTTCCTGCAGAGCTACCATCCTGCAGGTTTTCACTCCAACCGAACCAAACACATCTCATCTTCCAGTAAAAGATCTTCATGAGCTCCTAATTAGCCAAATCAGGAGTGCTGAATAAGGGTTGGGGTTAAAACCTACTGGATGGTAGATCTCCGGGAACAGGGTTAGACGGCAATCCTGAAGACAATGTGCCAATCTATCCCAGGCCACACACGCACACACACACGCACACACACACACACACACACAGAAAAGGTCTAGATCAATGTTGCCTAAACCTCTCCGGGAGAAACACCTGTCCTGCTTGTTTTAGATTTCTTCCTGCTCCAGCTCAGGTGATTCAAATGATCAGCTTGTTATTAACCCCCTAAAGCTGACTGATGACAGCCTGATCATGTGACTCACCTGTGCTGGAACAGGGAGAGATCTAACACAAGCAGGACAGGTGGGCCTCCGGGAGAGGGTTTGGGAAACACTTTCCGAGATGTTAAAATGACTCTTGCGTTGCTTTTCCAGATTTAAAGCCTGGTTGTGTCCTACTTGTACCCTCTAGAGTGACAGTGTGATTGGCCTGGAGGCCTTGTTTCATTGTTTAAAGCATTCTGACTGTAATCTAACTCTCTGTTCGCCTACAGTAAATGCCTCGTAACTCAGCTGTGTTCATAATTAGAAAAACAAAAAGTCTTTCAATGAGTTGCTGCTCACGTGTGCAAAATACGGCCTCTGTATGAGACAGGCAGCATGCACTCAGTAACCCCATTTTAAAAAGCAGGCTGTTCTCCAGTGCCAGCTCGCAGTGATCGTGAGTTGACCAACTGTTCCTGACTGCTTGTGAAAGGCAGAGAGACATGGATTTAAATTAATTCGACGGGGATCTCTTCAGATTATTTACTTCCCTTGTGAACTGATGGAGACGTGAGGATCGCAAATCAGTTTGGGGGGGACGAGTTTTTATCTTGTAGTCTGTAATTGACCCTTCTGGCTGTTTACTGCTGTTTTAGGAGAGAAACGGGGAAGTAGCCTATTTATGGAGGATGTGTTTACAGTTAAATCTCTGGCGCAGCTCGCAGATCAATAGCTGTCAATACTAGAAGTTGCCTCCAGGCAGCGAGAGCTCTACGTTGCGTTGGCTGCTGTCATTATGATTGCGCATGATCGCCCATGAAGCTTTAATTTAGAACTCTTCACACGCGATTTCCAAGACAAAATAAACTGGGTCAGATATATTTGTATCTGGTCCTGAGCCACAACATTTTCAATACAAGTGCCCTTGTTTCTCTTGCGATTATTGTCCCCGGCTGCCGTGGTAGCGATCTGAGCGGGGGACATAGTATTCAGCCTCGTCCGTCCGTCTCATCCCGTTTGTTGTGAACACGATATCTCAGGAACGGTTTGACTGATTTCATTCATCTTTGGCTTCAATGTGCATTAGTGTGATACGCCGACCCCGGTCGATTTCCGTGACCTGGCGGGGGACATGGCCACGTTTAGTGGCAACACTTGTTTGGGTGACTGTTATCGGCACGCGGTCGGCACTAGTCTCGCATTAGCAGCATGGGAGAACTGCCCTACTGAGCAGTTTTTAATGCAGCATCTGTCTTCGTAAAATCCTCATATTGAACTTATTCCATTGACGTTGTTGCATAGTCTTGCTAAGATTGACAGGTCTGATATTTCAGCAGCAACTACTGCTAAAATCCGAGGTTATAGTGGAGTTCTCTCGGACACAAGCTCTTGCCTTGAGGAGGGGGAAGGGGGTTGATATGTTTTTAATTTGCCCCCAAGGCTGAAAAGCCAGACTGAATGAGACTCCCTCTTCACGGGTCAGGGGACCAACACAATGTGTCTGGGAGTTATTTTGGATGGAGAAAAAAGAAGGCAGAGATTTTCTCTCATTCTAGTTAACTTTAGTAAAGGCTCAAGGGGCCTTATATGCAGGATATACCCCCAGGGTGTGACATTTCAGCTTTTATCTGTGTCACAGGGAGACACAGAGTGCCTCACGAGAGAGGAGAGAGATCTCTCTTTCCCTCTCGTGCTCTGTGATCGTGAATGAGGAAAACAGAACTGAAATACAGTCTTCGGGAAGCACAAACAGACTTTCAACCCTTTTGCTCTATGTGTGTGTGTGTGTGTGTGTGTGTGTGTGTGCGTGTATGTGTGTGTAATTGCTTGTTTTTTGTGTGGAAGGATGGAGAGGGTGGTGCATGTGTACTCTTTTACAACTTCCTCACCAAAAATCAGCTTAAGCTGTAGATTTTATTTTAGTAGTATTCTGATTCTTAAAAAAAGAAAACCAAACTGATAAATTCACATATAAATAAATAATTGAAAACGGGTCATTTTGACCGGATCAGCACCCTCGGGTTAACAGGGAAACCAGTTGACCGCGTCTCAGTTAACGACCTAACAAACACCATCGCCAAGGTTTTTTTCAGACTGGAGCGGAGGCGCTCGGTCCAGAGAAATGCCTTTAAATCAACCGCAGCACCAGCTGCTGTGGCTTCTGTTTCAGATCCAATCCCACCAATGAGCCAAAGCACCCTGTCGGTTCCAACCCAAATGTTATTGCAGCTACACTCCCATAATGCTGAATAAACTCCATAGATTATGCTGTCACAGTGCCATCTTTGCAGAAGTACTCCTTAGTATTTTGGTGATGCTGTTTAAACCTTGATCTTCCAAATGTAGTTCAGTCCAGACCATGTTTCTCACTCTCTGGGGTGCCCTGGGATAAATGCTGGGCGGATCAGTCGTAAGCTGCGACGAGAGGAGAGAGATGGAGGGATGAAGCCTGTGGAGCTGCTTTAGGGTTAAGGGCCTTTCTTAAGGCCTCAAGTGTAGACTTCTCCAGACTTTAGTCCGGATCCCAGACCCCACCAGGGACTTGAACCAGCGGCTGTGCAGTTCCCATTCACGTACATCGCTAGGCGCAAGCTCGTCGCCACTTGTGTACTTTTATACTGCTGTCTATAAATACTGATTAACTTTGCACCCCACCCACACCATTCTCTCCCAGACGGAGAGATACACATCTCAGAATGCCCCTCAGTGATTGTGATGAAGGTATCTTGTCAACTTTAAGGCTTATTTTTTGGGGGCAAGATAGATTAATCGTAGAGCTATGAGAAAGGGTCGGTTAAGAGCTGCATGGGTTTCCTGACTGGGGGCTGGTCACTTCACCTTATGATTCTGTGAGGTTCTGTTGCTCAGATGAGTCGATGAAATGGCCCAGCTGTTAAATATCTTGGGGATTTTGGGGCAGTCTATTGCTAAGTGGCTAAGATGCTTGACTGGGGTGTGGAAAGTCAGTTCAGGTCTTTGGCTCTCGAACAACATCCTTAACCCCACACCGCTGCACAGGGACATCGTGCCCCTGCTCCGTCTAATTTGACTCTCGGTCATTTTGCATTTGGCACAAGCTGAGTTGGTGAAGCATCTAAGGTTCCTGCTCTGCTTTAGGGTATTCTGGTATATTTCTGGAATAGGTTTGAGACAAAAAACTGGGCTTGTTTTTGTGATATCTCATTTTCCTGTTGCTGTCTGCATGTCATGACTCATGAGTGATTTTATTCACTGCGAATGTATATAGATGTTAGATCTCTGTTTACTGTAGTTGAAACAAAACGCTGTAATCAAATATTTCGTAATGGCCTTCATTTAAACGGTGTGGTAACATGAGACAGCACTTTAGGTTCTTGTTATATCAGAGTGGTTCAGCTGAGTTGGCATTTTATTTTTTTGAGGAAGATGTAGGAAGTCAAAATAAATATGTCTCACCGAGGCTGGCTAAAGCTGTCTTCTTCGGCCACTGAAAACGCAGTGCCATTCACAGACATACATGGACACACACATGCACATACACACTATCAAATTACTCCCTACACTCTCACAGAGTCACACACAAGCGCAAACACCTCAGGCATTGCACACATTCACTCTCGCTGGCACTCAAACACGCACACACACACAACCATTAGAAAAAAGGAGTATGAAATTAATGCCGTGCTGACCCAGACAGCTGGATTTGCAGAGAGTGTAAACTTCCCTTTCAAACACTTGACACACACACACAACAGTGGTGCCACATTCCCATAATCCTCTGTGCTGGGCTTACTGTACCATATGTGCTCGATGTGTGATATTCAGCGGATGGAAAACCACCCAAAAACTCCCCCCGAGCCCCCTGGCCTGGTTACAGGGTGACGGCGTCTCAATCAACAGCTGGCAGGCTGGATCATTCAGGGGGTGATGCAGGTTTTTCCCCTCTCAAACTGCCAGCTTTCGCCCCGGCCTTTAATGAGCCAAAGTTGTGTGCTGGGCCATTTGAACTAAAATGGCAGGCTGGGAAAACTTGAGCCGAAATGGTGGACTGAGCAAACGAAAGCCAATAGAAAATGGGGGGCTGAGTAAATTTGAGGCAGAGTAGTGAACTGGGTAAATTTGTGATGAAATTTTAGGCTGGGTAAGCTTGAGCCAAAATGGCGGGTTAGGGAAATCTTGAGCCAAAATTGCATGCTGGGTAAAAATGAGCCAAAGCTATGGGCCAACTGCTTGATCGCCATCATGAACACTGATTCTCATGCCTGTAACTTCAGGAGGTTTGGCAAACACACATACACGTCTTCATTTGCTGAATGCTTAATTATGCCTGACGTGGGTTACTGAAGGGTTGACTTGTTGATGACTCACAGAAGTAAGCAAATTAACACGACCTGTTTGATCCATCTCTTTGATCTGTATAAATGCCCTGTCATCCAAGATGGCATAGTTTTGAACATTTCCAGTCAAGTAATGACCTGTAGGCTTTCTGCTCCCGGACTTTTTGTCCTGTAGGAATTTCCAACCCAAACTTTTTGTTCCCATTAAATTTTTGTCCCAGACTCTTGGTCCCTGGATGGTTCATCCCCAGTAAGGCTTTGTCCCCTTCCTGTATTATAAAACTATCCTTAAGCCTAACCCTACCCTTAACCCTAACCCTAATATACAGTCCTCAGGGATGAAAAGCACAGGGACCAAAAGTCCTCAGGGACAAAGAGCCCGGGGACGACTGTCCCGTAACCCGACAGGCTGTGGCTAACCTGACATTGTTTGAGCGTTTATGCATACCTGTACTTGCATGTATACAAATTAAAATCAAGTTTGTCCACTGAAATTAATTCTCTTTTCATATATTGACACACTTTTTCTCCCCCACAATTTTGATTGCTGGATTGATTTTGCTCTTGTTGGATGATCGATCTGTTTATCCTGACACCGTTCTGCTGTTCCCCTTCTGACCTTTCTCTGGATCCATCTTCCACTCTCACTTTCTGTTTTTCCCTCTCTCTTTCCATCCAACAGTCTTCCAGTCTTTGTAGGACTTGCCTTTCATTCTCGACGCCGCAGTAAACTGACTTAATGAATGACTGCAGCAGCGCATGAGGAGAGTTACTCAGAGCAGATGTAGCCCAGCCGAGTCACCAGACCACACGGTTATTTATAAACATCGAGCCGCAACTGTGTACATCTGGACGTGCCTCGTGAACTGCTTTGAATGGGAAACACGTGCAGTCGACGCGCACGGGTCTCTTTCGGTGCCAGCGCGCATCGATATGTATCGATCTGGAGAGACGTTGATTGGGTGCGGCCGATGCTCTATAGAGTGAGAGCTCCACAGATAATTGGATAATTTGATTGTGCCTCTCATCTCGTGGTTGTGGGATATTTCAACAGAACAATTTAAGAGGAAAAAAATGTCTCTGAAATTTTGTAAAAACTAACTTTGTAAATACCACAAACATGGATAATTACAATCTTTATCAATAATAATTCATTTACGGTGAAGGACAGCTGATTGGTTAGATGATTGTCATGTGGGCAGGTGTACTGCTTTTGTCCGGAGTTGAGTTAGTTTTTAGAATGAAATTTTGCACAAACTTTTTCTTTCAGTTTAGTTTAGTTTAGTTTAGTTCTATTTGTGCAGGTCTTTAAACTCTGTCAATGTCCGATAAACACTTTTACAAATCCTTTAGAGGGAGAACTTATGGCAGTGCATAAAATTGAGGTGAAACAAACAAAAAAAAACAAGAAAGATGAATGAAACAAAGTGGAACATTTGCGATGATACCTGCTCAGTATGTGGCATCTCAAAAGTTTTGGCATTTTGTAGTGATTTTCTGACATTACTCAGAGAACAGGTAGCAGTGAAAATAGTTTCTGAGAAATAGACCTGCTGTTTTATTTTGGTTCAGTGAGTCTGGTGTAGGTTTCCACAGTGAAGAACATGTGATTCTTTGAATTTTTAGAGTTTATCTTCCTCACAGGGGACAAAAACGATCTGTCCGTTTTTAGAAAGATGATAGATTTTTCTTGCAGAAGTGGAAAACATTTCTTACTTTGACATCTTAGATATTCTGTGGGAATTGTACTTGTATCCAGACGGTTGTTTGAAATAGCACACCTGACCTGGGCTTGACTGAAATTTCTTGATTCCTCTGCAAACACATTTTTTATATCACCACCCCATTAAAATAATGGCCTAAGTCATTTTTCGACGAAAATGAGTTTTTCGCCGAAAATGAATTTTTCGCCTAAATCATGTCTTAATAATGCTTTGATGCTTTTAATGCTTTTTTGTGTTTTCCTAAAAACTTGAAAAAAACGACTCAGGCCATTATTTTGATAGGGTGCCGATATTGAAAAGTTAACAATCTTTGAAAAAACAGGATGAAAAAATTGCAGAGGAAGTGCTTGTAAGTTCTAACACAGATCACTAACACTGACACTGGTGGAAGAGTCTGCCCTGTGGTAAATAACAGAGTACGCTAATTCAGTTATACATGAAACATGCACTTTTTTTTCACTTGTATAAGGTCTCGCCTTCTGCTCCCCAACAGAACATTGTCATACTTCTGGGCACATTTGGGAAATTTGCTCCCAAAGGAAGAAACATGAAGCGTTATTTCATAGCATCATTCTGTTATTTTTTTTATATAGTATCTTTGTGCCAGTCCTCTGTACTGGGTGCATGACTCATGAAATTGAAGTTGAGCTTTCTGTACTGTAACTGGGGGGAACACAGTGGTGCTGTGAGTCAGGTGTGTCCCTGCCTCTGCCCCATTGCATGCTGGGATTGGCTCCAGCCCCTAGGAGACCCAGGCTGCAACCAAATTCTCTGAACAGCAGAACCTTCCTAATGCACTTGAACTGGAAAAGGTTTGGCTGGTAGCCATGGCAGGCGCCAAATTGTCTATTTTGCGAAGGATAGAGGGAAATTAGCTCCTTAGCTGTTTGCTTCCAGGAAGTAAGCGCAGGACCAACCTTGGAAGAAAGGAGAGGTCAAATATGGACCACAATCCTTTGCAGCTGTTGTGAAACATCACTCGGTCTCGAGGTTTTATGACGAATTGCAAGGGCGATCTTTGCATGAGCTGGTGTCATATTGAAGAAAAGGACGTTTCATTTCACTCAAACATGTCCCAACGTACCTTGAAAATTCCCCAGCAATTTATCCTGGACCCAGGTGACGTTTTCTGCTGAGGTCAAGGATAAGTTGAGAGGAAAGGAATAAAGGTGCCTATTGAAGAGATTAGGATGCTGCCTGTGACCTGGGAGTTAAAAGGCTTGGATAATGGATGGATGGATGGATGGATGGAGTTTAATTAGCCCTACATGCTCTGTAACATAGGGTGTTGAGAGAGATTTGAGTTCTGGACTGAACTGGATTGTGTGTGACTGTGAATAGGCAGTTTTTGAGGTGGGCTCGTCTCCGTCTGGGTGGGCTGGCTCTGATTTGGGGCGTGGGGGGCGGGACAGCCGGCCGGTTCTGCCCCGCGCCCCTCAGGGCCCCCGTGGTGTGTGGAGGGGTCGGGTTTCATGGAGGTGGCTGCCGCAGGCCTCGAGTGCTCCTGAGAGGGCTTTGTGTCTGGGCCTGTGTACGTCTCTCTCTCTCTCTCCATCTCTCTCTCTCCCTCCCTCTCTCTCTCTCTCTCTCTCTCTCCCTCTCTCCATCTCTCTCTCTCTCTCCTGCACACTCTGTTTCTCTCCTTTATCTTCATTATTTCTGGCCAATACATTGGTATTATGTAGATATTGTGACACACGATTCAGTATCGTCTGGGATTTTCCGTATCATCAGTGTGAAAGGTCATTAGAGGTCTCCTCAGAAATCGGATTGCTTAAATATTTTGTGAAAGCACCAGCAATGATTCCTACAATATTGTCAAAGATATCATATCGTCTGGCTGAACTCAATCCTTCTCTCCCTCCATCTTTTACATTTTTCCCATCTCTTTCTCCCTCTCTCTCTCTCTCTCTATCTCTCTCTCACTTGTTGCCTTTTTTGGTGAATTTTTTGTTTTACCTGGAGTACTGTACTTACTAATTAATGAAGTCTTACTTTCTCTCTCTCTCTCTCTCTCTCCCCCTTTCTCTGTCTCTATCCTCTCTTCCTTACTTCATTGGTCAATAGGACTCAGTACTTTGGGCAGTGATTGTCTGCTCTGAGTGGTCGTATCGTCTGTGTGGTTGACACTTGAGAGTGATGGCGGTTTGAGAACTTTACGCTGGCAAATACTTGCACATGGAGCAGCTGTGCTTTACAAGATGCTTGTGTTATATTGGGCTGAGCGTAGCCCTGAATTCATTACTGGCCTTTTCTTTTACTGAATAACTGTCCTTCCCCTGTCTGCACTGTGGCGCATGCCAACATCAAAGAGAACATAATTGGCCGGTCCATTGTTACCCCAGTTTGGGGGGGTGCAGGTGGTGAGAGGGTATTTCCATACTGTTAGTTGATGAAAGCGAAAAGCGTCGGAGAAGCGTTCAGGAGTTTGTTACAGTGGCGACAGCTGGGGAGTCGCTAATTGGCTGAAAGGATTGTAACCATTCAAGTGGCTCAAAGCTTGAGTGGAGGCCACAGAAATTTGGTTTGTTTCATTAAAAATGGGGGGGGGGTATTCTTTTTTGGGGGTGCTGAATCTCCAGCCTGTACCCTGGGGTTTCCCGCCCTGTCGTGCGGCTCGTGGGCCGGGACGAGCCTCCGTCTCCTGCCCCTGATACAGCCGGACTGCCCGACTGATCCGTCCGGGATTCACAGGGCTGAGTCTCAGGGCTTATTTTTCCTCCTCCCCTGGACTCATGCCGAATGGGGGCAGATGGAGCCACATCTCAGTCATTTATACACCTCAAGGTCTGAAAGAAATATCTTCTGCAATGGATGCTTTTCAAGGTTTCTTCCTCAAGGTATTTTTGGGATACCTTCCAAATTCAGTTTCTTGACTGAGTTAATGGATTGGAAGCCTCTTAATAATGGCGGACCTTGATTTGTTCCCGGGCCAGGGGCAAGGAATTGGAAGGAAGTGAGAAATTAGCTGCTGGAATGATCCCCCACATTTTAAATTACCTCTCCTTGAGAAAAATAAAAACAGGAGAATGGACATGACTGTCATGTGGATGTGCCAACCTGTCGGCCGTATTGGGAATTCTATATGGAATTCTATGGTCTCACTTTTCTGATATCTCGGCCATTCACAATAATTATTGAATTTTACCAAGGATGGCGCCCCTTATTGGCAGATTCTATATAACATTTGCCCATACATCATTCACTGTATTGTTTTTTTATTCTATGACCGCTCCTCGCAGAGCTCAGTCCTACACTTCCTGAATGTGACCTCACTTCCCGTGTGTGACCTCATTTCCTGCTGTTTAACATAAAAATCCTCAAACAGGGGTTACCTGAGGTACCCTGCATTGCCTCTCTCTCTGTGGTATTCCCTCCCGCCTCTGCTTAATTTTCTGTGACATTAAATAGCCTTTACCGCTAATATCTCTCCTAGTATAGCGTCCGTTTGCACAGCTGGGCATTTACTTATGCAGATTTAATTCGCTACGCTCTGAGCTGTGGCCCCAAATAGTCCTGCTTCCTGCCTAACTCTACAGGACCTTCCTCTGCGGATGGTTTCCTGTGTAAGTTATGCTCAGTCTGGCACTGTGCATTAATTTGAGCTGTCTGCCTGTGTCTCGCCAGTGTCCTCTTTCAAGTGCATTGCCCTTCTGTGGAGAGTTTAGAATTTTTGTTGGCTGAACAAAATTGTATCTCATTTGCCACGTTTATTTGTTTTGTATTGCATTTTATTCTCTCACAATGCACATTTGCCCCTGGTATAAACATCACATTGCAGTCATTAAGCTGTCATGTTTATCCAAAGCGACATTAACAGTTGATTAGACTGAGCGGTGGCCAATTCCCTCTGGAACAAACCTGGGGTAAATGGGGTGAAGGGCCTTTCTCAAGGGCCCAACAGCTGCACTGATCTTACTGTGGGCTACAATGGGACTTTGAGCCAATGACCTTCTGACCTCCAAACACCTGACCAACCAGGCTACAGCCCACCTCCCCATAGCTCCACTGAGGTACAGACCACCTCCCCAGAGCTTCACTGAGTTACAGACCACCTCCCCAGAGCTTCACTGAGTTACAGACCACCTCCCCAGAGCTTCACTGAGTTACACACCACCTCCCCAGAGCTTCACTGAGTTACAGACCACCTCCCCAGAGCTCCACTGAGTTACAGACCACCTCCCCAGAGCTCCACTGAGCTACAGCCCACCTCCCCATAGCTCCACTGAGTTACAGACCACCTCCCCAGAGCTTCACTGAGTTACAGACCACCTCCCCAGAGCTTCACTGAGTTAGAGACCACCTCCCCAGAGCTTCACTGAGTTACAGACCACCTCCCCAGAGCTTCACTGAGTTACAGACCACCTCCCCAGAGCTCCACTGAGTTACAGACCACCTCCCCAGAGCTCCACTGAGCTACAGCCCACCTCCCCATAGCTCCACTGAGGTACAGCCCACCTCCCCATAGCTCCACTGAGGTACAGACCATCTCCCCAGAGCTCTGTTGAAGTTCAGACCACCTCCCCATAGCTCCACTGAGGTACAGGCCACCTCCCCATAGCTTCACTGAGTTACAGACCACCTCCCCAGAGCTTCACTGAGTTACAGACCACCTCCCCAGAGCTTCACTGAGTTAGCCAGAGGCAACAGTGGTGGGGAGGAACTTACCGGAAGACTTACTCGAAGTAGCTATGGAAGGAATCATTGTCAAGACTCCCTGAGTGTGTGTTTTGTAGGGAAGTCATGTTGAACATTTGCAGGCCTACCAAAGAAAACGTAGCCTCAGCACACAAAAACTTTGAAATGCCTACATTAATCGCGGAAATAGCAACTGAAAAATAATACCCCGCTACCGAAACTGCAAAAACCGCAACATAAACTGTTGACTCGTAGCATAAGACTATGAAACTGCAACATCTTCCATCGCATCCGTCATTGCCATTTACTGCGCTTGCGCATACCGGCCCAGGCTGCTTTCAGAGATAGCGGAATCAGGCGTGTCTCCTTCGGTTGGTAAGTAAAACTTCCAAATTTGACGTTATTGTTAATATAGATGTTTAACAATGAATTGTAAGACGTAGCTGTTACATCCACATTCTCGTAAATTTGCTTATTTTAGCATGTCACCCTGCCGAAAATGAACGATGCACTGTCGATTTCGCTATAGTCTTAGAGTTGCCAACTTGACGACTTTCTCAAGACGTATACATACCTCTTGAGTGGACAAACAATCCCGATTTGGAAAGTCGCCAGATTAAGCGAGAAAGTCGTCAAGTTGGCAACTCTAGGACTTTAGCGAAATCGACAGTGCATCGTTCATTTTCGGCAGGGTGACATGCTAAAATAAGCGAATTTACGAGAATGTGGATGTAACAGCTACGTCTTACAATTCATTGTTAAACATCTGCATTAACAATAACGTCATATTTGGAAGTTTTACTTACCAACCGATGGAGACACGCCTGATTCCGCTATCTCTGAAAGCAGCCTGGGCCGGTACGCGCAAGCGCAGTAAATGGCAAAGACGGATGCAAATGAAGATGTTGCAGTTTCATAGTCTTTTGCTACGAGTCAACAGTTTATGTTGCGGTTTTTGCAGTTTCGGTAGCGGGGTATTATTCTTCTGTTGCTATTTCCGCGATTAATGTAGGCATTTCAAAGTTTTTGTGTGCTGAGGCTACGTTTTCTTTGGTAGGCCTGATTTGGGGCCTCATCTCTCACCCCTCAAGCTTAGCCGAACCGTCACTGGGTCTGTGATTTGACCTCATTGTTCACTTATCAACCTTTAATGTCCTGGGAGGCTGGAGGACCTGTGTATGACTGAGGCAACCACCCTGGTGTTCAAGAGAAACATCTCTCAACAAGAGCAGGCTGGGAGCTTCAGGGACAATGTCTAGTCGAAACGGAACGGAAGACTGAGGGTTGTAGTGAAATAGTCATCCTTCTGTCCATCGTCCCTCCCTCCCGATAGTAGAGGGGCTATCTGAGGTCATTCCTGTCAACTCAGGTCCTCGGGGGCTTTCAGTTTTTATCCCAAAATAGAGGTTTAGTTTTTAATGCAGTTTGTTTTTGTTTTGCAAGTGATTGATTAAACACTGTCCCAAAAGAAAAGAGGCAGGCGGGTCACCATCTCAGGGAAAAATCGATGCAGGAAACTCATTCTGTGCTGGTTTAAGGCCTGATCGATAGCGAGGGGTCGTTAATATGCACCAGGGATGCAAGAAGTGCCGCAATCAAAAAGTGGAAATGATAAATTTTATCCCGACGATGTATGGATTTCAGTTTTTTATGTGAATAACCTGGAGCCTCTCAACCGTGATTTATTTTACGCGCCACTGTCTTCATAATGTGAGAAACTGAACACGATTTGGAGTCATTGGACCTTAAGCAAGATAACGAGCTACAAGCTCAGAGCTTCGGGCTCCACATTTCTCGAGTCATGCTCCCTCAAACACATCATGATTTTATTGTTCTTTATCAGACACAATAAGGGTTTATGTCTGGGAGCTACAGGGGGGACTGACTTGCGAAAAGTTTCACTATAAAAAACGATTTGACTCCTGCAGTGAGAGTTACAATCATGTTTTTTCTTAAGCAAAAAACACTAGCTTTTGTTAGCTGCGTTTTTTTTAATACTGAAAGCATAGCTAACTATCTTAACTGACAGGAAAATCTTGAAATTATTTAAGTCATCTTACATTACTTATTTAAGTCATTGGTGACATTCTGTAGAATATTGTTAGAATAAATATAATCATAGGAATAGGAATAAAGCTCTTGTTAAGATTGATTGAGGTTCTGGCAGCATTTTTGCCTGTTGTCTTGTTCTATGGTTTTATTGTATGTGTGCTCCTCCCTGACTCTAAGGGCCCGGGTCTGTTTCCTGTCCCCTGCAGCCTGTGACAGCGCACACTGGGGGCCACACTGCAGTAACCGCTGCCAGTGTAAGAACGGGGCTCTGTGTAACCCCATCACGGGCGCGTGTCTGTGCCAGCCCGGATACCGCGGATGGCGCTGCGAGGACGCGTGCGAGGCGGGCAGCTATGGGCACAGCTGCCAGCAGAAATGCCAGTGCCAGAATGGCGCGGCCTGCGATCATGTGACCGGGGAGTGCCGCTGCTCACCCGGCTATTCTGGGGCTTTGTAAGTCTACAGCGTACACGCGCACGCGTAATGCACACACTCGCACACACTCTTACTCATGTACACACACTCGCGCTCACATGTACACACCAACTCACACTCTCTCACACACACACACAGACACACACTTCACACCTCAATAACATATACATTCAAACATGCCTGCACACACAAATACAAACACACACACACACACAGGCGCTGATAACACACATTGATTACACATACACATGCTATGACACACACACACTGAGAGCACATACTGACACACTGCCAATACATATCTATGAACACAATATCAAGACACACACATGCTCACTCACACGCATGCCCAGCAAACACAAACTGTCAGCACATAGCTGCGTACCCATTCCAAACACACACACACACACACACACGCACACGCACGCACACAGACAACATATACTCACGCACCCGCTGACCCTCTCACCGTCTCTCTCGCCCTGAGGCTCTGACAGCTGTTAAGTCTACAGGTGTGGAGTTATTGACACCCTTGATAAAACTGATAACAAAAGCCTGAGTGTAAAAACAGCTCAGCTCATTGTTCAGGGGGCAGGATCAAGCGTGTGGGTGTCAGGTGAGGGGGCGTGGTCTCTGATGGGCGTGTGTCCCCCCATAGCTGTGAGGAACGATGCCCCCCGGGGAAGCATGGGCGCCTGTGTGAGGAGAGATGCCCCTGTCAGAACGGCGGAGTGTGTCACCACGTCACGGGCGAGTGCTCCTGCCCCCCTGGCTGGATGGTACGTCTCCCCCCAACTGTTACATCCCCCCCCTCCAAACAAAAATCTCCCAAATTTTAACCTTTTCAATTCCGTGATCCCACATATCACGGTTGTCACACTCAAATCCTGAAGGGCTGCAGTGTTTGCTGGTTTTTTGCAGTGTTTCTGCACAAGTAATTAATTCAAGTCACTAATTGGCTAATGAGTCCCCATAACTTGTTCTCAAAGGCGTGAGTTAGCAATGAATTGGACGAAGACTGAAAAAGCCTGTGGACACCGTGGCCCTCTGGGACTGAAGCTCAACACACCCTGCCCTATATGAGTCAGTCAAATGCAGCTGCTGTATTCAAACCTGTGGAAGTTTAGGCCTATTTTAAATTCTAGTGGAGATGTCAAGGTTTCCAACTTTGACAAATACGTCTTGTTGAATTACAGGAAAATGTGTATTAACTGATGCAGAGGATTGAGATATTTTCCCATTTGATATATTGCTGTGGCCACCAAAACATGGCGTCCAGGGTTTGAATATTTCCCTCAACGTAAGTCAGCTCTGTCCAGGACTATCATGCCAGGTATCATCGTCCTGGTTTGCCAGGCTTGTGAGGCACCCACTTTAGGCTTTAAGGGCTAATAAAGGTACTTCACACCAGAATTTTGAATAAGTGAACTCAATGGATGCAAGATGGACTTGTCAGCTACATTCCAGGTGACTTAATCCCATAGTAAAGTGTATTTACAGGTGCAAAAACTCAACGTACTCCTGTTGGTGCAACAAGTATTTAGATTCAACGCAATACAATTAGTGTGAAATTTGTGTTCTATGTATTTTGATCAGGTGTTATGTTTTAGGTGCTGTGCTGCGTGTGTAGGGTGTGTGTTCCTCGCTGCTGTGGGAACGATGTGTGGTTAGTGTGTGTTGTGTATGGTGTGTGAGTTATTCTCAGTACAGCGGACAGTGTGTGTATTGTGGTGATGTGCTGTCAGATGTTCAGAGGGTCTTCGGAAACCTTGCCTTTTGCCACACAGTTGCTCTCAAGCTGTTCCTGTCTAATTTCGCTCGATTAACAATCAAACAATTTATTGACCGAACAACCAAGCCTAATGAATGGCTTGTAATGATTTAGACATTGTAATGTGAATATAGGCCACTAGATGGCAGTGTTTACCTTTTTTTTTGTTAATCTCAGACTGGAGTCATGTTTAGACATGTCCTGGACATGTCTGGGGCAAGTCTCAGAAAATAAAAAAAAGAAGTCTAAATGTGGGTGGGGTCTGCAAAAGAGTATATAAGGAAAAGAATTGAGACAGTAGAGTAGTAGGAGAAATTGCAAGAAGATGACCAGACCTGCCATTCTGTTCAAGATCTGTGACATTTCTTTTGTGGATTTCTTTGCCTGTGTTTGAGCATTTTCATTATCCAGGACATCACCAAGCCACCCCACAAAAAGGGACTGTAAATATTTCTTTTTTTTTTTCCTAATCAATCTTGGTCTTTAGGTTCATTAGTTGTTAGTTAGTTGTTATTGTCTTTGTCTGTTAAATTAAATGTGTTTAAGTTTTAAAAACTGTGTGTCATCCCTTGCTGTTGCTGTTGTTTTTAAATGTAATAACAAATTGGGGCCATAACAAATTGGGGGCTCAAGGTCCGGGATAGACCATTGTGTGAGTAATTTATTGAAAATCTAACATTTCAAATTGTAAAAATTTTTTTTTAATTGAATACATATATATTGACAACAGCAATGGATGATTTCTTGGCATCACCAACCGTAGGGGTTTTGAAGTCTTTTAAAAAGACAGAACTGCTAGAAATTTGCAGACATTTAGAGCTGACAGAGGTGAAACCAGCCATGCGAAAAGCAAGACTGGCTAGAGAGATAGTTGAATATTACATTGATGAAAATGTGTTTGCACCAGGAGATCTGGAACAGTTTCCAGTGGAAAATCCAAATATAGAAATGGAACTTAAATTAAAAATGCTAGAGATTGAAAGGGAGGAAAAAGAAAAACAAAGGCAGTTTGAGTTGGAAAAATTAGCAAGAGAAGAGAAACAAAGAGAATTTGAGAGGGAAGAAAAAGAAAAACAAAGAGAATTTGAGTTAGAAAAATTTGCAAGACAGAGAGATTTTGAATTAGAGAAATTCGATAGAGAAGAAAGACTCCAAATGGAGCAACAAAAAATAAAAATTCAAACTGAAAATAAATTTCGGGCTAGCCAGGAGGTAAAACTGGTGCCTCCATTTTCGGAAAAGGATGTTGACAACTATTTCCAGTGTTTTGAAAAGGTAGCAAAGAGTTGCCAGTGGCCAAAGGAACACTGGCCTCTGATGTTGCAAACTGTCCTCAAGGGTAAAGCTCAACAAGCCTATTCGGCTTTGTCTGCAGATGATTCCTCTGATTATGAGGTTGTCAAAAAGGTTATTTTGAGAGCTTATGAGTTGGTTCCAGAGGCTTACCGACAGAAATTCAGAGGTCTGAAGAAATCTGAAAATCAGACTTATGTTGAATTTGAAAAAGCAGGTTTGCTTTGAGCGCTGGTGTACTTCTATGGAGGTCAAGGATGATTTCAACTCACTAAAAGACATGGTGTTAGTTGAAGAATTCAAGAACTGTGTTAAAGATGATGTTAAGACCTACCTTAATGAGAAGCAAGCACTGAATTTGCAATCAGCTGCCAAATTTGCAGATGAATATGTTCTCACACATAAGTCCAAATTTCAGTCTAGCAGTAATAATAGATGGTCCCAATTTCAGAAAAAGGGTTATGGTGATACCCAAGATTCCTCACCCAAAGACAAAGACAAATCTGGTGATGGTGCTCAGAAATCCAGTAACAGGTCTGATCAAAGTGTGAAAGCTGACAGTGACAAAAGTGGT
Organism: Gymnothorax reevesii; assembly: GCA_029721435.1. Classification (NCBI taxonomy): domain Eukaryota; kingdom Metazoa; phylum Chordata; class Actinopteri; order Anguilliformes; family Muraenidae; genus Gymnothorax; species Gymnothorax reevesii. Next base: position 14,150,470 of record CM056583.1, on the reverse strand, counting down.
CTAGTTTGCAGTTATTGCAAGAAATCTGGTCATGTTACAACTAACTGTTGGTTCCTTAAAGCTAAGAAAGAAAAAGAAAAGGATACCAAACCAAATGCCTTTGTGAAAACAAGGTTAGAAACCCCTGTAGTAGATAACCAATCTGCTAAATTGCCTGCTTCTTGTGGGGCTAAAAAGCCTGATACAGCTGACTTTGTGAGGGAGGAATTTCTTCCATTTGTGTCAGAGGGATTTGTGGCTCTGAATGAGCATACTACTCCTGTCCCCATATATATCCTAAGGGATACCGGAGCTTCTCAGTCACTTTTGTTGATGGACTCCTTGGAGTTACGTGATGAGACCGCTTCAGGGGATTTCATACTTGTACAAGGTATTGAAGGGAGGACTGTATCTGTACCCCTGCGCTCTATATTCTTGAAGTCAGATTTAGTTACAGGACAGGTAAAGGTGGGACTTATGTCAAGTCTACCTATAAAGGGTGTTTCTCTGTTGCTAGGCAATGACCTGGCTGGGGGCAAAGTAATTCCCCCTGTACATCTTACTTCACAGCCGAGCACTGAAGATGGGGATGAGGACCCATCTCTGTATCCTTCTTGCGCAGTGACTCGTGCTATGGCCAAGAAGGCTAAAGAAGAAGATGATGTGGTGCCGTCCAGTACATTGAATAGTCAGGACTCAGGTGGTTCGCCTCATGACTCTGATTGGCCTACTATGGTTTCTCCGTTTGAGGACTTATCAGATACTTTTATCAGTTCTCTATTCAGCCAGCCGGATGGGTCTGGTGATTCTGATGTGTCTGGAGACTTGTCTCTGTCCAGAAAGCGGTTGATTGAGGAGCAAACTAATGATCCTGAAATTTGTGTACTAAAGAGGAGAGCCCTTCCTGATAAAGAAATAGACGCAGTTCCAGTTGGGTATTATCTCAAGGATGGTGTGTTGATGCGGAAGTGGCGCCCTCCTGATATCCCTGCCAATGCAGATTGGGCAGTGGTCAGGCAAATTGTTGTTCCGAAGGTCTATAGGAATGAGATCTTAACAATGGCTCATAGTTTACCTTTAGGAGGTCATCTTGGTGTTAACAAGACTGTTGATAAGATCATGAAACACTTCTTTTGGCCTGGGCTTCGGAAAGACGTTTCCAACTTTTGCAAAACCTGTCACACTTGTCAGGTAGTTGGAAAACACCAGTTAGACCCACCTGTAGCTCCATTGCAGCCTATCCCAGCATTTGGGGAGCCATTCTCTAAGGTCATTGTTGATTGCGTTGGTCCATTACCCAAGACTAGATCTGGAAATCAGTATTTGTTGACAATCATGTGTGCATCTACCAGATTCCCCGAAGCCATACCTCTACGTAACATCAAGGCAACTGCAATCTCGAAGGCTTTGATAAAGTTCTTCACGTTGTTTGGTCTTCCCAGGGAAATTCAGTCAGACCAAGGTAGCAATTTCACTTCAGGATTGTTTCAGCAGGTTGTGTATGAACTAGGTGCAAAACAGATTCTTTCTAGTGCCTATCATCCAGAAAGTCAGGGTGCCTTAGAGCGGTTTCATTCCACTCTCAAGACAATGATGAGGACTTATTGTTATGACCATGAGAAAGACTGGGATGAAGGGGTTCATTTGCTGTTGTTTGCAGCTAGAGAAGCAGTGCAGGAGTCTACTGGATTCAGTCCATTTGAGCTAGTGTTTGGTCATGAAGTGAGAGGACCTTTGCTATTACTGAGTGAACAATGGCAAGAGGAAGAGCCGCAAATCAGTCTGTTAGAATATGTTAGCAAGTTCAAAGAAAGATTGCGTGCAGCTTGTGACCTTGCCAAAGAGAACTTGAAATCAAGTCAGGGAAAAATGAAAACTTGGTATGATCATAAGGCTAGAAGCCGTGAGTTTAAACCAGGAGACAAGGTCCTTGTGTTGTTTCCCTTGCAGTCCAATCCATTGCAGGCTAGATTTCATGGTCCTTATGAAATTCTGACAAAACTCAATGATCTCAATTACATTGTGAAGACTCCAGATAGGAGAAAACCAAAACAATTGTGTCATATTAACATGCTAAAGCCTTATCATGACAGAAATGCTAGGGTTGCAGCTGTCACTTCAGATTCTCCAATGGTCGAAACGTGTGAAGATGAGGGGGAGTTTCAAGATGATGAACCAAGAATTAAAGCTGAAGTTCTTTCATGTAAATTGTCAAACAGTGAAGTGTTGCAAAATCTTGATGTAAAACTCCAGCACTTAGAACCCTCACAGAGAGATCAGTTTGAAAGGTTGATCAAGAAATATGAGGATTTGTTTCCTGATGTTCCAAAGAGAGTTACTATAGCCTCTCATGATGTAGATGTTGGTGATGCCAAACCAATAAAACAGCATCCATACCGGATGAATCCTGAAAAGAGAAAGATTGCTGAGAAAGAGGTTGAGTACATGTTAAAACATGATATTATCAGACCCTCCAACTCAGATTGGAGTTCACCCTGTGTGCTAGTTCCAAAACCTGATGGAAGTACTAGATTCTGTACAGATTATCGCAAAGTCAATGCTGTAACTAGAACTGATGTGTTTCCAATACCTAGGATTGATGATTGTATTGATAGAGTAGGGCAAGCAAAGTTTCTGACCAAGATTGATTTATTGAAGGGTTATTGGTGTGTGCCTTTAACTGAGAGGGCCAAGAGCATCTCTGCTTTTGCCACACCATCTGGATTGTACCAGTATGAAGTCCTACCCTTTGGCATGAAAAATGCCCCAGCCACGTTCCAAAGGATGATACAGTCTACAATCGCCGGATTGCCACACACGGGTGCGTACATCGATGACCTGATCACATGGAGTGACTCCTGGGAAGAACATCTAAAAGATGTAGAGACGTTGTTCCAGCGCCTGACCCAGGCTAACCTGACTGTTAACCTGAGCAAGAGTGACTTTGGTTGTGCTACTGTCACCTATCTTGGCTACGTCATAGGCCAGGGTAAGGTGGCACCCATAAATGCTAAAGTCCAAGCCATCATGGACTTTCCAGTTCCTGACAACAAAAAAGCTTTGCGCCGCTTCCTTGGAATGATCGGGTACTACCGCAAGTTCTGCAAGAACTTTGCTGAGATTGCTCTCAGTCTAACTAACCAACTGAAGAAAGGCGTAAAGTTCACCTGGGATGATGCATGCCAGAGAGCCTTCGATCACCTGAAGTCTCTGCTGTGTCACTTCCCCGTGCTCAAATCTCCTGACTTCAACAAACCGTTCTCCATCGCGGTCGATGCTAGCGACCAAGCTTGTGGATCTGTGCTCCTACAGAGAAGTGACTCTGATGACATTGAGCATCCCGTGGCATACTTCTCCAGGAAGTTCAATCGCCACCAAAGGAACTATTCCACAATAGAGAAGGAACTGTTGGCTCTGGTCCTTTCTTTACAACACTTTGAGGTTTATGTTTGTACAGGACAAAAGCCAATGATTGTGTACACTGACCACAATCCGTTAATGTTTTTGAGTAAGATGAAAAACAAGAATCGGAGGTTGTTGAATTGGAGTTTGATTTTACAGGAGTTTGACTTGGAAATTAAGCATGTGAAGGGTACAGACAATGTAATTGCTGATTGCTTATCCCGTGTTTGAATGTGTATATATATATCATGTGTTTGAATATTGTATGATATGTATATATAGACAGGTGTTCACTTAACCATTTTGTATTGAAAAGAAAAATTTTGCCTTTATGAGTCAAAATTTTTCCCTTTTGGAATGGAGGTGTAATGTGAATATAGGCCACTAGATGGCAGTGTTTACCTTTTTTTTTGTTAATCTCAGACTGGAGTCATGTTTAGACATGTCCTGGACATGTCTGGGGCAAGTCTCAGAAAATAAAAAAAAGAAGTCTAAATGTGGGTGGGGTCTGCAAAAGAGTATATAAGGAAAAGAATTGAGACAGTAGAGTAGTAGGAGAAATTGCAAGAAGATGACCAGACCTGCCATTCTGTTCAAGATCTGTGACATTTCTTTTGTGGATTTCTTTGCCTGTGTTTGAGCATTTTCATTATCCAGGACATCACCAAGCCACCCCACAAAAAGGGACTGTAAATATTTCTTTTTTTTTTTCCTAATCAATCTTGGTCTTTAGGTTCATTAGTTGTTAGTTAGTTGTTATTGTCTTTGTCTGTTAAATTAAATGTGTTTAAGTTTTAAAAACTGTGTGTCATCCCTTGCTGTTGCTGTTGTTTTTAAATGTAATAACAAATTGGGGCCATAACAACATGATACTGTCAAACTAATTTTATATTGGCTTTTTTAATGTAATTGATCTGACACTGTAAGGAAGGCAGTAAAATTAATAAATTCAACAAATCGAAAACCTTCACTGACTACCACCTTCCTGGATGTTTTGTATTTATTCTGCGTCATGCATGAAAAATGCCGTTTAGACGTGACGACATTCGTAACGTAGAGCGGATTCTTGTTCCTTTTTACTTGTCAAGCCTTGCAAAGTCAAAGCTGGTGTTGTCAGTATGGGAAAACTACCCATGAAAGCTTTTGATTCCTCACCATATTGACTGTGGGGAGAGATGTATGTGGGCCTAGAAAATGCATTCGTTTTTTGTATCATATGTGCGAGGACAGATGTGGGCCAAATTTAGATGGGCACCCCCCTAAAACCAACATATGGGGATAAATCAATGAATAACTCCCAATTTTCACAGTGCCAGTTCTAAAATTTATAACTGTTATTGTTGCTGCCATCCCAAGGAACAATTTTACACTAAACATGGCTTAATTGCTTTGAATAATGAGATGCAGGAGGAATAGAACCCATAAAAAGCATAATTTGGCTATATTTTTCATCACGAATTGAAAGTTTAACATTAAAATTAATATATACTCAGCCAAAATAAAAACTTCACACTCGTTTGGAGGTCAGTAAGTTGAACATACAAGAAATGAGGTTTTAAATGATAATTTTATTTAATTCTGTACTGATTAAAGATGGTGTATCATAAAAATAATGTCCATAATGTAATCAGCTCCACCGGAAATGCTACAGAAATGTCCAAGAGTAAAAATGGTAAGTTACAACTTGAATAAGAGCAGTGCGCAGGCGATTATGTATGGTTTGGGCAGTCACACGACCTCTAAACAATTCAATTCAACAATTCCGGGGTCTCTGTTGTTGTATTTTACGCTTCATAATGCACCACACATTTTCAATGGGAGACAGGTCTGGACTACAGGAAGGCCAGTCTAGTACCCGCACTCTTTTACTATGGAACCATGCTGTTGTAACACGTGCAGAATGTGGCTTGGCATTGTCTTGCTGAAATAAGCAGGGGCGTCCATGAAAAAGACGTTGCTTGGATGGCAACATGTGTTGCTCCAAAACCTGTATGTACCTTTCAGCATTAATGGTGCCTTCACATATGTGTAAGTTGCCCATGCCTTGGGCACTAATACACCCCCATACCATCACAGATGCTGGCTTTTGAACTTTGCGCCTATAACAGTCCGGATGGTTCTTTTCCTCTTTGGTCCGGAGGACACGACGTCCACAGTTTCCAAAAACAATTTGAAATGTGACTCGTCAGACCACAGAACACTTTTCCACTTTGCATCAGTCCATCTTAGATGAGCTTGGGCCCAGCGAAGCTGGCGGCGTTTCTGGGTGCTGTTGATAAATGGCTTTCGCTTTGCGTTGTAGAGTTTTTACTTGCACTTGCAGATGTATCGACGAACTGTAGTTACTGACAGTGGTTTTCTGAAGTGTTCCTGAGCCCATGTGGTGATGTCCTTTACACACTGATGTCGGTTTTTGATGCAGTACCGCCTGAGGGATCAAAGGTCACGGGCATTGAATGTTGGTTTTCGGCCTTGTTGCTTACGTGCAGTGATTTCTCCAGATTCTCTGAACCTTTTGACGATATTACGGACCGTAGATGATGAAATCCCTAAATTTCTTGCAATAGCTCGTTGAGGAATGTTGTTTTTAAACTGTTCGACAATCAGCTCACGCATTTGTTCACTAAGTGGTGACCCTCGCCCCATCCTTGTTTGTGAATGACTCAGCATTTCAGGGAAGCTGCTTCTATACCCAATCATGGCACCCACCTGTTCCCAATTAGCCCGTTCACCTGTGGGATGTTCCAAATAAGTGTTTGATGAGCATTCCTCAACTCTTTTTTGCCACTTGTGCCAGCTTTTTTGAAACACGTTGCAGGCGTCAAATTCCAAATGAGCTAATATTTGCAAAAAAATACAAAGTTTACCTGTTCGAAAATTAAGTAACTTGTCTTTGCAGTGTATTCAATTGAATATAGGTTGAAAAGAATTTGCAAATCATTGTATTCTGTTTTTATTTACGATTTACACAACGTGTCAACTTCACTGGTTTTGTGTATGGTGTGTGTTCTTCTCTGTGCAGGGTACGGTGTATGTATAAGGTGTGTGTTATTCTCTGTGCAGGGGACGGTGTGTGGACAGCCCTGTCCTGATGGCCGTTTCGGCAGAAACTGCTCTCAGGAGTGTCAGTGTCATAACGGGGGGACCTGTGTCTCTTCCACGGGTCTCTGTCTGTGCAGCCCAGGATACACTGGGGAGAGGTGAGCCACTCTGGACCAATCACAACCCTGTATTCAAGTTTCTGACCAATCACAATGCTGTGTTCAAGCTTCTGACCAATCACAACCCTGTGTTCAAACTTCTGACCAATCACAATGCTGCTCTAACTGCTGCCCAAATACTGTGCCCTGATCTGACGAAGGACCAATCATCATGGTCTGTTTTAACTCAACACTTTGTTCATACTTCTTACCAATCACAGCGCCAAATTATTACTACTCACCCATCACTATGCTCTGTTCTTCCTCAGTTCTTTATTCAAACCTCTGTCCAAGTGCAGCACGCTCTTTCAACTGCTGACCAAACCTGACACTCTGGTCGAACCGCAGTCAAATCACAACGCTGTGTTTTCCGACTGCCGACCAATCACTGCAGTCTGCACAAACTATTGACCAATCACAACAACGTGTCCTCACCGCTGACTGAACACAGAGCCCCACTCAAATGGCTGACCAATTACAGCTCTCTATTCTGTGTGGCCACGACTTATAACTCTTTTTTCAAATTCTGGTGTATTTTTATAGCAGTGCGTATTAATTGGTTTTTAAACCACTTGTCCAGATGCCACCCACACACAGCCACACAATCACACTCCCTGTAACAGTGTAAAACAGCTTGTTTCTCTCCTGGTGAAACTGGCACAGTGCCAGGCCATTGATTGCCACCCAGTTCAGCCACATTAGAGCGCCGAGGAGCTGAGGCCGAACGAACTGCGGATGAACCGTGAAGCCGCCTGTGCTTAATTAGCGCCGTGAATTACTGCTGTACCACCTGTTCAAAACTCATTCCGCTATAGCCCGAGCGCAAATAACACTGCTGCTCCTCAGGCTTGGGCTGGTGTGTGTACACTAATGTGTTATTTTTGAAAGTACAGCAATATTTTGTGGATTATTATTTATTTATTATTTTTCAAATAAATTTGGCATCTCCAATCCCATTCGAATCTTGAATGACCGATTCGAGAACTAGGTACAAGGCTAGCTCGTATGCGAACCCACGTTGCCATCTCGGGAGAGCGAAGACGGTGTGTGGCTCTTCTCCGAAGCACGAACCTGTCAGCCGCTGCTGCTTAAAGCCTGCCCCGGATGGTGCAACTTTGCCTGAGGCGAGTGACATGCGTGTATACTGCATCAGGCAATGTTGCACCGTGTGGGGATGGTTTTTGCTGCGTGTCTTCCTTGCGTTACAGTGCAGCCGCATATCTAGCATGCTAGATATTTTTGTGTCATGCGAGGAAGTTACTCACCATGTGGGGGCTACCTGCTGCAATGTTACTCGTGCTCGACCAATCACAACCTGCCGTCATATGATTTGCAGATGAGTCACATGATACAGAAATGCCAGGATGTCTGTTGTAGCTTCAGAGGGTGCCGCCATTTTTCTGTATCAATTGACTCGTCTGCGCATCATATGATGGGTCTGCACGTTGTGATTGGTCGAGCACGTGTAACACTGCAGCAGGTAGCCCCCACACAGTGAGTAACTTCCTCGCGTGACACCAAAATATCTAGCATGCTAGATACGCTACTGTACTGCTACATGAGGAAGTTGCGCAGCGCAAACTATCCCCACATGGCGCAACATTGCCTAATGCAGTATACACGCATGTCACTCGCCTCAGGCAAAGTTGCACTGTCTGGGGCCGGCTTTACATTCATCGCTTGAAATTTTTCAAGTTCAGAACAAGCGCGGTGGATGCCCAAACACGAGCGAGCTTAGAATCTTACTGACGAGTGCCCGGCTGGCCAACAGCAGGTGCTTGAGCAACTAACAAAGCTACTGTTCTCATACCCCAACCCAGCAGACCCCTCCCAATTTATTTCCCTGCAGCGCAAAGCCAATTGTGCGCTGGTCTGAAAAAGCTGCCGACCACTGCTGGTTGGTACGACCGGGGCTCGAACCCGCGCTGTGGCAGTCACCTCTGCTCTGCAATGCGGCGCCTTACCCGAGCTAACCCCGCAACCTTTTGTGGATTATTTGAGGGTCGGTGGTTTCCATTTATCCCAACTCATAATGTAGTGACGCTACCGGACCAAATGTCAATAAACATGAAAATGGAGGTTTTTGGCGTCATGATCTGACGTTTAGGGTTCGGGTTCATTTAGAGTTCATTTAGGGGTTAGAGAGTAGGGCTTAATTTAACACTGGCATCAAATAAGGATACCAGAAGCCTCTGTTTTGGTCACATGACAACGCTTGGTCAGGTAGTGTCACTATATGATGAGTGCGGATGAGTATTGGATCATTATGTCACTGCTTCTCACACGCTTCTTTAATGACATTGACGATGCGACTGTACTGCAGACACTCTGAAATATAGCACCTGAAACCTGCATGTTCATAAGCCATTGAATTCTCACTGAGTCCGAGGAAATGTCATAGAGATCCTAAGTTCTATGGTACAGCTGCACTTTGCATCAACTGAGATTTGAACTGGCAACCATTGAGCCACCAACCTGGTTCCCAGAATGCCTCTGTTCTCCCCAGCACTTCTCATCTTCCTGATCATTAATCAGAGCACTCATTTGCTGAGTAGCTCATTCCAGTTTACTGCTCTTCCCAGCTTTTCTAAAAAAAAAACATTGCCTCTGTTGTGATGATATTTATGTAGGAACTCAAGCATCATCTCCTGGAGGCTGTAATTCAGAGAAACCGAAGCAGTGGTGAAGCGCATTGCTTATATCAGACAAAAACATTCTGAAGGATCAGTTTGAACGGTAAAGTTTCTGTGGGTTTTATTTAAAGCACGGCGGCTGTGACACCCCCCCCTTACACACTGTGGCCCCCAAAACACGAGCGGAGTCCTGTCATTAGATTTAACCGGAGAGGGGAACTGTAAACACAGGCAGCAGAGGGGAGACCCTGTTCCTGAATTAGAGCTTTCGCTCTGTGTCGGGGAACGAGGGACTTTCTGTGGTGAGGATGGGAGATGATGCTGGGGGGCTGGGGAGGAGAGGGCGAAAGGACGAGAGAGAGGAAACACACACACACACACAAACACACACACACCCTCATGAACATACACTCAGACACTCTGTCCGCACACACACACACACACACATGCACAAAAACATACTCACCCTCACATGTTCGAACACAAGCACAAATGCTCCCACACAGACATTGGCACACTTTATCTCATATTCACATGCACACAAACTCATGCACAATAATACATACACACTCACAGACTAGTGCACACACACTCACGCAATTCTATGTATGTACAAACACCCAAAGTTGCACACACACATCCTTTCAGACACATCATCATCGGCGGTCACTCGTAGTCGAGTATGACTGTCCTCCGTCTTGGTCCTTGTGGGTCCTCAGGTGGGCATAGAGGCTGATTCTGGACCCGATTATTTTGCTGCAATGTGAGCAGGGGACACATACATATACACTCACAAACACTCGTAGGCACGCACACATATATACTCACAAACACTCGTAGGCACGCACACATATACACTCACAAACACTTGTAGGCACGCACACATATATACTCACAAACACTTGTAGGCACGCACACATATACACTCACAAACACTCGTAGGCACGCACACATATACACTCACAAACACTCGTAGGCACGCACACATATACACTCACAAACACTCGTAGGCACGCACACATATACACTCACAAACACTCGTAGGCACGCACACATATACACTCAAACACTCGTAGGCACGCACACATATACACTCACAAACACTCGTAGGCACGCACACATATACACTCAAACACTCGTAGGCACGCACACATATACACTCACAAACACTCGTAGGCACGCACACATATATACTCACAAACACTCGTAGGCACGCACACATATATACTCACAAACACTCGTAGGCACGCACACATATACACTCACAAACACTCGTAGGCACGCACACATATATACTCACAAACACTTGTAGGCACGCACACATATACACTCACAAACACTCGTAGGCACGCACACATATACACTCACAAACACTCGTAGGCACGCACACATATACACTCACAAACACTCGTAGGCACGCACACATATACACTCACAAACACTCGTAGGCACGCACACATATACACTCACAAACACTCGTAGGCACGCACACATATACACTCACAAACACTCGTAGGCACGCACACATATACACTCACAAACACTCGTAGGCACGCACACATATATACTCACAAACACTCGTAGGCACGCACACATATACACTCACAAACACTCGTAGGCACGCACACATATACACTCACAAACACTCGTAGGCACGCACACATATACACTCACAAACACTCGTAGGCACGCACACATATACACTCAAACACTCGTAGGCACGCACACATATACACTCACAAACACTCGTAGGCATGCACACATATACACTCACAAACACTCGTAGGCACGCACACATATATACTCACAAACACTCGTAGGCACGCACACATATTATACTCACAAACACTCGTAGGCACGCACACATATATACTCACAAACACTCGTAGGCACGCACACATATACACTCACAAACACTCGTAGGCACGCACACATATATACTCACAAACACTCGTAGGCACGCATACATATGCACTCACAAACACTCGTAGGCACGCATACATATACACTCACAAACACTCGTAGGCACGCACACATATATACTCACAAACACTCGTAGGCACGCACACATATACACTCACAAACACTCGTAGGCACGCACACATATATACTCACTTGCGATCGTAAACGTGCACACACAAACACGCACACAAACGTATAAACATGCATGCACAAATTCACACTTACAAGTGCACAGGAACTCAAACTGTCTGACACAGTTGGATTGTGTGGTCACTCACAATGAAATGCACTCTTTAAAGCAACACTTACATGGAATAATCTATGGTTGTCGATGGATGATCTCGTATTCTGCAGTTTTATGGGAGCACACAGTAGCGGCCTCGCAGTTAGATGGGCCTGCTATGTTCTCCGTGATAGAGCGGTATCTTCCAGATCTTATCTGTTCGGTTCATGCAGCAGAACCTGCCAGGTACTAAAAAGCACTTGTACAGATTCACAGCCTTTGAAAACTGTTTATGGAACCTTTAAAATGAATATTGCCCTGCAAACAGTCACGCACATATTATATAGAACCATTAATGGTGACATTTCCCTGCAAACGTCTGAAATATTGACCATAGAAGTAAATTATAACACGCTGGATTTTGTGCTACCAGCATTAGTTACAACTGATTCAAGCTTTCTGGGGAACTGGCCTTGGGTGAACTTGCAGATTGCAGTGCACAGCGTTTGAAATTCTCAACCCTCCTACTGTGTGCCAGCATCTGCCAGCTGAAGAAGTTTCCAGAAACGTAAGCGTGAAGATTGATGCGGGGCTGAATCTGTGACGGCTTTGGGGTTTAAATCTCAGGAAGCGGCCATTTGGGGTTCCTCCTAGATCCCCACGGGTTTGCGGTAAGCCCTATAGGGTCTGTTTACGCCACTGGAGCCCACCCCTCACCCCAAAAAAATACAGCTTCCCTCTCCCCCAGATGAGGAAAGGGAAGTGGGCTGGGATATTTGAGGGTGAGGATGAGACCGCCTGTGTGTGGATCCATGCCAGGGGCCTGTAATGGATGCATCCTCCATCGGGCCCAAGACTAACCCCTGGGGAACCCCTCCCAGATGCTGCTCAGCTCTGAAGCCCGAGCTCTCACCGCCTAACCCCAAATAACACGCCTGGTGTCTGGTGTGCTCTCAGCGATTTCAGAGGAACGCAGTGGAGTTTGTGGGAAAACTCCAGATGGCTACATTTTTGGTACAAATGTAACTGAGGGTTAACTCCCTGACTGAAATGGGACCGAACTTATGGCCAAATCTTTGACAGAGTATAACGCAGCTGAGAGAAAAAGGTTTGGCAGGAATTCTGAGGAGTAAATGGTTAATGGCGGTAATGCAGTGGAGATAACTTCTGCTGTCCACTACATTCATCCCGACTGAATTACAACCAATGGGCGCGGTAGTTTGGCGCAGCGCATAATGCTGCCACCTCACAGCAAGAAGGTTGTGGGTTTGAATCTGGCTCGGGACCTTTCTGTGCGGAGTTTGCATGTTCTCACTGTATTGGCGTGGGTTTACTTTGAGTGCTCCCAGAGTCCAAACAAGCTGACTGAAATCTCTGCATTGCCCATATGTACGAGTATCTGAGTGTATAGTTTTTTATTTTATTCCTTCGTGCATTTTGAAGAGTTTGACAAATAATGCAGTATTGCCGTAGAATGATGTGGTGAAATTGTCGTTGAACAGTAAATATATAAACCAGAGGATAGGGTTTGTGGAGCTTAGCCTCTCCTGCTCAGATGAAATGATTTTTGGAAAAATCAGCGCATCCTCAGGTTAAGATTTTCTTTGTAAGGCCAAGATTGTCCAAGGACTTATTCACCCTTTTCGCTAAATTGAGAAAGATTATGGAAAATGGGTGCCTTGGCATACTTTTCTGCAGAACTGGTGTGCACACGATGACTCAAAAGTTGGCAATTTCAAAGTGTGTAGAGTGCACTGGGTTTAAGCCGTAACATAATACAGTTTACAGTGTGCTGCCCGAGTTTCTTCCGACAGTACCACAGTACCACAGTACACCAAACCTGCTTTTAGGGAGAGACACAGGGTTAGCTGTCCTTGCATTGAATCTTCTCTGGTTTCCCAGCTATCCAAGTGAACAATGATTTCCCTTTTAGTCACGACTTTAAACCTGTCATCATGTCCTGTGGTGGCACCTGAAGTGTCACTGAGAGCGGAGTCACTAAATGATTCAGCCTGGCTTGAGTTCTGTCACTTTTCGCCCAACAGGTCCTTTTGTTTACAAACAGCTGAGGCGCTCTGTGACACCTTTTTTTCAAGAAAAACAGAAGTCCTGGAACCCAGCAGCTGAGAAAACTTGATCGTTTCACCCAATGCCAGTGAAGCCCAGGGGAGGCGCCGTGAGTTCTGTAATGCCTGCTTCACTGAGGCAGAAAACAGCTGCTGCGTATTTAGCAATAAAGAACCGTCAAAACCTTAAGAGGAGAGAACAGCATGATGCAGGGAATAAGATGCTGCAGTTCTGAAGAGATCTATCATCGTCTCTCTGGGACAGGAAATGGGAGCGATTTCTACCGTTTCATCCTTTCTTCTTGAACTTTCTTGGCAAGATGTTTTCTGCATGTAATTTGAATTTCTGAACTTAAGGGAGCGTGTAGGGTGGTTGTTTTCCCTGAATTATTCCGGTTGGAGAATCCTGTGTGAGAAGGAGAGGTTTCTCTGTACACTAAGTTCTTGAAAAGCATAAATGGCTGCCGCTGAACTTTGCGTGGCTTGGTGGTCACTTGTAAAGGGGTCGTGGGTGAAGGCCCCTGTGCCCTATAATTACCGCTATCAGAAAGCACACTTAGCCAGTCCATGAACTCACAGGAATAGCCACACTAGAACGAAGTTTTATGAGTTAATAAGAGCTTTCGGAAAGCCAAATGTACCGGCCGTGTTTTGGGATTGCCGCGCCCTCGCGATTGGAAACAGTCGGCAGGCCCTTTGGGCGGGGTGGGGTGGGTGTCAGATCAGATTTTACTGTGTGGGCTGAAGCTTGTGGGGTGACCGGCGTGAGTAGTTTCCGTATGGAAGGCCCCACAACGGTAAAGGGTGCTCATGTTTTATTAAAAAGGAGGAGATGGGGCAGGGCAATAAGTCAATGATGCCCAAATTCTTTAAGCATGGAAATTACTCATCGATGTTTAATGCATTTGTTAACTCATATTTAATAAATAGATGAATGATTATGTATTCACTAGTAGACTATAGGATAAACCCATCAATGTAGTCGTAGGATACAAGTATCGCGCACATTTCTCTTTTGTTTTTCTTTTCAACAGGCTGACTTTTCAGAAGTAGTTTACAAATACATTAATTAATTCCAGTTCATGTGGACCCTTTTGTAAAGTTTTACCCACATCGATGTCTGGTCTTCGTTAATGGAAACCCCAGCTGCGTTAGCTTGCGCTGGCCTTCGCTATCAAAATAAGCGAAGCGGTGCACGGTTCCTCGATGAAAGACACGAGCTGAGTAAATGAATGAGGATTATCGGCGTTTCCTAAAGGATCGCGTTCCACGATCCCTCCGCTCTCCTTTGTGAGATTCCTGTCGATGGCGCGGCTTTGAGGAGCTCGCAAAGAACCTGGCAGCTCATCCGTCATAACGACCTGACGGCAATCCGAGTAGTCCCGCCGCTCCGATATCCGGATGCTCCGCAACCTCTCAATCCACCGTCCTCAAATTCCTGTCAACATCGCGGCGGTGAGGTCTTCCAGGACACCCTGGAACATTCCGAAAATCTCATAGTCAAAGTCTGGCGAGTGGCAGAATTCGCAAACGCGTCCTTTTCACATCGTTTTTCATAACGTTCTACAAAGAGGTCCTTCTTTGAGCCATGATAAGGGCATATCTCAAGGGGAGTCACTTTCACCTGATAAAATTCAAGATCTTTACCCATGACGTATTCACATCTATGACTTCATTGCAACAAATGTGCGGTGCCTTCGCATTCTGAAGTGTATACGGTTAGTGGAGCAGAACTAATCCACAAAATGATCATTTGACCAGTTTTCTCCAGGAAAAGGAAGGATGGACCTGTTTATCAACATATTGTCTAGTAGTGAGCATGAAACCGAGCATCTTCCGTTTTACCTGACAAATTCTGATATTCATTTTGCTGGAGGAGAACCGCAAATGTGTTCTCATAGAATTTTTGGCTGGGAAAAAGACTTTTGTAAATGTCAATACAAATTCACAAAAAAACAGAGGCATCTGTTGAAAAAAGGTTCAAACTCTGCCTTTTTGACAGACTTCGACTAATTGTCACCTCTCCTTCCTGCTTTTAAGTGGGGATTTGGGTTAACTGCCCCTCCCACTGCTGCATACCAACTGTCATTCAAATAGTGCTCTAAATCAGTGTATTAGATAGCTGCACCTGTCTAATGGCTGCACTTTTCATACAAGCCAGTTTATGCAAATTTCTTTTGTATTGCAAGGTTTTTATCGATGGATAACTACCTAAAAACCTTGTTGTCTTGGTGGTTCAGGTTGCATAGCGATGTACACGCTTATCACAACCTGTGATGTCAATGTTTTCAATCCAACCTCTCAACCTCCATTGGGCACCTCAGCCAGGTGAAGATATTTGATGTTTTCCCTGAGAAGCACAACCGTATTCATACAATCAAGCTTGATTTAGTTACTTCAGGTGTTCTGGATGCAGTACATATCAAATACATGCTCTGTAATATAATCGGATTCAAATTAACTCTCACCGAGTCCATTTGAGCCCACTCTCGCCATTGTGACTTTATTGAAGTTGGATGTACTCTTCAGGGGTTAATGTAACTCTTAAATTATTAAATGCATTTTATGTTTTGCATAAGATGCCAGTTATTTAATATATCTGGCTGCGGGTCTGGTAACCCCTGCTCTGAAGGGTAGATTAAAGGAAGTGATACCACGGGTCTGTGTTGAATATTCAATTGTGATTGGTTGAAGGACATTGTAAAGGTGAGCATAATTAGCTCCCGCCATTCGCGGTGTGGAGGTTATGGTATCGGGCTCCATCTGTGCGTGCTTCCCTCAACAAAAACTTCAACATTTTATTTATCTCAACGGCGAGAGCTTCTCCGGCCACCAGTGCCCTATATTTTTACAATAAATGCACACCTATGAAATAGTTCCAAACATGTTAGTCTTTAGACACTTCGTTTTACTTTGCATCGTTTTAACTGCGGGCTAAATTTAACTAACACTGAGTCAATAAGTCAGAAACATTGGAAGTGAGGCTTAAAACAGACACAGGCAGCATTTTTTGAGTATATCATTATGACTATTAAAATCTTTGGCAAATACAATGATTTTAAGAACCTATGATGCTGTCAACCTATAACACTGAGGACTTGGTGACCACAGCCCCTCCATAGCAATGGAATGAAACAGAACTAATGACCAAACTCCTGCACAGAGCAACAGAAATTTCACCTGCTTCGAAGCAACATAAGTTAATGGTGGCAGAAGCAAATAGTTCACATATGAACACAATTTTTGGATGAAAACATGAAAATCAAGTCTTTAGCTGAGCGTAAGTGAGTGGTAACTGTGGTATAAACACAGTAAACAGCTCCATGCCGGTGGTTGTATGAAAATAATCACACACCTGAGTGGTTAAATAGTTGTGCAGTTATTTTCATATAACATTTCTTTGATTATTGCCCACTTAAAGAACCCTATAATCTGTTGTGGATCACGAGTCTGACAGATTGGCGGTAACCGCAGTGTCCCGCTCTCCGCAGGTGCCAGGACGAGTGCCCGGTCGGGACATTTGGCGTTCGATGCGCCCAGACCTGCCGGTGTCAGAATGGCGGGAAGTGCTACCACATAAGCGGGGCGTGCGTGTGCGAGCCGGGCTACACCGGGGAGTTCTGCGAGGCCAGGCACTGTCCCGAGGGGCTGTACGGCCTCAGCTGCGACAGGAAGTGCCCCTGCCACGCCCGGAACACACACAGGTGAGCCACACCGCTTTGTCCGCACCATCACAACACGCCTGTTATTTACTGCGCCTCCGCAACTCAGGCTAATGAGTGTACTCAAAGAAATGCCTGCTAACGGAACCGTATGTCTCCATCGAGGAACCCAATCTAGTTCAAGGGCTGCACTGTCAGGAAGATTAAACCTCTATGGTAGAGGGTTCTGTGAAGAACCAAGAAGGGTTCCTCTATGGCAGGAGTCAGAACTGTATTCAGAAAAGGCTGGTATCGATGCAGGCTTTTATTCCAGCCATACGGTTACACACTGATTCTGCTTATCAAGGGCTTTCAGCCGAGACTCAAGAGGTTGTTGAGTTATATCAGGTGTGTAACTGCATAGCTGGAACGAAAGCTGCACCCACACTGCCTCGTTCCTGTAAAGACCTCCTGCTGCACTGAGCTGAAGATCTCTGTCAATCAAGATACAATTATTTTTCACAGCAACATGCTATTGTTTGCCAGTTCACTTGGTATTTTGCAAAAAAAAAAGTGAGTACGTAATACAGTGGGATTACCTTCCTGTAGTAATTGCACTGAATTGAGGGGATTAGTCTTGTTGGAGCGCACACCAGTCTTACACTAACTACCCCTTCAGCCAATTAGCCACGGCCGCTCAGGTCTGTGGGGTGGATGTTCTGTTTGAGGAAAGGGAGATAGAATGTCGCTCCCTGATATGTGCTGCAGTGTGAGAGATTACGGGCTTGGCACAGCAGACCTCACTTATTTCAGCCCCTCATTTAGCTGTGCTCCTGCTAAGCCAGGATTGTTGCAGGCCAGGTCCTCAGCCAAAGCAGTATGTGTTGTGGTTGTTTATTTCAGTCTCAAGGGAAACAGGTGCGCTCACTCTGCAGCTCTGATTGTAGACTTCAATGTCTGTTTTCCATGGTCACTGGCTCCTCCATTTATTTAATGCTGGATTCTAAACTGGGGAAATTATTTACATTAACTCTGTCTTCAAAACACTGTCATTGTGCATTCATTAGCATACAGGAGTAATATTACCGTTACAAGGGACATTATTAACGCTTCATGATGAATTTTTGGAGAACAGATCTGTTATCTTCTGGCCAAATCCATCCCAGGTGGCAGGGTGACACACACAGACATACACACACACACACACACACACACACACACACACATACACACATGCACATAATCTTAATTCTTTCAGTACATTTTTGTGGACGGTCAGTTCGTTTTTTAGTCAATTCATTTTTTTGTTTTTGTTTTCAAGCTGAGAGAAAAATCTTCAAAAGAAACATCCCCTTCATTTCTGTCTTTTTCGCCATCTAGTGGAGAAATAAATGTACTGCTATACCCTCGGGGAGCCTGGCTGACAGTCAGTGAAAGAGAGCTCAAGGGCCTCATCACTGAGTGAAAACGGTCCTCCAAAAAATGCAACTTAAGGCCATTTTTGACCCTAAAGAAAATATCCTATAGTTATTTCTTAGTATTACAATAGTATTATTGGCATAACTATAGTATTACTATAGTTTGCATTGTATTACTAGAGTAGTACGATAGCCATCATATTATAACCATAGTATTACCACAGTCAGCAGTACCATAAGATATGATATGATATGATATAACAACGTACTATAGTCCACACAACTGTATTGCTGTAGTATGAATAACTATAGTATCACTATAGTAATACTACAACATAGTGGTGACAGTAGCATCCATGTACTATGGGATAACTGTAGCTTGGAACTATAGTAATTTTTCATAAGGGGAACTATGCGATTCTATTGTAGAAACCAATAGGGTTTCCTGTCTGAGAGCCTGTATGCGCCACACTCATGATGCAGCGTACTGGGAAATACTGAAAAATATTTCCTCTAAGAAGACAAAACAAAGAGCCCATGTTTCGGAGAGGTAAAAAACAGTGGTCTACTTTATCTTTCGTAATATTTTATAAAAGTATTTTTATCAAATTGATACTGTTGGTATCGACAAATTTCAGATAAATTATTATTATTATTATTATTGTCATTGTTGTAATTTTTATGTAAGGAGGAGGAGGAGTTAGCGCGGTTGTGGGGGTTCGGAGAGAGGAGGCTGGGGGTGTCCCGAGTGAAGACATTTGAGCCGCTGTCAGTTGGGTGCTCTGTTTATGTAGTTAGCGGCGGGTGAGACACAGTCCACTATTGTGGCTCAGACGGCCCGTCACAGCTGACAGTCGCATTGTTTATGAAGTTAGCGGCTGGGGCTGGAGTGACACAGTCGGCCATTGTGGCTCAGACAGCCCTGTCACAGCTGCCGGTCGCATGTGCCGCTGCACGTCCGCTCAGCTGTTCCCCTCAGCTTCAATGGGGCTGCTGTTTCAGGTGGAGGCAACTGCTGCTCGCCCACAGGTAGTGGGCTGGCCGGACCTGCCTGGAAACCGGTTGGCTCTCCCACCTGTCAATCACCCATGGCCCCAGTCCCCGACTGTGCTACACAGAGGCTGTGTTTAATTGGTGAAGGCCCAACGGTCACAATCAATGTGTTTCTTGGCTCATAACAAGGATGAAGTCAGTTGCACTTCTGGATGTGGAGCTTTGACTGCTCATAAAGGAAAGTTCTGCTGTTTGTTATCTATCATTTTGTTTGTTTCTGCCTCTCTGTTGAGACTTTTAAACCTTGACTGTCATTTCAGCGAGAGAGAGTCTGTGTGTGTTTGTGTCTGTATGTGTGCTGTGTGTCTGTTTTTGTCTGTGTGTGTGTGTGTGTGTGTGTGTGTGTGTGTTTGTGTGTATGTGTGTGTGTGTGTGTGCGTGTGTCCATTTGTATGTGAGTATGTGTTTGTGTGTTGTAGTGTGTTTGTTTGTGTGTGTGAGCGTGTGTGTGTGTGTGTGTTCGGACGAATGTGTTTGTGCGCATTTGTGTGCGTGTATGTATGTGTTTTTGTCTGAATGAGCGATGAGTACTTTGGTTTAAAACTAAAAAAGGGTACTTTACTAGACATGAATGGTCATTTATATAATTTTACTTGATGCGATTGTTCCTTACAAATGGCTGAAAAGTTACTCTGTACACCATTAATTCGTGTTTAGAACTACACTGGTTAATGCCAGTTATGTATGTAAAGATATCTCATGCAATTGTTAATGGATACATATTTATAAATTAATCCCATGCTTTGCTACTGCCCCAATATCATCTATTTAACACATTTTATATTAACTTCAACAATACTTGTCAGTGTCTGTTTACCTTACCTAATTGTGAAGTGTTAAATGACAAAGCTTAATCATCACATTTTTTTTCCACTATGGGCCAGCGGTATTTATCTCTATACATCCCTGTGTAATTTTGATGAAGCAGGTTTAACTTCTAGTTTGTTGAAGTATATTCAGGTTTGCTTCCATAGTCCTATTCTCCTGATGACCATCAGAAAATAATGTATTCACTTTTTTTGACATTATCCAAGTTTTTTGACTGACAAAACAGCTTTTTCAAACTGCAGTTACATTATCAAAACTACAGTGCTGTTTTTCTTGAATGCACTTTGTAGTGCATAGTTCAGCGTGGAGGACTCCCGAGATAGGGAGCGCAGACTCTGCGGGGGTGAGAAATGAATCACTGGTTTGCAGGGGAGGATATGATCGTTTCTTCAGGGGACTCTTGAGCAGCCCACGCAGGAGCCAGAGCTGTCTGGCGCCGGGGAGTTTTGATGTCTGTAGTGTGCAGTGAGAGTGGGCGGTAACTCTGTCTCCCCTCTGCCTCGTTCTTACCAACCCGCCGCTCCTCCCCTGCAGCTGTCACCCCATGTCCGGGGAGTGCTCCTGTCGCCCAGGCTGGTCGGGGCTCTACTGTAACGAGACCTGTACCCCGGGATTTTTTGGAGAGTCCTGCCGACAGGTGTGCCGGTGTCAGAACGGGGCGGACTGTCACGGCGTGACCGGAGAGTGCATCTGCGCCCCTGGGTTTAAGGTGCGTAATAAGCCTGTTATTACAGTGTTATCGTTAGTGTTATTACCAGACCTATAGCATTTAAAGCGAGACTTGAAAGTCATCCCGATCCAGTGGCAGGTCACGTCGTGGTATTACAGCTGGTGCCAGAAAAGTTACACAGTAAATCCTGTCCTTAATCTTGCCAAATAAAACCGTTTTTGAGAGCAGAGCTGGCTTCTGCAGTACATTAAACCATTCCAATTAATGGTCTTTAGCTTTGGGGGCGTGTTCCTGCAGAAGTAGCTGTGATGATTTTTTTGGGATGTATTTTTTCAGGGCCCGGACTGTTCCACGCCCTGCCCCTCTGGAATGTACGGGGTTAACTGCTCATCCCGTTGTGGGTGTAAGAACGGGGCCGTGTGCTCTCCTGTGGACGGGGCCTGCACCTGTAAAGCAGGTACTGAAGGAGGTACCCCATAACCCCATCCTCACCCTGTCACAGTACTAATCACCATCGAATCTACGACACCCTTTCCCAAACTCACCCTGTCACAGTACTAATCACAATCAAAACTACTGACACCCTTCCCCCAAACTCACCCTGTCACAGTACTAATCACAATCAAAACTACTGACACCCTTCCCCCAAACTCACCCTGTCACAGTACTAATCACAATCAAAACTACTGACACCCTTCCCCCAAACTCACCCTGTCACAGTACAAATTGCCATTAAATCTACTATCACCCCTCCCCCAAATTTTCAGAGGTGTGAAGCGGGGTCTGAGTCTTAAGATGATTGTTTGTGTTATAAATGCCCCAAAAGGTTGCCCCTTGGGTTAGTACACTGTGGATTAATGCCCCTAGTTTTGCCACTCCGGATGGCATGGAGTGGATTAATGCCCCAGGTTTTTCCCCTCAGGTTGGTATGGAGTGGACTGCTCAATTAATTGCCCCAGTGGCACATGGGGTCTGGGCTGTAACCTGACCTGTCAGTGTGGCAACGGAGGGGCCTGCAATGCACTGAATGGCCAGTGCACCTGCACACCTGGGTGGAGAGGGGAGAAATGTGATCTGCACTGCCAGGTAACCACGGAGACTGTTCGTGCTGTCTGTCACATACAGTTCAGTCAGGACAACTCACTTGTTAAAATGAAATCCATTTATTGAGCACGATGTAGAACTTTGCTTACTTTGGCTGTGAATAGATCTACTTTTGGTACTCGGTGCACAATATGTGCACTAACCTGAATGCTGGGAGAAGTATACTCAGCCAAAATAAAAACTTCACACTCGTTTGGAGGTTGAGAAGTGGAACATACAAGAAATGAGGTTTTAAATAATGATTTTATTTCATTCTGTACTCATTAAAGATGCTGTGTCATAAAAATAATGTCCATAATATAACCAGTTCCACCGGAAATACTACGGAAATGTCCAAAAGTAAAAATGGTAAGTTACAAATTGAATACAAGCAGTGCGCAGGCGATTACGTATGGTTTGGGCAGTCACACGACCTCTAAACAATTAATTCCTAGTGGACGTTGCAGTGACAAATCGATTATGCAAATGACGTAAGACAATTTGTCAGTCTTCTGCTTTTGACGTCACGTGGGCTACCAGAACGAGGTCGGTCAGCTGTGGTGCCAGTTTTTTGGAGACGTGTCCAAAGATCATGGATAGTCCGTTGACTGCATCCCATAACCCTTGCAAACGTCAGTGATGGACGTTTCCGTATTCAGCATGCCAATGGCACGTTCACGCTGAATGTTTGACAGCCATGGCATTGAAAATCAACGAATAATTAACTGTAAAAACTTGTTTTTCCGAGATGTCACTCTAACGTGCTAACGTGAGCTCAGTTGCACATCTGTCATATGCTCACGTGACTAGGAACACGAGACAACATGGTTTTAGCTTAAAGTTGGCTCGCATGTGCTACGTGCCTGTGCATGTTGGAGTTGTGTGTCATGATGTCTTTGACAACGCATTTACCCCTAGTGATAATAAAAACTCTTTTATTAAAAGTTTCATGAAAATATTTACAAATTTATGAGTGTGAAGTTTCTTTTTTGACTCAGTATAATATTTACCTGTGACCGAGACACCGAATCCCCCGAGGACACAAGCAGATCTAAACACAGGTGAAAGCTGGGGTGGTGGTGGGTGGGCGAAAAACTAAATAGCAGCATAATAACCAACAGTGACAGCGATGAGGCGTAAATGAAAGCTGTGCAGAGGGTCACTGTCGCAGACAAAGCGCCTCTGTGAACAGCTGCAAAGCATTAGCTTGATTAACAGTTTCTGACCAGTGCGCTGCATTACTGAAGTGATTTGTGCAGACATGATTGGGTAGTGAGAGGACATGTGATGTCCGAATTCTGCGATGCAGCAGCTGCAAAGAGTTCCCTGACTGAACTCCAGCCGAATTTCATGCGCTGTTCATTACGAACCAGAACATGCAGTACTGACCATCTGACACAGTTGTGACCAGAACATACAGTACCGACCATCTAATACAGTACTGACCAGAACATGCAGTACCGACCATCGAATACAGTACTGAGCAGAACATGCAGCGCCGACCATCGATTACAGGACTGACCAGAAGATACAGTACTGATCATCAAATACAGCATTTCCCAGAACATGCAGTACTGACCAGACTAAAACAGTTCTGACCTGAGCACACAATACTAACCATCAAATACTGTTCTGACTCACAAATACAGTGCTTATCAGAACATGCTATATTGACCATCAAATACTGGACTGACCTTCAATGCTGTACTGAACAGAACATGAGGTACTGACCTTCTAATACAGTGCTGACCATAACACACAGCACTGACCAGAAAATACTATGCTGATCAAATGCAGGTCTGACCAGAACATGCTGTACTGACCATCAAATACAGTACTGACCTGAGCCCACAGTACAGACCATCAAATACAGCACTGACCAGAGCATACAGCACTAACATCTAATACTGTACTGACCAGAACATGCAGTACTGAACATAATATGCAGTACTGAGCATCTAATACAGTACTGACTAAAACATGCAGTTCTTATCATCTAATGCAGCGCTGACCAGAGCATGTAGCACTGACCAGAAGATATAATACTGTTCTTCACATATAGTACAGGCTGTAAAAAGACTTACAGACTTACTCTAGAAGCACACTGCTGATCAACTTTATTAGTACTAATTGTTGAAGGCGGTCGAGACAAGGTCTGTGGGTACTGTTAGCCACATGCTGTACAGACTGTCGCAAATGCTACAGACAAATTCTATTCACATGTACACTATTGACCAGTTCATACAATACTGACCAGCACATACACCAGCTAACTGCAGTATTGGCAAACTCTCTTAGCACTGACCAGCACATATTTACTGACCATCGCACGCATTACAGACCAACTGTACTAGATCTAGCCGTCATGGGCAGCATAGGCCATCCCTTTTAGTAATGACCAGCACGTTTGTTTCCTCGGTATATTTTCTGATCTTGGGCTGAAAACTCATTAACGCCTCTGCAAATGACCCTAGTGCAGGTCATTTAGACCACATTTTCCATTCTTGTAATTAGTAACTTGAGTAGATGAGCTTTTTCCTCAGTGAAAATTGCACTCTTCCTGCGAGTCTGATGCCTGTGCTGATTTGTTAAGTCAGTGTACCAGCATGGACAAGAATAATTTTGTGCATGAATTTCAATCAGGAAAGACTAGAACTCGAAGAAGATATGAAATTTAGCAATTTATTTATGAACATGAACATGAACTTTGGCGGTTAGATTTATAGAATCTGAGTATTAGATGCTTCGTAGAGATGAATTTCCCCCCGGGGTCTAAACACTGGTGGTGGTGGTGAGAGGCTGCTGCTGGGATGAGTCCTGGGACCAGAGTGGTAGGAGAGCTGGTTTCATGTGGTTAGGAACTTCCTCATGTTCATTTATTTGTTAATTAGTCTGATCCAGCTCACCTGTTCCCTATTGTAGCATGTGACTTCCCCTATGTGTATTTAAGCAGTCATTTCACTCACAGCTCTTGTCAGAGTGTTTTCCCTGCGCTGCGATTGTTGATGCCTTGTACTCTTAGTGTTATACTTCTGACTGGAACGTCCCGGATTCTGATTTTGGCTTTTTATTTGATACTTATCTGACCCTGTACCGTACCTGTTTTGCCTGACTGAGTTTAGTGTTTGCTGCCCTGTGTACAGTTTGCATTACGTCCCTGGGATTCTGATTTTGGATTGTGGACTTTGTTCCGTTGCCTTCTGCCCTGGGGGGGGTTCACCCCCCAACTTCAATAAAACTCACCTTTGCTGAAACTTGCTGGTCTCAAATTTGGTTCCAGAATGGTACCTCACAGAGGGTTGCAGAGCATATCAAAGGGTTTGACCGCTGGTTAACTGCGGGGAGAGAGAGAACTTTTAAAATTTGATAGCTAGGGAATGATTGGTCCAGAGACTCGGAGTAGGATTCCGATTGGTTAATAAGTTAGGCAGAGTAATTTTTACGGGGCAATCAGAACCTATACAAAGGCACAGTGGGCATGTGCGAAGAGAAAGTCTTCCTGCTTGAATTTCCGCTTAGCTACATTAGGAGCACATTACATCACTGCTTCTAGCATTTTCTGTTGACGTCTCGGACTAAGTGACTGTACTGTTCAGACTCTGGCCCCGAATTGTACAAAATGGTGGCGCCCAAAACCATCACCTCCATGTGCTGAAATAAGGACTGGGTGACATCACACTGCGCTGGTGCATATTTTTCCATTGTTTGTGGTAAATTTAATCCCAAGTTTATTTGTAAAAAATGAATTGAATACTTAAAAAAAAAAAAAAAACTACGATGCTCAAACTGCAAAAGAATCTTTGACTGATCTCCCTGAAACACATGTTTACTGGATTATCAGCAGCTGATTGGCCCAAAGAGTCACGGCTTAGCCAGTAAATCTACCTCCACAATAAACCCCTGTGATCAAGGAGTCAGGGATTTGCAGATGATAGATTCAAGACGTAGTGTGCTGAATTGTTATGTAACCATAACCCTCCTACAGCGAGTACCTCAGTGGAGAGATAACATTTCAACTTAATTTTAAGAAGTAGGTTGCACATATCAAAAGAGCTCCAACTCCTGACTTTGACATCGGAGATCTGCCTCACCCTCTTGAGTCTTGTTCCTCCTGAGGTTTCTTCAATCAGAGATTTTTTTATTTTTTGTTTTTTTTTTTGCTGTTATCACCATAAACTGGCTCTTGTAGGGGTTTGGGCTGAATTCTCCATAATCCATGCAGTCACAACTATTTGTGCAATGCCTTATATAAATAATATTTGATTTGATTCTCACTAAATCACTACTACGAAAAAGTGAACACGGGACCGACAAGTAACTATTCTGTAATAAATTGCCCTTCAGCTGATTGGCCCTTGGGTAATGCGTTTAGTCCCAGAGTTGAAACTTGTGGCCCACGTCCAGCCACTGCAGCTGAGCCTGTAGTTGTGGTTCTGGAGTGGACTGCATGGAGCAGATGTATAATCCCTATGCCTTACTGTATAATACAGTACTCATAGGCCAGCAGGGATTCAGTGCAACAATATTCACTTTCTATTCTCATTTTAGTGACCTAATCAAATGACGAGGGGATGTGCGATTACCAAACGAACTGAGGTTTGAGGTTGGACAGATGTGAGCGTGTGGGGAAAGAGTGAATTCTAAGCAAGGAGTAATTTTCCTGTTAAAAAACATAAATGCTGTGAATCAGCCCCACTGAAAAAGTACAGCACAAACCAGCCTTGGCCGGCAAAGCCAGTTTTAGACGAGTGCTTGACACTTTTAGCTGGTTTTTGCTAGTTGACCAGCTGCTCACTAGCTTATCAGTCTGTATTCAGTACGTCCAAACTTTGGCCAGCACCTTACTCCGCTCACTGTAACTAACGTCATACCAGCTGTAAACAGCTGTACACAGCTGGTCTTCGACTCCGAGCGCGTCATTACTGGATTATTTAACAGGGAGGCTACGAACAAGCTACACTAATTTAAATGTAATTAAATTGAACTCAAATTATGAACTAGGCTTATGTTGCCGGAGGCGACGGCTGGGGGTATATCCCCGAACGCCCCCAATCCTCCAATTCCCCGATCCTTGAATAGACTTTCATTTGAACTTAATTTCAGGTCAATCGGACAAATGGTTCTGAAGATATGGCCAAAATGGTAATTTTTCCATCACAAAGTGCCACCTGGTGGCAAAACATTGAACCATACAGGTATGATGTCATCATGTGACACGTTGTTAGGTCATGACCTTGCAGTTGCAAATAGTTTCATGTCATTTGGACAAATAGTTCCAAAGATATGGCAAAACTGGTGAATTTTATGTGACAAAGTCAAAATTTTGAACTAAACGGGTATAATGTCACTGTGGGACACATCCTCAGGTCATGAACTTTCATTTGCACTTGGTTTGAGGTGAATCAGACAAATATTTCCAGAGATATGATAAAAACAGTGATTTTTTCAGTTTTTGGCCCCTGGTGGCCAATCTAGAAGTTGAAAATTGTCCAAAATCGAATCAGTTCTTCCCCTTTATGATACTTACTTATATGCAAAACTTGGAATTTCTAATTGAAATACTGAAGTTACTGAGGTTATCGCGTAAACACGTAGCGCAGCGGCGGCGGCGGTGGCGGTCGGACCAAAAACATAATATCCCGGAACGCTATTCGGCGTTGGGGGATATAGCAAGTGTGTCCAGGCACAACATACTCCACCAGCGATTTTTGCTTTTTTGGTCCCCTAAAACATTTCGACCTTGACTCAATTAGGTTCAAAATGCAATCAGGTGTTCCTTTGAGCAAGGCACACCGTTCCTGTTAATTAGCTGTAATTTTATCAAACCGCTTTTGTGCAAGACTGGTGACAGATGCACAGACAGACAAACATTACTGAAAACACAAAAAAAAACCCTCACATTTTGAGCAGGATATTAACTTGCTTAATAGTGGCCCTGTGGCTTTTGCAGATCTTTTATTAATGTGTAGCTGATGTTTGGATTTGAACCTGCAGCCTCCTGTATTTTGACTCCTCTGTCCCCCCCTTTGTGGTTTCAGGATGGTACTTATGGAATGGACTGTCGGGAGAGGTGCGACTGTAGCCATGCCGATGGATGCCACCCTGCCACAGGGTACTGTCGCTGCCTACCTGGCTGGACAGGTGAGTTCTGACCACGCCCACACGGCCCTACCTGACGCACGCTCCACCAGGCAAGAGCTTGCGGTGAACTGTTTCCTGTAAACTGTTACAGCTGAAAGATTTTTTATGGAAATTCCCTTTTAATCCTAACTTTGCAGCTCTGTAAAATGCTCCATAAAGATTTTGATGTCCCTGTGTATTATGCAGCTTGAGTTGCAGGGGTTTGTAATGTGCTTTTGAAGGCACTTCCTCTTCACATTATAAAAGCAGCTTCGGGTATTTGGATGTTGAGCTGTGACATAATAACTGTACGCACATTATTTTACTGCCGGCTCTCCTTCTCCTCACATCTAAAGCTCGTCTCGCCTTCAGTCCTGCATCTATACTCACCTCACTAAGATGGGTCTCGCTGCGCCGGAACACTTTCTAGTCTCGTGGCTGAATATTCTCTGATATGACTGTGAAATATGTGCCTACAAAGTGAACTATTCCTGTTTCAAAAGTGCTTGGAAACATTCTCTAGCTAGTGATGGTGGAATGAAATTGAGCAGAGAAGTGGCAGGGTTTGTTTGTTGTTAAAATGGCAGTAACGCTAACCGTTGGGCGTGAGGTAAGGTGGAACCACACTGTACGGACCGGTGGTTCTGGAACCTGGACTGATGTGCTGAACCATTCAGAAGACCGATAGCATGTATGTGCGGAGGTTGTCCATCACTTTGCCGTCTGGGGAGTGGAACTGTTGTGCCACCATTGAACCAAAAATAAATCAAAACGCCTGCAGCTGCAGGGACGCGTCTGCCGAAGCCTGATGGATGAGTGTGAGGTTTCGCGCTAAAATGTAAAATAAATCTGGAATCGCTCCGGTCCCTGCTGTTGATAAGGTGAAAGCTGCTTAACTATCGTGCAATGCTGGCTCAAGGGCACATTAACGTATATCTTACGGATACGATGGTGGGCCGTTTACTTACAGTACTGTGCAAATGTTTTGGGCACCCTAGATTTTTTATTTTTTTAGATTCAAATTTGGTCTAAGATGTAAATTTTTTTTTCTACTTTAATGTTTCTTTTGATGAAAAGCACATTTGAGACACCATATGTCATTTGCAGAAAATCTTGCAGCAAATGTTTGTATTTAATTCAAGACAGTTGAAACAAATTAAACAGCCCTGGCAGAGTTTTAATCTGCACCTCAGCAGGGCAGACGGATGTGAGACTGTGAGTCTGCGGAGGAACGAGGAACGAGTTCCCCAAACCGCTAATCATCATATAAACCTTTAAAACTGCAGGAGAATGTTCCTAATTCTTAGGCTACGGGTCATCACTCCAAATATTAATTTGGTTTAGATTTGAACAGTTCATGGATCTTTACAGTGTATTTTTCAGTGATTAAAATCCTTTCTTTTCATGATTTTTGGAAGCATCTTCGCCTCACAGAATGTTTTTTAGATGTACTGAAAACTTATTCACAGTTGTGTATGAGTTACTGGATTATTACTGTATTAGAGATGTGACAGAAGGCACAAGGCAGCATTTATTTATGTGATACAGACATGAAGCAGGGCATACAGTTACTAATATATATATATATATATATATATATATATATATATGTACATATATTACAGACATGGAAGAAAGCACAAGACAGTATTTATTTATGCATTCCTAACATGAAAGAAGGCACAAGGTACCAATTATATATGACAAAGAGGGCCTAAGGTAGTGATTATTAATGCATTAGAGATATAGCAGAAGGGATTTATCTGACAATCTCCACACACTGAACAGAAACAGTGATTCTTGGCTGTGATTGGCTCACCCAGGGTGACAATCATCTGCTCATATTTCGATTGGTTTACGCTGTACACATACAGTATCTGTTTGGGTCCGGTACCGAGCTGCTCAAACAGATAAAGGATTTCAGTGGGGGAGAACTCCTGCCTCCCTACAGAATGTGTAGGGCTCTCAAGAAAAACTGTGTTTATTTTGAAGTATTTAACCCTCCTATTGTGCTCAAATTAATAAACCAATTGTGGTTTGAGGTCAGTTTGATCCCTGTAATGAAGACCTACATAAGCTGTTTGTAACTGTAAGTGTTACCCAATCTCCTCTCAGCTCACTAATGCCTTTCTACTGTCCATTTTAATAACCAAGTAAATAAAACACGACTCCCTCATCCTCCCCTCATACAAGGTACATCAAGCATCGCAAATTGAATGAGACCATTCAATTTGTGAAATGAATAAGAAATGACTTTGAATACGCCCCCAGTCTAAGGCATCACTACAAAAACGCAATCAAAATGATGCCTTTATGTAATAATTGATCCTTGGATCAAAATTACCAAAACAATACCGCTGCTTACAACATGTGTACCCAACAAAAAATCTTCTTTTTTTAGTTAATTTCATGTTTTACCCGTAAAGTTTGGAGAAAAATCTAGCTGAAAAAAGTATATTAACCATGATTTTAGAGACACTGAACATGGAGTCGGGTCAAATTGACCTGGAACATAATAGGAGGGTTAAACTGCAACTACAAAAAACATGCTAGTTAGCAGCGTATGTCTCCTTTGAGCTCGAACCAGCAGCTTTGCCAGATGAAGATACTGAAGGGGGCAGATGATTAGTGACAAAATGCAGATGTGTCATTCACCAATACAGCAAATTTATTTAAGATGGCAAAGAGGATGGAGTCAAAGGTTTTTACTGCAAATGCTGAAAAACAGAAAAAAGAACTGTGGCCATAATGCATATCTCTCCGATGGGGACAGACGGACACCTGGAAGTCTAGTTTCGAATAACTGCGGAAGTATAGTTTCGAATAACTGCGGAAGTATAGTTTCGATTAACTGCGGAAGTTTAGTTTCGAATTACTGCGGAAGTGTAGCTTTGACCTACGGCTCTTTGGCCAGAGGAGTGTTCAGCCTTCTGTTCA
Organism: Gymnothorax reevesii; assembly: GCA_029721435.1. Classification (NCBI taxonomy): domain Eukaryota; kingdom Metazoa; phylum Chordata; class Actinopteri; order Anguilliformes; family Muraenidae; genus Gymnothorax; species Gymnothorax reevesii. The sequence goes on along the minus strand of CM056583.1, from coordinate 14,119,255 downwards.
GAGCAGAGCGAGAATTTGACGTTGCTTTTGTTAATCTCGAACACATGTCAGAATTTACATTTCACACCTGTTACTCAATCAGCGACACTGCTATATGATTCTCCTGAAGATCCAATCAGAAACTTATAATAATTCTATTCTCAGGCTGTACGTGTTTCTCATGTAATCTCTCCCATGTGTTGAACAGAGGTCATGTGATTTTAGCTCGTGGTCCCTATGTCTCTGTTAAAAGGTAAAAAGCAGTCTGACCTTTGGGGGATTACTGGTATTTGACCATAATTTGCATTGCTGATTATCAGAAATTCTTGCTGCTATGGCAAGTTTTACTGTGTCACAGACTGGTGGTCCCATGAAAATTACTGTCCTGAAACCTTTACCCGTATAAAATTGGCTTTACCTTATTTTCCTGGCATTTTTGTAAAACTGCTTCATGTCCGTTAAAAACATGCTAAAGCAGTGACATATTACCATATGAAAAACATGTATAGGAGCTAAGGCATTTATCTAAAGTGACTTACAGTTGATTAGACTAAGCAGGGATTGATTAGTCCCACTTGGAGCAGGGTGGGGTCAAGGGCCTTGCTCAAGGGCCCAATGGCATCTTATTGTGGCTACACTGGGGCTTGAACCACAAACCATTTGAGTCCCAATCAAACACCCCAAGCAGTTTTATTTATCTGCAGTGGACCTGATCACTGAGCATTAATGTATCTGTGAGCGCCGACACGGCCGGCTGACCGCTCTTACATCACCGTGGCCGAGCTGTTGTTTCGGTGTGTGATTTCATTTCCGTCTGCTCATGCAGCATTAGGCTTCTCGGTCAAGCTATAAAAGACGACTCCTCGTTTTCTGAGCCGGGGCTGTTTCGATCTGGCTGAGTTTGGGCCGAGAGCCCCCCCCCCCCCCCGCAGGTTTTCCGGATACGAGCGGAATACTGATGGACCCCTCTTCCCTTTCCCCGGGAACAGTCAGCCATTTCTACACCGCTACTTAGACAGAGTTTATCGCCGGCATTCCGCCGTCTCCTAGCAACGCGCTCAGCCCCCTTCAAAGGAGCCTTTGTCCTGCGTTCCTGGCACTCGGAGAGAGAGAGAGAGAGAGTGAGAGAGGCAGAGGGAGAGAGAGAGAGAGAAACACATGTTGAAATATGTCATGCCAATACAGCAATATGAATTGCAGAGAGAGAGAGAAGGACGGGAGAGAGAGGAGGGCGAGAGATAAACGGAGAGAGCGAGGGATAGAGAGGAGGAGAGAGGTGGAAAAGGGATGGATAGAGACTGGCTTTCTGTTGAGGGAGAAACAGTCATATGTTTTTGTTGCGTTCGCCCCACCGTGACACTTGTGTGCACCCCCCCCCCCCCCAGACGGGCACATGACCCCCCCCATCAGATCTCTCCCGAATCACGAAATCGGCGAAGCTGTGCATCGAGTCTCCATCTCTGCTGTGCGTCAGCCCACTCTTTGTGTCCAAAACTCAATGGGGAATCTGTAATTGAGAAAAGCAGGGCGCTTTCAATAGGGTCTAATCTTTACATTGAAACTCTCTCTCTCTCTCTCTCCCTCTCTCTCTCTCTCATTCTCTCTCTCTCTCCGTGTGAATGGCTCAGCTTCAGTCTGCATGAAGGTGTTTCATCAGAAAGCTTTGCTGACAGGCACAGATGACATCATTCCAACAAACCTGCAAAGCAAAATGCACTGAATATTTTTCCTCTAAAAAATTTGAACGAAAAATATGGAAATTGACTGAAAATTTGGGGGAAAACTACTGCACGTTGACGCCATCTTTTCTGATATGACTTCAGTTTTACATCCTTCATGTTCATACCTATAGAGTTAAACTGCATATATTACTTCACAGTTGACAGTACACAGGGGGTTAATGGGTGTTTAAGCTTAAATCTTACCTTTGATCATTGTTTACATCATAGAAAGTACACAGAGAACTTATCTCAGCTGTACAAAAAGGATACTGAAAAAGAATAATATATTTTTTAATGTTATTTCTTGGCAGTACCTAATTGTGGTGACATTTCTCACTTCAGGCGTTCTGAATTATTGGTTCGGTGTCGTAGACTGGTAGTCTTTCTCCTCACTGAGCTAAGCCAAATTATTTCTATTCTACACTCAGAAATAAAAAAGAAAGTAAAATAAATTAATAAAATGTAAAGATACATGAAAAGACTATCTTGTTCAGATCATGTCAGTGTCAGACAGCTGAACAATAGTATTTTTGTGCTGTATGCACTCAAGACCAATTAGCACACAACCCTGACATTTTTCTTTATGAATTATGAGTTTGACATCTTGTAAGGTGCCGTTTGCTGCTGAATTTTTCATGTTACTGTGACACCCGCGTTGTCACTGGGTAGATTACGACTGGGCCTATGTGAGCTTGAAGTACATTTTAATGCGGTTTCACCGAACCTGAAGGCAATATCTTTAATTTAACAAGATTATAACATCAGTTTGTGAAGTAGTGTACTCTTTCTGTCATATTTATGGAAGGACACGGAGCTCTCTGCGGAGCGAATGCGCAGTCCGCACGCAGCGGCTCGCTGCTTCGCCCTCTTGAAATCTGTCTGTCTGAATCGCTGCATTATCAAGGAGCAGATCCTGCTAATTAGCGGATTAGCCGACAAGGGTCTCCGCTGCGCCGCTTTCATCATGAGGAGAGTCTTCGCGCTGCTGCTATCAGCGATCGGCTCGGTCGAGCGACGGGGCTTCTAAATCAGAGATCGTCACACACGAGAAAACGAGCGCTAAAGATCAGAGGGAAAACGCTCATTTCTCTTGTGTATGTGTGGTGTGTGTGTGTGTGTATGTGTGTGTGTTTGTGAGAGAGAGAGAGAGAGAGAGAGAGAGAGAGAGAGAGAGAAGGGGAACATGCCGCTAACTCTAATAACTCCAATTTGGCTTTTGAATCTCATTAGAGCGCCAGAGCGATGAACCAGCCAAATAATCCTTAGATTTGATACAGGCCGCCAAGCAGCCCATGAAAAAATGCGATTAAAAACCCTTCTCTGACTATTCTGGCACGTTGTAAAACGGAGTGGCCAGCAAAGTCGAAAGCCGGCATCCTGCCATCTCCAGGAAAAAGTCGCTTTGATATAATGCTCTGAATGTAATACACTGCTGGGCTAATCTACAGATGCATGATGCCTAGTTAATTCACCTCTAACAGGGTCAATTAGGTGACCATATTAGAGTACAGTGTGGGCTATTCTATCAGAGCGGATATTTTTAAATGCACAAATTTAATTATAAGACTCATATTTTAATTCATTTATATTATTCTCTATTTGACAGGAAAACAGCCTAGTTTCAAGACCTGAACACTTGTTAAGATGGTTTATCCTCTAGTGCGTACAGCAGATGAGGCTGCTCAGTGTGTGTGTGTGTGTGTGTGTGTGTGTGCATTACGGGTATCCATTGTGACAGTGTGTGTGTATATTACAGGTATCCACTGTGACAGTGTGTGCGCAGAGGGTCGCTGGGGGCCGAACTGCTCGCTCCCGTGTGACTGTAGAAATGGGGCGTCGTGTTCTCCAGACGAGGGGACCTGCGAGTGTGCGCCCGGATACCGGGGAACCACCTGCCAGCGCAGTGAGACCACGCCCTAACACAGCCCAGCTCCACCTCTAACCTTGCCCAGCCCCGCCTCAAAGCAGGCTTGACCCCGCCCCCAACCCTGCTTCTAATCCCCCCAGAGTGTTTACTTTTTGATTCCCATCCAAACACTGCCACAACCCATGAATACAGGGCTGAGTTTGTGTTTGTAATTAGCCAATACTTTGCTTGATTGTTGCCTCTACCATGAGCATCTGGCCAATCCCGTGCTTGTTTGTTCCAGTGTGTTCTCCGGGGTACTTTGGGCACCGCTGCAGTCAGGCGTGCCCGCAGTGTGTGCACAGTAACGGGCCCTGCCACCACATCAGTGGCCAGTGCGACTGTCTGCCCGGCTTCAGAGGAGCCCTGTGTAACGAGGGTGAGACGCTCGCAGTGTACTCCTTACACATGCTGCAGAACACACACACACACGCACACACTCACACACACACATTCACGCACACACACACACACACACACGCACTCATACACTCATGCACACACACACATGCATGCATACACACACACACACATGCACACATACGCGCACACTCACACGCTCATACACTTGTCCACACACACACACACACACACACACACACACACATTCACGCACACACACACACACACACACGCACTCATACACTCATGCACACACACACATGCACGCATACACACACACACACGCAAACATACGCGCACACACACTTGTCCACACACACACACACACGCACACAGTCTCTCTCTCTCTCTCTCTCTCTCTCTCTCTCACATTCACACACAGGGTCACACACATATATATGCACATGCAGGAAAACAACCTGCACAGTCTCTCTCTCTCTCACGCGCGCACACACACACACACACACACATATACACATATGCTCATGCAGGAAAACAACCTGCACAGTCTCTCCCTCTCCCTCTCTCTCTCTGTCTCTCTCTCTCTCTCACACAGACACACACACACATATACACACTCACTTGTGCGCTCACACACACATTTATGCTCATGCAGGAAAACAATGCACACAAACACACACACACGCACACACACAAATCTGACTCACTCACACACACACTCACTGCCTCCCTCAGTAGCCTACCTGATAGTGAAATCACTTTATGAGCAGTAAACAGCTTACTGGGGACCGAGATTCTTCCATCTGGCGGTATACTGTGTAGCTCATCCAGACATTACTCTGCAGTCTGCCAGCTGAGCTGCTGGAATTTAATTGGCCAGAAGGGGGCACTGTTTCTCCCAGCTCAAGCATTACCGGCTTTGCTTCGAAAATTACAACTTTAAGAACTCCCTCTTGTGCTAATAAGGATATTTTATCCCACAAGGAGCGCCTTACAAATGCTATTACTGCTGGTGTTTAACAGCCAGCCTGCCTGGCTTTTAGGCTAATCAATCTCTCTCAATGGGAATTGCTGGTGTGGTAATGCATGTGTATTACTCTCCTGTGCTTGTGTGTGTGTGTGTGTGTGTGTGTGTGTGTTCTCTCCAAAGTGTGTCCCAGAGTCTGTGTGTGTTTCAGTATATGTGTAATTAACAGTGTGTGTTCTCTCTGCAGTGTTTCCCTTTGTGTGTGTGTGTGTGTGTGTATTTCTCACTCATATGTGTGTGTGTGTGTGTGTGTTCTCTCTGCAGTGTGTCCCAGCGGTCGGTTCGGTAAGCGCTGTGGGGGTTTGTGCTCCTGTACAAATAATGGCACCTGTAACCCCATCGACGGCTCCTGTCAGTGCTACCCGGGCTGGATCGGCAGCGACTGCTCCCAGCGTGAGGCTCCTCTCCACCTCCCTCGGTCTCTCTACTCCCTCTGTCTCCTCCTCTCTCTCTCCCTCCCTATCTATGCCTCTCTCTGTCTCTCTCTCTCTCTGTTTCTCTCTCTCGTGTGTCTGTCCTCAGTATTGCTCTTGTTTTATCTGAATTTAGCCCAGCTGTGTCCTAGTCAGGTAGAAAACATTTCTTTCTTTACCAAATTTAGCCTGGTTTTCTCCTGAAAGAATGGAGAGTATCTCACGTACATTTCGCTGGCTTTTCCTGCATGCAGGAGTCAGCTCTCTGAACCACACGTGAAAAATCTCCCGCCGCTGGGCCGAATGCCACATCGTCAATTTACCAAGATTGATTAAAGTATTTAAAAGCTGCTTACGAGTGTCGGTGGTCAGGAATAGTCCGGAGAAAGCAGCTGCGTTTAACACTCTCGTGTGGTAAATCACTGTAAGGTTCTGCGTGCTCACGAAAAAGTCTCGCTCGCGGCAGGCCCGTCCCGTCGCATCTGCGGCATCTTACAGGCCTGCAAACAGGTGCGCCAGGGAGCGGCATTCCGATCTGCGCTATTCCAGCGTGGCGGGCTCTGTATTTCAGTGTGCGGTGTTCGGAGCAGCTAGCACAGCGTTTCGATGTACGGTACTCCTGAAAGGCTGGTCGGTTATTCCCACGTGTGATATTCCAGCTCGGCACACATGTGGTCTATTTACGGTATTCCAGAGTGGTGGGCTGCATGATATTCACGTGTATTTTCTGAAATGACAGGCGAGATTCACGAGCTAATGACACCTTAAGTGTTGCAGAGGGCATGACCCTCATAATTTCCTGCTTTGGCTAACATAATTGCAACTCAGGCTCCTCCCCTTTTATGCTCAAGACCAATGAGATTCTGCACGGTCAAAGTGCCCAGAAAGCGAAATATTCTGGAGCAGTTGTACTCCGCAGCTGGCTTTTAAAAAACAGGGGAGAGGGTGGTGTGGGGGAGAGGGAGTGGGAGAGGGTGTAGGAGGTGTTCGAAGCCTCAGACCGAAGCTGAGAGTTTTTCGGTGCAGGAGGCTGAGAAAGTTGCTTCAAGCCTTTTTTCTGTTATTTGTTCCACTTGACGTGTAAATAATGACATTTCCCGACACTGAATGCCTCCCTAGACAAGGAATTCACTCAGATTTGATTGATACTCTGTTTGGCACCGTGTAAGAAAACAACAAAAAAAAAACTCTGTTTGGTGTGTGTTTACACTGCCCCCTACAGGATGCATGATAAATTGTACTTTTTTTTGGAAGAAACTGCCTCAGGGCCTGATTTCATTAGAGCTTTCGCAACAGACACGCAGCACCCTTTTCAGCGTGTACAACAAATAATTACACAACCAGTGATTGTAATATTAATAGTTTTCTGTGGGTCAAAAGGATTTTGATTGTGCTAAAGGCTTTTGAAAACTCAGACTTTAACCCACTCAAGCTTTAATGCACCCAGCAATAATCATTCTTTCACAGACAAACAAACATATGCATTAATCACATCACTGAGTTCTGAAGACAAGTTCAAATAGAAATTTGTGTTCTTCTCAATTTTGTCAATTCCCTTGACCCCCCCACCCCTCCCCCTTCTAAAATTCACATGAAATCGAAATAGCTTGTTCTGCTGTTGCTGGCATTTTGGGGTGAATGTAAGTTTGTTCATGTTACTCTTTTCAGTGTTTAAATGGTTAATTTTTCATCGCTCAGCATGTCCACCTGGTCAGTGGGGGCCAAACTGCATCCACACCTGTAACTGCCACAACGGAGCGTTCTGCAGCGCCTACGATGGAGAGTGCAAGTGTACACCGGGCTGGACTGGGTTATACTGCACACAGCGTGAGTCTAACCTATACTATACACATACACTATACACACTCCAGTCTAAACTGGGCTGTACTGCACCCAACGTGAGTCTAATCTACACTATACACATACACTATACACACACCAATCTAAACTGGGCTGTACTGAACCCAGCGTGAGTCTAATCTACACTATACACATACACTATACACACACCAGTCTAAACTGGGCTTTACTGCATGCAGAGTGAGTCTAATCTACACTATACACATACACTATACACACACCAGTCTAAACTGGGCTTTACTGCATGCAGCATGAGCCTAATCTACAGCATACATATACAATATATCCACACCAGTCTAAACAGGGCTGTACTGCATGCAGAGTGGGTCCAATCTACACTATACACACACACTATACACACACTGATCTAAACTGGGCTGTACTGCACCCAGCGTGAGTCTAATCTACACTATACACATACACTATACACACACCAGTCTAAACAGGGCTGTACTGCATGCAGAGTGAGTCTAATCTACACTATACACATGCACTATACACACACCAATCTAAACTGGGCTGTACTGCACCCAGCGTGTGTCTAATCTACACTATACACATACACTAAACACACACCAGTCTAAACTGGGCTGTACTGCATGCAGCGTGAGCCTAATCTACACCATACACATACAATATATATACACCGGTCTAAACAGGGCTGTGCTGCACATAGTATGACCCTAATGTACAATATACACGTGCACGGTACTGTACACACACCTTGTTGGACTGGCATTGACTGCACGCAGTGTGAGTCTTATGTACACTATACACATGCACTGTACACACACCAGGCTTGATTGGGCTCTTCTGCTCACAGTGTAAGTGTGATACATGCTATGCATGTATTCTCATGAAACCCACACAAAGACCCTATACAGTACACCAAGTCACACAGTCAATCATTATGCATGCGCACACACACTTGAGCGCACACACTCACACTTCTTCTGTGTGAAAATTTCTCTTGATCCGCAGTGGACTTCAGATTGAAAACAACCCCACAAAACACTTAAATGAGCTGCGTCTAATTTCAAAATGTCAACTGCAGCGCTCATACCAGACCAATTCAAGTCTGTTCCATACAGACCGCTGCTGGATTCTGGGTTCTATTTGGAATGGGATTGTGTCATGGACTTCTGCGGATTTGAGAACTGTTCAGGACGTGCTCCTGCCTCGTGCCCAGTGCATGCTGGGATATAGTGCCGCCCCTCTGTAGCCCTGAGCAGGAACAAGGACAGTGGATGGTTGGTGTTGTAGAGTGCGCAATGTGCTCAAGTCACTGTTTGGTTGTTAGGATATCGGTTTAGATTATGAACGGATGGCTGACAGACTGCACACTGAACTTGTGTCACCGATTATCTGTCAGCATACTTGGGTAGATAGTCGATTGTCTTATTGAGTACACTGTGCGCACGCGTCACCTTGGAATTCTCGGGTAGATAATGGATGGACGGGTAGTGTTATAGACTGCTCTGTGCATTCTTGTTGCAGCTTGTCTATTGGGAGTCTGGATAAGGTAATGGATGGGTGTAGAGATGGATGGATGGATGGATGGACAGACAGACAGTGTTAGAGACTGTGCAGTGGGCTCTTGTTGCACGTTGTCTGTTTGGAGTCTGGATTAGGTAATAGATGTATGCATGGACAGACAGACAGTGTTAGAGACCGCTCTGTGCGCTCCTGTTGCAGGTTGTCCGTTGGGATACCACGGGAAAGACTGCTCTCTGGCCTGTCAGTGCCGGAACGGGGCAGACTGCGATCACATCACAGGCCAGTGCACCTGCAGAACCGGCTTCATGGGCCGCCACTGCGAACAAAGTGAGTAAACTCTGCCCCCCTCCCAGAGCACCATGGGTAATCCCAAAGCTCTTAACACCGGTGGGGAGAGTGTAGAATCCCTCATATGTTTTTACCGCCCACACAGCCCAGCCAGCTTTTATCACTAATTCCACACAACTGGACTGTGGGTGTAAAATGAAGTTTTGTCGCACATCTGCGCTAAAGCAATACAATGTGTATCTCGCACACGCAGTGAAACTGGGAGCCGTTGATGTTCTAGAACACAGATTTGTTTTTGACTCATCACATTTGAGTGATTATCATATTGTAACGCACTGGAAAAAAGTCTATTTTAGTCTATGTTTAATTATAAATTGACTTGAAACCATTTTTCTCCTCTCAGCTTTGTGGGATTAGATTGTTTCAAGTTATTTTTCGCTTGACAAGGTTGATTCTCTCACCCCACAGGCAAACCTTGAAAGGAGTCAAACTATCGCACCTCATTTTTTTCCCTATTTGGCCAAATATGTCATAGAAATTAAATTTTAAGTTTAAATACTTGACTGAAATACCAGCTGTGGCAGTATTGGGACCCAGGGGAAGATCATTTGTTTACCCTTATGGTCTGTCTGTGTCTTCCGCAGAATGTCCCTCTGGCTCCTACGGTTACGGCTGTCGCCAGGTGTGCGACTGCCTGAACAATTCCACGTGTGATCACATGACAGGCACCTGCTACTGTAGCCCCGGGTGGAAGGGTGCCAGATGCGACCAAGGTGAGAGAAGGTTCTGGAAGGGGGAGGGGGGGTTTAGAGGTTCTGAGGTGTTCTTCACCACAAAGGAAAGTTTGTCAAGGACTACAATTGAAGAGCCTGGTGGTAAAAGTACTTAAGTCACATTTTCACACACCTTGAGGTAAGGATGGCTCAACATCTTTTATAATCATCTAATTCCACTGCCTTCATTCTCTCAAAATAGACATTTTGTGACTTAAGTTCTTTAGCACAATTCAACAACTAAACTGACTTTATTGAGCAGAAGGAAGGTTAACTAGAGGCACTGCGAGAGTGCAAACCTCCACTAGGGCGGCACAGTTGAAATCTTGCTGAGTGAACATGGCTCATAAGAAATTTAAGGTATCTGCAACATAGAATTTGAGATGGTTGCCGTGGCGGCCATATTGTTTGACCGATCGCGGTTAAAATCAATCGAGTCCATCCCTGATGTAATGGCGACACACCCACAAAATTTCAGAGATATTGGTTCATTACTTTTGGAGTGATCTTGTACACAGTTAGACAGACAAACCAAGGCCTGTAATAACATCACCTCCTTGGCGGAGGTAGTGAAAAAGGACACCCTGTTCCAGATACTCGGCAAACTGCAGCTGCATGTGCACAGGAAGAGAGCGAGGTTATTCTATCCCAGCCCCGCTGGAAAGACATCATTATACCCATGGAGGATGGGTTTCATTAGAATGATGTCCGTAAATATTTAGAAAGATGAAAGGAATCCGTGTAATCATTGAGGGTATTTTTCTGTTTAAACAAGGTATAAAGACTCAATTTTCCTGTCTAGAGGGAGTCGGATGAGACTGGGGTCATGGGGTGTAAGTGTACAGTCTGTGAGGTTGGGCTAAAAGGTTTACACACTTGAGCATAAACCAGAGCTTCGACGGCAGTGAGATATAGTATCGAAGCAAATAAAATCGGAGTTATTCCACATATAGATTCCAGATCACGTTCCCTGTGGGCTCCCTCTCCGTCCAAGGACTCTGTGTCTTTGAAGGGAAAACCGCCATAAAAAAGCAGGACGTGTCGTGATTAAATTGCTCACTCAGCCAGCTGTCTGCTGGAGGTATTGCAGAGCTGTGGGACTCTGTTCATAAAATCTCTGGGTAAGAGTGCTGAACTCAGGTCAGCTTTGTCTTGTTCTGCTCACAGTGGATCTGGTGAGGATGTGAGCAAGGGAAACTGGTCTGAGATCAGTGATACTGTTATTGAGGGTCTGTATCGATACGAATCATCGTATGTGCTTCGTTTACCTTTTCCTTTTCATAAGAATATAATGATTGGCTGTGTTTCTGCATGTTTCAGTGAGCTGGTTCAGTCAGCAAGCTGAACCACATTGGCCATGCTGGTGATCACCTGAGTTCTGGAGGAGCTAAACCGGACAGTTCTGTCCGAAGTTCAAATTACCGGCCGACAGTCATTCAAAGATTTGGAAAAGTAGAAGCACTCATAGCAACTTTGCAGACATTCATTCTGGGAAAATTATCAACTACATTTGGAGTGGTCATCGTGTGAACATTGTCTAATTAACAATCTGGACTTGTTTCACCCTGTTGGTGGAGTAGATTTGTGGGTAACTTGTCCAATTGAGACAATAGATGCTGTTTTTCTGCTCTATGGTTGTTTTTTTTTCTGCTGTTGCTGGTGTGGTGATCGTGGGTTACCCTGTATGACTAACACTGTGAGTGTTGTTTTTCCTGCTGTCGGTGGTGTGGATATAGTGGGAAACAGTGACTAATTAACACTGTTGTGTTGTTTAGTGTTGTTTTTCCAGCTACAGCCAGTGTGCTAATTGTTTGAAACTCTGACTGATTAACACGATGAGTTTTGTTTTTCTCACTGTCCCTGGTGTGGTGAGTGCCCTGTATAATTGACACTGCAAGTGTTATTTTTCCTGCTGTAGCCGGAGTGGTGATCGTGGGGAACTTGAACAGCCTGACCAGTGCGGCGGTGCCGGTGAACTCGTACCAGATCGGCGCCATCGCCGGAATCATCGTCCTGGTGCTGCTGGTGCTCTTCCTCCTGCTCCTCTTCCTCATCTACCGACACAAACAGAAGGGCAAGGAGCCGGCCACACCCGCCGTCACCTACACGCCCGCCGTCCGCGTCGTCAACGGCGATTACGCCATCGCAGGTGAACCCCACCGGCCCAACACTGTCCACAGACATCTCACTCAAAAAAAATATCAGTCTTCAGAGTTTTTACAGTTAAGAGGGTACAGTTTTACAAAAAGTGGGGATCTTGCAGAGTACAGCTACTCGTTGTTGAATATGTAGATAAATAGTTACGTTTGTGAAATTTCCTGGGATTCATTGGAATTCAACGCCCGCAAATTTAGTTTAAAACCAACGACGTTAGTCGGAGGTTTTTAACGTTTAAATTTGCGGGCGTTGAATTCCAATGAATCCCAGGAAATTTCACAAACGTAACTATTTATCGATATTGTACACCATAAGTGAGAAAGAAACGTTTTTTGCACGGACTCTTTCGTATGGCGACGTGATCCGTCACAATTAGGTCATCGAGTCACGCGCTAGAATTCCGCTACCTGTCAAGTTGAACTGATGGGCTGAATGAGCGAAAGTAGGTCCGTTTTCATGCTAACAGAGGTGTATAATCCAGGTTCAGAAAGTAAAAGTCCATCCCAGGATATTGTTTCAGCCACATAAGACCTGGCAGCTGACACTACTCTTCAGCTGGGAGGTAAAACTAACAAGTCAAATCTGCTGACAGGAGTTTACGGTTGGAATGAAAACATGGTAGGATTTTTACTTTCTGACCCCTGGATTATACACCTCTGCATGCTAATGTATTCATGAGCGGGTGAAAAGGTCCTGTCATTTCAGGGATGTCGAACACTATTCGACAAGGGTAATTAACCAATCAGATTGCGGAAAACACCTACTATTGGTTTACAATATGTTATCTTCGTTTAAATTCACTATTTGCATGAGCTTAGACTTAAGACTTACAAGGTTGAAGAAACTTGGTAGAACTTTTACTTTCTGATAGGTAGACTTTGATCTAATAGAGGTGGGTTCGGGTCCTTTTTAAAAACCAGCTGTTCGCCTCTCTTCTATTCCAGAAACACTTCCTCAGACTGCCGAAGGGATGCCCAACAGTAACTACTTCTCGAACCCGAGTTACCACACCCTGACGCAGTGCACCGGCCTGCCCCACACCAACAATATCCCCTACGGCAAGGTGAGGTCGCCACGGAAACACAATCAGGACTGTTGGGATCAAGGTCTGGCAAATGCTGTGAAAAAATCCTGAATGTGTTTTAGTCTCGTAATGAAACTTAAATTATTTTTCTCATACTTTTTTTTTGTTGACGTAGACAGTATGAATCTTTAAAGTTACTGTGTGCTTGACATGAAATTTTAGCAAATATTCTGTTCTAAAATTTTGGGCGAAATTAGCCCTTTGTTGGTTTTGACTTATGGCTATAAGTTCTGCAAACATAATTCAACCTATTTAATCTTTAATTGTTCAATTTGTTGACACCCTTTATGACTTTAGAAGATTTAATCATACCACCCAAATGCTATCTTACGGCATTACATTTAGCTTATTTTTTTATCGATAGCGATGATTGTATAATGATTGAATAGGCGGGACCCCTGGAGGAGTAAATGATGGGGTTAAAGGGCTTCCTAAGGGCCACCTGACGACTGCACTGATCTCAAAATGGCTACACTGGAGTTTAAACCATCAAGCTTTTGAGTTAACTACCGTGGCCGTTTGGCTTTAGACGGCCCCCAAAATGAGCTCAGGCTGAAGCAGAGGCCGGTGTTTCTCCCGCAGGCCAAGAATAACCAGCTGATGGGGAACCATAAGAACGTGGATCAGCGGAAGAGATCCTCGCGGATGGAGCACACGGGAACGCTCCCCGCCGACTGGAAACAGAGCGGCTGCTTCAACGAGCTGGGTGAGCTAATGTGTGCCTAACCTGGGCCAAATCTGTGCTAAACTCACACTTCGTATACAACTATCCCGCTCCTGTCCTGGGTCTAATGTGTGCCTGACCTGGGCCATATCTTTGCTAAATCCACACTTACCCCGCTTCTGTCCTGGGAATAATATGTTCCTAAACTGGGCCATTTCTGTGCCGAATCTACACTTAACATACACCTATCCCGCTCCCGACCTAGGTCTAATGTGTGCCTAACCTGGGCCATATCTTTGCCAAACCCATGCTTAACTGATTTTGGGCCAGTCTAGGAGCAGGTTTGGCCAGGGAGTGGCTCTGGTTCTTGATTTGGGTCAGTGGCAGACATTGAGACACATAGCACAGCAGCACAAACCCGTTTATGGACACTGTACAACAAGAAGGGCCCGGGGCGGCTCACGGCAACTGTGGAAAACATTTGGCCTTCATCCACGGGAGATAGAGGACACGCTTACCCACCGGCTCACTCCATACGGAGGCTTTAGGTTCAAGCTAACATTTAAGTGGCTTCGTGTTATTAATCCGCAGTGGCTCATTGGAATGAATTAGCCGCACTGACCTTAGAGGAGAGGGTCTCTTTGTCTCTTGATGGGTTAGCGGGGCATCCCCGAACACTGAGATCAGCAGCGAGGGCCTCGTTTGTTCTTTTTTATGATAACGTCAGGAAATTTGTCCTTGTGGTTTTGCCCTTTTGCACTGCGGCCATCTTGACATTATTCCTTTTTTGGCTCTGTGTTCCAGCACTTTGGATTTAAAGGCATTGAGCACAAGGTTAAAGTATAGACCTTCAGCCTTTGATTTGCAGCTGTTTACATCCATATTGCTGGAATCACAAGCCTCTGTCTGCAGTGTTGCTGTTCAGATGCTAATGGTCTCTCTGTACTGCAGCTAAGGCACTGGAGGAAATCATCTCTGTTTTCTCTCCCGACAGGAGCTTTTGGAGTCGACAGGCGCTACATGGGAAAGTCCTTGCGAGGTATCCACCGTTTATTCTCTCCTGTTCCTGCACATTTTTTAATAATAATAATAATAATAATGATAATAATGCATCAGTTTTATATAGCGCTTTTCTGGACACTCAAAGATGCTTCACAATGGATACATTATTCATTCACTCACACATTTACGCTCTGATGGTGGTAAACTACGTTTTTGTAGCCACAGCTGCCCTGGAGCAGACTGATGGAAGCGTGGCTGCCAGTATGTGCCTACGGCCCCTCCGACCACCAGCAAACATTCACATGCAGCCATACAGGAGTATTTCTATATTTATACTCAGTGCCATTAAAAACGCACAGGCGAGGTATGTACTGTATTTGCGGCAAATTGAAGAATCGATTTATTTTTATTGCTTTTCTAGTGAGGCACGAGAGGAAATGAAGAAAAGTGTGTGGTGTTGTAATCCTGACGCACCACGTGCACACGCCGAGCACTTCAGTAATAACAAACATTGAGCTGTTTGTGATGTGTACAGTGACACTTGACTTGTTCTTTTTGGTGTGGTCAATAGCCTACATAAAACCAACAAAAAAAATGAAAAATGCTTCTGCATCAAGAAAATGGAACGGCTCGTGACACAGGAGAGAGAGAAAGAGGGATTAGCACATTACAGGTAGGTCTCAGCCGTCGAGAGGTGGTGCGTCATTTGCACTGTCACCGTTCAACAATCAGTCGGCTGTCTATCCGAGAATGGAACACAGGCACTGTCACTGACCGACCCCGCTTAGGGCAGCCACGAGTGACGATGGCAGCTCAAGAGCGCCACATCTGGTTTCAGCCTGTACGTGACAGATTCCAGACAGCAACTGGGCAAAAACTGGGTTTTCTGTTGGGGTCGTGTGCACACATGTTTTGCTCACATAGACGGCGTCGAACAGTGCTTGCGCTCACCCTCCATCGTCTCGGACCCCTCATCTCATGATCAGTTTTGGTTGCTGTCTGGAATCTGTCACGTACAGGCTGAAACCAGATGTGGCGCTCTTGAGCTGCCATCGTCACTCGTGGCTGCCCTAAGCGGGGTCGGTCAGTGACAGCGCCTGTGTTCCATTCTCGAATAGACAGCTGACTGATTGTTGAACGGTGACAGTGCAAATGACGCCCCACAGCTCAGCGGCTGAGACCTGCCCTTGACATGTCAAAAACTCCTTTTCTCCCTCCTGTGTCACAAGCTGTTCCATTTTCTTGATGCAGTAGCATTTTTCGTTTTTTTTTGTTGGCTTTATGTAGGCTATTGACTACAGCTCAATGTTTGTTATTACTGAAGTGCTTGGCGCGTTCACGTGGTGCGTCAGGATTACAACACCACACGCTTTTCTTTATTTCCTCTCGTGCCTCACTGGAAAAGCAATAAAAATCAATCGATTCTTCAATTTGCCGCAAATACGGCGCATACGTCATTTGTACGTTTTTAATGGTGCTGAGTATAAATTCAGGAAATAAGCTGATTTTTGAAGATTGCAGTTTTCAGGGAACACGATTTCCATGACTGTCAAAGCCCTGGAAAAGCCTTGTGATGCCACAGCGGCAACAGTTGTCGCACTGCTTCTGCTACTGTCAGCTTTTTCATTTTGTGTAGAGTAATGTACTTCATTTAAAAAGACCATCTTTTCACAAGTTATTTAGGCTCTTTGCAGCCATTTTCTTAGACACCTGTTGTCAAGGCTGTGGTCACAGAGGGCTGGAACATACCGTGCTGTGAAAGAATGTTTTCCCCCTTCCCAATTTCTTCTATTTTGTGTTTGTTATAAATAGTTCAGACCATCTAACTTGCACAAAGACAACTTGACTAAACACAAAATGCAGTTTTTAAATTATCATTTCATTTACTGAAGGTATAGTGTTATTCAAGACCAGTATTACCCACGTGAAAAAATAATTTCCCTCCTAAACCTAAATAACTGGTCCTGCCACCCTAAAGGGCCAACAGCCAATGAGACTTTTACATCACTGATGAGAAATTTCGGTCTACTCTTCTCCGCAGAATTGTTTTGATTCATCAATATCGGAGGGTTTTTGAGCTTGATTTGCCTGGTTAAGGTGATGCCAGAGTATCTCAATCACATTCAAGTCAGGACTTTGACCAGGCCACTTCAAAACCTTCATTTTGTTTCTTTTGAGCCATTCAGAGGTGGACTTGCTTGTGTGATTCGGATCATTGTCCTGCTGCATAACCCAACTGCGCTTGAGCATTTGGTCACAAACTGATTGCTGCACGTTGTGATTCAGGATTTCCTTGTCAAAAGTAGAATTCATAGTTCTGTCAATTATGGCAAGTCAAAGCAGCAAAGCAGCCCCAGACCATTAGACTACTACTGCTGTGTTTGACTGTTGGTTATTGTGGAATGATGTGTTAGCTGGTAGCCAGATGTAACAGGACCCATAACTGTTAAATGGTCCCACTTTTGACTCATCAGTTTTAAGAAGATTATTATTATAAAAGTCTTGAGGGTCATCAAGATGTTTTTTGGCAAATGTGAGACAAGTCTTTGTGTTTTTTTTTTTTTTTTTTTGGTCAGCTGTTGTTTTCAACTTGTAGCTTGGATAATTTGTCGATGTTCTTGGTAGAATTTTGGTGTGCCAGCCACTCCTGGGAAGGTTCACCATTGTTCCAAGTTTTCTTAATTTGTAGATATTGGCTCTCATCATGATTCACTCGAGTCTCAGAACCACAGAAATGGCTTTAATACTGTTTTCAAACTGATAGATGTCAACAACTTTGTGTCTTATCTGCTCTTGAATTTCTTTCGATTGTGGCATTATGTGCTGCTTTTTGCCTACTTTTCATTGCCAGACAGGTTCTACATAAGACAGTTTAATTTAACAGTGCTGGCAGTGATCATGCCAGAGTGTGTCTTGTGAAATTGAACCCAATGATTAAATAAATTTGTTTCATTGTTTGATTTAGTAACTAAGTGGGCAATTGCATTTTCACATCGGGCCAGGTTGGGTTGGACAGCTTTTTCCTCTGTTATGGCCCCAATTTGTTATTACATTTATAACACAACAGCAACAGCAAGGGATGACAAACACAGTTTTAACAACTAAAACACATTTAATTTTTAAACAAAGACAAAGACTAATAACAACCTACAACTAAAGACCAAGATTGATAAATAAGAAAAAACAGAAATAATTACAGTCCCTTTTTGGTGGGGTGGCTTGGTGATGTCCTGGATAATGAAAATGCTCAAACACAGGCAAAGAAATCCACAAAAGAAACGTCACAGGTCTTGAACAGAATGGCAGGTCTGGTCATCTTCTTGCAATTTCTCCTACTACTTTACTGTCTCAGTTCTTTTCCTTATATACTCTTCTGCAGACCCCACCCACATTTAGACCTCTTTTTTTTAATTTTCTGAGACTTGCCCCAGACATGTCCAGGACATGTCTAAACATGACTCCAGTCTGAGCTTAACAAAAAAAAAGGTAAATACTGCCATCTAGTGGCCTATATTCACATTACACCTCCATTCCAAAAGGGAAAAATTTTGACTCAAAAAGGCAAAATTTTTCTTTTCAATACAAAATGGTTAAGTGACCACCTGTCTATATATACATATCATACAATATTCAAACACATGATATATATATACACATTCAAACACGGGATAAGCAATCAGCAATTACATTGTCTGTACCCTTCACATGCTTAATTTCCAAGTCAAACTCCTGTAAAATCAAACTCCAATTCAACAATCTCCGATTCTTGTTTTTCATCTTACTCAAAAACATTAACGGATTGTGGTCAGTGTACACAATCATTGGCTTTTGTCCTGTACAAACATAAACCTCAAAGTGTTGTAAAGAAAGGACCAGAGCCAACAGTTCCTTCTCTATTGTGGAATAGTTCCTTTGGTGGCGATTGAACTTCCTGGAGAAGTATGCCACGGGATGCTCAATGTCATCAGAGTCACTTCTCTGTAGGAGCACAGATCCACAAGCTTGGTCGCTAGCATCGACCGCGATGGAGAACGGTTTGTTGAAGTCAGGAGATTTGAGCACGGGGAAGTGACACAGCAGAGACTTCAGGCGATCGAAGGCTCTCTGGCATGCATCATCCCAGGTGAACTTTACGCCTTTCTTCAGTTGGTTAGTTAGACAGAGAGCAATCTCAGCAAAGTTCTTGCAGAACTTGCGGTAGTACCCGATCATTCCAAGGAAGCGGCGCAAAGCTTTTTTGTTGTCAGGAACTGGAAAGTCCATGATGGCTTGGACTTTAGCATTTATGGGTGCCACCTTACCCTGGCCTATGACGTAGCCAAGATAGGTGACAGTAGCACAACCAAAGTCACTCTTGTTCAGGTTAACAGTCAGGTTAGCCTGGGTCAGGCGCTGGAACAACGTCTCTACATCTTTTAGATGTTCTTCCCAGGAGTCACTCCATGTGATCAGGTCATCGATGTATGCACCCGTGTGTGGCAATCCGGCGATTGTAGACTGTATCATCCTTTGGAACGTGGCTGGGGCATTTTTCATGCCAAAGGGTAGGACTTCATACTGGTACAATCCAGATGGTGTGGCAAAAGCAGAGATGCTCTTGGCCCTCTCAGTTAAAGGCACACACCAATAACCCTTCAATAAATCAATCTTGGTCAGAAACTTTGCTTGCCCTACACTATCAATACAATCATCAATCCTAGGTATTGGAAACACATCAGTTCTAGTTACAGAATTGACTTTGCGATAATCTGTACAGAATCTAGTACTTCCATCAGGTTTTGGAACTAGCACACAGGGTGAACTCCAATCGGAGTTGGAGGGTCTGATAATATCATGTTTTAACATGTACTCAACCTCTTTCTCAGCAATCTTTCTCTTTTCAGGATTCATCCGGTATGGATGCTGTTTTATTGGTTTGGCATCACCAACATCTACATCATGAGAGGCTATAGTAACTCTCTTTGGAACATCAGGAAACAAATCCTCATATTTCTTGATCAACCTTTCAAACTGATCTCTCTGTGAGGGTTCTAAGTGCTGGAGTTTTACATCAAGATTTTGCAACACTTCAGTGTTTGACAATTTACATGAAAGAACTTCAGCTTTAATTCTTGGTTCATCATCTTGAAACTCCCCCTCATCTTCACACGTTTCGACCATTGGAGAATCTGAAGTGACAGCTGCAACCCTAGCATTTCTGTCATGATAAGGCTTTAGCATGTTAATATGACACAATTGTTTTGGTTTTCTCCTATCTGGAGTCTTCACAATGTAATTGAGATCATTGAGTTTTGTCAGAATTTCATAAGGACCATGAAATCTAGCCTGCAATGGATTGGACTGCAAGGGAAACAACACAAGGACCTTGTCTCCTGGTTTAAACTCACGGCTTCTAGCCTTATGATCATACCAAGTTTTCATTTTTCCCTGACTTGATTTCAAGTTCTCTTTGGCAAGGTCACAAGCTGCACGCAATCTTTCCTTGAACTTGCTAACATAGTCTAACAGACTGATTTGCGGCTCTTCCTCTTGCCATTGTTCACTCAATAATAGCAAAGGTCCTCTCACTTCATGACCAAACACTAGCTCAAATGGACTGAATCCAGTAGACTCCTGCACTGCTTCTCTAGCTGCAAACAACAGCAAATAAACCCCTTCATCCCAGTCTTTCTCATGGTCATAACAATAAGTCCTCATCATTGTCTTGAGAGTGGAATGAAACCGCTCTAAGGCACCCTGACTTTCTGGATGATAGGCACTAGAAAGAATCTGTTTTGCACCTAGTTCATACACAACCTGCTGAAACAATCCTGAAGTGAAATTGCTACCTTGGTCTGACTGAATTTCCCTGGGAAGACCAAACAACGTGAAGAACTTTATCAAAGCCTTCGAGATTGCAGTTGCCTTGATGTTACGTAGAGGTATGGCTTCGGGGAATCTGGTAGATGCACACATGATTGTCAACAAGTACTGATTTCCAGATCTAGTCTTGGGTAATGGACCAACGCAATCAACAATGACCCTAGAGAATGGCTCCCCAAATGCTGGGATAGGCTGCAATGGAGCTACAGGTGGGTCTAACTGGTGTTTTCCAACTACCTGACAAGTGTGACAGGTTTTGCAAAAGTTGGAAACGTCTTTCCGAAGCCCAGGCCAAAAGAAGTGTTTCATGATCTTATCAACAGTCTTGTTAACACCAAGATGACCTCCTAAAGGTAAACTATGAGCCATTGTTAAGATCTCATTCCTATATACCTTCGGAACAACAATTTGCCTGACCACTGCCCAATCTGCATTGGCAGGGATATCAGGAGGGCGCCACTTCCGCATCAACACACCATCCTTGAGATAATACCCAACTGGAACTGCATCTATGTCTTTTTCAGGAAGGGCTCTCCTCTTTAGTACACCAATTTCAGGATCATTAGTTTGCTCCTCAATCAACCGCTTTCTGGACAGAGACAAGTCTCCAGACACATCAGAATCACCAGACCCATCCGGCTGGCTGAATAGAGAACTGATAAAAGTATCTGATAAGTCCTCAAACGGAGAAACCATAGTAGGCCAATCAGAGTCATGAGGCGAACCACCTGAGTCCTGACTATTCAATGTACTGGACGGCACCACAACATCATCTTCTTTAGCCTTCTTGGCCATAGCACGAGTCACTGCGCAAGAAGGATACAGAGATGGGTCCTCATCCCCATTTTCAGTGCTCGGCTGTGAAGTAAGATGTACAGGGGGAACTACTTTGCCCCCAGCCAGGTCATTGCCTAGCAACAGAGAAACACCCTTTATAGGTAGACTTGACATAAGTCCCACCTTTACCTGTCCTGTAACTAAATCTGACTTCAAGAATATAGAGCGCAGGGGTACAGATACAGTCCTCCCTTCAATACCTTGTACAAGTATGAAATCCCCTGAAGCGGTCTCATCACGTAACTCCAAGGAGTCCATCAACAAAAGTGACTGAGAAGCTCCGGTATCCCTTAGGATATATATGGGGACAGGAGTAGTATGCTCATTCAGAGCCACAAATCCCTCTGACACAAATGGAAGAAATTCCTCCCTCACAAAGTCAGCTGTATTAGGCTTTTTAGCCCCACAAGAAGCAGGCAATTTAGCAGATTGGTTATCTACTACAGGGGTTTCTAACCTTGTTTTCACAAAGGCATTTGGTTTGGTATCCTTTTCTTTTTCTTTCTTAGCTTTAAGGAACCAACAGTTAGTTGTAACATGACCAGATTTCTTGCAATAACTGCAAACTAGACCACTTTTGTCACTGTCAGCTTTCACACTTTGATCAGACCTGTTACTGGATTTCTGAGCACCATCACCAGATTTGTCTTTGTCTTTGGGTGAGGAATCTTGGGTATCACCGTAACCCTTTTTCTGAAATTGGGACCATTTATTGTTACTGCTAGACTGAAATTTGGACTTATGAGTGAGAACATATTCATCTGCAAATTTGGCAGCTGATTGCAAGTTCAGTGCTTGCTTCTCATTAAGGTAGGTCTTAACATCATCCTTAACACAGTTCTTGAATTCTTCAACTAACACCATCTCTTTTAGTGAGTTGAAATCATCCTTGACCTCCATAGAAGTACACCAGCGCTCAAAGCAAACCTTCTTCTCATTAGCAAATTCCACATAAGTCTGATTTTCAGATCTCTTCAGACCTCTGAATTTCTGTCGGTAAGCCTCTGGAACCAACTCATAAGCTCTCAAAATAACCTTTTTGACAACTTCATAATCAGAGGAATCATCTGCAGACAAAGCCGAATAGGCTTGTTGAGCTTTACCCTTGAGGACAGTTTGCAACATCAGAGGCCAGTGTTCCTTTGGCCACTGGCAACTCTTTGCTACCTTTTCAAAACATTGGAAATAGTTGTCAACATCCTTTTCCGAAAATGGAGGCACCAGTTTTACCTCCTGACTAGCACAAAATTTATTTTTCATTGCTATTTTAATTTTTAGTTGCTCCATTTGGAGTCTTTCTTCTCTATCCAATTTCTCTAATTCAAAATCTCTCTGTCTCTGTCTCTCTCTTTCTGCTCTTTCCTCTTTCTCTCTCTCAAATTCTCTTTGTTTTTCTTCTCTTGCTAATTTTTCCAACTCAAACTGCCTTTGTTTTTCTTTTTCTTCCCTTTCAATCTCTAGCATTTTTAATTTAAGTTCCATTTCTATATTTGGATTTTCCACTGGAAACTGTTCCAGATCTCCTGGTGCAAACACACTTTCATCAATGTAATATTCAACTATCTCTCTAGCCAGTCTTGCTTTTCGCATGGCTGGTTTTACCTCTGTCAGCTCCAACTGTCTGCAAATTTCTAGCAGTTCTGTCTTTTTAAAAGACTTCAAAACCCCTACGGTTGGTGATGCCAAGAAATCATCCATTGCTGTTGTCAATATATATGTATACAATTAAAAAAATCAATTTTACAATTTGAAATGTTAGATTTTCAATAAATTACTCACAAAATGGTCTATCCCGGACCTTGAGCCCCCAATTTGTTATGGCCCCAATTTGTTATTACATTTATAACACAACAGCAACAGCAAGGGATGACAAACACAGTTTTAACAACTAAAACACATTTAATTTTTAAACAAAGACAAAGACTAATAACAACCTACAACTAAAGACCAAGATTGATAAATAAGAAAAAACAGAAATAATTACAGTCCCTTTTTGGTGGGGTGGCTTGGTGATGTCCTGGATAATGAAAATGCTCAAACACAGGCAAAGAAATCCACAAAAGAAACGTCACAGGTCTTGAACAGAATGGCAGGTCTGGTCATCTTCTTGCAATTTCTCCTACTACTTTACTGTCTCAGTTCTTTTCCTTATATACTCTTCTGCAGACCCCACCCACATTTAGACCTCTTTTTTTAAATTTTCTGAGACTTGCCCCAGACATGTCCAGGACATGTCTAAACATGACTCCAGTCTGAGCTTAACAAAAAAAAGGTAAATACTGCCATCTAGTGGCCTATATTCACATTACACCTCTCAATAAATGACATCAATTAAAAAATACTGCATTTTGTGTTTACTCAGGTCATCATTGTGTAATATTAAAATTATTATGGTGATGTGAAATGTTTTAGTGTGGCAAATATGCAAAAATAGAAGAGATCGCGAAGGGGGCAAAAATTTTCACACAGCATTATACAGCACATCATCTTGAAGTTCTATCTCTGCTGTTCCGCCGTGCCCGATTGTATCTTCTCCTGCTGATGCACACCTAAAAACAAAATGTCTGATACTAAACTGCTAACCTGTTGCAGGTTCAGTTCTCTGGCAGTAAACAGCTGTTGTTCCGTTGAACCCGAGCGTTGTTTGAGAACCCAGCCCCTGGACAGGCACGGCCCAACACGTTTCTGACGTCTCTTTGCTCTAGCACGCCTGATTCAAATATTTGCTTTGTTATCAAGCCTTTGATAAGCTACAATAATTTCAGTCAGGTGCGTTACAGGAGAGAGAGGACTAAAACATGCCGGGCAGTGGCTCTCCAGGATGTGGGTTCCAAACTAGAGAACTGGAGGCTTATGCTAAGATTACATTGTCATCGAGGAGTCAGCAGCAGTAGGGCTTTGGTTTCACCAGGGACAAATGACTAAGAGATTAGACTGGCATTCGGTGAGGCTTGATTGTGTCTGATATCCCCCCTGTGTGTTAGATCTGGTGAAGGGAACCCCCTACCATGGCAGCACCTGTTCCCTGAGCAGCTCGGAGAACCCCTACGCCACCATAAAGGACCCGCCTCTGCTGGTGTCCAAAAACACCGAGTGCGGTTACGTGGAGATGAAGTCGCCGGCCAGACGCGACCCGCCGTACGCCGAAATACACAATGCTGTTCCCGCCAACAAGAACGTCTACGAAGTCGGTTAGTGAACCACAGGGAAGATCTGACCCTTTGTTCTTTAAAGGTCGTATGTTGAACTCTTTGCACACAATTAAGACAGATCACTGGTGTCCTTAAAACAAGGGTTTGATGCTTGTCGCAAAAAACACGTGTACATTCAGCATTTGTAGTCTGTCCCGACCCTCTCATTTTGTCTCTTCTTTAACTACGTTTGGATTGGACAGTGAAAATGAGGCTCTGTCCTGATTGGCTGCCTGGGCACAGCCCCAAGTGAACAATGGCAGTGAATTAATCTGTCTGTACCTGGCTGTGCAATGTAGATTACTCCCCTTGTGACATCAATAGCGGCACAGAATCATAATCGGACTTTCCAGTACACTATTTTTTTTTTGTAGAACTTTTCCACAAAATGCTGCCATAATGTGGTTTCATATTTTGTGAGATGGTGGGCAGTGGGAGAGCTAACTTATGAACCTAAGAACAAAGAAGATTGTGATTGTCCAGTGGTTGGCAGCTTTTTCAGGGCAGTGCACAATTGGCTATAGCGCTGCGGGTATGCAAATAGAGAAAGGAATGCCGGGAAGGGATATTAAAAATGATAGCCTCGTTCGTTGCTCAAGCGCCTCCTGTTCGCCAGCTGGGCGCTCGTCAGTGAGATTCTGAGCTTGCTCATATTTGGTTATCCTCCGCCCTCGTTCTGAACTTGCAAAAGTTTTGACCAATGAGTGTAAAGATGCAGGGGCTGACAGGTGCGTGTTTCGAAAGAGAGCCGCAATCTGTTTGTCTCTTCTGAGCTGGCAACAAGGGGTCGCATACGAGCGAGTTTTGTACATAGTTCTCCAATTGGGCATTCCAGATTTGCGAGGGATTGGAGATGCCAAATTAAAAAAAATAAAAAAAGAAGATTGTGATTGTCATAATATGTGACCTTTAACGCAGTGGCAAAGAACGCCGTTCCTACTGACCAACCAAACTGACAGTTTTCATTTCAACCCTGAGTTGACACACCTGATTTCACTTCTTAGCCACACAATTATATCAGCTCAACATAATGGCATAAATTTATTATAATTGTTCAAACGTTTATTTCAATGTGGTCGAACTTAATTAAGTAAACATGGTTGTCGCCTCTCTTTTCCCTTCAGAGCCCACTGTAAACGTGGTCCACACACCCACCAACAACAACAACAGCGCCCCCTTTGGCCAGGACCCGTATGACCTACCAAAGAACAGCCACATCCCTGTCCACTACGACCTGTTGCCAGCGCGGGAGAGCCCGCCTTCTCCTCACAGGGAGCCGAAAAGCCAATGAGCTCTCAGAGACACACAGAAGACCACACCCCCTTCCAGTAACTCAGCCAATGGCCTTGATGTGCCGCAATTTTTTCTTGTGCTGCATATCACTTCATCATTACATTAATGGCTCTATTGTTTATAACTTCTTTTGTGATCTCTATAATCATCTTTAATTTTGCATTCCTGAGATCTTTGGCTAAAATTCTCCTCTCCTTGTGTCTGGTTTACTGCCAACTCAACAGAAAAATTAGAAAAATTCAGGTCATTTGATGACGTGTTTATAGCATGAGGAGACTGGAATTATTTTTTTGTTCTTAACAATATTGCACAATATGAATATGGTCATTTCAAAATTCACGATTTTTTTCCGCATATTCAACTCATTCTATACCTGGATAACACATATCACCTGCACTTACTTTCTGGAGTAAAAAGACGAACAAACCTCAATTTATTTTTGTCAGGATGAAATAAACATGCGCTGTTAGATTGCCGGAAACCAGGATTACAAGTCTGAGTGTCAGTAGAGTTGCATCCTTCTTTTCGTTTTCGGAGGAGCGGCTCGTTTGTGCAGGCAGTCATGCGTGAGCATCTTTACAACGGGTCAGAACAGGGGTGCTTGATTGCAGGGAATGATAAAATGATGCCCTGACTGACTACGCCGCTCAAAAATTATTTCAAACGGCATCTTCTTTTGTGTTTGGACCTTAATTTGAAATATTTTCACTGGGCCCCAGTTTGTGCCCCCGGTCCTTTACTTCACTGACGTGGATGGTGTTCGTTTGCATATTTTCACTTTTGTGGCAAAAAAAAAAATCTTACATTCTAAACAGTTTAATCAGTGAATGGCTGACCAGTACTAAAGCTGAATTAACCAAAAGACAAAGTGCCGTGTGAAGACTTTTGTTCTGCGGCTGACCTCTCCTTACTCCTCTCCTCATTGGCTGTGCTTTGCCCCGCCTGGTTTCCCTGTACCAGGACTGGATGAAATAAAGGTCACGGCTGGTTTGTTTTTGACTCCCACTACAATTAGTGGGACTTTTTACGTTGTCCAGTGATAAATCACGACCGCGAAACTGGAACGAAACAATCCTCTCTGTCGCAAAGTATGATTACAATCTAATGATCATCTGTGTGGCTACTGGCCTGTGAACAGACTATCTTTTGTAATAATGTTAACAAATCCCAGGTCTGCATGAAACTGCGGTCTGCCCTTTCTGGGCCATGTTTGTCTTTAATTCAATTTTGGCATTTTGCTTAAGCTGGACTTTCGCAGGACTGGGGAACAAAAATATGAGGAGTGAGATTAAAAATAACATAAAATTAGTTTAGACGTAAATAAAATTATGTTTTGTTTGCATTTACTTTTTAAAGATTTGTATTCCTTTTTGTAGTTTCTGTCGTGTCTGGCTATTTTTCTTTTCTCATATTTAATGGTATGAGGACAGCCGCTAGTCTTAAGCCCAGTCTGAGCCAGATGAGGAACAGTTTTTGTATAAAGACGATGTAAATAGCTGTAAATCACTTTTAAACAGAGGAGAGAGAAGTGATGTTTGGTTCTCAATGCAAGTTGTACAGAAAGCCCTGTGTTTTTTTTGTTTATCTTTTCATCCTGCCGTAGCAGGGCTTTCTGCCCACCTCTCACGCTTCGCTGTCATTTCGAGATCCAAAACGGAAGCGAAAGAATTCAGTTATTCAATTATTCAATTCAATTATTTTTTTGCCCACTTCAGATATTCTGTAAAGCGCAAATAGTATGCAAATATTTTAAGTATTGGATTTTTTTGACATTCTTACGGCAGTTGTAATTTCGTTTCACTTCTGATTCAGATTCGGTCACATCATCTGAAAAACTGTTAACCCTTTGAGCGCTAAATGCGGCTATTGTTGCTCAATGATGTGAGATATCAAAATCAAAGCTTTTGAAAACCTATTATGTGACGACTCTTTTAAACAGGTTGCCACATGATAGATTTTCAACTGCTCAGGATAATTACATTTTTAATTTCTTTAGAATTTATTCACCCCTCTAAGGAGTGAAGATTCTCACAGCAGCTGTAAGTTTGTTTCACTGTTGATTCAATTCAGTCACGGCATCTGAAAAACTGTTAAAGTGGAGAGTTGGTTTTGTTTAGAGCACTGAATTCCACATGCAGGGCGATGTATGTATGTATATGTATATAATTTGCGGATTTAGCTAGTTTTGCTTATTGCTAATGTTCTTTTTTTACATTTTTTTAACGATCTTAAAATAAATTGCACATTTTCATAATCCTCTCTCCCCAAAGAAAACTGAAGACAAGTATATTTCCATACTACCATTAATTTAGTTTTTTTTATTCCCACAAATCACCTGTTTTTTTTTTTTTCTGTAGATCACTTGTACGTGTGAGTGCTTTCCAATAAAAAGACAGACCCGTTATGAGTGGACTCCTTCGAAATGTTGGTGACTGGCAGCGTTTACTTGTTCTCTTGTGCCGCACAAAAGTGGCTCAGGAGGATTGGTGGTGTCACTGTCAGTGGCGAATTGGTTACATAGATGAATTCCGCTGGTCTCCGGCTTGCATGCCTTGAAGAGAGTTTGATGGCAAGCTAATCGATTTTGGTCTTGTCTCCTATGTCTGCGAGACCCTCTGACACACAAACGTCTCTGAGAGGTCCGACCACCCTGTCAAAGACTGCCAAGGTTATGAAAATAAGATCCCAACCTTGATTAAAATTCCACCTTTTACCAGTCTAAGCTGGTTTAAGCTTGGCTTATGATGCTTGGCTAAAACCGGTTGTGGCTGGTTAACTGACTGTATGTTTGCTTGGCATCCTATAAGCAGGAAGTACACCGATTTTGGCCACCAGCTCACACTACTAGCTTTAGCAGCTTTGCCCATCTACAGACCAGCTATGACCAGCAACACACCAGTGCTGACGCTGCCGGAAGTCTTGAGAACACAGCTTAAATCAGCTCAGAATCCAGCTGGGATTTGTGGCATGGAACTCTGTAAGGAGATCAATTTCTGTCAATTTTCTTCTCTAAGTTTTAGCCTCTGAGTTTATAGCCTGGTGCTGCTGAAAAATAAACTGGTGACGCAAAGTTTCATGTTTATTTGAAAGTTCAAACGACTGTGCAGCTCTGTACAGTACCCCTGCACCAACCATTTTGATTATGCTCTCTCTCACGCACGCTCACCCTCACACACTCTCACACACACACCCACACACACTCACGCACACACACACACACGCATTCAGGATGTGCCATGAGCAAGAAGGAAAAATGGACACAATCATTCATGGAAACAATTAATCTACCAGGTCATTTAAAATTTCCTCTAAAAAGCTGGGAAAATTAGCTTGATTAAACCACAGTAATTTGTAGAATATAATTTATCTTGGGAGTGCTGTGAAATAATGACAGATTAAATTAAAATTTGGTAATTGCTAGCAGGTAAATTTAAAAAAAAAGTCACACACATTCTTTTAAACAAACCCACAAAGGACAATGAGAGATTTTCAAATAATAGAATATTTGACTTGAAATTTCTGGTCATAGACGTGGTATTTTGTGTTTACAATGTTCTCTCGTACCAAAATAGGGGAATATGGGCACATAAAAGAATGCTCCCAGTTCAATAATTTGCTGATAGTCAGAGAATTTGTCCATATCTACTGTGAGGGTCCAGTGTTTGGAAGAAACAGGAAGGGCTCAGTGGAATTTATGGTAATTGCATTTTCCCCTCTGTGCAGGAGTTAACAATTTAGTTATGGAAGCAACCGCAATTAATCCAGAGAATCAATTCTATCGTTCTGCGGCCTTGATTCAGTTCTCCTCACCCGGAGGGAAGATCAAATATGTGTGGGCGCATCGATACTGAAGTGTACGTCTCCCCAAAACCCTGGCACTCCATTAAAGATCGCGCTCGCTGATTTCATTGTTTTCTTTCCTTGCAATTAGAACTTTTAAAGGTACAAACTTTTATTGGATATGTTAAAATGCTGAGCTTAACCCCACAAAACCTACAGACCCATGCACGGGTTCGACAAATGCAGTTCTTATATTTAAAACAGTGGAAGTTAACTGTGGCCTATTTTAAATTCTAGTGGAGATCCCGCGGTTTGCAATGGTCTCCAATGTATCCTGCTGAATTTCTGGGAAATGCCCATAATATGATGCCCAAGATCTTTCTATTTGATGTAATGCTGTGGCAGTAAAAACATGGCATCCTGGGTTTGAACATTTCTTTCAATACGAGTGTGATTGAGCTTCAGTGAAGTACTGCAGCCAGGAGATATTGAGTATGTTTGTGACATTGTCCCGCAGTCTAAAAAAAGAAAACGTATTTTGACTTTGAACCTACTCAAGGGAAATACTTATTGAAAGTTAGAGTCACTGTGCCCTCATGGAAATAAAATACAAGTAAAATAATGTATGCTCTGAGAAATGAAATATTGGATTTATCTAGTGGTGTTGTGTCTCCCCGTCCAACAGAACGTCAACTTCAAAGCAACTTTCTGTACTTAACTGGGCTGGCGATCTTCAATGAAGCTGATAAGTTGTAATACAGGATCAGCTGATCAAACGTTTCTTTGTTCAAACCCAGCTTTATATTCTGTGAACATTTTTAACGACTCACAATAACTGACTTTTCTTTGTTTCCAAGACTAAAGTCGCTTTCACGCTGGAGGCGAAACAATTTTTTTGCAGGACAGATTACAGTCAAAGTCAATGCGTGTATTCGCGTCTTTGCATTGTCTTTGAATGCAATCTGTCCTGTGAAAAATTTGTTTCGCGTCCGATGTGAAAGCGGCTTAATGTGGAAAAAGATCAAACCCGGGTCACTGGAGACAGGTAAGAATCCAGTGAACAATGAGGTAAGGAATTGGGTGTGACTTCAATTTGTTGCCCCATATTCAGTTGCATCAAACTTCAACTATGGCCCCCAAAACACACACACACACACACACTCACATGTTCTCCTGAATTTGAAATGATTGACTCTTCCTTGAGTCTCTGTTCAGCAAAACAAAATCACATCTTTTCTTGTGCTGCTACCTGAGTCACTGAGTTCTTCTCCTGAGAGGGGATTTAAACCTGCTCTTAAACCGGCGCTGAGACTCCCGACGCATTGATTGCAGATCGTGATGAGTCCGACTGTTCCACTAATCACATGTCATAATGTTGGGCAAAAACTACCCCTACTCAGATGCACCCTTTTTTGGGGATCCGTTTGCTAAAGATGTAGCCAGGAGATGACATTATAGTGTTTGTTATTGGGCTTGGTAGTCTGCACTGTTAGGAATGCCTTTAGCTGCCAGCACCACTGTTTACTGCCTTTTGCCGATGACTTGTCGATATCAAAATAAGTTTACTTTTGTGTTCTGCTTGTTGAAGATCAATTATGAGGACGCGTTCAGTAACTTTTACGTGTTCCTAATCAATGGTGGCAACTGGCCCTCAAACTCTCGACAATGCCCCATTATATAGGTGTTTTTTTTTTCTTGTTGTGTTGAAAACTTTTTTATTGCCACAGCAATAAAAACTTGAATAAAAGCACATGCCTGGTTTATGTGGTGCCAAATGATTTTGTGGTTTATGTGGTGCGGCTGCGGCACTGGAAGAAAAGCTCCCTGGGGGTTTGATGAAGCCATCAACGAGAGCACGGCTGAATAAAACATTACAGCCACAGTTCTTTGGACTCTCTGAGTGCTAGAACTGGTCTCCATTCTGTGTGCTGCAGTCCCAGTGCTTCACAAGGCAGCAATCTTTGACCTCTAGATTCTGATATTCAGAGAAGTACGAAGTGCCAGCAGTGACTTTCCAGGCTCTCACTAAAAGAGTTCCCCAGGGATAAATTCTTGGCCCGCACAAACTTTCTCTTTAGATCAATTGAAACACACACATGTGCACACTGTTATGTATGAGTATTTTTTGTACAGCACTGTGTATCATTAATAAATGGAGATTTGTTGGAGATTATTTCTGCTCCCTTACTGGTCACTATTTGTTTATTTTGTTCATCATTTAGCACCCTCTGGTGGTATGTCTGTAGAAAAACATGATCTGATGCAAAACTACTTGTTTGTGATGAAATAGACTAGTGCTTTCTACAGGTTTCTGGCATCTTTTTGCCTGGAGGGGCCCGGATCATCCAGGACTCATGCAGATCTTTCCAGAATGTTTCTAGTCTATATAAATGCTGTGATTTTGGTCAGTGGAGGGAGGTTTTTGTTTTGGCATCAGAGTTACATAGTGGCAATTGAGTGTTATTATAAGATTACACAGTGGATTATATTTAGAAATTTTTGGACGTAATCAGTGAAGAATAAATTTGTTTAAGTTGTTATTGCTGCTTCTCTTTGTTGTGATTTTCAAGTCATAACAGTACACACACACACACACACACACACACACACTGCCACATAGATTTCTTATCCTGAATGCAAGAGCTGTTTTCATATATCACTGGTACTTAAACTTATTCATTTTGGGACCCATGTTGGAAATAATCAAAAGTAGCCAGACCCTTTACAATTTATTACCAGTCAGAGACACATCAAACACACTTCGACTTACAAACATGGGCTACGTGGTCATTTTGCAACCCAAATGTTCTCCAGCAGTTCATTTTGGATCCAGATTCCCAAGTAATGGTTTATGTAGCTCTGCTTAAGATCATAGACCTGTATTCTACTAATTTTACTTGAAGACAAGTGAAGGAAAACTGAACTAGTGATCTGGATGAGGGTTTATTCTTGAATGATAAATGCTTATTGAAAATATTTGGCACTGCAATGTGGTTAATTTGAAATAGTGCAGCAATTGTGTATCATGCCTAGAATTGCAAGGAGATCCCACAGCAAGCCGCCTCCCCCCCCGACCATCCTGGGGCTGAACCCGACCGTGGCAACTTGCACCCGACCCTGCGGAGAGGGCAGCCCTGTGCGACCCGCCCCCTTCACAGTAAGTACGTGGCAGTTCGTGACGTCACCAGTGCGCGGCCATTTTCGACAGGGACAGGGGTTGGGAATCCCGTGCTTGGTGCTGTAAGATTTGTTTGGTGTAAAATTGTTTATTTTCTGGACGTCAGGTTTTCCTCCGGCGCATCGAAAGAACAGGTACGTTCCTGCCGTTACGTGTGTCGGTGATTTATTTTTTGTGTCCCTCGGCTGGACGCATGACTTGAGTGGATTGTACTGAGGGGGTTCAGATATACAGTCCTGCACAGCCGTTTGCCTGCTGAGCAGCGCTCAGTAAGACACTTCCTTAGTAGCTAACTAGCTTGTGATCTAGTGGGTTTAATGCAACTAAATCCTTTCTTCACGTAGTCGATGCGGTTCAGCAGTCAATAAATATCTCACCATGTTTTTGCCGTAGTTTCACATGTTCTGCGCTGTCGAGGGTGGCTTGTTCGCGTTGCCAAGTTTTTAGGCAACTGCAGCATGCCTGTTCCTCCCGAGTCAGGTGATGCCAGGATGGAGTGAAGTTGACAAACGTCAAGCTGCTTTCACACCAGACGCGAAACGAATTTTTCGCACGACAGGTTACATTCAAAGTCAACGTAAAGACGCGAATACACGCGAAACTTTGAATGCAATCTCTTGACTTTGAATGTAATCTCTCGGGGGAAAAATCGTTTCGCGTCTGGTGTGAAAGCGGCTTCAGACTAGCTAGCATTAATCAGTAAAACATGTCAGCTGAAGAAAATTGTCATGATCTCAGTTGGCTACGAAACGTTAGCGAGCAGATTCGACTCATTACCTCGTCGCTGCTCTGACGCGTCTGCAGAGCCGCGTTGGTTGGCAGCTGTGACGTGGCAGCAGGCGACGCTCTTCAGTTGCTTTTATGAATGTGGGTTCATTGACAATCCAAACTTGAGAAGCGTTAAAGTTGGTTGATGGGCACATTTTGGACTCCAAAATTATGAATCGGGGTGTCCGACATGCCATCTGTCAAGCTACGTGCTGGTGGGACATTATCCCCGAACTGGGGAAAATGGGTTGAATTTTGGATGATTTGTGAAGAAGTGCCAGTGTTTCTTAATTTAAAACTAATCCCCGTGGATATTATTCTGTTTATCTCCTTTTATTTGTGATGTCACCTCCTCTCGTGCGAAATGGAGCATGTCCTTAATTCAGTGAATTTAGACATTTTTGCTTGTATGTGATATGGTTAGTCCTGTGCACACAGCCTGCTCTGTGTCTGAATTGCTGTCGACTTTATGCTGATAATTGAAAATATTTTGTCCAATTTCAGTGAATACACAGTAGTAACTGCTGAAGAAAGTTATATTCAGCTTTTTAATGATTAAATCAATCCATGAAATCCTAACTTTGATTTTATTGTGACTTTTCAACATGGCAGAATGAGAAATAATGGGTGGGGAGTTAAGTTAATATCAGTTATGTGGATGGCTGTGCTGAAGGGCCTCTTGAAAACTTTTTCTCAAAGTTTAAATTCTACAGCTGCAGTTGAAAGTTTTTATTCTATTGACCAGGATGTGGGGTGGGGGCTAGCCTATGTTTAAATCGCACAGGTGAGTGATGGCCTCTGTTTCATTAGTACAGGTGAGTGATAGCCTCTGTTTAAATTGCACAGGTGAGTGATAGCCTCTGTGTAAATTGCACAGGTGAGTGATAGCCTCTGTTTAAATTGATAGCCTCTGTTTAAATCGCACAGGTGAGTGATAGCCTCTGTTTAAATCACACAAGTGGGTGATGGCCTCTGTTTCAATCACTCGGGTGGGTCATAGCCTCTGTTTAAATTGCACATGTCAGTGATAGCCTCTATTTAAATTGCACAGGTCAGTGATAGCCTCTGTTTAAATTGCACAGGTCAGTGATAGCCTCTGTTTAAATTGCACAGGTCAGTGATAGCCTCTGTTTAAATTGCACAGGTCAGTGATAGCCTCTGTTTAAGTTGCACAGGTGAGTGATAGCCTCTGTTAAAGTTGCACAGGTGAGTGATAGCCTCTTTAAATCACTCGGGTGGGTGATAGCCATTGTTTAAATCACACAGGTGAGTGATAGCCTCTATTTCAATCACTCGGGTGGGTGATAGCCTCTGTTTCAATCACTCGGGTGGGTGATAGCCTGTGTTTCAATAACTCGGGTGGGTGATAGCCTCTGTTTCAATCACTCGGGTGGGTGATAGCCATTGTTTCAATCACTCGGGTGAGTGATAGCCTCTGTTTCAATCACTCGGGTGGGTGATAGCCTCTGTTTCAGTCACTCGGGTGGGTGATAGCCTCTGTTTAAATTGCACAGGTGAGTGATGGCCTCTGTTTAAATTGCGCAGGTCAGTGATAGCCTCTGTTTAAATTGCACAGGTGAGTGATAGCCTCTGTTTAAATCGGACAGGTGAGTGATAGCCTCTGTTTAAATCACACAGGTGAGGAAGATGATGGAAGAGAGCGGAATTGAGACCACTCCGCCCACAACCCCTTCACCCCCTCCGACCGCGGCAGCATCCGTCG
This sequence comes from Gymnothorax reevesii, assembly GCA_029721435.1. NCBI lineage: Eukaryota > Metazoa > Chordata > Actinopteri > Anguilliformes > Muraenidae > Gymnothorax > Gymnothorax reevesii. The sequence continues at coordinate 14,083,889 of CM056583.1, read as the reverse complement.
CCCCTCCGCCTCTCTCAGTCGGTAAGAGCTCATACCTGGTGTATCAATGAACTGCAGTCGGATAACATTTCGCCGCCATCTTTTTTTCTGCATTGTATCCGGGTACATCTCTTGGTAAAATAAAACATTTGTGCCGTTATGAGACACCAGATTTTATTTTTTTTGTATACTGATCCGATATGTTGACCTAAATTTGAGCAAATTCCATGATTTTCTATATAAAGGAAGTAGTGGCGTCCATCTGACATCCAATTTCATTGTCCACCCACTGTCTCATCCCAGTATTCATGGACTATCCTGTTCCATACTAGGAACAGGATATGTTATCTCATTATTCATGCTGTATTTAATTAGATTATCTCTCTGTTGTGAAACCTTACCCTCTGGCAATCAGTTTTAAAGTGTCCAAAAAATAATTTTCTTTTATGATTCACTGGGCATTGTTGCCATGGTTACAGACAGGTCACTTAACCTATATTTCAAAAGTGTAACTTCCCAGAGATGTATATTCCTGAGATTATTTTCAGTTGTTTACTTCTCAGAAAAATGTTTTTTTGGAAAACTCAGAAAAACTTTGTCCCACCATTATAAAAACACTTTTTTCATCTATTATCCAGTCACTTAATCCATTCATTGTAGCGTTGTTATACCTCCATTATATAATTCCATTACCCATCTGTCATCTTTATCTATGGATGACTGTTTGAGCACTGACTGTGCTGGTCGTGTCAAGATGGGCTCCCCGCTTCAGACTGGGTTCTCCTGAGGTTCCGTCCTGTCTGTCTGCAGCGAGGTGTTCAGTGCTACTCTTTCCTTATACTGGCTATTATGATGATTTTGGCCCAGATTCTTTATAGGGTGTGTTCTGACCACATGTTGTGTAATATGCAACTCAAATACACTTAGATAGTGTTTTATTTGATACGGTGGTGTTTTTATCTCCTATACACGGTGTGTGGTGTGTTGCCTCATAGCATCAGTGTGAGCACAGTCAGTTAGTCAAAACAGTCGAAACTCTTGGCGTCTTCACGGTGCTCAAAAAATATTTAGCAAAGTGTTATGTTATTTATATTCTTGCGGTGCTCAGCTCATGGAATTTGTTCAAGTCAAGGCTACTAAGGAAGACTCTTTCAGCAGTTAGCATATGCTGTGCTGGTTGGATACACCCTTACATGAGCTGTAGATGTTGGCTGTAGTTCAATGACTCATAAGCCCTTTTTTTTATCATCGCTGTAATATCCTCCTGAGAGAAAGAGGCTGGTTAATCTGCAGTTTTTTTTTTATCTCGCTTCGGTATCTGCCGTGTTTCTCAGCTGTGTAAGTGGTTGACTGTGTGGGCTTTTTATGAAATGTTCTTAATGTTCATAAAAAAAATAACTACTAGTGCTGGTCAACGAATTAGAATAATTTGAAATAGCGCAATCGTTAAATTTTCTTGATGCATTTTTTGTGCAGAAAGCAAATCAGGTGTTCACCGCGCCTGTCCTACTTGTTTGAGTATTCACAGAACTCACTACCTGTAAAAGATGTGCTCAGCTGAGCTTTCCAAAAGGCCCATTTAGGCCATTTAAATGTGAAACTGTTGTTTCATTGAATTAGAATAAGTGCTTTAATCTTTGTTGTCTGTGAGGAGTGTTCACTGTGCAGTATTAAGTCAGGGTTGAGTAGAATTTCTAAGTTGTAAAATCAATCATGGGTAAGCAGCGCGACCTCTCAACCGGAATAGTGGCTCAGATTCAACCCTTCGCCTACAAGGCTTGACCCAAACTAAAATTGCTGAGCAGCTCGGCATCAGCCAGTCTTCCGTCTGCAAAGCTCTCAAGAAAGACTGGAGCAAGCGCACCAACTGTTCCGGCGTCCGAAAAACTTCTGCTTGCGACAACAAGCAGCTGAGAAAGATCGCAGTCAGCAACTGGTTCAAGTCCACTTCTGAGCTCAGCTACTTGTGGAACGAGCAGACCAGCGCTAACGTCTCGAGATCAACCACTTACCGTCGTCTGCGCGAACTCGGCTTCAAATCTCCCGTTCCAGCAGTAAAACCAATGCTGAACAAGAAACAAATGGAGAAACGGCTGAAGTGGGCCAAAGAACACGGCGAGTGGACTGCTGAAGACTGACAGAAAGTGGTCTTCAGTGACGAATCACGCTTCTGCATCTCCTTCGGTGACCAAGGTCCTCGTGTCTGGCGTTGTGGTGGCGAAACCTACAACCTCGAGGCCGTGAAAAGATCCGTCAAGTTTCCCCAGAGCGTTATGGTCTGGGTATGCATGTCCGCTCGGGGTGTAGGGAAACTCTGCCTCCTCAAGAAGACTGTCAATGCTGCCGTATACCAACATGTTCTGGAAACGCGCCTGATTCCGACTGTTGAGGGACAGTTCGGCGAAGAAGACCTCATATTTCAACAGGATCTTGCATAGGCTCATGCGGCAAAGTCGACCAAAGATTGGTTCGCCGAAAAACAGCTTGAAGTTTTGGCATGGCCGGCCAACTCGTCTGACCTCAATGTTATTGAAAACCTTGGGGCCATCGTCAAGCAGAAAATTTGCGACAGAAGGCCGACTACGCTGGACCAACTGAGGCAGAACATCGCCATAGCCTGGGAAGCAGTGAGCGCAGAAACTTGCGACAAGCTGGTCAAACCGATGCCGCGGAGACTTCAGGCAGTCATACAAGCCAAGGGGGCAGCCACAAAATACTGAGAAAGTGATGATTCTAATTATAATAAAAATTATTCTAATTCAGTGAAACGGTTTCTCCATTATTCTAATTCAATGAAACAACAATGTCACAGTTAAAGGGCCTAAATGGGCCGTTTGGAAAGCTCAGCTGAGCACATTTTTTACAGGTAGTGAGTTCTGTGAAAACTCAAACAAGTAGGACAGGCGCGGTGAACACCTGATTTGCTTTCTGCACAAAAAATGCATCAAGGAAAATTTAACGATTGCGCTTTAACGATTAGAATTTCAAATTATTCTAATTCGTTGACCAGCACTTGTATAGTTACCACAGAACTGAAATCCATGTAGGCTTTAATGGTTAAGTGTACGTGTATAGCAATGTACAGTGAACGTTGAATAAATGTCTCCATTTATGAGTCATTTATCTGTGTAATTTAGTCGGTGTAATGTCATTCCATGCACAACTCAAATGTAATCGTAAATGTGTTATATTGAACAACCGTTTGTCTGAGAAAAAAAGAATTAAGCAGAACATAATGGGATTGGTTTACCTGGCCTATTTCAGATGCATTATAATTCATGGACGATCCCCAAATGAAATTGAATTTCGCCCAGGGCTCACTGTGTCTGTAGAAATGGCCCACAGTTAGTTTCTCAGGATATGGCGAACTATCGCCAACTTTCTACTGATTTGTGTTCCTCCTCCAGGCTTGGCGACTCCGCTCTCGCTTCCCAGCTCCACGGGGTTGTCCCCCTTCGCTCCGGAGGGCTTCTCTTCCCCTGTTCCCGCCATTCCGCCATCTTCTGTCCCACCCATTCGGGCCTCGGCGCCCCCTCCGTTCCAGTCATCCCCTTTACCTCCGTTCCAAGCCACCCCTTCCCCACCCAGGGGGGTCCGATTCCACCCCGGCCCGCCCCTTGCCTCTGGCCCGCCCCTCGCTTCTGGCCCACCCCTCATCTCAGGCCCACCCCTCACCTCTGCCCCGCCCCTAACCTCTGCCCCACCCCTCATCTCAGGCCCACCCCTCACTTCTGGCCCGCCCCTCTCCACTGGCCCACCCCTGACTTCAGTCCCGCCCCTAACCTCAGGCCCACCCCTTGGGCCACCACCCACAATGTCGGCTCCTCCCTCGGGACCGCCTACCTCCGGCTTCACGGCGAGCGGGAGTTATGACATCACTCGTGGGCACGCTGGCCGAACCCCGCAGACGCCACTGATGCCCAGCTTTTCCAGTGCCCAGCCAGTGCCAGGTACTCCCGCAGGGCAGGGAAACTACGGTAATTCTCACAATAATCGTGCTAATGCAGGCTGCTACTGCGCACAGCGCTAACACTCAATGCCGTTGGGCACTGAAACTTGCACAAGGGTGCTGATAATGGATAATGCTCCTGCATCAGCTAACAGTCTTCAGAATAAGGGTATGGGAATGAAGTTTGCTCATACTTGTTACTCAAAAGTGCTACTAATGAATGGTTGTAACACCTGCTAACCCTTTACTCAATGGTCTTTGATGCGAGGGTTTTGCTGATGGCAGCTGGCACCCACTAGCTGCTGTTGGGAGGGGTTTGCAAATCAAGGTTGTGGCTAATGAACGTAGCGCTAATATCCCTTAACTGCTGACTCTGGGGACTGCTTGATGAGGTGTTGTTAACAGATGTAGCGGTGATGCTGGTAATCTGTGGGTCAGCATCTTTATGGCGCTAACACCCGCTAACTCAGGGTCAGCGAAAGGAAGCTATGTTCACTGCGTGTGAGATCCTTGGCTGGGTGAATAAAAAAAACTGGCTTGCGTGTGCATTTTCGCCTGAAATGCCAGAGGGCGTTAATTAAATCACAAGTGCACATGTGCGTGTGTTTTATGTGTGATTTAATGCAAGGCCTAGTGGCTTGGAGATGGTGTGCCTTTTAAACAACAGCTGCTAAATATCTGGTGACTTTTCCACTGCATGCCTGCGAGAAAATGCATGTTCATGACACATACCTGCTGTAGCCTGTGGTGTATCTAACAGGAATCTGTAGCCGTCAAGACGGTGAGTGCAAACAGTTGCCTGCATTTGCCAATGCAAGACGACCTTAGAAAGTGTTAAATGGAACGATTCAGGGCATTTGAGAGTTAAGAGAAAGAAGAAAAATGGCGACCGAATAAGAGGAATGTAAATGCAGAAGATAGCGGTCGGCCTGCAGGGTGCTCCTCTTATTAATTCAGCCTGTTTGTGGCTCTGTGGATTCATGTCCTGTTTGGGCTCTGATTAGATCGGGAAGGGTCAGCGTGTTAAAGGCATTATCGCTCTCGAAGTCACTCTCAGTAGTGCTGCGGCATACTACGCCTGAATTGAGCATGCTTGAGCTGTCGCGATGAGGGCGAGGTCCCTGCTCGTGAGAACCGGCCGCTTCCTCTGAGAGAACCGCTGCCGTAGCATCTGAGGCCACCGGCTTCATTGTGATGCAGCAGAATTTCAGCAAAACTATGCAGGATTTCACTTTCAAAATATGATCAACTAACCATTACTTGGGCACACCTGTAGTGCTGTAGACAATCTCTGCTGACTTTGTGCTCTTTTATCTGTATTTGTCGTTTTAAAATGTACTCTCAGGTTGGGGGTCTTTCTGCTATGTGTGGAGGGGTATGTTTGGTCACAGGTCCAGTAGGCAGCACTACTACTTCACAGCAAGAAGGTCGTGGGATCAAATCCGGCCCGAGGCCTTTCTGTGTGGAGTTCACATGTTCTCCTCATGTTCGTTTGGGTATCCTCTCACTGTCTAAAGACATTCATATCAGACGAATTGGAGACTCTGAATTGCCCATAGATTCGAGTATCCAAGTGAATAGTACATGATTTAATTCCTACATGTACATGTGTCTAGAAAAGTATGACAAATTGTGCGTTTCAGCTGTAAAATAATGTTCTGAAAGTGTTGTTAGACGTATGAAGAATAGAGTCAGTAAGAGTGGTTGTGGCTCTGTGGCGTACTGCGGCGGTGGAGGTGAGGACGAGGAGGGTCTAATGAAACCCGCGACTTGAGAGTCCTCGTTAAAAACCAGTCAGCCTTGGAACTGCCTTTCCCTTGTGGCTGAGCGCCGTCAAAAAAACTGAGATATTAATTTAAGACAATAAAATTGATTTTCAAATGTTAAAATGTAGGAGACTGGGCGTTTAGGTGAGTGCTGACTTTGATTGTTGACGTATAACTGTCCAGTGTTGTCTCATGGCACTGAGTGCGACCTTGGGAATCGAAACTTGATCGAGCTGGAATTCGTCTCATGTTCGTTTCGAGAATTGAAGTGACGGCTCGTCTCATTTACTCCTGCACTGATTCATAAAAACATCAACAGCTGCCCAACTCTAGTTTTTTAACAATGGCAGCTGTGTTGTAATTAATCTTGTATACAGTTATGTCTGATGGTTTGGTGGACGGTATTGAAATAAATTGCTCGTTTGTCATCGTGCTGATTTGCAACAATAATGTTGGACTCTGTTCAACACAGTGAGTCTTCTTACGTTCACCTCAGTGCACCCCGCGCATCAGCCTGAAGGCTACACTTGCATCGGGGGTAATTAATCTCCCCGGTTTTTGGCCAGGTTGTGATTGTGTACGGACTGAATTCAGGTCGGAACACCAGGCTCACGACAGTTCTGTCCTTGGCTTAACTAAATTCAGTTTACAGCACATATAGGCAAGCAATTTATATCAATTTCATCCTGTATGACTGCATAAAGAATCCAATTACATCGCAGCTGCCATTGTTCATCAGATGTAGGGGCGCTGGGCAACTGCTGAAGTGCTTTTATTATTATTATTTTGATTTTTTTTTGGTCCCCTCCCCCCTCCTTGGGCCCAGTGCATGGTGGAGCACTGCGGCTCTGTGACTGTTGAAGTTCTGGGGCTCTGTGATTGGTGGAGCTCTGGAGCTTGATGATTAGTCGATCCCTGAGGCATTGTGATGCATAGAGCTCTGGGGCACTGTGATTGGAGGACCCCTTAGACACTGTGATTGGTGGAGTTCTGGGGAATTATGATTGTTGGAGTTTTGGGGCACTGTGATTGGTTGAGCTCCAGAGCTCCATGATTGGTTGACTCTTAAGGCACTGTGATTGGTGGAGTTCTGGGGAATTGTGATTGGTGGATCTCTGGGGCACTGTGATTGGTGGAGCTTTGGGGCTCTCTTTTTCGATGTTTCTCACTGGCCTTTTGGTCTCGCCCGCAGGGGTAGTGGCCAATCCCATGGTCCAGCAGCCGGTCATGTCGGGGGGGCTGGGGTCAGGCTCATCCATCACCTTCCCTGAACACCGGGAGGACCCGCACCATGCCATGGCAGCCAACGCTGGAGGATTGTGGGGCTTCATCAAGGTGTGTGTTTTTGGGGGTGGGGGAGGTGGTGGTGGCGTCTGTGTGTAACTGATCTAACCCAAAACCTGCCATGGAAAATCAGAAAGGGACTCTCTACCCCAGTAAACTCTTCAGTGACCTGTATTTGCTGTTTGGTACCAGTGCTCAGCCAGGAGGGGTGTTAGGAATTCAGTGTCTGGTTAGACCATAGGTGGAGGAAACCCAAGGCAGAATTATTCGCCCCTGACCCCGGGATGATGCTCCCGATCATAAAGCTGGGGTTTTCAGTGGTAAGGTGTGCACATATGAGATTGTTTGCACATGTCGGTGTCTGTATGGTTGTGTGTGTGTGTGTGTGTGTGTGTGTGTGTGTGTGTGTGTGTGTGTGTGTGGGCCCATGTGCATGCTCATATGTGCTTTGTGCGCTTTTACGTGTATGCCTATTGCCTACATTGTACTTGCTTTGTGAGGATGTGTGGAGGTTTTCTTGTGTGTGTGTGTGTGTGTGTGTGTGTGTGTGTGTAGGTTTATGTATGTTTGCAGGGGTGTGTTTCGTGATCAGATGAGCCTTGGTTTGTCTTGGCATCCATGGCTGCTGTGATGGATGAGGTCACTGTCCTGCTTCATTCTCATTGGTTAGGGTGTGGCGGGGAACCCCATGGTGAAGACTGTCCTGGATAAAACGAAGCACTCTGTCGAGTCCATGATCACCACACTGGACCCGGGGATGGCGCCCTACATCAGTGAGTAACCGCAGGCCTCAATAAGGCCCACGTCACCTACAGCTCGCTCCTGAAACAGCTCCATTTTAACTACAGCTCACGCCTGTATCAGGGCCTTATAAACCACCACTCACTTTTACAGCATATCAGGTCCATTTCAAGCCACAAATCAGTCACATGTCAGGCCCAACTCTGCTTCAACTCAGTCCTGTATCAGGGCCTTATAAACCACAGCTCATTCTCGCATTAGGTCAGTTTTGGCTGCCCAGTCCTGTTACAGGCCAATTTCAGCCGAAAATTCATCCAGGTGCGTCTCTCAGCTGCAGCTCTGTCCTACATCCCTCACTGCTGCTAATCAGTCGTACACTTATTGCCCATAAACCATGACTGTGTCTTTTAATTGCAATGTCCTGACCTCAACTCTGGTCTGTATGAGATTCTTTAATCCACAACTTAGTCCTGCACAAGGTTCGTAAAAATAACAATGTGGTGTATATCTGGTCTTGTGAACCATGTCCATGGTTAAATGCTTTACTTAACCAGGAAACTAATTTGGCACATTGACTTTATTATGGAGCATATGAAAGATGTGAATGAAAAATAAAGCTTGGTGTAATACTATGATTTTTTTTTTTTTTTTTTTTCAAATATTAGTAACTGCACAGTGATGCTGGTTGCATGATTGTGTTCCAGGAGGAATAGGCTTAATGTGCCTTGTCGTTGTTTCCAAAATATTTTCAGACCGATGAAACCTTTGGCTCTAATATCTGTCTGTCACATCGATCCAATTTGGGAAAGAGCAGGGAAGGATATGAGGAGTGGCGATTCTGTGCATGAAATGCTGACAGCAGGATGGTGGACTGTCATTAGCGTTAGCAGTGAGTGGTGGCTTATGGGAAGGGAAAGGGCCGTGTCATCAGCCTGTGTGCCCTGCTGTGCTGTCGCACACTAAAGTAGCGTCGGCTACCGACCGAGACACGAGCTGGGGATTTATTGGGAGGACACTGCTGTAAAACCTGTCAGAAGGGATTTTTGCTAATGGCTGCGTTAAAACGTGACAGTGTGAGATTTATGGGCCGCTGTAACTCCGTTTGTGTGTGTGTGTGTGTGTGTGTGTGTGTGTGTGTGTGTGTGTGTGTGTGTGTGTGTGTGTGTGTGTGTGTGTGTGTGTGTGTGTGGGGGTGTGGGGGTGTGTGTGTGTGTGTGTGTGTGTGTGTGTGTGTACACTTTTACTTCCCAGAGTCGGGTGGGGATCTGGACATCATCGTCACATCTGATAAAGAGGTGAAGGTTGGGGCCGTGCGAGATGCCTTCCAGGAAGTGTTTGGCCTCGCCATGGTAACCGGGGAGGCGGGCCAATCAAACATCGCCCCTCAGCCTGTTGGTTATGCTGCCGGACTGAAGGTGAGATCCCCCCCTGCTTTCAAAAATAAGGAGATGCTGTGCTCTTGTGCTTGAGTTTTCTCAGAACGTCAATATCGCGTAATATTGATATTCGCCCAAACCATTTCAATTATAGAAGCAAATTGCTTATTCAGTCAGTTTTAGCATTATCTTCACAATTTTTTCTCCAGCCACTGTTCCCTAATGTTTTGGGATGTTTATTTTTATTTCTTTATTTTTTTAAGACCCATGTTTGCTCAGGGGGCATTCAGGCTCCGTGTGAACTCTCGTACTCCATGAAGGAGTCTGTGGCAGTCTTCAGTGAAACGCTCCGTACTAATAAAAGGGAATTGATCGGCGTACCATTGGATAACGAGCTACTGCATTATCATCCTCCTGCTGCTTGAATTGCTAATTGGCTCCTGAGAGCGAGAAAAAGCCGTCGCCTGCAGCACATCTCCTCTGATCTTCGCTGCGTAGAGTCGTTAAATAATCCTGCGATAAGATGGGGGGTGTGGACAGCACAAGGCAGAGGACAGGTCGTAGGTCACCTGAAGGCATTGTGCTGTCAGTAGGTTTTTGGACAGTCACCGTGTTTAAAAGTTAGCGCTAATGCTGATGAATATCTCCAGATGAAAGACTCCAATCTTACTTGCATTTCAGTTGACTGGAGTACAGAGTACAGTAATACAAAAACATTGAGTCACTGCACTGATGCTCTGAATTCTGTCACTGCAAGTCACATTTGTCTTGAGCATAATTTACTATGCCATCATCACACATACTGGGGAGATATCATCGGAAAATAAATTTAATTAGTGATAAAACAAGCAGTTGCCCAATCAGTGGGATGCTTTCTTCTTTCGTTCTGAAATAAATCTTAACTTTGTGCAGACTGATTTAACCTTCTGCATAAATTACTGGTAAATTAAAGTCCCTGGTCTTTTCCCTGGATGCTGGCAAACTGGCTTGGCTCTGGTCCCACCACGGATATATTATCAATATTTATGCAGGGAAGCCATTGTGTGTGATTCAGTTCTGGCGCGATGACCTTAAGTGACGCTTTGCTCAGTTAGGTGTCCGATGTTGGACGTTAATATTTACAGAAAGCTGCTACTTGAAATGGACCCTGTTTTTTCTTGTATGAAAATAAACATTTAACCAGGACCATTAGAAACACACTCTTTACCACCATCTTGAGATCATAATTGGTGTCGGGGGTGTGTGAATTTTTGGTGGGTGGTGTTGAGTGTTTGTTAGTGGTGTGGATTTAGGGGTGGGCTGGATAGAGTTTTGGTGGAGGGTGTAGAGTATTTGTTTAGGGGTGGGTGGTGTAGAGTTTTTGTGGAGAGTGTAGAGTAGGAATGCACCGAAATGAGAATTTTTGGCCGAAACTTAAAACCGAAAATGAGAAACTCTTGGCCGAAAACTGAAACACCGAAAGAAATTATCACGCCAAGTTTTAGCACCATGCCATTCATGACGATGGCTGTGCACTTATCTAACTAAAGTCCAGGCATTGCAATTGCATAAATTAATATTCATGCTTCAATTAATTAATCAATTACAAAATTATGAATATATTTATTTAGCACTGACATTCCAACAAGGCACAATGTAAAAAAAATAAAAATAAAAATAAAATTATAAATAAAATGTTTTAGGCCTACTTGGCCCCACTCATGAATAACCTGCAGCCTATAACTGACTGGCCTATGACTGGCAGCTAAAAAATTGTAAAATTAAATATGTCACGGGACAACACAGCAGCCCACTGATTGGTCAGAGAGAATCTTCTGCGAAAGACAACTCGCTTCCGTATTAGCTTGGAAACTGGCTTCACTTGCCTTCATTCAAGCAGGTCTTCAAATTGTGTTTTTGAAACGCGTGTTATTTTAGGCAGCTTGATAAATATTTCGGTGAACAAACGCAATCTTTTTGACGGGTAAGGCGCAGTATTATACTGTGCGCTGAATTCCCTTTCAAACAAGGTTGCGTTTGTTCACCGATGCTGCTGCATTTATGAAATGCGTTTCTTTGCCTGTGACACCTGTTCGTAGCAAAATTAGAAGCAACGATGTTCCTCTAATTCCCCTCGAAAGTTATTAGCCTATGCTGCCTCTATTTTACGAAAATTGCGTGGAAAATAACTTCACTGGTGCTGATTAAGCATTTTGTTCTCAGGAAAGGGAAAGGTATCACAGATGAGATGACGCATCGTAGAGCGATAAATTCTAACACTGCCATCTCCCGCGATTTGGGCATTTGTTAAATGTTTTGCCTTCAATTTCAAACTTAATTGTTTATGAAGCCTGAATGTCAAGCTAATAAACAATAATTGTTTTGTCATGTGTGTTATTAGCTTCTTTATTACGAAGAAAAAAAGGTAAATTAACGTCCTCGGTGGTTGGTGATTCCAGATTTTTTTTTCCAGGAGTTGTGGTCGCATTATGGAATACTGATGGTACGCAAATGCCCTGAGAATATATAGCCTTTTGTCTGTGAATACTCCATGCCTTTTACGGATATCATTGCTTTGCGTTCATAGGTGATGCGTTATTTAATGAGCAACCGAATCGGACACAACACCAGCTGCTACCCTATGCATCAGGACAGTGTCAAACAGAAATTACAATTAAGCACTCGCGGACTTAAATGCCATAACGTGGTGACGGTGGTGCGCGTCCCCTGTATTAAATACGTAAATATTTAATTAACAAAATCGATGAAAGAAAAGTCCGGGCAGGCGCGTGCTGTTTTTGCTTGTGTCATCACAACATCCTGTTTCAGCCTTATTATTTCGGTCGAAATAAGTCTTTCGGTCGAAAACCGAAAATGAATTTTTTTTTTTTTTTTGCCATTTTCGGTCGAAAATTTTCGGTGGTCGAAAATTCTGTGGATCTTTAGTGTAAAGTGTTTTTAGGGGTGGGGTGTGTGGAGTTTTAGTGGAGGGTGTACAGTGTTTTTTAATGGTGTTGATTTTTGGGTGGGGTGTGTACAGTTTTGGTGGAGGATGTAGAGTGTTGGTCAGTGGTGTTGATTTAGGGTTGGATGGATGTGGTTTGGTCTTGGGGGGTGTAGAGTGTTGGTCAGTGGTGGTGGTGTTTTAGGGTTGGGTCGATATAAATGTCAGGTTTGAGGGGATGTTGTTCTCTTTAATTCTTCTGTCCCCTCACACACAGGGCGCTAAGGAGCGTATCGACAGTCTGAGGCGGACTGGTGTGATTCACGAGAAACAGCCTGTCGTCTCTGTGGAGAACTTCATCGCCGAGCTCGTCCCTGAGAAGTGCGTACGTCCGTCTGCGAGCATGCGTGTTTGTGTCGGTCTGTGTGCGGGTCATTCCATATAAAATCACCCAAGCTCCCATCTTGATGGTCTCAGAAATGCTTCATTTGGTAATATTTTGTTGCGTGTGATGAGCAAATTAAATTGCAGATGGTTTCAAGTTGATATCTCGTTCCGTTCTCATTTTATTGGCCCCCGAAAAAGGGGGCGTGGCCCACGTTAACCCTCTGGTCACAGTTTGTGACCATTTTCAAAGGGTTATCACCAATTAACTAATAAGGATACAAATTTCATTCTTTCAGGATATGTTTATTCTGTTTAATAGTCCGCAACAAACCTTTTAAAAGAGTGATTAACCCTTTGAGTGCTTTGCAAATAACCCCAAAACATTTACATTTGGTGCCAAACATGTCGATTTCAAATGAAATATGCAAGTATCCTTAGAATGTCCCCTTTGCCATTTACATTGTTGATAGTATACTGTGAACAAACTGTGACCAGAGGGTTAACGTGGGCCACGCCCCCTTTTTTGGGGGCCCATAAAATGAGAACAACGGAATATCAACTTAAAACCACCTGCAATTTAGTTTGCTCATCACAGGCAATAAAATATGACCAAATGAAGCATTTCTGAGACCATCAAGATGGGAGCTTGGGTGATTTTCTATGGAATGACCCGTGCGCATCCTGGATTTGAATTTCTTTTGTCATGGTGCGAAATAGTTTTTCATATTTGACGAAGTTAGTCTGGTGTTCTGGAACAAATGACATCATCCCCAAAAGTTTCGACTCGACTCATCTGTCTCTTTGAGTTGGATCACATGCACAAGACATTATCAACAGAGCACAGAAAATCGTTTGAGTCAAAAAGGAATTATGTTTGACCGGGGTCGTGTGTGCGTGTTAATTGGATTCTTCCAAGCCACTTGCAGTGAATGTGTGATCAATAAAATCCCCATCCTCTAAACCACCCTTCACCGAGAACACACGGGGCAGTGATCGATAGTAATAGCCCCTTTGCGCAGAAATCTCCCCCGTGTGCCTGGGGCAGGGTGGTGCACAGACCAACTCTCTGTTCTTCACACACAATCCATTTCAGCTCTCCGTCTGAACTCTTCCCGAAGTGAAGGCTGTGAGAAGCTGCTGCTTCACGGTCACGATGACTGATGCTTTCGTTTGAGACGAAGCGTGTGGGTTGGGGGTGAGGATGGGGGCGCTAGCCATTGTGTTTATTACCGCCCATCGATTAGACACATGTTATTGAAAGGTCTTTCCTTCGCCCTTCAAACGGGCAAAAATAATGACATGCATAATTCCTTCTGGAATTTAGCGAAAAAATTATTGAAAATTCCATGATGCTCATACAATAATCAGGCAGCAGTTAAGTGTGTTAGTTTTTACTGATTGGAAAAGTCGTTCTCAAAAAGCACGCAGTAATTGTACTTTAACCCTAACAGCGCTAAATGCCGCTATTGTTGCTCAATGATGTAAGATATCAAAATCAAAGCTGTTGAAAACCTACCATGTGGTGACTTGTTTTTTAAAAGAGCTCCCAGCTCTTTTCACAAGTTGCCATATGACAGGTTTTCAACAGCACAAGATGATTCCATTTATATTTTTTGAAAATTTATTTCAGTGCTCTAAGGGTTAACATGCCCCTCGAAGGATCACATGAGATCGCACTGTTTCCATGCTGATATGTTGAGATAAAAAGAATCCACGTGTGAAATGTACCCATTGATGCAGTCTTATACTACATGTGTTGAGGGCTCTCAAAAATGATGCACCGAGCAGCAGATGCTTTGGTTGAGTATTTATTCTTTGACGCAATCATGCTTGACTGGTAACTAAGAATGAGGGAACGCATAATGGCATTGTCAGTAAAAAAGGTAAGTAGTGATTGAATTTGACAAAATATATCTACTCCAGGAAGTTTATACAAAGAGACTGTTAGAATATAGAATTATTTACAACAATTATTTACAGCTATGACATGACTATGGCATAACACATTGTAGACAAACCAAACCGCAATAGTCTGTGTTTACAGAAAAAATCTAATTCAAAATGATTCAAACATACAACAAGTATTTGCCACTTATGTGTCTTAGTCCCCCACCAGGAAATGGCAAATCGTGTCAAAATGAACAGTGTCTCAGTGTGACCTTGAGAGTGACGCGAAGGTCACCAAAATCTACTGGCGCCGGGGCACCAGCCTAATACATGTTGACATGAAATTTGAAGGAAATCCGTCAATTTGTTCTTGAGATATCTCGCTGACAAGGATTCGGGACGTTCGCACGTACGGACGGACGGTGGTGAATACTATGTCCCGCCGCTTCGCTCATTGGCGCGGCGGGGGACAATAATAGCTACTCACCTGACATACTCATAAGAAATGTTTGGAGTTTCCACCCATCCCAAAGCTCTGAAGCTCAGGAGTACTGGTCTCAATTACAGCAAACTAAAAACAATTTGTGCTTGTTCATTCTCCTGAACATTTACATACATCACTCATCGTATGCAACTTGGACACTAGCAATTTAATTCTTATATAAGCTTGAGAAAGAGGAAACGCATACTTTAACTGACACTAATTATCACATGACAAAGGGTGAGAACTTCATCTCAACACAACTTTAATCTTCGTTTGTCCAGAGCACCTCATTACATTTCCAGGGCAAAATGTCTAAACTCCCTAAAGAAACTCACCAACATCGCCCTCCACTGTTCATAAAATAGTTAAGAAGCATAAACTTACACGTGAGCTGCTGATATGTTGCAGAAAACCCTCGATGGACGCAGATATAAAAAATAACTGAGATCCTAGACTCACCTTCCCAAATAGATCACAAACAGGAAGTAGTATTCCCAGGATGTCCTACACACAGGAAGTTTCTCACACGCCCTCTAGGGCCTACAGGAGAAACTGCCCTCTGATGGAAACTTTAGAAACCGAAGTAGATACCATGGTGCAGCATCTGGCATAATTCTACCATTGGGTAATCCATGTAACCGTCGATAACAACATGGCTTTCATTGTTCAGGAAGGATATCGTATGCGCACAGAGCTGTGCGACGTCTTAATTCTTCCTCTGGTCAGTCACTTACATTAATGTAATGCTGGGTGTGACAGTGTTAAAGTGGGATGGATCTCCTGATTTATTGAGGCTGTAGTTATCAGCGCAAGTCAGAATGGAACAATTTATCTCCGTCATTTAGGGCGCAGTAAATCCAGTTTGTGAGATTTCGTAGTGTCCTGTGCATTCACAGGTGATTTATGCGCATTTCCTCTGATGCTGTGCTAATGTAATTCCCTTAGAAGCCCAATGAATCTATTTTTGCTGTTTACGAGATGTAAAGGAATCATTTGACACGTCCTATTAGAACAGATAAGCTCAGAGGAGCAGCAGTGTTTTCTTAAATGATTTCGCTTTGCATTATGTGCGTGTCATTTTGCCACAATTATGCATCTCTCTGATTTTTTTATGCCCCCGGAATCGAAGATTCGGGGGCATATAGTTTTTCAGCTGTCCGTCTGCCTGTCTGTCCGTCTGTTTGTGTGCAGCGGGGGGGGAAAAAACGTAAACCTGCAATACTTTAACCTGCCGCCGGGGGCATCAGTGTTCCACGAACACAGCTTGTTAAATTGGTCTTTATTGGAATGTTTCCTATCCAGTTTGTGTTTTTGTTATGGGAACCTAAATGTGTGGTACTTTTTACTCAAATCCATTTTGTGATGGGATCACGCTTAGCAATCCATCCTGCCCAGTCCCTTTGGCGCTCTCGCTGGCACCAGGCCCTCCTTCAAACCCAGCCTTCACTTCGATGTCATCCACCACCTGTGAAGTTTGGTGACTGCATTGAGGGCAATTATGATGTTACCATGGTGACAAAATCTGTCCACTGACAGACAGACAGACATCTTGTGTGTTGCACAAGAGAAAGATCTGGGAGTGATTGTTGACCAAACCCTCACTGGCTCTAGCCATTGTGCCATAGCAGTAAAAAAAAAAGCCAATCGGATGCTGGGATACATTGCCAAAAGTACAAATCTAAGGAGGTTCTTTTGTACAACACGTTCGTTAGACCACATCTGGAGTATTGTGTACAGTTCTGGGGACCATACTTTAAGAGAGATATAGAGGCTCTAGAAAAAGTTCAGAGAAGAGCCACCAAGCTTATTCCAGGTATAAAAGATGAAAGCTACGAGAAGAGGCTGAAGATCCTTAATCTCTTTGGTCTTAGGAAAAGGAGACTCAGGGGTGATTTGATTGAGGTCTTTAAATATGTTAAAGGGATTAACAAAGTGAATCATGTAGGATTCCTTCGACCAAGTGTTGTGAGTAGAACTCGGGGTCTCAAATGGAAGTTGACCAAAGGTAAATTTAGCACTGATATTCGGAAATATTTCTTCACCCAAAGAGTAATTTCGATGTGGAACAGCTTACCTGACCATATTGTTGAGGCAGAGACCTTGGGGGTTTTCAAGAGCAGGCTTGACCTAAAGCTGGATACCATTGAGTCACTGAGTATCTGAAGGGATATATTGATATATTCACAATAGTATAAAGAAACTGACGAGCTTAGTTGGGCTGAACGGCCTGTTCTTGCCATTCATGTTCTGTTATGTTATAATCACCTGAAAAAGTGCTGAAAACCACAGTTCCCACTGCAATAGCTGTGTCCTGGACAGCATTTTGCCATGGTACACACACACACACTCACAAGGTGAAAACTGTACCAGCCGATGCTGTCACAGCCGGTTACTATCTGGGACACTAATGGGAAATTCAGTCCCTGTATCTGGGGTCTGTCGGATTCACACGCTGGCAGAGCCCTATAAACTGCCAGCTTGTTTTTTGACCCACCTCATACACTTTGATGACCCACTTTGAGTCCCAAGCAGTAGTTAATGAAACCCTGTGCTGGTGTGATAGATGTCCGCAGTGTTTCAAATCCACCCGAAGCACTTCAGCAGAAGCAGGGCTGTTGTGCGAACTGAGAGCTTCTCTGCCTCGGCTGAGTGTAGGAGCAGCCTGCAGCGAGGAGTGTACTGCCTCTGCCTAATGGTGCATTTCTGCTGAAAGGGTTAAACATGGGTTTAAGATGACCGGTCTCCCGGTCTCATCCTCTTCTCTCCTCCCCCTCTCTCCCTCCCCCTCTGTTTCTCTCTCTCTCTCTCTCTCTCCCTCCCCCCCTCTCTCTCTCTCTCTCTCTCCCTCCCCCCCCCCCCCTCTCTCTCTCTCTCTCTCCCTCCCCCCCCCCCCCCTCTCTCTCTCTCTCTCTCCCTCCCTCTCGCAGGTGGTTTGATGTGGGCTGTTTAATCCTGGAAGATCCTGGAAATGGGATCCGCATTGAGAACTTCACACAGGCCACGCCTGTGGCTCTGGAGCTCGTGCAGCAGGTCAGTGGTGCTACAGCCTCCAACACGTGCTAATGCACCGCGCGCACACCAAAGCCCTGAACACAGGCTAATGCACCGCACGCACACCAAAGCCCTGAACACAGGCTAATGCACCGCACGCACACCAAAGCCCTGAACACAGGCTAATGCACCGCACGCACACCAAAGCCCTGAACACAGGCTAATGCACCGCACGCACACCAAAGCCCTGAACACAGGCTAATGCACCGCACGCACACCAAAGCCCTGAACACAGGCTAATGCACCGCACGCACACCAAAGCCCTGAACACAGGCTAATGCACCGCACGCACACCAAAGCCCTGAACACAGGCTAATGCACCGCGCGCACACCAAAGCCCTGAACACAGGCTAATGCACCGCACGCACACCAAAGCCCTGAACACAGGCTAATGCACCGCACGCACACCAAAGCCCTGAACACAGGCTAATGCACCGCACGCACACCAAAGCCCTGAACACAGGCTAATGCACCGCACGCACACCAAAGCCCTGAACACAGGCTAATGCACCGCGCGCACACCATAGCCCTGAACACGGGCTAATGCACCGCACGCACACCAAAGCCCTGAACACAGGCTAATGCACCGCACGCACACCAAAGCCCTGAACACAGGCTAATGCACCGCGCGCACACCAAAGCCCTGAACACAGGCTAATGCACCGCGTGCACACCAAAGCCCTGAACACAGGCTAATGCACCGCACGCACACCAAAGCCCTGAACACAGGCTAATGCACCGCACGCACACCAAAGCCCTGAACACAGGCTAATGCACCGCACGCACACCAAAGCCCTGAACACAGGCTAATGCACCGCACGCACACCAAAGCCCAGAACACGTGCTAATGCACCGCGCGCACACCAAAGCCCTGAACACAGGCTAATGCACCGCGCGCACACCAAAGCCCTGAACACAGGCTAATGCACCGCACGCACACCAAAGCCCTGAACACAGGCTAATGCACCGCGCGCACACCAAAGCCCTGAACACAGGCTAATGCACCGCGCGCACACCAAAGCCCTGAACACAGGCTAATGCACCGCACGCACACCAAAGCCCTGAACACAGGCTAATGCACCGCACGCACACCAAAGCCCTGAACACAGGCTAATGCACCGCACGCACACCAAAGCCCAGAACACGTGCTAATGCACCGCGCGCACACCAAAGCCCTGAACACAGGCTAATGCACCGCGCGCACACCAAAGCCCTGAACACAGGCTAATGCACCGCACGCACACCAAAGCCCTGAACACGGGCTAATGCACAGCACGCACACCAAAGCCCTGAACACAGGCTAATGCACCGCACGCACACCAAAGGCCTGAACACAGGCTAATGCACCGCACGCACACCAAAGGCCTGAACACAGGCTAATGCACAGCACGCACACCAAAGGCCTGAACACGGGCTAATGCACAGCACGCACACCAAAGGCCTGAACACGGGCTAATGCACCGCGCGCGCACCAAAGCCCAGAACACGGGCTAATGCACAGCACGCACACCAAAGCCCTGAACACAGGCTAATGCACCGCACGCACACCAAAGCCCTGAACACAGGCTAATGCACAGCACGCACACCAAAGCCCTGAACACAGGCTAATGCACCGCACGCACACCAAAGCCCTGAACACGGGCTAATGCACAGCACGCACACCAAAGCCCTGAACACAGGCTAATGCACCGCACGCACACCAAAGCCCTGAACACAGGCTAATGCACAGCACGCACACCAAAGCCCTGAACACAGGCTAATGCACCGCACGCACACCAAAGCCCTGAACACAGGCTAATGCACCGCGCGCACACCAAAGCCCTGAACACAGGCTAATGCACCGCGCGCACACCATAGCCCTGAACACGGGCTAATGCACCGCACGCACATCACAGCCCTGAACACGGGCTAATGCACCGCGCGCTCACCAAAGCCCAGAACTCGGGCTAATGCACCGCGCGCACACCAAAGCCCAGAACTCGGGCTAATGCACCGCACGCGCACCAAAGCCCAGAACTCGGGCTAATGCACACCACGCGCACCAAAGCCCTGAACACGGGCTAATGCACCGCACGCGCACCAAAGCCCTGAACACGGGCTAATGCACAGCGCGCGCACCAAAGCCCAGAACTCGGGCTAATGCACCGCGCGCACACCAAAGCCCAGAACTCGGGCTAATGCACCGCGCGCACACCAAAGCCCAGAACTCGGGCTAATGCACCGCACGCACACCAAAGCCCAGGACTCGGGCTAATGCACCGCGCGCACACCAAAGCCCTGAACACGGGCTAATGCACCGCGTGCACACCAAAGCCCAGAACTCGGGCTAATGCACCGCGCGCACACCAAAGCCCAGAACTCGGGCTAATGCACCGCATGCGCACCAAAGCCCAGAACTCGGGCTAATGCACACCACGCGCACCAAAGCCCTGAACACGGGCTAATGCACCGCACGCACACCAAAGCCCAGAACTCGGGCTAATGCACCGCACGCGCACTAAAGCCCTGAACACGGGCTAATGCACAGCACGCGCACCAAAGCCCTGAACACGGGCTAATGCACCGCACGCGCACCAAAGCCCTGAACACGGGCTAATGCACCGCACGCGCACCAAAGCCCTGAACACGGGCTAATGCACAGCGCGCGCACCAAAGCCCAGAACTCGGGCTAATGCACCGCGCGCACACCAAAGCCCAGAACTCGGGCTAATGCACCGCGCGCACACCAAAGCCCAGAACTCGGGCTAATGCACCGCACGCACACCAAAGCCCAGGACTCGGGCTAATGCACCGCGCGCACACCAAAGCCCTGAACACGGGCTAATGCACCGCGTGCACACCAAAGCCCAGAACTCGGGCTAATGCACCGCGCGCACACCAAAGCCCAGAACTCGGGCTAATGCACCGCATGCGCACCAAAGCCCAGAACTCGGGCTAATGCACACCACGCGCACCAAAGCCCTGAACACGGGCTAATGCACCGCACGCACACCAAAGCCCAGAACTCGGGCTAATGCACCGCACGCGCACTAAAGCCCTGAACACGGGCTAATGCACAGCACGCGCACCAAAGCCCTGAACACGGGCTAATGCACCGCACGCGCACCAAAGCCCTGAACACGGGCTAATGCACCGCACGCGCACCAAAGCCCTGAACACGGGCTAATGCACCGCGCGCGCACCAAAGCCCAGAACACGGGCTAATGCACCGCGCGCGCACCAAAGCCCAGAACACGGGCAAATGCACAGCACGCGCACCAAAGCCCTGAACACGGGCTAATGCACCGCACGCACACCAAAGCCCTGAACACGGGCTAATGCACAGCACGCGCACCAAAGCCCTGAACACGGGCTAATGCACCGCACGCGCACCAAAGCCCAGAACTCGGGCTAATGCACCGCGCGCACACCAAAGCCCAGAACTCGGGCTAATGCACCGCGCGCACACCAAAGCCCAGAACTCAGGCTAATGCACCGCACGCACACCAAAGCCCTGAACACGGGCTAATGCACCGCACGCACACCAAAGCCCTGAACACGGGCTAATGCACCGCGCACACCAAAGCCCAGAACTCGGGCTAATGCACCGCGCGCACATCAAAGCCCAGAACTCGGGCTAATGCACCGCACGCGCACCAAAGCCCTGAACACGGGCTAATGCACACCACGCGCACCAAAGCCCTGAACACGGGCTAATGCACCGCACGCACACCAAAGCCCAGAACTCGGGCTAATGCACCGCACGCACACCAAAGCCCAGAACTCGGGCTAATGCACCGCACGCACACCAAAGCCCTGAACACGGGCTAATGCACCGCGCGCACACGAAAGCCCTGAACACGGGCTAATGCACCGCGCGCACACCAAAGCCCAGAACTCGGGCTAATGCACCGCGCGCACACCAAAGCCCAGAACTCGGGCTAATGCACCGCACGCGCACCAAAGCCCAGAACTCGGGCTAATGCACACCACGCGCACCAAAGCCCTGAACACGGGCTAATGCACCGCACGCACACCAAAGCCCAGAACTCGGGCTAATGCACCGCACGCGCACCAAAGCCCTGAACACGGGCTAATGCACAGCACGCGCACCAAAGCCCTGAACACGGGCTAATGCACCGCACGCGCACCAAAGCCCAGAACACGGGCTAATGCACCGCGCGCGCACCAAAGCCCAGAACGCGGGCTAATGCACCGCGCGCGCACCAAAGCCCAGAACACGGGCTAATGCACAGCACGCGCACCAAAGCCCTGAACACGGGCTAATGCACCGCGCGCACACCAAAGCCCTGAACACGGGCTAATGCACCGCGCGCACACCAAAGCCCAGAACTCGGGCTAATGCACCGCGCGCACACCAAAGCCCAGAACTCGGGCTAATGCACCGCACGCGCACCAAAGCCCAGAACTCGGGCTAATGCACACCACGCGCACCAAAGCCCTGAACACGGGCTAATGCACCGCACACGCACCAAAGCCCAGAACTCGGGCTAATGCACCGCACGCGCACCAAAGCCCTGAACACGGGCTAATGCACAGCACGCGCACCAAAGCCCTGAACACGGGCTAATGCACCGCACGCGCACCAAAGCCCAGAACTCGGGCTAATGCACCGCGCGCACACCAAAGCCCAGAACTCGGGCTAATGCACCGCGCCCGCACCAAAGCCCAGAACTCAGGCTAATGCACCGCACGCACACCAAAGCCCAGAACTCGGGCTAATGCACCGCACGCACACCAAAGCCCTGAACACGGGCTAATGCACCGCACGCACACCAAAGCCCTGAACACGGGCTAATGCACCGCACGCACACCAAAGCCCAGAACTCGGGCTAATGCACCGCGCGCACACCAAAGCCCTGAAAACAGGCTAATGCACAGCACGCACACCAAAGCCCTGAACACGGGCTAATGCACCGCGCGCACACCAAAGCCCTGAACACGGGCTAATGCACCGCGCGCACACCAAAGCCCTGAACACGGGCTAATGCACCGCGCGCACACCAAAGCCCTGAACACGGGCTAATGCACCGCGCGCACACCAAAGCCCTGAACACATGCTAATGTACCGCGCGCACATCAAAGCCCTGAACACGTGCTAATGCACCGCGCGCACACCAAAGCCCTGAACACGGGCTAATGCACCGCACGCACACCAAACTCCTGAACACGTGCTAACGCACCGCACGCACACCAAAGCCTTGAACACGTGCTAACACCCAGCACACACACCAAAGCACTGAACACTTGCTAACGCCCAGCACACGTGCTAACGCACTGCATACATGCTAAAGCCTCAAACATGTGCTAACGCCCAGCACACGTGCTAATGCCCAACACACAAGCTAATCTCTCAAAAAGGTACTGATGCTCAGCACACGAGCTAACGCCCAGCTCACACGCCAAAACCCCAGGCGCATTAAACCTCTGGACATGTGCTAATGCCCAGCACGCGCACTAAAGCCCCAAAAACCTTGTAAGGGTTTGTAGCACAATACCCATTATGCTGGCAAAAGCCCCAAACTCATTGTAAGGTGGCAAATACCTGCTAAACTTCCGTAAGGTCACTGCATCTCCACAAAAGTGACTACTTTAGCTTTGTCTTTAAAAACTGTCAATAGAAGTAAGTTGGGGTGGGGAATGGATTTATGAAGTCCTTCGATGTTTTACTTTAATGAAATTCAGCCCAACGAGCCTGTCGGGCATCTGAACTGGATCAGCACACGAAACGCAGCTGTGCTTTACTTCTCCGAGCATTTACTTTTCATACAAGCGCAGATCTCCTGGACTTATCCTTCAAAGGTGTGAAGTCATATGAATGTGCTGATTATGTGCCTAACTGAACTTTCCAATGCTGATATCACAATCACTGCTGGCATTCTGAGGCCATGGAAAGTTCTGGAATACGCTTTTGAATTTTTACTGGTTGACATTTCACAAGAAGTAGCCATCAAAGGGTGGAGGCAGTTACTGCTTGGCTCGTTTCTCTGCAAGTATTTTTATTATTTATTGATTGTTACTCCCCAACACATCCTGATTCTTGAACATGAAGATTAATTCCAGTTTCACACTCCTGTCGCTTGATGAAGTGTCTCTTTATTTGATTAGTTTCCTTTGTTGGAATTAGTGAATGCTTAGTTTGAGGAGCTCAAAGGAATCAGTTCGACAAAGTTTTTAAATAAATAAGCAACTACAGAGTCACGGAAGATTGGAGTCAGAGAATCTCGTACACATTCCTGAGCCTGGATTAATTAGACAGTTTCATTTGATTGAGCAATGCATTCGAGCTTCGTGCACTGCTTTTGAAAACAAACGGACGCACCTGGTTCACGTGATTCGATTGAATAGCGACGTGCATCGTCTGCCAAGTTGTCGCAACTCCGAATTTAAAAATATCCCCAGACTTGGACTCAATCTGGGAATTAAGCCATTTGAAGGCTCTCTGCGTCTGAGGAGGATGTCGGTATTTCATTTTAAAGCTCGGTTCAGCTGCTACCATTCGAGAGGCTTAAAAATATAGCTATGGCAGAATCCCAATGGACCATTTGACAGGCACAAATTAACTTACTCTGTCTGTAATGAATACAAGAGGATTTTCCATGAAAGCCTAGCAAAACTAGCAATTCAATTTGTTTCTTAAAAAAAGTATAAGCAATAGTATACATATTCAAGTACTTTGTGTGTGTAAAATTCCAAAGCCGTGTATAATAAATTGGATTTTGCATAGGAAACGCATACATCATGTATATCGTTAATTGCACAACTGACAAAAAAACCCCACTCTCCACACTTGCATCTCACCGATCGATGTTGCGAATATTTTGAAATTGGAAACCCTGTCTACTGTTAGCATGTAATTTTGAGCTTTTTCAATCAGCAGTTTGGTGTTCTATTCTGTTGCCGTTGTACTGGA
This sequence comes from Gymnothorax reevesii, assembly GCA_029721435.1. Lineage (NCBI taxonomy): Eukaryota > Metazoa > Chordata > Actinopteri > Anguilliformes > Muraenidae > Gymnothorax > Gymnothorax reevesii. The sequence continues at coordinate 14,059,149 of CM056583.1, read as the reverse complement.
GACCCAGAATTCGGGTGCAGACCGAGGATCAATTTCACAGACTCTGTAATCCCCCACCATGAAGTGGAAGGGGGGTTAGGAATGAGTGCTGTCCTGCATGTTCCTCCGTCTGTCGGCATGTCCGTTCATCCCTCTTCTTTCCCAGGCCAGAACTTCTCCACCTTTCATCATTTTTCATGGAATCTAATGTGTTCGTGCATCTTATAGTGCAGACGAGCCTCTTCATACTTTGGTTTGTGCTCTTGTCCATTTGTCCGTCCCTCCGTCACATTTCATTTTCAGGCCAGAATGCCAAAACCGCGGCAGGGGATCTGAGTGTATTATGGTTGTCGATGGTGAAGGTCTGGTTGGTTAACAATGAGGCGTAATGCAGCACAATTGGGAATATCCACATTGGGGCCAGTAAAGAGGCTGAGGGTTGAAAACCAAGCGGTGAGATTAGCGAACCAGGGAGCAGACGGAATCACGAGTTCTTAGTCAGCCATTATTGTATCCCCCGAACGAGCTCGGAGGATACTATGGATTTGCCCTCGTCACGCGTCCGCCGCATCCGCAGAGATTTTCTTGTGAACGCTCTACAGCCCACATAAGTGCACCGATTCTTTTCAAATTTTGCAGGGACATGTATTATGGTAAGTTCACGACACCTATTGATTTTGGGTACTCTGGGCCCAACTTGAGGGCCTTCGGGGATACATGTACTTGGTTGCCGAGCGCTCTAGTTGTAACCTGGAGTAACTTAATGGAGTAAGGACTAGGCAAACTCCTATATCATGGTCAAAAGGACTCCGGATCGGAAAATACCCCCAGAACACAGAGGGTTAGTAACACGGGGAAAAGCAAAAGACCTGCAAACTGAACGGGGAAACGGGGAGCTTTCAAAGTGAACGAATCAGGAGCGTAAACTCAAATCAGGTGCAGGGAGAACACAGAAGCAGGGCTGTGGGCGTGGTTACGAACAAGGGACTGATGAGAACTAATGAACAACAAGCAGGGGGAGTGCAGTCGTGAAACGAAAACAGACATGCGGGACAGAAACGGGTGCTGAGACGGCAAAGACCGCAAACGAGGCATAAATAATGAAAATGGTGGAAACAAAAAGGAAAAAATTACATAAACTGACAAAATTCTGACACTTGCTGAAATGAAAGTGGGGATGGTGTCTAGAATACAATGATTTCATGCATCTGCACTTACAAACCTGCCAGATGGCATCTGGACTGGTCTATTTTAATGTATTCAGCGTATATAATTAAACTGCTAGTGGACTGTAAAAAATGCCTTGATAAATTGCTCATTCTGCTGTCGTTATAATATATTCGTGATAATTTTACATATGTAATGGCGAATTATCATCTTTATTAATTCTCCTGTTCTGAAGATTAATTTAAAGAATGCCCGGAGCGATTATATTCATTCTGTAACTGCAACGCGCCAAGTGGAAAGAATATGCTCTCTATCTCTGTCATTAGCACCATTGAAATGCGCCTTATCTTTTAAAGTTTTTGAACAAAGCTCAGCAGAGGACGAGAAAGCTTTTTACTTTTGGGGCGGAAATTGAACTGGAAGCCATCAGGAATGCAAATATTACACTGAATTCCAATCTAACATTCCAGCTATTTTAATTGGAAATGTTATTGCTTTGATTGAATAATTCAGTCTTGTCGCACGATTGTTACTCGGAAAATGAAGGTTACGGGGCCTGAATGTGTGCTGTGTGCATATTCTGTGTTCTTGTGGGTTTCCACTGGGCTCTCCGGTTTTCTCCCACAGTTTGAAGTGTTGCGTCATGATGGCGTCTGTTGTTATGATGAGACGTAACAGCTGTCTGTCCTGAAATAAATGTTGCAGCCATCGCTGTATTTTAGTTTAATTTTTTAGCATTTTTCTGGAGTGTTCGTCACAGAGACGTCATGTGGAGCCCCAGAGGGAAAGATGCTCTGCTTTAGTCCCCAAAATGGCAACATAGTTGTTGTCTCCTGAGGCTAATCACTGTAGAGACTTCACACAGGTCAGTGTGCCTGTTGGCTCATTATGATGATTATGAAATGGAAACGATTGCATTCCTGACCGTCCCATCCGCAATCTCCCCCCGTTCTGCAGGCGCAGGGTCTGACCCCCCCGGATTACAACCTGCGCTGGTCTGGCCTGCTAGTCACTGTGGGCGAGGTGCTGGAGCGGACCTATCCCAACGTCAGCCGGACGGACTGGCACCTGGCCTTCACCGGGACGTCCCGTCGACAGATGATCCACAGCGCTGCCCGAGCCCTGGCCGGGATGTACAAACAACGACTTCCGGCCTCCAGGACTGCCTGAGAGGAGGGGCGGGGGTTTTTGTTTTGTTTTAAACCAATGTTGGCCATGGTGTGGGGAGGAGTGGAGGTCACATGACTGAGTCGAGAGTAAGGGAGGGGGCTGGTGGGGGGCGATGAGCGTCCAATCAGAATGCCCCTTTCCTTCCCCCATGTCCCCTGTTTGTAAGCCATGATGTGTACATTTTTTTCACCGTTGGCATTTTCTCTTTCTGTTTTTAAATGACATTTTGTAGGTAAATGAATCACCTGGAATCTAAAATATTCCAGGTGTGGAAAAAAAGTTTTCCTTAGTGTGCGGGCGATGGCTGCAAAAATCAAGGCCAAATCTGAAGCAATGAGGTCATTCCCAAATCTGTTCTTATCTCCTCTCCGTACTCTTCCTGATCCAAGAGCTGTTTCACCAGATGCCATGCAATCGCGGTTTTCATTTAAAAATGATTTTTAGGGGGAAAAGATGGAAGCCTTATGCCAAAAAATGAGTGAAATTTACTCTGAACTTTCAGGACAATGAGAAAGACCTGAATCTTTAAGTCAGCTCATTAAATGATTCTTTGTACCATTTCTAAGGAAACGTTCTGGTCCGGGAAGGTTTAGATGTCCGTGTGCTGGGTTCTGTGCCCCCGTAAACGATTTGGTCCGAGACAGCATCGTTGTCTCGATCATAGGTCAGTCACATCACGTAACATTTCATAAAAAGGCAGAGTAATGGTCTTTGACTGCCATTCATGAGCTTGTCAAGAAATGGAGTTAAATTGGAGCCAATTAACTAATTAACGCCCGAAGTTGGGATGAAGAACAAGAACCCGTACAGCAGTCATCACTTACCTCTTATTTACTTACTTACCTTTCCTTTGATGAGATCAATACATGTGTTCAGATGCCCTGAAATTTTTTCATGGAAACTTTGTCATGTATCTTGTTATCTGTTAGGGAGGCTTGAATTAAACAGCCATATTTCAAGGTTATCCAAACGAGTTATTTTCTGTAAGGGGCATGACGCCTTCATCAGTATCCAAGAGCAGACTATGCGGCGAGGTCTTGCACAATAAAGAGTACATGAAGGTCACGCATTTGAATTTTACCTCATCAGCAAATTATCGCCCGGGTTTCACTCGGAACCCCCCCCCCCCCTTGTGCTCTGATCGCCCATCTGTCCAGGCTGTAAAATGAGGCATACATGTGTACATCTGGCTTCCAAAATGCTCAGTTTCTCTCAGTATGCCTCGCGCAATTCTCCTTGTCCTGTGTAGTCCGAGAAGCTCAGTCGTGGAGTGTGTCAATCGCGCCGCTCATTGATTTCAAAGCTGAAGAACAGCTCCGGTGCCAGTGGCATAAACATTCGTAAATACTGTAGCTGGATGACTGAAAACTCCCATTAGCACACATTAATTTTATAACCCGTTTATTACATCTGGTAAAAGTGCTGAAAGATTTTATAACCTGTTAATATAAATTACCATTAGCACTGCTACTCCTGAAAAGGCTTTTCTTTTTCATGAAAAAGACGACTATAATCACAGAAATGTTCAGATTCAGCCATTCAGTGAAACTAGTAACTGTCATTACTAGCTTATAGCAACTTTTATATGCGTACCTTGATATTTCAACCTGCCAGAGTAATATCTGCCTTATAACGAGTTGTCCACGAGAATGTGACAAATGCTATACCTCTGGAGTTTCTAGCATGTTATGCAGCCTTGCGTCTATTTCACCAGTGGGTACGTGGGTAATGAAGGTCTCCTTGGAGCCGCTAAATGTGACGTGTTGCCGAGTCCGCTAATGACATGATCATTAAAATGGTGTCTGAAGCGCTAATCCCCCAGCGACTGCAGCACATAAGTACCGAAAGCAGAAGTTCAGCGTTTTTCTACTGTCATTAAGTGACAGAATGTCTCGAAGCAGAAACGAACGGTTGATTTTTGCTTGTATAATTCCCTCCTCGTACGCTGACGTGGTTTAGGATCAAGGTCAGAATTCCAGTTTCGGAAAGTTAAATTTCTCCTCGGTATCTCAATTCAACTGTCCAGGGCGATGTGATTGGTGGAATCAGCTGGCTGTGTTATTGGCTGGGACAGAGGCATCACATGACTTAAGAACATGACCCCTGGACTGTTAACCTCTCTCACAGGACTGAATAAGACCTGGGATCTCATTTATAAATGGTATGCCTGCACAGAAAAGATGCGTACGCCAATTTCAGATTTAGGAAAATAAACTTTACATGAAAAAACATGAAAAAGCTTATAAAGCGTATGCAATATTTGGGTTTGAAATCCATGCAAATTTTTATAAATAAGACTCCAAACCTTTAGACGGGATTAATGGTCCCTGATACAGGCCAGTGGTGAAGCTTTTGTGGAAATCCTCTGTAAGGTTGGACTTTGTAGGTTTTGATTTTTATATTTTTATTTTTACTCCACTATGTCATGTATTTTTGTCGGAATTTCTGCATAGATCGTTACCAGGACGGAATGTCCCTCGTTGCCTGATATGTTATTTCGCAACTCATGTTTCTGATCATTCTGCTGTTTTTAAAATCATGACCTTTTATATGGGAATTTATTAATCATTAGAATTTAGTAAATGTCGACCTGAGGTCTGGTTTTGGGGAATTGGGCAATGTAATTTGCTTTGACCGGACGGGTCCGAAAGAAACTGTGATTGAGTTAGTGGTTACTGTTGTTACCATGGTAATGCCTCCAGATTGTGTTGGCCGTGGGGACGACAGCGCCCCCCCTGTTATCCATCCTGCACCAGCAGTTCACCATGCGTCCTCGCTACTAAAGCAACTCCACTCTAAACAGTGCTCGCTCTTAAGGTACTCTCTGCTGTCAATCTTCTTTAAATAAATGGTATTTGAAAAAATAGCATGCCATGATGACATTGTCACATAACCCAATGAACAGAACTTACCCGACAGTTTTATAATTTTTTTTTTTGTTATAGCTGATTCTTTTTTTTCCTAAGGGACTTACAGTTGATTAGACTTATTCAGGGCCAGTCCTCAGTGGAGCATTCTGGGAATTTCGCCCTTACATACGGGCTCTGCATCAAAACTGATGTTATTCTGGCCCTCATTGAAATGCATACCACCGACCTCCCTGAACCCTCGTCTATTGAGCTAACCATTGGGCTAATGCCTGTCAGTTTCTGGCCAATGAAGTGCATCAATGGGTTTCGTTTATTTTTAAAACTGGGTAGTATCTGACACCCTGTCGAGATAAGCCTTTAGCTTCAGTCTCTCCCTCTGCTACGTGACTTGGTGAGCTGTTTCGCACGGTATCTGTGCTCTGCGGTGTAAAGTACTTTCAAGTGCGGATTAGGCATTCAAATGGGAGAGTTAGAGCAGTAGGGGTGACTGTGGCTGATTGGTGGGGAGCTCCACCTGAGGGGAATGACATTTATCTCCCCAGGAGAGAGTGACTTTATTCTGGGTCCTGCCAATCCCCCCGTCCTTTCATTTGTGATGATACTCCCTCTGTCCTTTTCAATGTGCCTTTTTCAGAGTAAAATTCAGTTTTTCTAACCTTTATCCAAAAGTGTGTCTGTCATTTTTTAATTGCCACCATCTTTGAAAACGGGCAGGAATGCTTGTTTGAAGGTCCTTTTTCTTTTTACGAATGTGCAAAGAAAAGTATTTTCTGAGTATTTTATGAACATAACCATATGCGCGCACACACCACTTTCAAAATGTTAGTCACTAAAGTGTTGTACAGCCATGCCTTTGGTCCCTAATTTATTTTGATACGAGCCAAAACCTCCCAGCCTGGAGTCTGAATGCAGTAATCTGAAGGATTTGTGTCTATAACGGAACAGGAACCATTATTTGCTCCATCATCCATCTGTGTACAACCATGGATTTTTACTTGAAGCAACTCTCCGTAAATTGTTTGAAGGGAGAGTGGCAGTATTCTCTGGATTTAAAACCAAGTATAAACTAAATTCCATGACCACAATGCAGCACCATCGCCTTAGTTCATGGCTGGAAGATGGATAATGGCTTGGTTGAGGTCTGATGTTTTTTGAGAGATTAAAGGCCCTATTATTCTCGTAAGACAGGTGTCTGTCAACATTATCTAATAAGCAAACCGAGGGAGTGGAAAAGTGTAGTCTAGCAGTGTCCTTTAACCTGTTTAATATGTTTAATGTCACCGATGCTGTCATTGGTTGTCTCATATTTTCTTTACCTGGATGGACTGAGAGGTCGGTGTGTGCTCTGGATAGGGAAAACCGATTCCACGATGTTACCTAAAAGATTGGATGATTATCAGGTAGATACATCATTACCATGGGAATGACAGCTTGTGCCGCAGATATAGTCTGACGCTTCATCAAAGTTCAAAAGCATCGGTGTTGTCCGACAGTTTTCTATAGGCATCTAGAGACACGTCTTGACTACAGAACGGCCTGATGACTGCTTTGGCTGCTGTGATCAGATCCCTGAGCTCAGCATGGCTGTGGGAGTAATGTCTGTGTTCTTTCACGTCCTTTATTCTTGATGAAAGCATGGACCGGTCAAAATTTGGGGGGATAGTGTCAATTTTTTGTGCTATATCGGTGTGTACTTGCCTTATTGGGACATTAGCCAGGGTTATCCATTGCATTGCAGTGTATATGGTATGTGTGTGTGTGTGTATGTGCACGCTTGTGCGTGTTTTGGCACGAATGACCTACCTTGGCAAAGCTCAATGTTTAACCAAGGCGAGGGGTATTTTACAAAGCAGAGATAGAAGTTGGATGGACAACTGTGCTGAGGATAACCTGGCTCTGTTGTATTCTCAGTCTTAATTCCTGCTTCTGAAAGGTAGGCGTTTTTACTTTTATTCAGCTAAGATGGTGCATCCACTGCCTTTTAACATTACTCACGGCCACTCACCTTTGGTTTGACCACATCAGTGGTTCACAAACTCAATCCTGGGCCCCCTGTGTGTGATGGTTTCTGTTCCAACTGCAATTGCGATGGTAAAATTTTAATAAGCTGTTAAATTGTCCTTATTAGATGCATGACATGATTAAGGCAGTTATTTACCCTGGAAATGGCCATATGTGCCTCGAAAAATGGAAGACCATTGAACATGGAACATCAAACTCGACAGTGAGAAAATCAGTGAGCTTCAAATTAGGTTATTAAATGCAGGTGTTAAGTTTTTTTTCCCCAGAATAATTTGCTTAAACTTAGAATAAACATGAAACTAAACAGTAAGACTTTAATGATGGTCACGATTTCACTAAATGGAGATTTGTTTGGTCAAAGTTAATTTTGTCTTTTTATTCAGTTGACTCTAGTATGTCACGATATGGATGCAATATTTTCTTCTCCATGGCATTTATTGACATTTGTCAAAATGTGGCTTGAGAATCAACAACTCTGAACATAAATGCACCCGGGGGGTATACGCCGAAGCTGGCTTTGTGACTAAGCCTGACTTTAAGCTAAAGTAAAACCCTGAGCAGCTCCTTTTACTTCAGTCCATGTCCCAGATTTGAAGAGGTTCCTGGTTTTACTAAGTACTGAAGTCGGGGTTAATCACTAAGCCAGCTTCGTAGTATATCCCCCTGATTAGTACAAATGAACTGCCAGATAAAATGATATGGTTTCAACCGTGGTTGGAACGAAAAACAGCAGACACAAGACCATGACGAAGTTCTGGAACCACTGGACCACAATAATGCTTCCAAATTTTGGAGGGGTCCTCAGCTGATTTATATCGGACCATTTATTGAGAAATGTTGCTGAAATAATGATCAGAACTTTTTTCCTTTTCTTTTCTTTTTTTTTTGAAAATACGACCAACGGCAGGCACATAGCTACAATTAGGGATTATGCGTGCAGAGCTTCCATTTGAGCGCCTCAACTGGCCATTGTTCCAGCGTGCGATAGCAACTCGTAGTTTTCTTCCGGAATATGAGGTCCCTACCAGCTGCTTGTTCTTAAGGTAAGTCTAAGCCGTTGTTTTTGTTTAATGCCATCTCTTCAACACTTCAGGGCCCATTAACAACTTTTTGCTTTCAGCAGAAATCTCAGCAACGAGTAATAAAACGCGCATAAATGCTGACTGTCTCGATCTCTACAGTTGATTCTGTCATAGCCTGAGTTGTTTACCTTTTCATTCGCACCAATTTAAGAAAATAGGTCCAAACCCCGCCTCTTAATGAGGTCTTCGAGAGGCCGGAAGCAACAGAGAAATAAAAAGTGAACCGAAGATTTACAGTTTAACGGAGCGATTCATCAGGTGGCAAGAATATACCCCGAAGGAGCGAGTGCAATCCGTTGAGGACGATCTAAGATAGACTAGGAGCTTTGTCATCGTTAGAATGCAAAACGTATGTTAAATTTTCGCAGAAACTGCTGCACCGTTTACTTAGTTCAGCGAGTCGGTGTGATGGGGTGCTGCTGGACTCTGGATAATAGCGAACAGTTGCTGTGGATGTGGTTGGCTGAATATACAAGCCATGGGAAAATATGCCAAATCCTAAAATTTATCCGTGTCTGCCGATAAGGGAGGATATTGAAATTATGAAAATATCCATTCCCCTCCCCTCCCTATCACACTTGGATCTTTTGCACGTATTGGGCTTTAGGCCAACGCAAGGGAATAAATTGGTTATTTAAATGCATCAGGCAGTTCCTGTGTGCATGAGTCGGAAGGCTGAAGAAATCAGCTGGGTCTTGATAGATAATGTGTCTGTGTATGACGTGTTTAAAAATAATGACCTCTGGAAAAATTACTGGTATAATCGTGAAATTATTTTTTAAATAGATCATCAAATCTTTGAGACCAAGCCATTTCAAACTACTTTTACTTTGAATTTCTTCTCTTTTACTGCGATAATTGGCCAACTGGAGCGGTGGCGGCGTTAGAACTGGAAATTGGGTGTCACAGAATATCCCTTTATAACAACAATTAGTCCTTGCTAATTCTCAATCATTGCCCTTTATTGACATGTTTTCCAATTATAGTAATAATCCATTGGCAATCAAAGACACAACTTCTCTCCCCATGTGATCTAACGGAGACAAAATAATGAAATAAACTTAAGTACAGAAAAATAATTTATTCATAAATAGGCCTAGGCTTTACGAAAGACAAACTACCCAAAACTTCCATGCTATCTTTTCTTCTCACCAGGTGATTTAATTGTGCTTCATGATTTTTTCAATTGTCAAAATGAAATAAAAGACCACTTGAAACGTCTTTATGCAATTTCATTGCTCCCAACCCCTGAGTAAATACAACCCTAATTCTGAAATAGTTGGGACAAAGTGCAAATTGTGAATAAAATCAAAATGCAATGACTTTCAAATCACACCAGCCAGTATTTTATTCACAATGGAACAGAGATATTATATAAGCAAATGTTGAAACTGACATTTACCATTTATCCACAAAATGAGCTCATTTCAAATTTGATGGCTGCTACAGGTCTCAAAAAAGTTGGAACAGGGGCCTGTTTACCATGGTGTAGCATCCCCTCTTTTTTTAACGCAGAGTGAACATGTCTGGGCATTGAGAAGACAAGTTTCTTGAGTTAAGCCATTGAAATTTGATCCCACTCTTGTTTAATACAGGCTTCTAGGTGCTGGAGGGTTTTGGGTCTCCTTTGACGGACTTTTCGTTTAATTATGCACCAAATGTTCTCAATCAGTAAAAGATCAGGACTGCAGGCAGGCCAGTTCAGCACACAACATAGTCAATTTTGTTCATTTGTTTTATTTTGGGGGAAAACAGCAAAAAAACTAATAACAAAATAAATCAAATGAACAAAATTGGCTAATTTGTTTTTTGAAGTACTAGGGAAGACCTACACAAAGCCATTTAAATTGTAACTCTATCTTACTTAGTTTTGGAGCCGTGATACAAAATACACCAATTTTGTAACTCCGTTACCGTGTGACCTGGCCCACTGGCCGTTTATGGATAAGATAGGACACCCCTGGGGTACACCATTCAACACATCTGTCCTAGTACTGAAAAATAGCACGGAGAAAAACTGAAACAGTCTGCCTTAGTAGGTTATGTTTCGCCGGTTAGGATGTGACCCACTGACAGCCAGACAATGAGAGTCCATTACTATTTGGTTGCTTTGGACATGGGCCTTGTGAAGACACATGAGCAGTGGATGACGGACCTTGAGGACCACCAAGCAGATCCAGGTATTTGAAGTCTTCAACCAGAAGCACTCCTGATGTGACTGATTAATAAGTTTTACTATGTGTACTTGAGGTGGAACACGGTCAGTAACTAGATGTGGCTGGTGATCCCAGAGGAGTGGGCCAGTTACCACTGGTCTACAGCCAAAGTTTTTTTTGGGGGGGGGAGCTTTTTTTTACCGTAGCCTAGCCGAGCTGATTCTTTTCCCTTAGAATAAATGAGTCCATCCCCACAGGCTTAAGTTTTAAGGCTTGTAATGACTCCTGTACACATAATTTTCTTCCTCTGTTTAATTTCTATTCGCAATATTTGCAGTGGTACAATTGGACGGATTTTTAAAGATCTGCATGACCCGTTAAAATGTCCGTCATGGGACTGCTGACATTATGCACGAACTGCGCGACAGACAGGTCTAAAAAAAAATTGCCTTGGAAACGCCCCTGGAAGCAGCGCCGTCTTCTCCCAACTGCTGATGGGCCGGCAGGAATCTCCAGGGGTGTTTTCGTGGAGAGGCGGAAAAAAACGGGAAGAGAAAGTACGTCTTGTGCAATATTTAATACTCAAACACGCAAAGTGGCACTTAATCCTTAAAAAAGCACAATGCAACAGCTGCTTTTCTTTTTCGTGTTCGTGCTGCTGAGTCGATGACTTATCGTTGCCCTCTAGATTCTGGGGGAAAAAGTGTTTTTCTGAGAGAGGAATAAAGTGGAGTGCGTATGTGTGTGTGCGTGTGTGTGTGTGTGTGTGCGTGTGTGCGTTTGTGTGTGCGTGCGTGTGTGTGTGTGTGTGTGTGTGTGTGTGCGTGTGTGTGTGGGGAGGAAGGACTGACTCCATTAGTGTTCATGTTCCCCATGCTATCAAGAAATGGCTCGATCTATACTCATTGTAGTTATTAATAGCTTTGTACTTGGAGGGAGAGCTTGTGTTCCAGGTCAAAGTGCTTATAGCTAATATGTTCGCTCCCTTGCTGAAAACAACGCTTGAAATATAACAGGTTAGATCTTCTGTTAACATAATCCTTCCCATTACAGGATCCTGTAGTGGAATTTCTGACTTCAGAATTAATTCCCTATGTTATTTAGCGTGGAGAAAGTGCAGGGCACAGAAATTATTTTTTCCCCTGGAGAGCAGTAGATGATATAGCACATGAAATATTGACATGTAAGCGGTCCCTTTGTGATCGAGTGAAAGACATGACATGTCACGCCAAGCATTAATCTTCACTACATCTGTCGCCTACCTGTGCAGTTCAGTTGTTATCACTCTTTTGAGTGTGTGACAGGTAGGTAACTTAACTTCTTTGTCGTCAATGTTGCGTATCTTTGGATTAAATAAGACCTGTACTCTACATTGGAGTGAAGAAGTATCCTGATTTTTATGTTTGCATATTTGTCAACCGTTTTGTTTGAATTCGAAAGTCAACAGAAGTGATGTCAACAAACTTTCATAGTGCACCTTTAAACGGAACCTCTCTGGCAATGTTAAATTGAAGAAAAGGAGCACTGATGCCAAGATCGAAAGAGATTCAAGAACAGATGAGAAACAAAGTCATTGACTTCTCAGTTTAGGAGTTACACAGCCATTTTAAAGCCGTTTTCACACCGGGCGTGAAACTAATTTTTTGCACGACAGATTACATTCTAAGTCAATGCAAAGACGGGAATGCACGTGTTTAGCGAGTAAAGGCTCTATAAAGTCTTTATGAGCAACACTCCATCTCAAGTCTAACCCAGGTATGTGGCCAAATTTCATTTTGGGCGGAGTTACCCCTTAACCCTCATCCTGCTGGTCACTGGTATATAGAGGATCCTCTCCCTTCGCCCTCTGTGCCAGTTGTTGATAAGCATTAGCCTCGAGGCAGGACTAGGGTTAAATTTGGGGGTATTTATGTCTGTAAAATTTGAACCATATAGGAATGTTAGCCGTGTTTATACATTGTTGGTTCCTCAATACTGAAGGACTTCACTGGAGGAATCAGCCCTAATCCTTTACCTCCGCCCATCATCCTCCAACTACTTGAAGGAAATGAATAGCAAGCTGTAGCAGGCAGGTTTGGAGAATTTGACGGTCCATTTTTGAAAATTTAATCCTCAAGATTCAGCTGGGCTATATTTGGAGCATTCCTGAATCACATTCTTACGCTTTCTCACTCATGGTTTTTTTTGGCCAATGTTTGAGAGGGGTGATATAAATCCCTTGAGCAGAACAGTGTCTTATCTTGGCGAGATTTAGGGGTCTGATACGGTCACCTTCAAAAATCAAGACTCTGTAGAACTTGGTAAAAGTGCTTTAGGTGGGGATTGAAGAGCAGTGAACTTGTTCACTTGTCCCCTCACTTTTACCAAACACTCGCATGTCCCCAACTTCACCTTATTTCTGTTTGGAAGGATGTGGCTGTGGGCGGATGGTTCTTGCTTGAGGTATCATTCTGTTTCCCTCAAACATTATGACTTAGAAATACATTAATCTTGTAGATATGGTGGTGGATATGTCCCCTAATACCTCACAAAAACAAGTCCTGGAAATTTACATTCATCAGAGTCATTCTGCTTGTTTAGCGGTGAGGAGATTGTAATGTCATTTTGCTGATTGAGGATCTGCAGTGCTCCGAGCACAAGAAAATCTTGCGCGCAAGTGCATCCATTAAATTCTCCTCATCGCTGAATTTAGGACAGGGTGCATTCGACCTTACCGCACTCAAGGTATGCTGACATTCTGTGGCTGTCAGTCAAGAACCACCCCTCCCCCACTGCTCTGGTTGCCTTGGTTACTCGCATCCTTCCTCTTCGTGTAAATCGAACCGCCATCTGCAGCTGTCAACAGGAGCCTCATTCCTCAATAAGTAATGATGTTTTTTATTAATTATTATTTTCCTTTAAATGTGAGTGGGCAGAGATGCAGTGAATCTGTCTCAGACGCCTTTTACCCACAGATAGGCCTACTTAATGCTCTCGAACCAAAAGCATAAATTCTTAAACATTTCTTCTAAACTGGGCTACTTTTTATTTTGGATAATGCACTAGCCTGCTTGTTCCCAAACTCGGTCCTGGGGCTCTCCTGTGTATGCAAATTTTTGTTTCAATCGCAATCGTTCAATTTTTATAAGCTGTTAATTTGTCCTTATTGGGTGCATTACACATTTATAGTACAAACCCTAATTCCAATGAAGTTGGGACATTGTGTAAAACATGAATAAAAACAAAATGCAATAATCTGCAAATCTCTTAAAGCCACATTTTATTCACAGTAGAACTTAGACAACATATCAGATGTTGAAAGTGAGACATTTTATCATTTCATGAAACATTTTAGCTCATTTTCAATTTGATGGCAGCAACACATCTCAAAAGAGATGGGTCAGGGCCCTGTTTACCTTTGTGTAGCATCCCCTCTTCTTTCAACAACAGTCTGTAAACATCTGGGAAGTGAGGAGACCAACTGCTGGAGTTTTGGAAGAGGAATGTTGTCCCACTCTTGTCTGATGTAGGATTCTAGCTGCTCAACAACCCTGGGTCTTCTAAGCCAGATTTTTCATTTTATGATGCACCAAATGTTTTCTATTGGTGAAAGGTATGGACTGCAGACAGACCATTTCAGCACTCGGACTTCTCTACAGCAAAGCCATACTGTTGTGATAGATGCAGTATTAGTGGGTTAGCATTGTCTTGCTGAACTATGCAAGGCCGTCCCAGAAAGAAACGTTGTTGTAAAACCTCTATACTTTTCAGCATTGATAATCCCTATCCAGGTGTGTAAGCTGCCCATGCCATAGGCACTAATGCAACCCCATACCATCAGATGCAGGCTTTTGAACTGAGCGCTGATAACAAGTCGGATGGTCCCTCTCCCCTTTATTCCGCATGAAAAGGCATCCGTGGTTCCCAAAAAGAATTTCAAATTTTGATTCATCTGACCACAGAACAGTTTTCCATTCTGCCTCAGTCCATTTTAAAAGAACTTTGGCCTAGAGACGACGGCGGCGTTTCTGGATCGTGTTCACATTTGGCTTCTTCGCATCTTGCAGCTTTTACTTGCATTTGTGGATTGTACAGCAAACTGTTCACAGAGAATGATTTCTGGAAGTGTTCCTGAGCCCTTGCAGTGAATTCCAGTGCAGAATCAGGCCTGTTTTTAATGCAGTGCCGCCTGAGGGCCCGAAGATCATGAGCATCCAGTATTGACCTTCGGCCTTTATCCCTCAGAGATTTCTCCAGATTCTCTGAATCTTTGAATTTTATGTACTGTAGATGGTGGAATATTCAAAATCGTTTCAATTTTACATTGAGGGACATTTTTCCAAAATTGTTCCACAATTTTTAGACTCATTTTTTTTTCGCAGATTGGTGAGCGTCTGCCTATATGTACTTCAAAGAGATCCGGCCCCTCTAAAGTGCTCTTTTTACACCCAATCATGTTACTAACGTGTTGCCAATTAACCTAATTAGTTTTGAAAAGCTCCTCCAGCTGTTTTTTTTTATTAGTACCTTTTACTTTTCCAGCCTTTTGTTGCCAACTTTTTTGATGTGTTGCTGCCATCAAATTCAAATTGAGCAAATATTTTTCATGAAATGGGAAAATCTCTCACTTTCAAGATCAATTATGTTGTCTATGTTCTACTGTAAATAAAATGTGGGTTTATGAAATTCGCAAATCATTGCATTCTGTTTTTATTCACATTTTACACAAGGTCCCAATTTCAGTGGAATTGGGATTTGTCGTTATTTACCACTTAAGCCATATTTTGACAAAAATATCCATGTGTACCATGTGCAAAAGACTCTTTAACCATATAGTGCTTATCGGGTAACATTTAAACAGATCAAATTAGACACAGAGAAAATCGGTGGGCTCCAAATTTGGTTGTTGAATGCAGACGTTTTTAGTTCTCTCAAAATAATTTTCTTAAACACATAAATATGACACAAACAGGTTTGACTTATTATTTGTTTGTCAAGTAAATTGTCTTAAAACGTGCTCTTTGTTGCACCAATGGGGAGCCAATTTATTGCTTACTTTGACTTAATTTTTTCTCCTCTTATGCAGTTGTTTCTAATATATCACAATGTGGATTTGGAATTTTTGTTCTTCGTAGGATATATAGATTTCTGTCATCATGTAGCTTAAGAGTATTAATAACTGCTCTTAATGTTAATAAACATTATTAAGACAAATTAACAGCTTGTTAAAATCCTGTAACAGTTGCGGTTGGAACAAAAACAAAGATCCACGGGTGCCCGCCAAGATACAGTTCGGCAACCACTGCACCAGCCTATATTGTATAGCCTATGATCGTTCTTGAGATTTGAAAACTGTTAAAATAGTTTTTTTCTGGTTTATCTTCAGAGGAGTAAGTGTGTTTTAAAATATTCCAGCTCTTTGTGGAATCCTCCATCGTGGGTGTTTGACTGACGAAAGCCCCTTAAATTAGGTAGGGTTCCCCTGACGGCTCCCTTTCATTTCATTGATGTCGGTGAATGTAACTGCCATTGATACGTTTAATGGAAACGGGGATGTAGTCGGAATGCAGTGTTAGTATTCCGGTAACTCCTGATTCATTTTTATTGCGATCGTTTTACTGAGGGAAAATAATCTAGTTCCACTCCGCAGTCGTTAAATATCGAGGACTCTGAACTGACTCGACGCTGGGGCGATCAGTCTCGCTCTAAATCCTCCGTGCGGTTATAAATTAATTACGACGCGTTATACCGCTTGCTCTGCTGATACAGGCGAAAGCTGGGAGGCTCCTCGCGGCGGTCAGACGAGCCCCGCCGCGCGCGGCTTTACCCTCACCCTGTCACGAGCTGCCCTGTGGGCTACGAGTCGCGTGTTTACATCTGGGCGGCTCCTCCAGATAATTCATGGCCCGAGATTTTAATCTTAGCGCTGAAGACAAGGAGGGATTTCCATTATGCTGTGATTCATGATTGGGAATTAATAAGCGGAGAACTGAGATAAGTGCGCGTCAGTGAGAATGAACTACTTTTGTGTGCGAGTGTGTGTGTGCGTGTGTGTGTGTGTGTGCGTGCATGTGCGTGCTTGTGTATTTTTATATTTGTACTTGTGTGTATTTGCGTGAGTCTCCATACGAGTGAGTGTGTGTGTGTGTGTGAGAGAGAGTGAGAGACAGATGGGGTTAGAGGCATAGTCCATGACACATCCAGAGTGTGGTTCATACCTGAACTGGCTAGGCTGGTGTCTCTGTGGGGCAAAAACTCAATTTCCCAGCTTCCCCCTGAGTCAGCATCAGTGACCACACTGCCTCATTACCCACTGCCTCACCATGGCCCCTGACAGCCTGCTGCCCATCGAAGTATAAACACTATAATCCCAGGTGCAAAGTGCATCTTCCTTTACTAATGAAGGGATTAGAGAGGATTACACCCACTTTGCATGGGAATGATATCGACCTGCCTGAGTCCCACTGCAGACCAGCTACCACTGTGGCCCCGGTATGACATGGCTGGGTAAACCAAGGGTGTCATTTATGGGGGGGTTAAGGAGTTACAGCCCCTTCTCGAATATTTAAACTAATATTACTCCTTGTAGCAAATGCAGATGTGCTAATAGGTCCATGCTAACACTGTTGTAGTGCCAGTTATATTTTGACTTTTGAAGCTTGGGAGACTTTGTCCGCTAAATTCCACGATTCAATGTTAAAATGTTGATTAAACCTGCTTTGCCTTCAGCATCCTGTATCGTGCCATTTGTTTAATTGAGTAATTATGAATTAACCCTTAGAACGTTGCAATAATTTTTTATAAAATATAAATTTAATTTTCTTGAGCTGTTGAAAACCTATCATGCGGCAACTTGTTTGAAAGAACTCTCCTGCGGGAGCTCTTTTAAACAAGTCGCCACATGATAGGTTTTCAACAGCTTTGATTTTGATGTTTTACATCATTGCGCATCAATAGCTGCATTTAGCGCTGTAAGGGTTAATATAGCAGTTACATTAGAAGATGGTGATATACAAGTAGGCGTGGCATGTAGCGTGGCCAATCACATTCTGGAGGTGCCCCCCTCGCTCCACCGCAGGGGTGGGCAATTCCGGTCCTGGAGGGCCGGTATGTATACAGGTTTTTATTTTTTTTTTTCAATTACCCTGACTAATTGACTTAATTGGTTGCACACAAATTTAGATTTGTCCAATGATTAGATAAAAAAAAAAAATGTTTTATGAGGGGAGACAAGAACAGTCTTTGGTGGTCATTCGTGACAATTTAAAGAAATGTCACTGAAATGCCAAATTTCATAAATGGTTTGGCTAATTTTGACAATCAACTAATTAAAGGCCCGAAGTTGCTGTGAAAACCGGGGGCAGATACGGCTCTCATTGCCCACCTCTGCTCCGCCAACTGAACAATGAACTGAGTTGATTACTGAGGAATGTTGCTGATATCTCCCTTAGCACTTCAGTCAACAGCACTTTGAGTCAAATATTGTGTCCTTTAAAATGAAGTTTTCATTGCTTTTTGGCCTGTCAAGTTCGTCCTTTGTTTTCCAAAGATAATGGTGGTTATGAGATGGTAATCAAAGGCATATTGATAAGGTGAAGGATGCCCCTGCATTATTTAAAATGCCCCCTGCCGAAGTTTCCTAATATGTTAATCGTGTAGGTGGGCGAGTCGCCCGTGAGAAGGCAATTACACGGCCCCTCGTGGAAACCTTGCGCGGTGTAATTAAATCCCGCAGTTTTTTTAGCGACTCTCTGGAGAGCGCGGCCCAGAATAAACACACGTTCCGCACATAGAGTCTCATCCCCAACGGCGTGTGTGTGTGTCTGTGTAGATGCTCTGCGGGGAACAGAGGAGAGAGTAGGTGGGAGAGAGAGAGATGGAGATTGCGGGAAGGAGAGAGGGAGAGACGGGGAAGGAGACTGAAAGAGAAGGGGGCTGAGAGGGAGTTATGGAGAAGGACGGAATGGGAATGAGAGAAAGGAGGGGGAGAGAGAGAGACGGAGAGACTTAACCCTTAAGAGCGCTGAAATAAATTTCTAAAAATCATAAATTTAATTATCTCGTGCTGTTGAAAACCTATCATGTGGCGACTTGTTTAAAAGAGCTCACCTGTGGGAGCTCTTTTAAACAAGTCGGTACATGATAGGTTTTCAGCAGCTTTGATTTTGATATCTAAACATCATTGAGCAACGATAGCTGCATTTAGCGCTCGAAGGGTTAATCTCTCTGAAGTCTCTGCCTTCTTGAGCTCCAGTGTGAATCTGACTCATGAAAAGACCCCTCACTGGGGGTCAGACCCCCCCCCACACGGGAACTCCTGTCCCAGCAGGAGGCTGGAATCCCCCCGCCCCCCTCCCACAGCTGCGGCTGCACTGTACCAGAACCATAGCTCATTTGAAGCACAGGGGAAATGCAGTGTGTGTGTGTGTGTGTGTGTGTGCCTGTACTGATTTGTGTGTGTGTGTCGGTATGCATGCATGTGTGCATATGCATTAACCCTTAAAGTGCTGAATGCAGCTGTTGTTGCTCAATGATGTAAGATTTCAAAATCAAAGCTGTTGAAAATCTGTTAAGACGACAAGTTGCCACATAGGTTTTTAACAGCGCAAGATAATCAAATTTATATGTTTTTAAAAAGCTATTTCAATGCTCTGAGAGTTGAAATTTTCTTGTGCTAGTCAGAGGGGTCCAAGTACTTTCAAGTACTTTTGAGAATTGTATGCCAGCATTTTTTTTTTACATATCATAGTACTTGTATTTGTGTCTGAGTACTACCTAATAATGCCTAATATTAGGCATTAGGCCTTATAATATTATTAGGCCTAATGCCTAATAATACCTACTAATGAGTGTATGTACTTGTATCCAAGTACTTTTGAATTACTTGACCGATCTCTGTCAGCACTTAGGAGACAGATTGGTCAAGAACTTGGAAAAGTACTTGAATACAAGTACAAGTACTTTAGGCATTAATAGGAAGTACTCCGATACAAGTGCAAGCACTTGTAGTATTCAAAAAAAAAAAAAACTTTCATCCAATTCCTGAAAGTACTTGAAAGTACTTGAACCCAACTCTGCCAGTGTATATTACGATCTGTGTGTGTATTTGTATATAAACACATTTAAGTGGACGAAACAGGCTTCTTATTTCTTCTTTGGCCCGTACTGAGTGGGCGGTGCTCCGGTGAGATTGAAATCACGTTTCCCAGAGGACCGGGGATAAAGCTCTTATGTTGCCCAACAGTCGACAATCTGATCAACATCACTGTGTGTTTAGAGTTAATGTTTGTGCAAAATAAATTGAGTGTTAATTATGAGAGTTAAATTATTACAGATTATTCTTCCTTGCATTATCACAATGATTTTATGCAGTAATTATATAATTAGCTCAGTTACCTGTATCCTGTGGGTAATTCCTTCTGCAACTGTAGTACCACTGCAAAGCCTGAGTCACCATGATCGCACAGCTGTGGCTAAATTACGGAGTCTGTTCTGGCAGAGAAGGTTATTCTATTCACTGTAGCTCCTGAAGTGCACTTAACCCCCACTGGCTCAAAAGGAACATCTTGAAAATGGGCAAAACTTTTGCCATGCATTTTCACTTTTTCCCATAATGACAACATGTGAGGTCTATTATTATGTTATTGTAGCCCCTGGATAAAGTTGAGGCGACTATGGATTTGGCTGGGGGAGACTGTGGGGAAAGTTGTGAAAGAACACCACATGTCGTGTTATTTTTAATATTTTCTGATGTTAAAAGTCTTCATCTGTCATCTGTAAAATGGGTGTTATAATGCAGAGGTCTAGGATACCCACACTTTGATTTTAAGATTGTAAACCCCAGTTTTTATCTGGTTTGTTTATCGTTTTTAGGGGGATTTGAAAGCCTTATTGAAACTGAGATCAGCGATGTGCTCCATTGATTTTCGGAGGATTATGCAGCTTTGCATTAAATGCCCATTTTCTGAAATGTGGGGCATTCCGTTCAATTTCAGTGTTGCTCTGTGGGTGGTGCAGTGGTGCAGTGGGTGGGGCCAATGCCCAGCGGTCTTTCTGCACTGAGCTAACATGTTGTTCCCATGTTTAAGTGGGTTTCCCCACAGAGTTTCCTCAGGTCAACAAGAGACCCTAAATTTCCAGCAGAAATAAATGTGGCATCCCTGCAATGGAATGACAGAATGTTCAGGATCTGTTCCTGACTTTCCCATTGCATGCTGGGATTGGCTTCAGCCCCAATTGGATAATGGATGCAAGGCTAGTATTGCGCTCTTCACAATATCACCAAAAAACAGCGAAACAGACGGATAGACACCTGGCCTCACCCCCACCCTCACTTGAGGTATAAAACCTGGCGGAGCGGAGGAAAACCCTCCAATGTTGGCAAGAAAAATTCCTCCACGGAGAGATCAGGCAGCCATGTCTTATTTTTCCTCTGCAGGCCGTCCTTTCTGTTGCCGCGGTTACTGGGCGAAAGCACTCCCTTGTGACTGAGAGCCGATGTGAGAAGATTAGGAGACATCTCGCCAACCAGACTGAACCGGACAAAACCGGACCAGCCCAGAGCTGCAGACGGTCGCCAAAGTTTTCCTCCTGCACTGCACCAAAAAAATAGGGATCTGTAAAGAAGAGCTTCACTCGGGATTGTAACCTCAGTTTCTGTCGTTCATCCCCATTTATATAAAGAAAGTCTTTAGTCATCATCATTCTCTTCAGCTGATTTTCTGAGGGTGGAGTGATGGGTGAGGAATGGGACTCAGTGACAGAGATGTTGCTCTTTGTAATCCCTGCAGTAAAAGATATGTGGGATTCCATCCCGCCATGTTCATTAATCAGACCTTAAATCCCAGCCTAAAATAGCACATCGTCTGTTTATGATGCAAACATTTTAAATTTACAAAACCTCCGTTCAGTCCCGTTGAGATGAGACTAATCTTAATCATTATTTATGACTCTCGATGGAAATGAATACATTTGAGTCCAAATTCAACACGGCTTATCACGAGTGGGCTATATCTTCATTTGGAATGGAAAAGGCATTCTTTTTTTTACAGCGTAGATGCTTGAATACCTGAACAAAAGCGGAATGTATGAAATTTGCCCATTCCAGATATGATTTTCCCGGCCTAAACGAAGCATTTTGTGCGCTGTTCTGCAGCGCTGTGATGATGGAGGGAAGAAAGAAAAGGGGAATGAAAAATTACCGGGAAATGTTCCGCTGTCGTTCCGCGGTCCGTCACCGAGCGCAACAGGGTGAGTCGCGATGCGGGGAAAGATGCGAGTCATGCGTTTTTGGAAGCGCAACAGAGAGCGCAGAGGAGCCTTTGAACGCCGAGTTCAAACGCGCGCGTGTAATTCAGTCTGAGTCGTCTCAGCGTGCGACCGCTTGTTAAAACTCCTTTGCGGCTGTTTTTGTGCGCGAAGTTGTGAAGCTCTCCAGAGCTCCCCGGAGAGTTCGGAAATAATTGCCAGCTCCGGTGGAACAGTCTTGCTGCTCCCTGTCTTTTAAAAATAACTGCAAAAAATTCTTAAGAATTGAACTGAATTGTCAGAAACTATTCAAAAATGTTTTGTTTTTTAGCCAGGTAGGTCAATTGAGAACACTGTTTTGTTGTGACAGTCGTCGCAAAAATTAAAGCATAATGAAGGTAAAATATTATTCTTCAAGGAGTATATTTCCCAAATGCTGCCTGAAGGCAGGCACAATGCTCTCAGTACTATTTTACAAGCAAAAAAATAGAAATGAATTATGGCTGTTGTATCTCGTGGCTTAAGGCACTATTTTTATGTGCGTACATGGTACCACTCCAGTGAAAAATTGGCTTTTTGGAACTCTTCATACCTTTTTCTGAAAGGGAGAAACAGAAGAATGCAAGTGAAACCTATTTGACGTACAGGGTGTTTGGGAATTTGGCTGGAACAGCAGGGTGATCACCTGGGCTGATTTAGAATCCTATTTTAACCTTCAGCATTTGATGTCACCAATCAAGTAGAATGCTTTAAACATTACGTGAAAGAATAAAATCTGTTGTCCTTGTGCAGGTTATACTCTTAAATGAATTAAGAAGTGTTAAGTCATATGCTACAGTAAGCCAAGTCGATTCTGTAATGGTGTGCGGCAGTGATGTGCCATTGGATAGGTAACGACTTCACCTTTAAATGCAGGATTACTCTGGTCCTATTTCCGATTAATTTGGCTGCACAATTCATTTACTGATTGATAAAAATGAAGACATTGCCAATAATGATTGATGCCAGTATTTTATTCGCAATATACCAGAGATAACATAGCAAATGTTGAAACTAAAAAAATGTACAATTTTATCCACAAAATGAGCTCATTTCAGATTTGATGGCTACTACAGGTCTCAAAAAAGTTGGGACAGGGCCCTGTTTACCATGGTGTAGCATCCCCTCTTCTTTTTAACTCAGAGTGGAGGCATCTGGGCATTGAGGAGACAAGTTAATTGAATTTAGCCATTGGAATTTGAACCCACTCTTGTTTAATACAGGCTTTCAGCGGCTGGAGTGTTTTGGGTCTCCTTTGACAGACTAATTATGCGCCAAATGTTCTCAATGGGTGAAAGATCAGGACTGCAGGCAGGCTAGTTCACCACATGGACTCTTCTACCACAAAGCTATGCTGTTGTAATAGCTGCAATATGTGGTTTAGCATTGTCCTGCTGAAATACACAAGGCCTTCCCTGGAATAGATGTCATCTGGAGGGGAGCATATGTTGCTCTAAAACCTTTATATATCTTTCAGCATTCGTGGTGATTTTTAAAACATGCAAGTGTCCCGCACCATATGCACTAATGCATCCCCATACCATCAGAGATGCTGGCTTTTGAACTGAATGCTGATAACAGGAGGGGCGGTCTTTCTCCTCTTAAGCCCAGAAGATATGACGCCCACGATTTCCAACAAGAATGTCAAATTTGGACTTGTCTGACCACATTATACTTTGCCACTTTGCTACAGTCCATTCTAAATGAGCCTTAGCCCACAAAACACGGTGGCGATTCTGGATCATGCTTAAATATGGCTTCCTTTTTGCATGATAGAGTTTGAGGTTGCATCTGTGGATGGCACGGTGGACTGTGTTTACAGACAGTGGTTTCTTGAAGTATTCCTGGGCCCATTTAGTAATGTCAATGACAGAATCATGCCAATGAGTGATGTAGTGGCATCTGAGGGCCCGAAGATCACGGGCATCCAGTAAAGGTCTTAGGCCTTGTCCCTTACGCACAGAGATTTTTCCAGTTTCTCTGAATCTTTTGATGATGTTATGTCAATGCCTTTGCAATTTGAAGTTGAGGAACATTGTTTTTAAAGGATTCCACAATTTCTTTACGCAAGCCTTCACAGGTTGGAGAGCCTCTGTCCATCTTTACTTCTGAAAGACTCAGCCTCTCTAAGACATCCCTTTTATAGGCAATCATGTTACACACCTGATGCCAGTTAATTTCATTATTTCCTAAATGTTCTTTCAGCTAATTCTCTTATTTATTGTTTTTTCAGCCCTTTTTTTCCTGTGTCACAACTTTTTTGAGACCTGTAGCTGCCAGAAAATTTTAAATAAGCTCATTTTGTGGATAAAAATGTAAAATGTCTCAGTTTCAACATTTTGAAATGTTATCTATGTTCTATTGTAAGCAACATATTGGCTTGTGATTTGAGAGTCAATGCATTTTGATTTTATTCACAATTTACATTTCATCCCAACTCTTTTGGAATTGGGGTTGTACTTGAACAGTGTGAGGTAGGTTGTAAGCATGTGAGGTAAACCATGTAAATTCAGACGAGCATTATCGGTGAAAATGATTTTTTTTTTTTTTCTTCCTTGACCTATATACTGTGATCCAGCCGTGTAACAACTCAGTGCTGGACGCCAGAGCGAGATGGTCAAAGCAGGCCCTGCGCTTGCAGTCAGATGTAGAATAAAGTAATATCAGCAGCCAATCAAAGAAGTGAAAACACAAAGGTACCAGCAACTGCAAAATGCACTGGAGAGAGAGAGAGAGAGAGTTAATCCCTTGGAAGTCTCTGCCTTCTTGAACTCCGGAGTGAATCTGAATCACGAAGAGTCCCAACATCACTCCGCAGCGCTGCAGGTCAGATTCCCCCCCCCCCCCGACCCCCCGTCCCACACAGGAACTCCTGTCCCAGCTTGTGACTGGAACACCCCCCCCCCCCCCCACAGCTGTCCTGCAGCAGAACTACGGCTCATGTGAAGTACAGGGGAAAAGCTGTGTGTGCGTGTGTTTGTACATTAGTGTGCATGTATTTTCATGTGTTCGCGTGAGCGTGCGTGCTCATTGATTTGTGTGTGTGCATGTGTGTGTTTGTGCTTTCACTATAAAGTGGGTAAGAGTGTGAGTGTATGAGAAAATTTTCAGGGACAAAATAGGCTTCACATTCACTATTAGTCCTTTACTGGACTGGGGGTGTCCCTCAGGGTTGAAAGGTCATCCCCTTCAGTGCAGTGTACAGAACCTGCACAGACTGAAAGGCAGTGTTAAAATCAGTGAACGTAGTGTTATTCCTACATTTCTGCCATGTCTTTTAATGAATATTTATTTAATACATGATAAATACGAATACATTGCAAATAATGATTGAACAGTGATGTCAGAGGCAACAATGCTACAGTGTATAATGCGAGCTTATAAAGATGAAAATTAACTGAGAATTCAATTAGAAAAGAAATCTAAACAGGCCTCAAAAAGCATAAATTTAAAGTAGAAAACATCTTTTTAAGGCTCGCGAATTGGCTCTGAATGCAATATACTCTGTTTTTTGAACAGTGAGTCTTGTAAGCACAAATGAAAGGTGTTTTATGAGCATTTCATACGCACAGTAATTCTATCAAAATATAAATTGCTGTCATCTGACTGATTACTGTTAGCTATTGTTATGGCCCCAATTTGTTATTACATTTATAACACAACAGCAACAAAAAGGGATGACAAACACAGTTTTAACAACTCAAACACATTTAATTTTTAACAAAGACAATAATGACTAAACAACTAACAACTAAGACCAAGATTGAATTACAAAAAAAAAAACAGAAATATTTACAGTCCCTTTTTGTGGGGTGGCTTGGGGATGTCCTGGATGATGAAAAATGCTCAAAAGAAACTTAATAGGTCTTGAACAGAAATGACAGGTCTGGTCACACGTATCCTTCTTCTGGCAATTTCTCCTACTACTCCACTGTCTCAATTCTTTTCCTTATATACTCTTTTGCAGACCCCACCCACATTTAGACCTCTTTTTTTCACTTTTCGGGGACTTGCCCCAGACATGTCCAGGACATGCCTAAACATGACTCCCAGTCTGAGCTTAACAAAAAAAAAGGTAAATACTGCCATCTAGTGGCCTATATTCACATTACACCTCCATTCCAAAAGGGAAAAATTTTGACTCATAAAGGCAAAATTTTTCTTTTCAATACAAAATGGTTAAGTGAACACTTGTCTATATATACATATCATACAATATTCAAACACATGATATATATATATACACATTCAAACACGGGATAAGCAATCAGCAATTACATTGTCTGTACCCTTCACATGCTTAATTTCCAAGTCAAACTCCTGCAAAATCAAACTCCAATTCAACAATCTCCGATTCTTGTTTTTCATCTTACTCAAAAACATTAACGGATTGTGGTCAGTGTACACAATCATTGGCTTTTGTCCTGTACAAACATAAACCTCAAAGTGTTGTAAAGAAAGGACCAGAGCCAACAGTTCCTTCTCTATTGTGGAATAGTTCCTTTGGTGGCGATTGAACTTCCTGGAGAAGTATGCCACGGGATGCTCAATGTCATCAGAGTCACTTCTCTGTAGGAGCACAGATCCACAAGCTTGGTCGCTAGCATCGACCGCGATGGAGAACGGTTTGTTGAAGTCAGGAGATTTGAGCACGGGGAAGTGACACAGCAGAGACTTCAGGCGATCGAAGGCTCTCTGGCATGCATCATCCCAGGTGAACTTTACGCCTTTCTTCAGTTGGTTAGTTAGACTGAGAGCAATCTCAGCAAAGTTCTTGCAGAACTTGCGGTAGTACCCGATCATTCCAAGGAAGCGGCGCAAAGCTTTTTTGTTGTCAGGAACTGGAAAGTCCATGATGGCTTGGACTTTAGCATTTATGGGTGCCACCATACCCTGGCCTATGACGTAGCCAAGATAGGTGACAGTAGCACAACCAAAGTCACTCTTGCTCAGGTTAACAGTCAGGTTAGCCTGGGTTAGGCACTGGAACAACGTCTCTACATCTTTTAGATGTTCTTCCCAGGAGTCACTCCATGTGATCAGGTCGTCGATGTACGCACCCGTGTGTGGCAATCCGGCAATTGTAGACTGTATCATCCTTTGGAACGTGGCTGGGGCATTTTTCATGCCAAAGGGTAGGACTTCATACTGGTACAACCCAGATGGTGTGGCAAAAGCAGAGATGCCCTTGGCCCTCTCAGTTAAAGGCACACACCAATAACCCTTCAATAAATCAATCTTGGTCAGAAACTTTGTTTGTCCTACACTATCAATACAATCATCAATCCTAGGTATTGGAAACACATCAGTTCTAGTTACAGCATTGACTTTGCGATAATCTGTACAGAATCTAGTACTTCCATCAGGTTTTGGAACTAGCACACAGGGTGAACTCCAATCTGAGTTGGAGGGTCTGATAATATCATGTTTTAACATGTACTCAACCTCTTTCTCAGCAATCTTTCTCTTTTCAGGATTCATCCGGTATGGATGCTGTTTTATTGGTTTGGCATCACCAACATCTACATCATGAGAGGATATAGTAACTCTCTTTGGAACATCAGGAAACAAATCCTCATATTTCTTGATCAACCTTTCAAACTGATCTCTCTGTGAGGGTTCTAAGTGCTGGAGTTTTACATCAAGATTTTGCAACACTTCAGTGTTTGACAATTTACATGAAAGAACTTCAGCTTTAATTCTTGGTTCATCATCTTGAAACTCCCCCTCATCTTCACACGTTTCGACCATTGGAGAATCTGAAGTGACAGCTGCAACCCTAGCATTTCTGTCATGATAAGGCTTTAGCATGTTGATATGACACAATTGTTTTGGTTTTCTCCTATCTGGAGTCTTCACAATGTAATTGAGATCATTGAGTTTTGTCAGAATTTCATAAGGACCATGAAATCTAGCCTGCAATGGATTGGACTGCAAGGGAAACAACACAAGGACCTTGTCTCCTGGTTTAAACTCACGGCTTCTAGCCTTATGATCATACCAAGTTTTCATTTTTCCCTGACTTGATTTCAAGTTCTCTTTGGCAAGGTCACAAGCTGCACGCAATCTTTCCTTGAACTTGCTAACATAGTCCAACAGACTGATGTGCGACTCTTCCTCTTGCCATTGTTCACTCAATAATAGCAAAGGTCCTCTCACTTCATGACCAAACACTAGCTCAAATGGACTGAATCCAGTAGACTCCTGCACTGCTTCTCTAGCTGCAAACAACAGCAAATGAACTCCTTCATCCCAGTCTTTCTCATGGTCATAACAATAAGTCCTCATCATTGTCTTGAGAGTGGCATGAGACCGCTCTAAGGCACCCTGACTTTCTGGATGATAGGCACTAGAAAGAATCTGCTTTGCACCTAGTTCATACACAACCTGCTGAAACAATCCTGAAGTGAAATTGCTACCCTGGTCTGACTGAATTTCCCTGGGAAGGCCAAACAACGTGAAGAACTTTATCAAAGCCTTCGAGATTGCAGTTGCCTTGATGTTACGTAGAGGTATGGCTTCGGGGAATCTGGTAGATGCACACATGATTGTCAACAAGTACTGATTTCCAGATCTAGTCTTGGGTAATGGACCAACACAATCAACAATGACCTTAGAGAATGGCTCCCCAAATGCTGGGATAGGCTGCAATGGAGCTACAGGTGGGTCTAACTGGTGTTTTCCAACTACCTGACTAGTGTGACAGGTTTTGCAAAAGTTGGAAACGTCTTTCCGAAGCCCAGGCCAAAAGAAGTGTTTCATGATCTTATCAACAGTCTTGTTAACACCAAGATGACCTCCTAAAGGTAAACTATGAGCCATTGTTAAGATCTCATTCCTGTAGACCTTCGGAACAACAATTTGCCTGACCACTGCCCAATCTGCATTGGCAGGGATATCAGGAGGGCGCCACTTCCGCATCAACACACCATCCTTGAGATAATACCCAACTGGAACTGCGTCTATTTCTTTATCAGGAAGGGCTCTCCTCTTTAGTGCACAAATTTCAGGATCATTAGTTTGCTCCTCAATCAACCGCTTTCTGGACAGAGACAAGTCTCCAGACACATCAAAATCACCAGACCCATCCGGCTGGCTGAATAGAGAACTGATAAAAGTATCTGATAAGTCCTCAAACGGAGAAACCATAGTAGGCCAATCAGAGTCATGAGGCGAACCACCTGAGTCCTGACTATTCAATGTGCTGGACGGCACCACAACATCTTCTTCTTTAGCCTTCTTGGCCATAGCACGAGTCACTGCGCAAGAAGGATACAGAGATGGGTCCTCATCCCCATCTTCAGTGCTCGGCTGTGAAGTAAGATGTACAGGGGGAACTACTTTGCCCCCAGCCAGGTCATTGCCTAGCAACAGAGAAATACCCTTTATAGGTAGACTTGACATAAGTCCCACCTTTACCTGTCCTGTAACTAAATCTGACTTCAAGAATATAGAGCGCAGGGGTACAGATACAGTCCTCCCTTCAATACCTTGTACAAGTATGAAATCCCCTGAAGCGGTCTCATCACGTAACTCCAAAGAGTCCATCAACAAAAGTGACTGAGAAGCTCCGGTATCCCTTAGGATATATATGGGGACAGGAGTAGTATGCTCATTCAGAGCCACAAATCCCTCTGACACAAATGGAAGAAATTCCTCCCTCACAAAGTCAGCTGTATCAGGCTTTTTAGCCCCACAAGGAGCAGGCAATTTAGCAGATTGGTTATCTACTACAGGGGTTTCTAACCTTGTTTTCACAAAGGCATTTGGTTTGGTATCCTTTTCTTTTTCTTTCTTAGCTTTAAGGAACCAACAGTTAGTTGTAACATGACCAGATTTCTTGCAAAAACTGAAAACTAGACCACTTTTGTCACTGTCAGCTTTCACACTTTGATCAGACCTGTTACTGGATTTCTGAGCACCATCACCAGATTTGTCTTTGTCTTTGGGTGAGGAATCTTGGGTATCACTGTAACCCTTTTTCTGAAATTGGGACCATTTATTGTTACTGCTAGACTGAAATTTGGACTTATGAGTGAGAACATATTCATCTGCAAATTTGGCAGCTGATTGCAAGTTCAGTGCTTGCTTCTCATTAAGGTAGGTCTTAACATCATCTTTAACACAGTTCTTGAATTCTTCAACTAACACCATCTCTTTTAGAGAGATCTCTTTTTGAGTTGAAATCATCCTTGACCTCCATAGAAGTACACCAGCGCTCAAAGCAAACCTGCTTTTCATTAGCAAATTCAACATAAGTCTGATTTTCAGATTTCTTCAGACCTCTGAATTTCTGTCGGTAAGCCTCTGGAACCAACTCATAAGCTCTCAAAATAACCTTTTTGACAACCTCATAATCAGAGGAATCATCTGCAGACAAAGCCGAATAGGCTTGTTGAGCTTTACCCTTGAGAACAGTTTGCAACATCAGAGGCCAGTGTTCCTTTGGCCACTGGCAACTCTTTGCTACCTTTTCAAAACACTGGAAATAGTTGTCAACATCCTTTTCTGAATATGGAGGCACCAGTTTTACCTCCTGACTGGCACAAAATTTATTTTTAGTTTCAATTTTAATTTTTAGTTGCTCCATTTGGAGTCTTTCTTCTCTATCGAATTTCTCTAATTCAAAATCTCTCTGTCTCTGTCTCTCTCTATCTGCTCTTTGCTCTTTCTCTCCTTCAACTTCTCTTTGTTTTTCTTTTTCTTCCCTCTCAATTTTCTCTTCTCTTGCTAATTTTTCTAACTCAACCTGCCTTTGTTTTTCTTTTTCTTCCCTTTCAAATTCTCTTTGTTTTTCTTTTTCCTCCCTTTCAATCTCTAGCATTTTTAATTTAAGTTCCATTTCTATATTTGGATTTTCCACTGGAAACTGTTCCAGATCTCCTGGTGCAAACACATTTTCATCAATGTAATATTCAACTATCTCTCTAGCAAGTCTTGCTTTTCGCATGGCTGGTTTTACCTCTGTCAGCTCCAAATGTCTGCATATTTCCAACAGTTCTGTCTTTTTAAAAGACTTCAAAACCCCTACGGTTGGTGATGCCAAGAAATCATCCATTGCTGTTGTCAATATATATGTATTCAATTAAAAAAAAATCAATTTTACAATTTGAAATGTTAGATTTTCAATAAATTACTCACAAAATGGTCTATGCTGGACTTGAGCCCCCAATTTGTTATGGCCCCAATTTGTTATTACATTTATAACACAACAGCAACAACAAGGGATGACAAACACAGTTTTAACAACTCAAACACATTTAATTTTTAACAAAGACAATAATGACTAAACAACTAACAACTAAGACCAAGATTGAATTACAAAAAAAAAAAACAGAAATATTTACAGTCCCTTTTTGTGGGGTGGCTTGGTGATGTCCTGGATGATGAAAAATGCTCAAAAGAAACTTAATAGGTCTTGAACAGAAATGACAGGTCTGGTCACACGTATCCTTCTTCTGGCAATTTCTCCTACTACTCCACTGTCTCAATTCTTTTCCTTATATACTCTTTTGCAGACCCCACCCACATTTAGACCTCTTTTTTTCACTTTTCGGGGACTTGCCCCAGACATGTCCAGGACATGCCTAAACATGACTCCCAGTCTGAGCTTAACAAAAAAAAGGTAAATACTGCCATCTAGTGGCCTATATTCACATTACACTATCGAGCAAACCAATTTTTTTTATTGTTAACCCTTTAATGCCCAACTAAAGTACAAAACCCAAAACCAGTGAAGTTGGCACGTTATGTAAAACTTAGATAAAAACAGAATACAATGATTTGCAAATCCTTTTCAACTTATATTGAATTGAATACACTGCAAAGACAAGATGTTTAATGTTCAAACTGAGGACCTTTTTTGTTTTTTTGCAAATAATCATTAACTTAGAATTTAAAGGTAGCAACACATTGCAAGAAAGTTGGCACAGGGGCCTTTTTACCACTGTGTTACATCGCCTTTCCTTTCAACGACACTCAGTAAACGTTTGGGAACTGAAGAGACCAATTTTTTTTTTTGAAGCTTTTCAGGTGGAACTCTTTCCCATTCTTGCTTGATGTACAGCTTAAGTTGTTCAACAGTCCGGGGTCTCCGTTGTCCTATTTTACGCTTCATAATGCCCCACACATTTTCAATGGGAGACAGGTCTGGACTACAGGCAGGCCAGTCTAGTACCCGCACTCTTTTACTACGGAGCCATGCTGTTGTAACACGTGCAGAATGCGGCTTGGCATTGTCTTGCTGAAATAAGCAGGGGCATCCATGAAAAAGACGTTGCTTGGATGGCAACATATGTTGCTCCAAAACCTGTATGCTCCTTTCAGCCTTAATGGTGCCTTCACATATGTGTAAGTTGCCCATGCCTTGGGCACTAATACACCCCCATACCATCACAGATGCTGGCTTTTGAACTTTGCGCCTATAACAGTACGGATGGTTCTTTTCCTCTTTGGTCCGGAGGACACGACGTCCACAGATTCCAAAAACAATTTGAAATGTGGACTCGTCAGACCACAGAACACTTTTCCACTTTGCATCAGTCCATCTTAGATGAGCTTGGGCCCAACGAAGCCGTCGGCGTTTCTGGGTGCTGTTGATAAATGGCTTTCGCTTTGCATTGTAGAGTTTTAACTTGCACTTACAGATGTAGCGACGAACTGTAGGTACTGATAGTGGTTTTCTGAAGTGTTCCTGAGCCCATGTGGTGATGTCATTTACACTCTGATGTCGGTTTTTGATGCAGTGCGGCCTGAGGGATCGAAGGTCACGGACATTCAATGTTGGTTTTCGGCCTTGTCGCTTACGTGCAGTGATTTCTCCAGATTCTCTGAACCTTTTGACGATATTACGGACCGTAGGTGATGAAATCCCTAAATTTCTTGAAATTGGCTCGTTGAGGAATGTTGTTTTTAAACTGTTCGACAGTCAGCTCACGCATTTGTTCAGGAAGTGGTGACTCTCGCCCCATCCTTGTTTGTGAATGACTGAGCATTTCAAGGAAGCTGCTTTTACACCCAATCATGGCACCCACCTGTTCCCAATTAGCCCGTTCACCTGTGGGATGTTCCAAATAAGCGTTTGATGAGCATTCTTCAACTCTTTTTTGCCACTTGTGCCAGCTTTTTTGAAACATGTTGCAGGCATCAAATTCCAAGTGAGCTAATATTTGCAAAAAATTACAAAGTTTACATGTTCGAACATTAAGTAACTTGTCTTTACAGTGTATTCATTTGAATATAGGTTGAAAAGGATTTGCAAATCATTGTATTCTGTTTTAATTTACGATTTACACAACGTGCCAACTTCACTGGTTTTGGGTTTTGTAAAAGTTGAAAGAAAAATCTATGTATTCTGTTAATATGTCCTGGGGAGGGGCTAGTAACAACCCAATAGCTATTTTTAATTTTTGGTGACCTTTGACCATTTTAGTTTTGTGACATATAAGTCACTCTAAGTTTCTAGGATATAAAGAGAATTTTTGTCCATCGTTGTTTTGGTAGTTGAGATACAGCTGAAGTATTAGGCAGAGCTTTTTTTTTTCATAAGCTTAGTTGTTTGTCTACTTCATCCAGTGATGAATGGGTGCTGATCTATCATGTGGATTCCACCATGGGGGCAACCAATTGGAACATTGGAAAGGTTAGCTGGTGCAGCCAGTGTAGTGTCAGTTCCACTTTTATGCACCAGATAGCAGCAGTGATGATCTAAATATGTCACTATGGGCATTAGGTTGCAAATTTTTTGTGGTGTCAGTGATTTTGACAACCCCCAAAATCGTGTAACAAATTTGTCACAGGGGCAGTTAAGGGTTAATCAAGCAAAGAGAATGGAAACAAGTTGACTATAATCATGCGTTAAAAGGTCAAGGTCATGGGCCCAATTCCAATCCGCCCCCTAAAGACTCAAGCCCTGAACCCTCACTGACTTAACTGAGGTCAGCTGTAAGGGACTGAGTCTGAGAGTCTGAGGGCTCCAGATCCTATAAATTGGAATGGAACAGAGCTTATCCCCTTTCACGTTACCAAACTACATGCAATTGTGACAATCAACGTTAATACTTACACGGAAACTTTTTTTCTTTCTTGTTCATCAAATTACCTGGATTGGAGCGCTCTTTGGTTTATTTACTGTTTGTTTTTTTTTTTTTGGTTTACATTTCCGGTATTCCGACAGCATCCCCCGTATTTGACTTCACAATGCTGTGAATTGTGGGTAATTTCCTTGCCCAAAGTCAGCATGGGTGCTGACTTATGGTACGGGGGCTGTAAGGTCTCAGTCACGGACTCAGTGACTTTATGTTCTGACAATGGAACAGCCCTCACACACTCACAGACTTCCCGTGAACGCGCCTCTAAGTCAGTGAGTCCGTAAGGGGTCAGATTGGAACTGGGCCCATGTATACTCCAACATACCTCTGACAGCACGTCTCGAGTGTGAGGTAGGTTTTGACTATATAAGGTGAACCATCAAACTTCAGATCAATTTTATCAATCCCATCTCATCAAAATCAAGTTTTTCTTTGCCCTTATATCTCTGCTTCTTACAAGACTCAAAAAAGATGAAACTAAGATTTTGTCAGTACTGATGTTGGGGCACTTATCCCAAGAAACCATGTACTTGAACCTTTTCAATTCTGTGCTCCTATCGACTTTGTGAGATGTTGAACACTTGCTGTAAATGCTCAGTTGGCATGTGCCTTTCTCTTTCTAGTGCTGCAACATTCAAAGACTTATTTTGCTGATACCAGGGAATTATCTTATATTGTGGAAAAGATTGCATGCATATGGGACCTTTAATTTCAGTGGACATTTCCTTTTAAAGTCAATAATCAGGAGAGCATTAATTTTGTTCACTGATGCGCAGAGGAAAAATGCCAGTCTACAATGCTCAAAACACCCAGGGGCCAGGGCCATTTTCACAGACCATAATTTTGTCACAAAATTAGAAAAATGAGGAATAATTTGTCCACGTTCACATTTTAGGATGTCATGGTGTTCATCACGCCGTAATTTCCCGATGAAATCCCTCTGTTCAGAAGGGGACCTTCAAATCCATGCATTGTTTGTGTTTTCAGTTCAGTGCGACGTTACCGCTCGATGCTCGTTTTATAAATGTCCTCCCGTGCAATTTTGCAGTTAATGTGGCGGGAACCAGCTTATCGTGCCTCTGCAGCAAGCGCTGTATAAAGCAGAATAATAAATTAGCGGCGTTTAATATGTATTGCGCGTGGGTTTTCTGCTTGCTGTGTGGGGGGGGGCTGTGTGGCTGGTCTTTTTTTATCCCATCTTGTTGAGGATCAGCGAGACTGACAACATCATGCTGCACACATGTGAGCAGAGAGGAACGCTGGAACAGGTATCGTTTAATACATCAGAGCGGCCTTCTCACTTTTGTGTTAGTCACGCTAAAATCAGCCGACAGTCAATGCCGACACCCGCCACACCTTGTCCATCCCATCCCACCCCAACAAATGGACAAATGTACAGTGCTATAGAGAAGTTTTAGGTACCCTCCATTTTCTCATTTGAATTTGGTCTCAGTAATATTTGTTTTCCATATCAGTGATGCTGAAGTTAAAATGCAGATTTGAAATACTCAATACCCAGCTGAAAAAAGTAAGAGAAACCATTAGGCATATTCTATTGGTTTCTTATGGTTCCTGGTAGTTTTGTAATGGTTTCTGATGGCTACTTACGTTTTCCTCATGGTTCAGTTTGTTTTTCTAATGGGATTCTATTATCTCCTACAGAAATCTACAGGACTTTAACTGGTCCCTACTTATGGTTCCTACAGGAGTCTTAATGGTTCCTACAGGCATTTCTATACCAGTCTAATGGTCACTATACCCCAGGTGAAAAAGTAGTACACTTAATTATATTAGAAGTATATTTGTTGCATACAAAAGTTATTACAAATATACTTTTGCAAATTAAGCACAAAAAGTAATATATTTAATATATACTTTTAGAAAGTGTACACTTTAAGTGTACTGAAGTAGTACCCAAGTAGTATTCAATGACTACTTGAGCACACTTAATTACACATAAAGGGGGCGAAAAAAACATACACCATACTTAATACAGTCTGTAAAAGTATAATTCAAGTAAAGTATTTTTTCACCTGGGGGTCTAGTGGTCACTGCAGGGTTTAACGGTCTCCTGGTCTCCTAACGGTCTCCTAATGGTTCCTAATGTGATGGAGGAACACAGATGTTACAGCCTTCTTTGGCGATCACATCTGTGTGATTTCTAGTATGTTTGTAGATTGCAGTGTTCAGTGATTTCATTTAATACATTCCAAGATCACCTTTGGCCTTTTGCAATTAAATTTGTGATTAAATCATGTTTGGCCTTATGTGATTAAATCTTTGTTCATGACTCATCCATCCAAGAGGACACAACCTGATGGTTTGATGGTTCATGTTCTGAAAAAATTTAATGAAAATCACGAACTGCAATGTGTTGTCACGCCTCATATGTCCTGTTCCCAGTTCGGAGGGGAAAATATCCCAATACATACACAATTACACTTATCATATGTCTAGACATGTCTCTGGTGCCCAGTGTTAGGACAGTGTTAGTCATTTCTGTTACAGCAGTAGGTTTCTCAGTATGTTTTTCAAATAGTTTTAGATCCTAATGGGACCAGTTTTCTAATGGTGTTACATTCTAATGGGACCAGTAGGTCTCTAATGGTTTTACATCCTAATGGGACCAGTAGGTTCCTAATGGTTTCTTCTAATGGTTCCTAATGGGGTTCCAATTCCCATTAGACCATTAGAAACCTAATGGTTCCAAATGGTTTTTTCTAATGGTATTCCACTGGATTTTTCAGCAGGGTATTTAAAAAATGATTTTACTCATGATGTGTCCGTTTCATTGAGGACTGCTGATGGAGATTATTCAGGCTTGTCAGAGCCCTGATGGTAACATTATCATGACTGCGATGGAGAGACAGAAACAAGTGAGGCAGTTCAGCTGCTTTCACACCGGATGTGACACTGATTTTTCGCACAACAGATTACATTCAAAGTCAATGCAATGCATTGACTTTGAATGAAATCTGTCTTGTGAAAAATTTGTTTCGCGTCCGATGTGAAAGCAGCTTTATTTTGCGAAGGGAATGTGGCAGGTTTTCCCAATGCATGTAAAACAGGCAAAAAGCCAGTCATCTTTGAAAACTAGTATGTTTCAGACCAGGAATCAAGTGTAGAGGCTGAGTATAATCCAGTCGGTAGTTTTATTGACAGATTATACGGTAGTTTGCAGATGGAACACCGGAGGTAAAGATGGGGTTGGAACCCCCAGTAAGGATAGCACAGCTCGGCACAAATGTTGTAAGCATAGCTGAGCTGTCAATCACTGGCCAGTGGCTTCTGGGATGACAGCCAGGTGGAAGGCACACGTAGCCAGCGCTGAACTGTCTCTCAGGAGGATGTCGTAGGTTTAGGGTGTACTTGGTACCAATCCTGATGACTGTGGAAACAATGGGAGCTTGTTCTTAAACGGGGTAAAGAGGGAAGCTTCTGAGAACTGCTGTCATTAAAGATTACGCTGCACTTAAAGACCAATAGTTTCTACTGGGAATACTGTCTGGTGCTACACGCAAATAGCAAATTACAATCCAACAATGTGAAACACAAAGCAGGGGGTATAAATGTATGTCACTCAACTATTAGAGAGTAACCGTGAGACGAAACGCAGCAGGAGAGGGATTCAGAGATGTAACCAATCAAAGGAGACATACTTCAAATAAACAAGCAAATTGCTAAATAGGAAGAGAAACAAAAGGCATTATAAGAAGGTTGTGACAGACTATGAACCACAGGACAGCATATTTAATTTTTGGGTAAAGGGTAGTTGCACCAAATATTGATTTGATTTAGGTTTTGACAGTTCATGCTTCTTCATTGTATATTTTTCAATATTATGAAATCTCCCATTTCATGATATTTTTGGAAGCATCATTGCATCGCTGAATATTGTTAATGTTCCTAAAACGTTTGCACAGTACTGTAGCTGGAGATCTGCAATGGTCCTATTTTTGGGGTATGTAAAAGGTGGAGAGATGATTCAGGAGCAGATCTACTGACTGGGACGCATTAGCATAGTCCTGAATTTTTCATCCAAAGAGCACTTTGTTATTTGTGGAAAAAAATCTTGGCTTACCTTGGGGTACCTCCATCCATCCTTTAGTTAAGTGGATCAATGCTGACCAAAACTACACGGTCCGGTCGGCCGCAACCGCATGGGTGTAGCCCCCGAAAGCCCGCTTCTCCCCCTTTTTTGCTAATTATTCGGCCAATGCTGTCGCCATGACAACCAAAATCGATAGGTGTCATAACGTAGGTATAATATGTCCATACCAAATATGAAAGTAATCGATCAAAAATTACAGACTGTACACCGGCAACAAGGAAATATCTACAGACGCGGATGCGGCGGTGCCGACGACAAGCATGAGTCCATAGTAGCCGCTGGACTTAGTCCGGGGGCTACGATAAGCCAGTTTTGGCTGAGTGACAGGACACTCTCTGGAGAGGAAGTCAGTAACCTCACAGGCTCGGCTAAGGTCATCGCTGCAAATTTTGCCCCATAGTAATCAGTTAAACATTTGTAGAAGTTGGATTGGCTTGCAGTACATTCAGTGACCATTAGAATTTGCGAGATAAGATGGGTCAGATCCGAAACCTCTGCTAGTGTCATGGACAGAATTCAGAGGAATAAAGTCCCATCAAAAATTGAGTGACTTAAAATTAGGTGGAGTGTCCACGATTGATACTGGTTGGCATACTTCTGCAGTATAATCAAAAATAATGAATAATGTTGTTTATAATCAGTCTGAATATGCAAATTGGGTATGTGTTATGGACAGAATCTGAAAAATTATTAAACCCCCCAACCTCTGTAATGACTTACTGCTATAATTCAGCAGTACACCTTAATTCACAAGCGTACATGTTTATTTATTATTTGTGAACAAAGCCCGAATTGTTATTCTTTGGGAGAAAACTATCAAAATGGATAAACATGACCATCTAAGTTTAAGCCTGGAGATTGACAGGTTTAGATCTGACCCAGATATATTTTACTGAACCCACTCCATTTAACTCATCCTTGTTATTTCTGAGTAGTGGGCACTGTGGTATCCAAAGACTAACTGAAGTTCTGTAGCTGGAGACTTGGTTCGGGATTTCATCTTTCCTTCTGTAGTGCTCCCATGATGCATGTCTCTGCATTCTGTACCTCCTCCCCGCCTTCTTTGTGAAAGAGACACATGCTCTCAGTGGATCTTGCCTGGTAAAACAAAAGGATTACGAGTAAAAATCTGGAGCAGAGAATGTTGTCAAAAGAGCCGTCCTGGGCTTAGCTCGGTATGAATGAATTCTTGCTGCATTTATAGAGTGTTTTTCTCATGAACAGGTGGCAGCTTGGAGCATTTACAGTGATGAGAGGGACTCTCACCGCACCTCCACCAATGGGTGGCTTCCATCTGGGTGATGCATGGCGGCCATTTTGTGCCAGAACACTCAGCACACATCAGCAGAAGTGGAGAGGGAGGGGACAGTTTCCTTAGGCAATTAATTCAGGAGATGATTTGGTGGTTGTTTTAAAGAGGCAGGTTTGGAATTAAGCCAGTACACCTACTTATAATCAGTGTCAAGGGATCTTTAATTACAGCAATGAGTCAGAACATTGGTTTAATGTCCCATCCAATGAAGCGCAGTTATCCTCCTAACTAGATCCTGCTTTGAGAAACAGGCCCTTGTATTTCCACACTTAAGTATCAGGTTGAAAACTAGGTTATTATTATTATTATTTTTTTAATTATTATTATTATTATTATTATTATTATTCACCTCTGACACAGTAAGAGGAGTGGCCACATCTGTCCAAATGGATTTGTGTGGCATGTAGTGTTTTTAATGCTCTAGGAAATAGTGATCCAGTCTTGCCTGTACCCTACCTCTCCAGTGCCGCGACTGGCGGCCATTCCCCAGACGGCTTAATGGCAGATTTGGTCGTCTCTGTCTGAGAAAAGGCTGTAAATTAACAAATACGGCGTTTACTGTGAACCCCTCTGTGCCAAACCTCTGAGGCGCTTTGTTCGAGTTTAAATTTAGCAACCGGGAAAGGTGTGAAAATCATAAAATAAAACTACAGAATGAAATCCCCGAGCTTTAGCGTTGGCAGAATGACTAATCTCTCCTTGTTGTTCCTGAATTTTTTTTTTTATCCAGAGCTTTCCGTGTCTTTGGCATCGCAGTGCTTCCCTGGTTCTTAACCCTTGGAGCGCTAAATGCTGCTATTGTTGCTCAGTGATGTGAGATATCAAAATCAAAGCTGTTAAAAACTTATCGTGTGGCAACTTGTTGAGGGGACCTATAGCCAAGCAAAATGCTAATTTTGGTTCAAAATGTTAGTCTTGAGGTAAGAACATGAAGTGGTCCTTCAAATAGTCCGTGATATGGAGTCGTGTTCCGAAGGAAACATTTATCACGAACACTTCTCTTTGGCCTTCCACATAAATCCCTCCATAGACTTCAATTAGTCCAGAATCCTGCTGCCCGCATCATTTCCAAAATTCCGTCCACTCATCACATCACCCCGGTTCTACAACATCTCCATTGGCTCCCCGTCCGTAACCGCATTGAATTTAAAATTCTTCTTCTCACCTTCAAAGCTATTCACAACCTCACTCCCTCGTATATCTCTGATCCTCATACATCTCTGATCTCCTTCACATCAACACTCCCTCCCGCACTCTCAGATCTTCTTCTTCGATCAGTCTCACTGCTCCCTCTGCCTGTCTGCCCACCTTTGGTTCCTGAGCCCCCAGCCGCTCTGCCCCTCCTCTCTGGAGTTCCCTCCCCTCCAATCTTAGAAACAGCACCTCTATCCACATTTTCAAATCAGGCTTAAAGACCCATCTGTTTAGATTTGCATATTCTGTTTAACTGTTTTAATGTGCATTTATTTTACTGATGTCTCTTTCTTTTCTTTTAATCTTGTTGTACAGTGTCCTGAAAGGTGCTTTATAAATTAAATGCATTATTATTACTGTCTTGAAGGCTGGAACAGCCATGATTGTGGTGACTTTCAATGATGGCCAACGCGGAATTGCCTCCATTCTTATGAAACTTTGCATAAAGGCGGGGCCGCACTCGATGAAAGGCTGTCATAAAATGGACAGAAAATGTGTGAAACAGAGTGAAAAAAGCGCACCAGAACTTGGTAAAAAGAAACGAATAGACGCTCGACAAGCACGTAACACTAGGGAAGAAACACAGATTGAAGAAGAGGGAGTTACTGATGAGGCTGGTGCTTTTAACCAGGTAAAAAAAATCCTAAAAACCACTGGAAACAACATACTAAATGTATTCCTCCTGAGATCATTACTCTGAAACTCCGATCAGACAATTACTGCTGAACTAAAATCACATTTTTCCAAAAATACAGATTCTCAACATGAAAATACAGATTTCTCAGCAACTGTACATCCAATTAACTTCATATTTGGCAGTTTTCTTCATTGTGTGATGATCTATGTCTGTACTGAGCTCTTTTTTGCAATATGTACCTCTGAATACAAGTAAATCAAAATATGCATATTTAATAAGCTGTTTCCCACCAAAATTGATTTGGGGGGTCAAACTCAACACCAGAACATAGAAACACAGAAGAAAAAAAGCTCTGAAGTGACATTAGGACTGTTTTTTTCCTTCATATTACAGCTGAATTATAACCAAATGCTGTGTAGTTATCTCAATAACTGTGTTTCTAAGTATCTATATATTGATTAAACAGCCGTTGCCATGGCAACCACTGATGTGATGCTATAGAAACTCAGTGTTTTAAGTTGCAATTTCTAATAGAATTATTTTGATCATAACTTTAAAAAGTGAATATCTCGGAAAAATGTTTGCTTAACTATATGTCCCCTTAAGTTGTAACATGATAGGTTTTCAACAGCACAAGATCCTTTATTTGTAATTTTTTGAAAATTTATTTCTGCGCTCTAAGGGTTAAAATCCTGAATCTGATAGTTACTCGTTTTTATGTTCCTGGAGGGATTTGCTGGGAGCCGGGCGCGTGAATGTGGCTGAGAATCAGTCTCTTACTGATGCATGTACTGATCGCTCGGGCACTGGCACGCTACTGCGGAGCGGGTGGGTAAATCGGCTAAATGAATTTCCGGAACTCTCCACAGCCGCATCCTGTGTGGGATGATGAGAGTGTGGTTTCACACTGTTTGGCGGAGGTGGGGGGGTTGTGATGGTGAGCGGGTGGCTGGATGTCTGCATGGCGATATCCCATGATGCATCTGGTAGAAACACAAACAGTAGAGCCCTCTGGCTCAGATGTCTGTCCGCACTGGTCTGGCTTCAGAAGCAGCTGTTGAAGTGCATAAACTGTTGCGATGTGTGCGTTTGTGTGTGCGTGTGAGTATGTGTGTATACAGGTGTGTATGTGCATGTGTGTGCATGTAGCCATCTCTGTGCGCATCCATCTATATGTCTGGGTGTGTACATATGTATGGTATGTCTCTGTGCACGCCTGTGTGTGCGTGTTTGTGGCCATGCTTTGGGTGGGTATATTTATGCATGGCTATGCGTGTGCATACTTCATCTTCATTTTCATTAATTTTGTGTGTATGTGCGTGTGTGTGTGTGTGTGTGTGTGTATATATATATATGTATATATACACACACACACACACACACACACACACACACGCACAAAAATTTGAATTGTAATCAGTGGACACATGCATACAGTTCAGCTTTTCAGCTTTTATTAAATCATAATATTTGCTTTAAATTGCTCAGTAGGTATTTCTTCAATTGCATCCGTTGTGCCCTGCAGATAAACAGCTTTCAGAGTCTATTTTAGTTTCAGGCTTTTTGCCATGGGAGTCTGTTACTGTCTTTTAATCACACGTCAGTGAGTTCATTGTTTTGACAGCAAAAAAACGAGGTAGCCATGAAAAGGCACCGGAGTGAGAAAAACACAGGCAGATAAATTTTTTAAAGCGTAAACCAATTGTTCAGAGCATGATTTAAGCATTGCTGAGCTTAACCTCGTGGTAGTCTAATGAAGCTGTTTTCAGTTAATGATGAGGGATTCTTTCCATGCTGAAGACAACACCCTAAACACCTGTCCTGATGAGAAATCCTCTTCATCAGGCAGGCAGAGGATATCTCAGTGTGTACTATCTGCAGAGGATACCTCAGTGTGTACTATCTGCAGAGGATATCTCAGTGTGTACTATCTGCAGAGGATATCTCAGTGTGTACTATCTGCAGAGGATACCTCAGTGTGTACTATCTGCAGAGGATACCTCAGTGTGTACTATCTGCAGAGGATACCTCAGTGTGTACTATCTGCAGAGGATACCTCAGTGTGTACTATCTGCAGAGGATATCTCAGTGTGTACTATCTGCAGAGGATACCTCAGTGTGTACTATCTGCAGAGGATATCTCAGTGTGTACTATCTGCAGAGGATATCTCAGTGTGTACTATCTGCAGAGGATACCTCAGTGTGT
The DNA here is from genome assembly GCA_029721435.1 of Gymnothorax reevesii. Classification (NCBI taxonomy): domain Eukaryota; kingdom Metazoa; phylum Chordata; class Actinopteri; order Anguilliformes; family Muraenidae; genus Gymnothorax; species Gymnothorax reevesii. The sequence goes on along the minus strand of CM056583.1, from coordinate 14,015,889 downwards.
ACTATCTGCAGAGGATATCTCAGTGTGTACTATCTGCAGAGGATACCTCAGTGTGTACTATCTGCAGAGGATACCTCAGTGTGTACTATCTGCAGAGGATACCTCAGTGTGTACTATCTGCAGAGGATATCTCAGTGTGTACTATCTGCAGAGGATACCTCAGTGTGTACTATCTGCAGAGGATATCTCAGTGTGTACTATCTGCAGAGGATACCTCAGTGTGTACTATCTGCAGAGGATACCTCAGTGTGTACTATCTGCAGAGGATATCTCAGTGTGTTCTATCTGCCGAGGATATCTCAGTGTGTACCATCTGCAGAGGATACCTCAGTGTGTACTATCTGCAGAGGATACCTCAGTGTGTACTATCTGCAGAGGATATCTCAGTGTGTTCTATCTGCCGAGGATATCTCAGTGTGTACCATCTGCAGAGGATACCTCAGTGTGTACTATCTGCAGAGGATACCTCAGTGTGTACTATCTGCAGAGGATATCTCAGTGTGTACTATCTGCAGAGGATACCTCAGTGTGTACTATCTGCAGAGGATATCTCAGTGTGTACTATCTGCAGAGGATACCTCAGTGTGTACTATCTGCAGAGGATACCTCAGTGTGTACTATCTGCAGAGGATATCTCAGTGTGTACTATCTGCAGAGGATATCTCAGTGTGTACTATCTGCAGAGGATATCTCAGTGTGTACTATCTGCAGAGGATACCTCAGTGTGTACTATCTGCAGAGGATATCTCAGTGTGTACTATCTGCAGAGGATACCTCAGTGTGTACTATCTGCAGAGGATACCTCAGTGTGTACTATCTGCAGAGGATACCTCAGTGTGTACTATCTGCAGAGGATATCTCAGTGTGTACTATCTGCAGAGGATACCTCAGTGTGTACTATCTGCAGAGGATACCTCAGTGTGTACTATCTGCAGAGGATACCTCAGTGTGTACTATCTGCAGAGGATATCTCAGTGTGTACTATCTGCAGAGGATACCTCAGTGTGTACTATCTGCAGAGGATATCTCAGTGTGTACTATCTGCAGAGGATACCTCAGTGTGTACTATCTGCAGAGGATACCTCAGTGTGTACTATCTGCAGAGGATACCTCAGTGTGTACTATCTGCAGAGGATATCTCAGTGTGTACTATCTGCAGAGGATACCTCAGTGTGTACTATCTGCAGAGGATATCTCAGTGTGTACTATCTGCAGAAGATATCTCAGTGTGTACTATCTACAGAGGATATCTCAGTGTGTACTATCTGCAGAGGATATCTCAGTGTGTTCTATCTGCCGAGGATATCTCAGTGTGTACCATCTGCAGAGGATACCTCAGTGTGTACTATCTGCAGAGGATACCTCAGTGTGTACTATCTGCAGAGGATATCTCAGTGTGTTCTATCTGCCGAGGATATCTCAGTGTGTACCATCTGCAGAGGATACCTCAGTGTGTACTATCTGCAGAAGATGGCTCAGTGTGTACTATCTGCACAGGATATCTCAGTGTGTACTATCTGCAGAGGACATCGCAGTGTGTACTATCTGCAGAGGATATTGCAGTGTGTACTATCTGCAGAGGATACCTCAGTATGCACTATCTGCAGAGGATAGCTCAGTGTGTACTATCTGCAGAGGATATCTCAGTGTGTATTATCTCCAAAGGATATCTCAGTGTGTATTATCTGCAGAGGATATCTCAGTGTGTACTATCTGCAGAGGATATCTCAGTGTGTACTATCTGCAGAGGATATCTCAGTGTGTACTATATGCAGCGGATATCGCAGTGTGTACTACCTGTAGAGGATATCTCAGTGTGTACTATCTGCAGAGGATATCTCAGTGTGTACTATCTGCAGAGGATATCTCAGTGTGTACTATATGCAGCGGATATCGCAGTGTGTACTACCTGTAGAGGATATATCAGTGTGTACTACCTGCAGAGGATATCTCCGTGTGTACTATCTGCAGAGGATATCTCCGTGTGTACTATCTGCAGAGGATATCACAGTGTGTACTATCTGCAGAAGGATACCTCAGTGTGTACTATCTGCAGAGGATATCTCAGTGTGTTCTATCTGCCGAGGATATCTCAGTGTGTACCATCTGCAGAGGATACCTCAGTGTGTACTATCTGCAGAAGATGGCTCAGTGTGTACTATCTGCACAGGATATCTCAGTGTGTACTATCTGCAGAGGACATCGCAGTGTGTACTATCTGCAGAAGGATACCTCAGTGTGTACTATCTGCAGAGGATATCACACACCAAAACAGAGAGGATGCACAGCAAGATGCAAATCAGTATACCGCTTTCAAATGGAGTTCTGGGGAAAAAAGATCTAATGTACAATTGTGCTTATGCTTTATCCACAGATCTTATTTTGCTGCACTCTGCTGCGTCCTTTAAGCACCTCTTGGCATAGAGTAATCTGGCTGGTAATTTTGCCTGCTATCACTATTGATTTCCATTTGTTATGCAGCATAACTGCATGTGAAAGCATACAGCCCACTGTAAGTATCTGCATTTGGATATGTAGGTGTTTGCCTGCTTAATTTTGAAGAAAATCATTCGAGCAGATTGGCTCCGACTCTAACGGGACTCTGTTTGCTGTGATATTCACTTCCCTGTCCACCACCATGCCTGATGAATTCTGAATTTCGCTCATTCGGGAGTCAGCGAAGTTACCTCAGGTCATGCTGAGTTTCTGAGGACGCCGTTTTAAAGAATTTACTTTGGATTCTTTCCAGTTTTTTTGTTTTTCAAGGCCATACTTGGACTCCTTTCAATGATGGAGGGTCGCCTTTGTCGTAGTGATGAGCTTATCTGTCTGGGACTCAGAAGGATGGTGTTTCAGGCCCCACAGTAGCCACAATGAGATTATACAGCTATCGGATCTTAGACCCTTAACCTCGCATTGCTCCATGTTTATTATTCTGAGTTCCTTCGGATGAACACATCCAGAATAGCAAATGTAATGCCCTGAAGAAGAGGAATTAGTAGCTTGTCTTTAAGCAAGAAAAGAGACAAGTCCACCCTTTAAGGAAATATTTTCCTGAACAAACAACATGTAAATGTGTAAACAGATTGTATACCTCCCCCCCGCCCATCTGCCACAACTCGCATCCCTTCAGACTTGTGTTTAAAGAAGACAGGATGCTCCATTTTGCTTACTTGTGTTTCTTCGATTACCCTGCATTCACTTGTTCTCACTTCACTTCTGTTTTGCTTGTCTTCCTGATTGGCAGAGTTGAGAACAGAGAAAAGGGATCATTTGCTCAATAAGAGAATGAGCTCTGTGATTCTGTGTCAAAAGGGACATACCTTTTAGTGCCATAACCAAACTAAACGAATCTCCACTCAACCCTCTGTATGTTGCCTGTACCTGAAGCACAGCTTAATTTTCTTTTTGTGAAAAAAAATCCTGACGTAGGAATTGTTTTGTTAATGCAACACAAGACAAAAAGCAAATAAAAAACGAAAAATGTACGCAGTAGCTTCACAATGCCCTGAAATCCCGGGCCGCCTGTTCTCCTGTACCGAATAATGCTCTGTCAGCCTCTGGGGAAGGTTTAGCACGCCGAGGGGCACGAGCGGATACCGCGCCCCGTGCGGAACACCTGCTGCTCTGTCTCGGGGGCTCGTGCCCAGAAGATCCCAGCCCGGGTGTGGCACCGGACACCCGCAGCGAGCCCCATGCGTCTTTGATTGGGCTCGTCCCTCCTGTGTGCCGCCTCCTCAATCGACGGTAGAGAGGATCTGAGTGAATTGCGAGTGAATCCTGAGCGAAGTATGAGAGAAAAAAAAAAAAAACAACAACAATCGCAGCCCCATCCTGAGTCCCCAAAATAAACTCTTGAGACTTAGTGCTATAAATAGCGGCGCACCTATGACTCGACTTCGCCGTCAATATGAGCATTATCGGAGGTTTTCCGGTGAAGTGGTGACATACCAATGAAAGGCATTCCATGTGTTCCTGAAAGTATCACTGAATGATGTAAGACATCTTTCATAGCCATTTCATATTATATTGTTTCTAAATGTGTCATTAATTCGGAAACACTGTCTCACGTTTACTTTAGAATATAAGATATTAATTCGATGGTAAAAGGCGATGTTATTATAGCCCGAAATAATACTAGAAGATTTACAGGTTGTCTTTGCGGCACGGATTTCTTGTACTTTCTGCTCCTGTGTCAGGAGCCCTGGCTGTTAGAATGCAGTAAAGTGGGCGACTGCAAGTCTATGCAGTTTTATCCACCTATCGCATTTATCGTGCGTCTTCCTTGTGCCTCCAGCAGACAGTAATAGACCATTTAGCACATACCTCTATAATCCCTCATCATCGTGACTGACACTGAGTAATACGATTGTTCATGATCAGCAACAAGCTAATTCCCATACGGCATATTGACAGGCTGCAAACACGGTCGCCTCGCCGTCCAGCCTCCACTGCAAGCAATAAATCCTCGCGTGGAGACTATTCAGGCAATTCTATTTTTAGCCGCAAACGCTTCATTGAAAACATTTGACCGCGCCGTCCCTCAGACACAAATGCACGCCGTTCCCCTGACACAAATGCGCCCAACACTTGATCAATGCGTTTCTTTATGCTGGAGAAATTGGCTTCGAATCGTTGGGCTGCCTGTGAGTGGGTAATTGCGCGAGAGGCTCGCTTTCGCTGTCGCGCGGGACATATCGGCGGGGGGCGGCAGGGAATACCGGGCAGCTCCGATCAGGCTATTACAGAACCCCGATGCTCACGCTGTTCTGTTGCGAGACGCTGGCGACTCGTATTTTCCTCTGCACAAGTGTCTATCCCCTCACACACACACACACACACACACACGCACACACACGCGCGCGCGCACATACACACACACACACACAGGCACGCACAAACACGAACAATCTCTCTCTCTCTCTCTCTCTCTCTCACACACACACACACACACACGCACACACACGCAAAAGAGGCGCGAGGCGCAGCTGTGTGCGCTGCGCTCCAGCCGACTGTCTCGCGCGCCGCCACTAGCTTTCAGGTTATTATTTTTTTTACAGCAAAGACAATCCAAACTACATACCCAGCAGGGACATTTTTTTCATGGCGATTTATTAGTCGTTTCGCCCTGCCATTGTTTGTGGTCTGCTGTTGCAGCCGCGTTGAGACGGTATAATGGGCGAAACCCTCCGTTCTCTCCAGTAACTCTGGAAATGGATTCGACGTTCTCGCAGGGAGACAAAGGTATATGCCATTAATTTCACTTTTTCTTCACCTGTTCCGGACATCCCTCGTTTATTTGCAACGCACGTCATTTTATTTATCATGATGTTATTAGGGGACAAAACCGATGCTTCTTGAACGAAAACCAACATTTCATGTGACAGTTAAGTGTGGACTGGCTGGTCGGCGTAATTGCACTTGTTGAACGAACATTGGAATTACGGAGTGTCTTTCGGTGTTTGATGCCTTCACGACGTTAAGTGGCAAAATTTTTTATTACCCATCCACATGATGTCATTCCATCGTATTGTAATTCTGAATTTAACTTAACGCGACAGAGACACGCCTGATTTTGCTTTTGTTCGTTATTTGACAGTCCAAAATACTCAGTTGCGGCATCAGTCTTTCTCACTGTCCCTGGCGATGACTGAGCCAATTTACTACTGGAGATGATGGGCTTTATAGTCTATATTAAATGTGTTTAACCGCTACACCCATACCCGGCTGCATTTTTTGTGATAGCAGCGTTTATTTTGTGGCTATAGTATGGCCTCTGATACCGCGGACTTCTCGTTCCCTAGATTCGGATATATTTCGATTAAATTTCATTCACAATTCTGTTTCCTTTTTATGACATGTCACGCGATGGTTCATTACTTATTATCTTAGTCACAAAGCCCCAATTCGGGCAACCTGTAGCGACAAAAATACTCCCTCGTATCAGAAATAACAAGACAGTCGCAAAATCGTTTGAAAAAAAGAAGAGAGATGCGTTTATTTGACAGCGTTTATACAATTGTACTGTTCATCCTTGTTTAGAATGTTATTTTGCTATTTTCACGAGTTTTTTGTATTCAGGTTTCCATCCGAGGTGGAATGTTGAGTCACAAAATACAAGTTGTTCTTTATCAGAGATTGTATCTGTCCTTTCTGGTGACCCTGACTGAGCCAACACACCCTCCTCCTTATACGCATCACCTGAAGCTGTGATTAGAAATGTTGGGATATTCTGGAAATTGGTGTTAACGGAAAGCACTCTGCGGGGTTTAGACTATGTAGGCTTGCGCATTTCAAAAGCAGTTTTCTTTTGCGTCTATACGGCTTTTTACTACCCCATGAAATTGAAGTAAAGTAAATTTGTGGAATTTATCAACGAATCATGGGAATCAATTAAGGAATCTACCGTATGAACTGCGAATGGAGTCCCGCCGCGGCGTGGACGTGCCGAGAGGCTGTTCCCGTCCATGAGTTGAATCGATTGAAATTCCCTCGTGGTCACAATGTCCATTAACACGTCCTGGTCCCCATTTGATTGACGGCCAGGTCAGATAGCTGCGCCATTTAGTTGCCACTGAGGAGTCATAGCCAAAACACCAACTCTTAACACTGCTGCTTTGGGGTTGCTGTTTACTCCTCAGACTGCCTTGGCTGCTACTGAAAATGTGAAAGCATGATGTCATTTTGTATTCATACTGGGAACGTATTGGTGTGAATATGCTTGTGTAGGTGTTTGTGAGGATGTGTAAGTGATTGCATATGTTTGTGGACTGGAAAGTGTGGGCTGTGCGTGTGTGTGTATGTGCGTGTGTGTTTGACGCGAAGTGGGGGTGAGACTTTGTTACCAGGCAACACTGTTGAAGAATGAATGACTAAAAATGATAAAAGCGATTTAGCGAGGGATCAAGCGTCGAGTTTATTTATAAGTTTTCTCAGTTTCCCTGCTATTTTTATTACCCGAGAATGTCTTTGATGGCAAATTCCGTCAGAATATGAAATTAATGCGACTACCTCTGCCTCACCACGCACATTTAGATTACATCCTCTATCATGACACTGGTGCACCGCCAATTAGTCATGACACGCCACTTCAAAATTTGTTGTTTCGTGACATCACACGGTAAAGTGACTGAACGGAGCCGAGAAGCACTGATCAACTTGGGTCAACTAGTTAATTACTTCCTACATCAGGAGTGTTCAGTTTTATCCATGAAGGGCCAGTGTGGGTGCAGGTGTTTGTTCCAGCCTAGGGCTGCAGTACCTGATTTCATTGATTAAGTGATCAGGGGTTCAATCAAGACCAAAACAATTAGCAGCAGGTGTGTTAGTGTTGGGCTGTCACAAAAACCAGCAGCCACACTGGCCCTTTATGGATAAGATTGGACACCTGTGCTACAAAATTCTCGGTGGTCCTTCCCCCTCATGATGTCACAAAGGGCAGATTCTGTAATGGCCTGTAGTGGTTATTTGGCTGTGCACCGACTGCAGGGGTGTCAAAGTGACCCGTAAAAGGGCCAAGAGGCTGCAGGTTTTCGCTCCAAGAATGCTGAAACACACCTGATACAACTAATCAGTTGTGAGGGCCTAGGTCAGTTGATTAAATCGGTGGTTTCAGGTGAGCTTCTGCTGTGCAAAGGTAAGGACGAGACGTTCAAAATCAGGTTTCTGCTGACTAGTCCAATAAATGAATGAATGAAAACTTAATGGCACATCAGCTTACAAGGGCTATTCAGTGCCAGAAAAAGTTAAAATGAAAAATATACAGACTAGTCCATACAAAACTCAAAATTGCCCAGGGCAGGGGTGTCACACTGGTCCATGAAAGGGCTGAGGGGCTAGAGATTCTCATTCCGACTGAATAGAAGCTCATCTGATACAACTCATCAACTGGGCAGGCTGAGATCAGGTGATTAAAATATCTGTATCAGGTGAGCTCCTGCTCGGTTCGATCGAAAACCTGCAGCCCCTTGGCCCTTTAACGGACCAGTTTGACACCTGTGACCTACTGACTTGATGGAGTGCTTTTAATATTATTGCAGATTTAAACATTTCTGCTCAAAAAGAACTTTCAGTACCATTTGGAACCTCATTTTCAGAAATATGATTGTTGTTGCATCAAAATATGACATTTGTGGTCATCATTTACCATTGTCCCTGTCACATTTTTTCAGTCTCTCGTCAAATACCAGTTAACTTTTCCAACCTGTTATTTCTTTACTGTTCTGTTCTTTTTTATTGTCTCCCGCTAGCGAAGTTGCCTCGGAGCCCTCAGTATAACGCTTCCTGAGAAAGTAATGTGTCACCCCAATTACTTTTGTATTCCAGTTCACTTATCGCAGTTCACTGTCACTCGGCAGATGGTTTTACCCCCCAGTGTGATTTACAGTAGTGTAGAACCTCAGTGATACACTCCATCATACTAAATTTGGTCCCTCTAAGGAGGCCCAGATTAGTAATCAATAATTATACTGTAAACCCAGCTACCAGCAGCTGAACTGTGAAAATAGGTGCAACCTGCTATACCTCTACCATTGACCAAAGGCAAATCCAGACAGGGAAATGAAAATGATATCAGAAGTGACAAATAGGAAGATTCTCAATGTGTTTCAAGCCAGAGAAATCAAAGCATTCAAAATGGATAGTTGACTGCCAGAACAATGAAACTTAAATTACTCCTGACTTGAGTAAGACCAGCCCAGAATGTACGCAGATCTGGGAGCATTGGGCATGGGGCCTCACATTCCAATTGCTTATTAATCCCCCGACACCCAAACCGTAGGCTCGGAGATTATTGCTTTAGGCCTTGTCCGTGTGTGCATCTGTCCTCACGTGCGGCTGAGTGTCTATCTGAATCCATTACTCAGACATGATATGCATTACCATTACAAAAGCTTCATTTTTGTGACCTTTGACCTTGGAGCAATGAGTTCCGTCACTCTTTTTCTGTTTCCAGTGCATATCTCCGACACTAACGGCGCCTTTTGAAGTTGGTCATTTAGATTGGCCATATCCTCTAGTTCTGCCTTTTGAATATTTTGTTCACCTCTGTCCTTTGACCTTTTTCCCTATGACCGTGACCTTTTTTTCTGCCATTTTCAACTTTCTGAAAAAAAAAAAAATCTGATCTTTTAATGCAGCGCATTAGAACCTACTCAATTTAGGTCAAGGAAACTGGTGCAAGTAGGCCTAAGTCACATTTTCAGGAGTCGTATCTTGTTGGATGAGATTTAGCCAAGTAGTACGTGTTCCTGGATTGACATCCCACATTTTGAACCTGCACCAACATTGCGATCGACCAATCACAGCCCTCTGACATCATCGTGGCGCCGCTCCTGTGCTTCTTTCAAAATGTTTTGTGTTTCCTCAGGATTATGGCAAGTTTTCCAAATTAAAGTTGGTACAATTAAACAAAGTCCTCAGTAAAACTGAGCAGAATCCTTAACTACATGTCCTCGAGTACTTATTATTTCATCAAGTCGGTCTCGTACCTACCTAGACTATAACGCACACTGAGGATGTCAGTGGACTGTTATTGGCTGACTACATTGGTGCTCTGGGATTGTAATGTGGGATGTCAATCCAGGAGCATGCAGGTCCTTGTAGGCTAAATATAGTAGTGCATTGAAGGCTTCTCAATAATGGTGCGTCTCTATTGATATCTGGCTCAAGTGGAAGGAATGATATGAAAATAAATGATCACGACAAGCCTGTTTAATAAACCTCGAGGCATGGGGCCCATTTCAATTGGCATTTTCCCCACCTTAATTTCCTTCCTTGCGACTGTCCCAGAAATTAGTCGCTATCCACCATCATTAAGGAGTTTCCAATCCGTTAAATGCGGTAGAAAAAAGGAACGTATGTTCATTACCCCAAAGTGACTTCAGTTAAGGAATTTCAAGACCACCTTTGTGCAGAAGTATTTTTTTCTGGAATCTGCAACCTGCGAACAACTGACCTGTGAATCCTCTTCTCCATTTATCGCTCGACTGTAATTTTTAAGGATGTCGCTTCAAAATAATGTTTGACAGAGGGAGGACATTCTTTTTAGCTAATTTGCATTCGTTCTTCATCTTATCTTCCTGTCTTCTCATCTCGATGCGCGGAGGTAAGAGCCAGAAAAGTTAGGTGGACAGTGGATAAAATCAGTTGGAACAAGCCTGTCCTTTCCTTGGGTCAGGAGTTCGATACTGTAGTATTTTATCTACGGGGAGGTCAGGCAAGAAATGTTCCCCGAAGAAGTGAGTTTTAAGTCTGAGAGCAGAAAACGAGCCAGGTGTCAGGCTCCTGGTATCGGAATAATCACTGGGACAGTAATCCACTGCAGATCTGACTGCGGCGGGCCAAAGGTTTGGCGGATTAAGTAAAAGTCACTGAGATAAAGGAGTAGCGTGTTCTTTATACGGGACTGAATCTTTACAGATGTCAGGTGCTCTGGGAGGATCAGTCGGCTGGTGAACGAGAACAGTTTTTTTCTTTTTCCTTTTTTCCAAAGGGGCGTCTCCAGTCCCACCGATTCTGGAACGCCCAATCAGCAGACTGTGTGCAGGCATGCTCGTACGCTGCGCATGCTGCCATCTTGGAAGAGCACTTCCGGAAGACACCTATCAGCCGCTGATCCTAATCACACCCTTCGCTGAATCCCACACAGTGAATGCTCGCAGAGGAAGTCTGACTTCTTTTGAGAGCCCCCCGTCGTGTATCCAGATGGCCAGTAGGAGGCGCTAGAGCCCCAAACAGTGCAAACCCAACTGACTCTATGCTCAAGCAGCAAAGCCGACGGACAGTACTTCACTCTGTCCAGTGTGTCCCCGTATTCCTGAACTTGCCTACTTTCCATAACGGGTGTGGAATCCTGGTTCAGAAATTAAGAGTCCTGTCCAGGATTTTGCTCTAGTCCCCTGGATTTGACAATCGCACAGTCCTGTAGCTAAAAGACATGGGTGCAGTGAGCTGTGTGAGTTAGTGGGGAGAAGAAACACGCGGCAGTATTTTTATTTTCTGACTCTATATCTCTGTTACCGAGGAGCCCTGGTACTGACTGAGCAGCTTAGCCCTACAGTTTAATCCCAGGAAACAGATTTCCTGTGGAGGCACATCCCGTCTCCCGAGAAATAATACCGGGAAAATTGGAAAAAAAAGTAAAAAAAAAAAAAAATCTATTTACATTGCGCTTTTCAAGCGCTACAATGCAAAGGGCTTCATAAACATCAAAAGAAAAAGAAGTATAAAAAAAACAAGATGGGAAAAAGTTAGGGAATCAAACATCAACATAGGAATAATACGGATTTTAAAAACAGACTTGCACAAAATAACACTGGAAAAAAACAATAGAACAATAACAGAATTTAGTCACTATAAGCAAGCCCATAAAAGTGAATTTTCAAAAGAGATTTAAAAGCAGATAAAGACTCAGCATTTCATACATTAATTGGGAGGCCATTCCAGAGTCTTAGAGCTTTAACTGAAAAAGTTGAACAAACCTTTATTTTTAACATGGATGCTGGAACAGCCAGTAATGCTTACTTTGAGGGCCTGAGTGATCTATTAGATCTATTAGATCTATAAGGTATTAAAAGCTCATTGATATATTCTGGGGCCATTCTTTCAGAACTCCATCTACCATAGTAGCATTTTTTTTAATCAGTGTCGAACTCAATAACATACTACTTTTAGAATGGCCAGCCTTGCAAACAAACCTGGGGTGCGTTTCCCCAAAAGCAAAGATGCTTACTGACATAGTTGGAGCCACTGACTGTGAATGGAAGAAATATGTAAGTTGCTAACTTAATTAGCAACTACACTTTTGTGAAATGCACACCAGAGCATTTCATAAATGCAGTAATGCTGACTAATCATAAATTTCCCAGTCATTCTGCTTACTTTTTGAGTGATCATTGGCTTTATTGCTAAATCTAACATTGCTTGGCTATTTCTGAAGACTCACATCTGCAGCCTCAGAACACGAACAGAATAAAAAAATTCATCTGAGCTTAGAGTTAAAGAATGATTTTGAAAATACCAAATTACTTGCTTTAATTATTTTTGTTAATACAATGAGGATTCGTGAAATATCACTTTCATGAGGCTGTTCTTTGCAAACAGATCACAGGCAATGAATTTGGCACTTCAGTTTCCTCGCTGCCGCGCGCAAAGTTCAACTTTACATTGTGTTCATTCTAATCTTAATTTGTGAATAAAAATGGTGCTCTTTTGCCTTTATAATTTTGAATACTGTGGTGAAGCAATGGAAAAAGCAGGCAGAGACAAGGCAACAGGTTGGGAATCCAGCTCACCAGGTGGTAATTTTATTTACAATAATAAAGCAAAAGACAATAGACTTAGTGAGTCTTAATATCCTCAGGGCAATTAGCCACTGTCAAGCGGTAGAGTTGTGTCAGAGGGAGGCTTTCTGGAAGGAGCCTAAACTCAAGATTTCCCTGTCTCTTCGTCTCCAGACTCTGAGAGAAAACTAGAGAAAAAACTTTGGTTAGTAGCACTTGCGAAACACACTCTAAGCCAACCTGTCCCCGTCTGCCACAGTGCTGTCTTTACATTGCTGGCTTGTTCAACACAGACGAGGATCAGGTGCGTGGCCTCATGCAGAATGCGCTGGGATACCCTCTCTCGAACACCTGGCTGCAACTGGTGAAAGCTGTCCTTTGCACAACAGCGACTGAACGACGGCCACTGTCCAAGGTGCTGAAAGGGGGAGATGCAAAGGGGAAGCGAATTGCTGGTTCTGAGTTGCGTGACGTAGACACTGGGCGTGTCCATTGCTCTAGTCGCAACACTCCAGTAAAGTGATCTGGTTAGGAACTTGTAGATTTATACATATTTTGCCCTGTTTTAATTAATGTTGCTTGAAACATCAAATATCTTTATATACAGTCATTGGCTTTGACTATTGATTGGGCCCTAGAGGCTGCCCTCCCAAATGACTGGAATTTGAAGAGGTACTCTGCCTGTAAGGGTGTGGTATGCAGTGTCCTTTGCTCCATGGATTTGCCCTGTTTAGCCAATCTGTTCAGCCAGTCGGCAATGCCGTACGTCCGAAGGTGTGTGAGAGTGTCTGGGTATGTGCATATACATGCAAGTGCGTTGTGTGAGCGTTCGTGCCTGTCATTCACTTTTAATCCAACAAAATAACAAATGGGGAAATGGCAACCAAGGCAAAACATACGGATTTCAAAACAAAATGGCTGGACATGAAATAAGAAACAGGTGCAGCCAATCGGAGCCATGTCAGCAAGTCCTTAGTGACCACACCTTCTCTATTTTAAGATCTTATCTGACCATCGAGCCAAAAGAAAAGCAGGTGAGTAGTTTGGGGATCTCTCTTACCTGCTCTGGTCTGGGCTAAACTTAAAGTGCAGCAAAGCGACATAATTGGCCGTAATATCAACAAAAAAATCCACATGAACAATAGAAAGGACCGAAAAGCACAGCAAACTATAAATACTAAATAGGAGGCCGGACAACACGGACGGCTGCCTGCTCCATCCAGCCTTTTAATGGGCCGGGCACAGGAGTCGGGGAGGGCGATTGGTTTTCTGCTGCTGCAACCGGTAATCATTCCGCTCCTAAACAGGAAGAAACAGGAAGGCACACGAACATCCAGCCGTATGTCAGTTTTCCCAATTATGTGCGTTTGTGTTGCGCTGTGGGAGTGTACACATGTGGGATTATGTGTAGGTGAGGCATTTGTTATGAGAGGGATAACACCGACCTTTCAAAAACGCAGCAGGCATTTGAATTAAGCAGAACATTTGTATTGGCCACCAAATTCCAAACCCTGTTTCGGCATCATTACAGATATAAAGTCCAGGTCGAGTGATGAAGCAGGTTTAGACTATTAAGTGGCTGGTGTTACTGTAGGTTTATAATGTGACTGCTGTTACTGTGGGTTTATAAAGAGGCTGGCATTGCTGTACTTTTATGAGGCTGGTGTTTTTTTTGGAGTATAATCAAGCTGGTGTTATTGTAGGTTTATGAAGAGGCTGGTGTTACTGTTGGTTGACAGAGAAGCTGGTGTTACTGTAGATTTATAAAGTGGCTTGTGTTACTGCAGGTGTATAACGAGGCTGATGTAGGCTGTAGGTTTATAATGAGGCTAGTTTTCTTGTTTGTTTATAATGAGGCTGGTGTTACTGTAAACTTACAATAAGGCTGGTGTTACTGAAGGTTGAGAATGAGTCTGGTGTTGCTGTAGGTTAGTAAACAGGCTGGTGTTTCTGCAAGGTTATTATGAGGCTGGTGTTACTGTAGGTTTAAAAAGAAGCTCGTGCTTCTGAAGGTTTATGAGGATGGCTGGTGTAACTGATGCTGGTACTGGTGTATCTTTATTAAGCTGGTGTTACTGTGGATTTATAATGAGGCTGGAGTTACTATGGGCTTATAATGAGGCTGGTGTTCCTGTGGGTTTATAATGAGGCTGGTGTTACTGTGGGTTTATAATGAGGCTGGTGTTACTGTGGGTTTATAATGAGGCTGGTGTTACTGTAGGCTTATGAGGCTGGCATTACTGTAGGTTTATAATGAGGCTGGTTTTACTGTGGGTTTATAATGAGGCTGGTATTTCAGTAGGTTTAAAATGAGGCTGGTGTTACTGCGAGTTTGTAATGAGGCTCGTGTGACAGTTAGTTTATAATGAGGCTGGAGTCATTGCATGTTTTAACAAGGCTGTTATTACTTAAGCTTTATGATGAGGCTGCTGTTATTGCTTGTTTATAACAAGTCTGATGCTACTCAAGGATTCTGACATGGGTCCTACAAGTGTTGGCTTCCTGTCATGTGAGTACTGTCAGTTTATAGCTTGGGTGCTTGTTAAGGTAACATATATTGCCAAACAGGTGAAAGACCAATATATTACGGTGTCAAAGCCATCCTGGTTTAGCCTCAGGCCCACCCATGCGGCGCCTGATCTGCATGACCGTGGTCGTAAATAAGCCGCACATTCCTAGAGTGGCGTTTGATGGCGCGAGCACACCTGCTCCCGACGCTCTGGCAGCTCCTAATCACCGGTGTCGCGGTTGCTCGGTTACCCAGCTTCACGCATGGGCCAGATTTATTCCTGCATGATTAGTGTTCATCTGCCTGTGTCCTCAGTGCGGAATCACGATGTTTAGCCTGCACGGCTAATGCTCACTGGGCTAACGATGCGCCAAGGAGGTATTTTATTTGCCTGTGTTTCTCTGTCTGTCTGTCTGTCTGTCTGTTAACAACTTTTCTCAAAAATTGATACATAGATTTTGATTAATTCTTTAGTGCAGTTGGGTGTGGCCGAAGGAACGTTAGATTTTGATGGTGGTCCGGATCACCATCCAGACTTAGGAATTTTATGAATGATTCCTCACCATTTCGAGATAGGGGCAGTAACTTGTATATTATAATTTTTGTCAGCTACAACCCCAATTCCGAAATAGCAGGGACAAAGTGTAAATTGTGAATAAAATCAAAATGCAATGACTTTCAAATCACACCAGCCAGTATTTTATTCACAGTGGAACAGAGATAACTTAGCAGATTTTGAAACTGAGAAATGTTACAATTTTCTCCACAAAATGAGCTCATTTCAAATTTGTTGGCTGCAACAGGTCTCAAAAAAGTTGGGACAGGGGCCTGTTTACCATGGTATAGCTTCCCCTCTTCTTTTTAACACAGAGTGGAGGTGTCTGGGCATTGAGGAGACTCTCTTGTTTAATACAGGCTTCCAGCTGCTGGAGAGTTTTGGGTCTACTTTGACAAACCTTTTGTTTGATTATGCGCCAAATATTCTCAATTGGTGAAAGATCAGGACTTCTCGCAGGCCAGTTCAGCACACGGACTCTTCTACTATGAAGCCATGCTGTTGTAATAGCTGCAGTATGTGGTTTTGCATTGTCCTGATGAAATACACAAGGCCTTCCCTGGAATAGATGTTGTCTGGAGGGGAGCATATGTTGCTCTAAAACCTTAATGTAATGTTTTTAAAACATGCAAGTGTCCCACATCATATGCACTAATGCATCCCCATACCATTAGAGATGCTGGCTTTTGAACTGAATGCTGATTACAGCAGGGGTGGTCTTTCTCCTCTTTAGCCCGGAGGACATAAAGCCCATGATTTCCAACAAGAATGTCAAATTTGGACTCGTCTGACGACAGGACACTTTGCTACAGTCCATTTTTAATGATCCTTGGCCCACAGAACACGGCGGTGCTTCTGAATCATGCTCAACAATGGCTTCCTTCTTGCATGATAGAGTTTTAGGTGCCATCTGTGGATGGCACGGCAGACTGTGTTTACAGACAGTGGTTTCTTGAAGTATTCCTGGGCCCATTTAGTAATGTCAATGACAGAATCATGCCGGTGAGTGATGCAGTGGCGTCTGAGGGCCCGAAGATCACGGGCATCCAGTAAAGGTCTTCGGCTTTGTCCCTTACGCACAGAGATTTTTCCAGTTTCTCTGAATATTTTGATGATGTTATGCTCTGTCGATGATGAGACCTTCAAAGCCTTTGCAATTTGATGTTGAGGAACATTGTTTTCAAAGTATTCCATAATTTTTTTACGCAAGCCTTCACAGGTTGGAGAGCCCCTGGCCATCTTTACTTCTGAGAGACTCAGACTCTCTAAGACATCCCTTTTATAGCCAATTAGGTTACACACCTGATGCCAGTCAATGTAATTACTTGCTAAATGTTCTTTCAGCTGATTATCTTACATATTAATGGCTTTTTCAGCCCTTTTTTGCCTTTGTCCCAACTTTTTTGAGACCTGTTGCAGCCCGAAAATATGAAATAAGCTCATTTTGTGGATAAAAATGTAAAATGTGTTAGTTTCAACATTTGAAATGTTATCTATGTTATCTATTTATCTATGTAAATAACATCCTGGCTCACGTGATCTGAGAGTCATTGCATTTTGATTTTATTCACAATTTACAATTTACAATTTGTCCCAACTATTTCTGAATTGGGGTTGTATTTTTCTTGTGCAAATAGTGATAAAATGCATGAAAGGAGACTGTTGTGAATCATTATCTCCACGAAGAAGGTTATGTTATTACTGGGGATAGTGTGTGGTGGTGAATTGAGCTAATTTGGGAGTGGTTTCTACTGTTTTGGTGCTACCTAGTTCAACAACAACAATATATTATTATTATTATTTTTATAACAGTTCGCGTGCAATAGTCGAGCATGCGATTCTTGACTTGCACCTGGAGAGGTGGAGTAGGGCAGATTTGAAGCACTGATTACTAAAACCCCACAAGTCAAGTCAAGTCAAGTGTGACTTATGGGGTTTTAGTAATAGGTGCTTCAATTACTGTTGTACTTCTCCCATGAACAGGAATCTGAACCCCTGAATTGCTTCAGGAGATTTTCTGGTTTCTTGTTCTCTCTTAATTCTCCCAAATTGCAACTTTTATCTTCAGCATTTCTCCCGGGGCTTCCTTTAAAAGCAGAAGATGTGTTTTCTGTTAAGCTTCCTGGGTTAGATGTTTGTTCGGTCAAAATGAATATTTTTGAAGAAATCAATATTAATGCATTTTGTAGCACTATTCTCACTGTCCTTTTCAATGCTCAGGCGCGCACACATGGGTGTGTGTGTGTGTGTGTGTGTGTGTGTGTGTGTGTGCGCGTGCGTGCGTGCGTGCGCGTGTGTGTGTGTGTTTTGAGGTGAGAGTAAGGGGTAATGATGGAGGCGACAGTTGTGAAAAGAATATCCTGTTAACCAGGTTGTGATGTCAGTGCTTCCTCTTTCTCATCCATATTAGCCTGTATCAATTTTATAATTATGCTGCATGTGAAGCAGGAAGTAATTTGAATGACACATTATAGTGCTTTTAGTCTGAGATCAACTAAACATTGACAGTGAACATTTCCAATTTATTTAGAATATTTGTCGGGGGTTTCAATAATTTTTGCACTTACGGTATTCTGAAATGCGATTACACCATGAAGATCACTGAAATGTGAATGCATGTATTGAAATGAAAGGACAGAAGTTTTCCATATGGGTTGGTAAGAATGTAGTTTATCATGCTGACCAGATGGCAACAAAATGGAGCTCTTTGGCAGTAAGTACCACAGGTGGGTTTGGCATAAAAACCAAGATATCCTTTCGGTGACGAACCCCATCCCCCTGTGAATTGTGGTGGAGGCTCTTTGTTGTTTGGTTGTTTTTATTCCAAAGGCCTGGGACGACAATTTGGGACTCATAGTATCATGGATTCCATCAGGTTACTGGAGATTAGAAAGAGAACCTCACCACTTCTCTAAGAAAGCTAAACGGCCTTTGGTTTGGATCTTCCAACAAGACTATGATCTAAAGCATGTCTAGAAATCAGCACCAAAATGGTTACTTGCCGAAAGAATGGCCATCCCAGTACCCTAACCTAAACCCAATAAAAAACCTGTCGGATGAGCTGAAGAGGACAGTCTGGAAATCTGGAAGTCAGAAGGATTGAAGGATCTGAAGCGGTTCTTTACCTTGCTGTTATCTAGGCAAAGGGAGACTGCACTAAGTAGTCAACCAAGGGGATCCAACAATTGTGGCACACTTTTTCCAGAAAAATATTGGTGTCTTGATGTCTTTTTTTTATTACTATATTTCAATTAAGTAATTTTTTTTAGCATTATGAATGAAATATCAAGAGGATTAAAAAGAAGGCATTTATTCATTACAACTTGTGTTTGTATCAACCGAGGGTGCCAATATTAGTGGAGGGCAGTTTGTGCTGCCTATTTTTTTTCCCTTTTCATCAAGAGTGGCAATAATCCAGAACGCTACCGAGTTTTAGCATTCCTGCGACCCGGGTTAGCTCCTCCTGTCGATGCTGGGTTAATTTCTGCTGAATCATTCAGTCAATGAGAGCAGAGCCCTGGCCAGCAATATCTGGGGGAAAAACAACTTTATCGAGAAAAAAGTATCCTTGCAATCTGCCGTTAAGCTGTGCTTCGAATGGTCTGTCTGAATTCTGTTTTTTTTTTCTTTCTTTTAATTGGCTTAAAAGACTTCATAATGTTTTCGGAGAGGTAAACAACAGAAGGCAGTCGTTCGGTTTTCATGCTTTATGAGAACTGTGCTTCGCTTCCAGGAAATTCCGTCTGCCAGGGCCTGCTGATTTCCATCTCATTCAGTGTGTGTCTGGGGTTCAGCTGTCAGTCAAACCAGACCTCCACACACTAGGATGTAAATATGGGAGTCAGTGTGGACCTGGATGCCTGTGACAAGACCAAGGGCCAGGTTTGAATTATTGGGTGAGGTCCCCCCCCTTCGCCCCCAAAAGAGTCCAGGGTCTCGCTCATTTCCTGTCAACCCAAACTCCCCAACCCCTCCAACCCCCCCGAAGCTGTTGGGTCGGCAGCTGCAGCCAGAATT
This sequence comes from Gymnothorax reevesii, assembly GCA_029721435.1. NCBI lineage: Eukaryota > Metazoa > Chordata > Actinopteri > Anguilliformes > Muraenidae > Gymnothorax > Gymnothorax reevesii. Next base: position 13,996,526 of record CM056583.1, on the reverse strand, counting down.
CTGCATAAATATTGAGCAGCAAGTGCTACTTTTTTGTTCACAAGTGCACAAGTTGACTAAAATTCTACTTATGCTCTGCTCTCTGTCCGAAGATTTAAGCCGCGTTGTCACCTTTTTATCTGGAGTGAATCTGCGGCGGACGATTTATCCGCTCCGGAATTTTTAGTTACTCGGCAGCAAAGTGGTGAAAATACTTACAGCAGAAGTACACTGTAAACAAATCAAAGCCTCTCGTCTGGGGCCAAAGTAGCACGCATTAACGTAAAGCATTATACCGCGCTAGCGGTGTAAATAGCTTTTTGCGCTTACAAACTGCAACCGCGGCACAGAAGTATTTGATACATAGAGGAGTCCATAGGTGTGAAGAGCGGCTGTTTATTTTGAAAAAATGTTAAAACGGATGGAATGAACATGAGAGAAGAAACTACTGGGATGTTCAAGACCAGGCTTGGGGATTGATGGGTCGAATATCTTAGTCTGTAAGTAAACTAAAGCAGTGCCTTTATGGGAATAACAGGCTAAGCATTAGTGGGCTGAATAGCGTGTTTTCTTTGTCGTGTTCCAAATACAGTCTCAATTGGTTACTCAGTCAATCATGGCTCAAATTGGCGCAGAGGGATTGTCATGTGACCCTGTAAGGACAGTCAATGGGACACGTTCAGCCTCGCTGTTTATTCTCAGCCTGGGCTGTATGTTTTCCCTGTGGACCGATAGTCATTAAGCGAACACCATTAGTTAGGCTGGCGAGCCGTCGGACAGTGAAAAATAGCGGTCATGGTGCTCTCTCGCTCCATCAGCCTGCATCTGCATGATTGAGGGCGTACATCACAGAGAGGTAATTGAGCGATCAGGTGACCGCCGTTTGACGAGACTAGATGAGTTGGGTTTGTTGGGCGACCAAGACATACAGTAGAGCATGGGTGGAGCCTGATTGGGGTGGGGGTGGGGGGCGTTTCTGTCGAATCATGGTTATGGGGTGGAGTGAGGGCAAAAGAACTAAATTAAATAGGCTTATGTTTTGTCTTTCATCTTAGTCCTGATGAAAATTAACTAAAGGGTTACTGTGGTATACTATAAGAATTGTATAGTTTTCTATAGTGTGGTTCTAGTGTTGTATAGTACGAGTCACCAGCTATGGGTTTACCATTATTTTTTCTGTTGTGTAATTTTATTCCCTATGGTAGCCCTACAATATTTCATTAGTTATACTCAACTCTCTCTGGCGCATTCCAAAAAACCATACAGTTGCAACAGTAATACTGATAGTTTTTGGTGGTAATTATTTATAGTATTGCTATTGTGGTGAATGAGATACAGTATGTTATTGGCTCAGGCTGACCGACCAGTTGCTTGCGATGTGAGAAAGGAACGTGGCGACATGCAATTATGACACAAATAATCGAACCAATTGCTCAGAACTTAGAAATATTCTGTGCTTGTTGAAATATCTTGCAGCACGACTCAGATAGAGACCATATTCACATACACAATACACTGACAAAAGTGCATTAACATCAAATTTTGCGAGGTGAAAATACTCGATCAGTTGATTTAAAGTCGTGAGGTCTGTTAGTATGTGGATTTAAATTTGTGAAACCACTCAATACCCGGTCATTATAAGGAATTCAAAGACTGAACACTCAATGGACTCCGTTTAATGAACTTTTGTGATTAACTTTGTTGAATCACAGAACTTTCTCAATGTAAACGCAATTTCTTTGCTTTAATTCATTTGAGTGTATTACTGAACCTTCCAACCAGCACTGAGAGTAAATGAACTCTTTTCATTAACTGTGATTGAAAGAGCGAGAATAGATGTTCATTGCATGGCTGCTCGATATCTGATTTTTAATGGGCTGATTTTCTTAGCTGTAAAGTCCAGGAATAAGAAATCAAAATCTGCTGCCGACTGTTTATATCACCCATGAACTCAGGCTGTCCGTTTCACCGATGAGTTTTGCTTCCTGACCGAAGATCTGCGCTAATTAATAAACCTGGTGATTGGAACAAATTACTGGGATGGATATTTTACTTTCTTAACTCAGACTTTCCGTCTGTGATTTTGAGTGAATTGGTGTATTTAAGTTTTTAAAGTTTCAGATATGTCCAGGACAGATTACTCAGGGAATTTTAATTGATCTGATAATGCACAATATTGCAGAAAGAAATATTTATTATTTACCTTAGGGAGACGGAGGGGGTGGCAGCATGTGTGTGTGTGTTTATTGGTGTGGGCGTGTGTGTGTGTGTAATGTGCGTGCACTTGCATGCGTGACACTTATGCTTACAAAAGTGTCTCGACACGTGCATGTGTGTACGTGTCCATGCGTGCATGTTCGTGTGCATGTTTGTGTTTGCATTTATGTGCATGTAGTGTGGTGGACTACGATTAGCCTAAAGAGAAAAGCTGAGGGAAAGACTGCAGTGACATTATAGTTTGTGAATTAAGCAGTTTAATTTCTGAAGGGTTTCAGTAAGAAGTGCTAGAGAATGAGATTAAGTTAATTTTCCTCAAACGCACAATGAGGCATCATTCATATTCGCTCATAACTGGCTTTTTTATAGCTGAAGCAACATTTGCTTGGAAGGATAGATATCCCAGCATCCAATGGGAACGCCTTAGAAATACTCTCAACAGTTCGTCCATCCATCAGAGGTATCAAGCACAATAAGCGAGATCAACATCTCGAGTGCACATGTGCACAAAGCACTTCCATGGGATAAACAAACCAACAGGTTTACTGGCAACAGCACCATTGAGCAGACCTGCGGACGTGCACTCGAACATTTACTCCTGAATCACTGTGCAGGATCTCACTTTAACAAGTCATGCCAATCTGCTCATTTGTCAATATCACTAACTGCACATTTACTTCTACAGGGATAAAACTAGCTAGTTACAATAACTATTGCCGGAGCTAGCTAGCATCCCACCTATCAGGACATATTTTTTCTATTTTTTATGCGCTTTAAAGAGTCAAACAATGCTTTGCGATTGGTACATTATGACTGATTCAGTTCGCTACTATATTAACTATATTCCCCTTATCATGCTTTGGCATATCATGAATAATGATGATGACTCAACTAACCTTAAGTTCACCAGTGGCGGAAGCAGTGTGCAGGATGAATACTGCTCAACAAAAAATCAATGATTCATGGATAATTGTGCGGTCAATGGACAGATCATTTCCCAGTACAAATCGTTTATTCTCTGTCGTTGAAATCAGTGTTCAGGACCTGATTTTATTGTTATGAGCTATAGTTGATTCTTCGTTAATATTTTCTGACTGGAGAGGTTTTGGGCTGATGAAATTTGTTTGCCTCTGTTGACCACTGTAAAAATTTACGGTGAAATGAGATGAAAGTAGATGGTCGCAAGTAGGCAGCTGTGTGGGCCGGCTAACGGCCCTTATTGACAGGTCTGTGCATTTACAGGTTCAAACAACAATAATAGAGCCTTGACTGCCAAACCTAATCCCTAAAACAACAGATAATTATGCAAACGGTGTACAAACTTTTCATTCTCTCCCCTCCAAAAATGTAGCAACAAAGCCCATAAAAGTAAAGTTTGTCTATATGTTTAACATAAGGAAAAAAGGCAAGTCTTCCTAATAAGCGTGAGCTACACTTTCCCACTCTTTGGAACAAGAAAATTAAGCAATCAATCGGCCTGCGTTTGGGCGAAAATACAAGCTCAGTGACAGCACTGGGGATCGTTTATCCTGCGTGTATCCCAGCATGCCGTGCGCCCCCGAGATGTTAATCTTATCTCTTCACTCACACTCTCATACCTGTGTAAAGTTCAGTCTCCATGCAGATAGCCCGACGTTTGTCTCTGGACCACGGGAGGAAACCCGCTCAAACCCTGTGAGAACAAGTGAACCTCGCAGTTAAACGGCCCAGGGCAGAAAATGCAGCTGTAAGGCGACTGTATCAACGACTGCATCCGCCAATAATATCTGTTCAACTTTTCAATAAGCGTTTTACCATTTTGATCACACGAACACCATACCAAACTCTGCTTGAAGCCAATTTTGAACACCCGAACGGACTGTTCACGGGCCCGTTCAGATTAAATTCTCCACTATAATTCCCTGCGTGCTCTCTCAATGATAGCGAGATGGTGATAAAAGCTGATGCGGTGTCATACAAACAATAGAAAATGAATGACACACTTTGGAATATTCGGCTCACCGCGAGTAATTAAGTGTTCCAGTGTTCTGCATTAGCTGTGGTCACAATTTTCAGATTATTATCCCCATAATAATTTTCTTAGTTAATCTATTGTGTCCTCCCTGCATGCGGCAATAGCTCACTGCTAACATTCATCTGCTCACAAACAGGCAGGGTTATTAATCACTCTATAATCGTCAAATTATGTTTACAAAATACCACAAAATCCCACTGAGCGTGGGTGCGCCTACCTTTCTGGTTTATTATTTCTTTTCAGCGGAAACTCAAAAGACGATGAACAAGAATATGAAATTAAATATCGCGTCTAAGGAAAAAAGAAAATATCTTGTATTATGATCCCGCTAAGATCGTTTTGAACGACCACGGTAGCATTAGATTACCCTCGCTAATGGCATGGGTATATGATTACCGTGCTCACGAGGTTTGTTTTTTCTCCCTCGGTCGTGAATGTCAACCCACCAGAATCAAATGACTCCCTTCGTGAAGAAAACATAAACAAACGTGAAAAAAAAAACACCTGAGAAGCTTTACTTTCTGTTCGAAGAGACGATTGGCCCATCTGGTGAGAATACCAGCAGGCAGTTGTGAAATGCAGCTTCAGTGAGTGAAAGTCCTCCCCAGAGTTTTGCTCCAACCACACGATGCCACATTAGCTCTTCAGTCAGGGGGCTGAAACACTGAGTGAGATCAGCTGTGTGAGTTAGTGGGAGGGATAAACACACTGCAGGATTTATTCTTTGACTCCAGTATTTTACACTGCTGTCTAACAGTGTTAGATCTCCCCCACACCCTCTGAGCTGCTTTTACTGTGGACATGAGCTGGACTGACCTGTGAGAGAGAGGGTCGGATGGGAAACCTGCTCCAGCTTACATGCGTGCGCGCACACACACACACGCACATGCACACACATGTACACTCACTCACTCACTCACTCATACACACACGCACATGCACAGACATGCACACACACACACACACACACACACATACATATACACACACACACACGCACATGCACACATGTACACACACACTCACTCACTCACACACGCACACACACACATACACATACACACACGCACATGCACACACATTCACACTCACACACAGACCTGCACACACATGAACACACACATTCAGACCCACTCTGACACACACTCACACTCTCTCATACACATTCACAAACACTGCAACATGCGCGCTCTCAACCACCCGCATACATGCACGCACACTCACACTTGCACACACTTTCGGTCACACAGCTATGCTCTCCATTGCGCACACACGTGCCTGCATGGATATATATACTCACATGCTGACACTCTCATGCAAACACACTCACTCTCACACGCACACAATCACATGCACACAAATATTCATGTGCACTCATAAACCTACACAACCACACCCACAAACTCTCATAACACAGATACATTCACACTCTCATGCATGCTCACTCAGACACATTCCCACACACACATAAACTCACAAACTCACTAAAGCACACACACACACACACACACACGCACACACACACTGCTCCATCTCTTAAATGCAGGGTTCGTAAAACATTAGCCTGACTGTATGTGTGTCACACACTCAGAAAGGCGAGATTAACGCAAGGACACAGCGAGGTGTGCTGTTTGCTAATTGCCACTGTGTGGTTGAGCCAGACGTGATTCATCCCTCTACACCGCTCTCCCAGTGCCTGATTGAAAAGTAATTATTTTTTGGATGAGAAACCCATTCTGTTTTTATAACGACCCCATCCTCCCCTCCCTGCTCTCCGTCCGTCCCTCCGGTCCTGAGATGGATCTGGATAATTATGTTTAAAAGTTAGTTTTTGCGCCGTCAGCGGGTGCCTGCTTAGTGTGTGGAGGTGAGATTGCGGTTGACTGCACAGAGGGATTAGAGGTCAGACACTGTGGGTCCGCAGCCTCTAATCCTGACCCCCCCAATAAAATTTTGTCCTGTAATTCCACTTAGGGAGGTGGACCGAATCCAGATTCATTTACGGGTCTTATTTCTTGGTCTTGTTGAGACAGGCTGCATAATATGGCTCTCTAGTATTGCTGTGGTTTGGCTCCTCTGTGGGTCATTAAGGGAGCTTTACGATTACTGGGCATGCTCACTACTCAGAGTGAAAAAGTTTGCTTGCCTATTAGTCAAAATTTGATTCCATCCTATTTTTTCAACTGCCAATGATCATAGAAGAAGAAGGTATTCTTCTTCTCCTATGATGTTCATCGGTGTTGAAAACATGTTTACATTCTTCATATCCTTTGGCTTAAGTGCTGAAACAGTGCTTTGAATTCTCCAATTTCCATGAAAAACTCCTTAATGTAAAAGGCATGATGCATGAGTAACTAAAATATGTAAATACAAAGCAAAATGAAGATGGATTGGTGAGGATGGTATCAGATTTTTACTTGTAGTCAAGCAGATTCATTTCGGCGGGCGAACAGTTTTCAAAGTTATGAGCATGTGCAGTAATTGTGACTCAGCTCCATTAACACCCCATTTTCCATTTAGTCAATGATCATTTTTTCCATCCTTGTTAATGATAACTTTCACATTAAAATACAAAGATCATTTTTCCTGCTAAAAGATATGAATAACTCTGTTTTCTGATCCTGTGGAGAGACATCTCTCTCTCTCTCTCTCTCTCTCCCTCTCTCTCTCTCTCTCTCTCTCTCTCTCTCTCTCTCTCTCTCTCTCTCTCTCTCTCTCCTGCTCCACTGCTATTGGTTCTGGAGTCGTCTCTTCTATGAATTACATGATAGTATTTTTGCTCAAAGTACAGTTGATTAAACTAAGCAAGGGCCAATCTCCCCTGGAGCAGTGTGAAGTTCAGGGCCTTACCCAAGGGCCCACTAGCCGCACTGATCGTACACTGAAGCCATTAACACACAAACATTTATCTGTTACCACTGGGACCTAAATTATATATTTTTGTTCTAAAATCCTATCTCCATACCCCCAAACCCTAAAATCATTCTTGATCTTAACCCCTTCCCAAACCTTTACCCAAATCTTGACCCTAACCTACACCCACGCAAAATAACCAACTCTTAACTGACAGTAACCCAACTCTTCACCCAACTTCAAACCTAGAGCCTACTTATAATGCCTATCCTAGACCTTAATTGATTCCTTTGCCCAGAAGTAAGGCTCTCTCACATGGGGAGCCAATAAACTGTCCCCACAGGGCTATTTTTCAGACTTTAATCTTCTCTGGGAGTCTTGAAGGAACCATAAGGCATTTTTTAGTCTCTGCAAGTATAGGAAAACAAGTAAAACCGCCGACACATCCTAAGAAACACCTACACATACATACCCCCACACTCAGGTGAAATATATGAGAATATGACGGGTTATTTGAATGGAAAATGGATTAGGAAAATCTAATGCACGAGTATTTTGAGATAAAATAATTTTTTTGTCCTTTACGCAGAACGTCACGGATATCTGCCTCTGCCGCTTAAGTTTTAGGACTCGGGTTTCAGAACCAATTTCTGTGTAACCGCGTGGTGATGAATACATTACCGCCAGTGCTCAAATTTGTGTTTGTTGCAGGAGAGCGGCCTCTAGTGGCAGCAGCGGTACACAGTGTAAGGCTCGCCTAGTCGTTTCCATTTTCTGCCTCAGGCGGTCTTCTGATATGTGTTCCAATTTGTTAAGGGGACCTAATAGCAAAGCAAAATGCCAATTTTGGTTCAAAATGTTAGTTTTGAGGTAAGAACATGAAGTGGTCCTTCAAATAGTCTACTTTCAGGACACATATTCACTTTCTGCCTAATCGGTCTTAAACTTGCTCTAAAACTGCTCTGAAATTACTCTTTTGCACTAAAAAGCACTTTAAAGTACCTTGATGAAATTGATCACGAAAAAAAAGAAAAATACAGATTTCTCAGCATTTGTACATCCAATTAACTTCATATTTGGCAGTTTTCTTCATTTTGTGATGATCTATGTCAGTACAGAGCTCTTTTTGCAATATGTACCTCTGAATACAAGTAAATCATAGAAACTTGAAAAAAATCTCTGTAGTGACAGTAGGAATGTTTTTGCCTTCACATTACAGCTGAAATTATAACCAAACACTTTAGTTTTCGCAATATCTGTGTTTCTGTAAATATCCATATATTCATTAGAACAGCCGTTGCCATGGCAACCACTGATGTGATGCTTCAGAAACTCAGTGTTTTAAGTTGCAATTTCTAATAGAATTATTTTGATAATAATTCTTTGTTTATAAAGTGAATATCTTGGAAAAATGTTTGCTTAACTATAAGTCCCCTTAAAACATTTACGGGGTGAATTTTTAAAGTGTTCTGTTAATGAATAAATTGCTCCTGCTCTTGTTTACAAAGTTAACATCACCAACGTGCACCACAATTTTCAACTGAGGGGATACATTTATTTGTCATCTAGATCGGTTTCATGGCTTTTCTAAGGGTAATGCCGAACATTAAATAAAACACGTATACCCTATCGAACAATAGAGACTGTTTAACATAACTATGCATGCGTATTTTAAAATACAAATATGTGGTAAATATTGCATGAACATCAATGGTGGATATTTAATATTAAGATAAACTGGTGCTGAACTGATGTGCTCAAAATGGTTAAAATCTAAGCTGCATTATGTGTCAACTATTTGTGAACCCAGGAGGACCCTGCCAGTAGAAGGCAATGTCCCTTTCTAACTGATGGACTCACTGATATATGTTGTTAAAATCCGCTTGTATACCGTTTTGCATGTCTACTTTTGCTACCTATTACAGTAGATGGGTGCAGTACCAGAGAAGTGAAGCTAGTGTTAGGTTGTGTCAAAAGGTCTATTATACCTTGACAAATGCATGTGTACACTGTATTGTCAAAAGTTATGTGGGCATTTTACTGTAACCTCATTGACATGCATAGAAAACAGCTACTTTTAAACAAGTTGCTGCATGATAGATTTTCAACAGCTTTGATTTCCAAATCTTACATCATTGAGTAACCATAGTTGTATTTAGCACTCTAATGGTTAATTAAAATGTCAGATATTCAGAATTTAATGTCTGTTTTCTATGCATGTCAATGAGGTTTCAGTAAAGTGTCCAGATACCTTTGGCTATATATAATGTACCATAGTGAGACACTGAAAAACAAGGCGCAGGCAAGGTGGGAGTGAAAACTGGCCCAGAGGGCTGTAATATTATTACACAGTCAAAGCAGAAAGGTGCAGTGAAGGCCTGCAGACTTATTAAACACAGGAAAATTAAAGTTGAGCTGGCGAAGCCTCTTAAGTCGGGACTTCGGGTGACAGGTGGCTTATATTCTGGCGCCGACTGGAGGATGCTTTTTTAGGATTTTCTTAAGGTGTTCCTGTCTCGTTCAGGCTGAGTGAGTCCCAGTCTGAATCCCCAGTCTCCCCACCATCGGAATCTTAGAGGAGAGAAAACATAAGAATGGTCAGACACAAGCTTTACCTCCGCACCCTGAGCCCACCTCCTCACAACTGCTCGGTTCTCTGTTTTAAGCTGTGGTCGGCTCTGTTTATCATGGGCCGCAGATGTGTCACCTCGTGAGCTCTTATCCCAGGCCCGCCTGGCCTTATGACTCGCAGCTGGTGGGAACTGTCCAGCTACACGTGAGTCTTCAGAGTGCTGAATGGGTGTTAGCTTTCCCGCCGCTGTCCAGGGTGCTGAAGTTCTGCTCTGCGGTGGGAGCGAGTGGGAGGGGAATTGGTTGTTATGGGCGTGTTGACGTGGCCACATCTCATTTTGCCACAGCACATGTTTGCATTTATCAATGAACGATGTTTTTACATTTGAGTATGGTTCACGCTGACTCATTTTAAGTTAGCTTAGCCTTGGCTGACCAGAAACTGGAGTTTAGTGTTGGCTAAATAGATGGAATTATATTACTCCTCAACCGCTGGTCAGGGAAATTCTAAAATTCACGATAAAATATGCATTGATGTCTTCAGTGTTGTTTGATTTTTATAATGGCCTTAATGATTGCAGTCCAGCAGGGAAAAAGCTTGTAAACAAAGTGAGGTTTATAGTATTATAATTTTTGCCATCTGCAATAAAAAACTGTTTATTGGCTGCTGAGCCCTTCTGAAATAATTTATCACTGCCAAATATTCTAATTCCATGCATTATCTTGTTAAATGACCTGTTAAAGTGAGCCCAGATGTCATTTTTTGATGTACACCTGTCTGTAGAGTTCCCATGGTGATCACATGGCAGGCAGAGTGTGTGACCTCTATGGACTGATGTGTAAGGATGACATGGTTCTGATGATTTCATATTTCCCCTCATGTAGCTGATCTACAGGGTCTAGCTACACCAGGCACTGGCAGGTTATTGTTTCACCACTCTGTGTGTGTGTGTGTGTGTGTGTGTGTGTGTGCGTGTGTGTGTGTGTGTGAGAGACATCTTTAACACAGTATAATACGTGGCTGTGGAGATGGATACGAGAGGCTCACTCTCTGCTGCGGATGAAGTGAATTGGCGGGTCGGGGAGGGATAATGACCGGAGTCGCTGTGAATCACCTCGTCCTTTTAGAGCCGCAGCAGAAAACTGTAATTCACTGAGCGCTGGAGGTCGACAGGATTGATGCCACACCTCAGTGCCAGTGTGGCTGGACCAAGCGCCCAGAACTGAGGCTTATTTCTCGCTCCTGATGGGGGACCTTCATCACAGGAGTGGGGCCAGTGTGGGTCAGTGAGACCTTATTATGCATCCAAATCATTGGCAATTCTTGCAAGAAAATGAATTTGAGGACCTAAACGCAGTCTGGAAACACAAATGCTCGTGATACTGCAGATTAAAAACCGGCCGTGTTTTACCTCATGACAAAATAGACAATGTGCTTTTTCTTTATGTAATTATCTTCGAGTGTGCTAATTTAAGAGTCTGCTTTTTTGATGATGGAGAAGTATTTTGCGGATGAATGTGGAGCAGGTTATGTCACTTGATCATGTGAGATTAGCGGCCTCCTCGGCTCGATAGCGGCAGCAGGAGACTGTCCTCCGGAGTGAGGAAATGCTTTTCACCGACACTGAACCTCTCGCCAAGATTCATCCATCTTTGGCCGAGCGTACTAACCAGCATTTTTAACACACACTGGCCAGAGCTTGTGTCTTGCATGAACGTTAACACACACCCACATACAAATACGCATGTACTCTGGCACACACAAAAGTAGGCACTAGGCAGATGCACAAACGCACACACACACACACACACACACAACTTCACCACTACTCTAATCTGCAGCTGAGCAGTACACTGTGAGCCACTCTCCCATCTGTAGGTAGTAGATTAAAATGGAGTTACTTGAGTAATTTGCGTCCTCATCCTCTCTGTAGAACCTGCCCTGAGCTGATCCATAACCCCTGTACTCCGCTGAAAATCTCCCAATTCTCCCTCCCAATCCTTTTCTGCCTAGATTATGTATGACGTCACCACAGGTACTCATCCTCACAACATACGCTGATGAGAAGCACTCCACACACAAGGTGTTTTTTTGTTTTCTTCATGGGTTTCATTTCATTTCAGTTACTCAGGAGGTGTAAGCCAGAGAGTATTGTTTGTTGGTTTTTAAGTGTCTTGGATAGCTTAGTGCTCAAAAGTGTTCACTCCCCCCAGAAATAAAGCCTTGTCTTTTTCCTCCTTGTGTTTTATGATGGACTTATGCTTGGTCAGCCGCAAAACTGCTCAGCGTTTACTCAGCTTGCATGCTGACGCGGTTGGAATCCAATCTTTCCCATTTAGACCCATCAGCGGATTACTCTGCTGCATGTTGAAAAATTGAAATAGATTAATATGAAATATTCTCCTGACTGAATTGATTAATGGTTCTGCCGGCTTGTTTCTGAAGTCTAATATAATTGAACTTTAAAATGGCTGATGGGCTGTCCTTAACTATGGATTACTGTTAGATCGCAATGGGAATAGAATGTCCTTAACTGTGCATCGATAGACCAATTTTCCGTCAATGTCACTGATGTCTCAAGACACTAAAATGGAGACAAAAAGCATAGAGTACTAAAGTGATGACGTCACGCTGGCGTCGGGAGTAAAATTTCCCATTCATTTTACCCATAGATGTTTTTTTCAGTTCACTTTTGAAGCACTTTTTGTTGTTTTCCAGCTTCCATCGATTTCAAGTTTTACGTCATATTTCTTGGTAATAAAAATGACGCTTTTTTTTTTCTCGACCAGAGTCAGCTACAATTTAAATAATTTAAATTTTTCGTCACCATGCTAATCCTATTTGTAGTCTAAAAACTACACGTCCCTTGAGCCTCCTGATTCCGGGGCAGAACGAGTTTAAAATATGTTACAAATTGCCTGCACCTTGCCAATTGCCATAGCTATTTGTTTGCTTAGCTTGGTGAGACTATGAATTTGCCAGCCACTCTACACTCCACTTAGTTATATTTACTGGCGAGATATCAAGTTTTACAACTTCTGCCAATTAGCTTTGAAAGCCAAGCATCTTTGGCCATCGTTTTGGCTAACGCATAATTGACTGAGCAACATAGCTAATTCAGGTCTGCTTGCTGATCTAATGCTAGTTAAGTGCCGAAATAATCACAAGTCATTGTTTTTTAGTGATTAATATTCACCATGTGAGGCACTCCGAGCAAGCAAACTGACTTTTTGCTGGCTAACTTAGCCAGCGAGCTAGTTTATCGACTTCGGTGGCAGACTAACGTTGTATTAGGTGGCAATATGTAAATGCAAACTCACGAAATGTCCCGGCTCGACGCTAGTTAAGTAGCCAAATAATGGCCATTCACCATTTTTATTGACTTAACTAGGTCGCTAGCTAGGCTAGCATACTAGCAATTTTGCTAACTTAGCCATTTATAGTTGATGTATTTTAATTCTAGCTCGCTTGCTAAATGACAGTAAGTGTCATTAAACTAACCATTTACTGTTTCTATTGATTTAGCAACCTGCACAAGATGTAATGAGCTCACTAGCTGGCTAGCTAGGTGGTTCACTAGCGTAGCTAAATGCTAGCTAGCTAAATGGCGAAATAACTCATTGTGATCCATTCATTTCTAGGCATGTAGCTAGCTAATGGTGGCCCCCTACCCAGCTAACACTACACGTGTATGACACGAGTAAAACACGTGTAGGGTAAGTGTATTTATACACGTGAATCATTTCACGTAAATATCACCTGAAAAAACGTGTAAGGTGAGTGTATTTCTCAGTATCACGTGAAAAACGTGTACAGTAACTGTGTTTCTACATGTGAATCATTTCACGCAAATATCACTTAAAAAAACGAGAAGGGTAAGTGTATTTCTACATGTGAATCATTTCGCATAAATATCATGTGAAAAACATATAGGGTAAGTGTAGTTCTACACGTGAATCATTTCACGTAAATATCACGTGAAAAATGTGTAGGGCAAGTGCATTTCTACACATGAATGATTTCATGTAAATATCACATGAAAAACTCGTGTAGGGTAAGTGTATTTATACACGTGAATCATTTCACGTAAGTGTCACTCAGAAAACATGTAGGGTAAGTGTATTTCTACAGATTTATCAATTCACATAAATATTGTGAAAAACACGTGAAGGCTAAGTGTTTTTCTACACGTGAATCTTTTCACATAAGTATCACATGAAAAACATGTGAAGGGTAAGTGTATTTCAACGTGTGAGTCATTTCACATAAATTTCACATGAAGAACGTGTACGGTAAGTTTATTTCTGCACGTGAATCATTTCACGTAAAGATCATGTGAAAAACACGTGTAGGGTAAGTGGATTTCTACATGTGAATCATTTCACGTAAATATCATGTGAAAAACATGTAAGTGTATTTCTACACATGAATCATTTCATGTAAATATCACATGAAAAACACATGTAATTTACATGTAAATATTTACACGTGAAAAACAGGTAATTTACAAATTTGGCACACGTGTAAATTATGTGTTTGACACGTGTTTTGCACACGTGTCAGGTACACATGTAAATCATGTGTTTGACACGTGTTTTTTACATGTTTTTTGTATATCTGTTTCACACGTGTTTTCGTCATGCCACCTTTCACGTGCACAACACGTTGTGAACACGTGTTTACTACTTGCTATGACACGTTTTTCACGCTTTACTAATGACATTTTTCGCTGGGTATGCGGTAATGGATACACGGACATAGAAAATGGCAATTTAAGGCACTGATCGGCTACCATACTGTCGTATGTTGTGAACATTCGCAGAAACTGAGGTACCCATTGGCTGGGAACAAATCACAGGGTACTCGCCAGCCTATGTGACAGATGTATAGTACGCAGAAGTTGACTGCAAACTGGACTACAAGTGCAAAAGGATATTTTGGCAATAAACAACAAATTTGATGTGATCATTTGTTTCTGTATACCCCATAGACTAATCTCGGAGTGAGGCCTCTCATAAAATTAATACGAGTTCGAGCAATGCCAGAAAGCCGACTGATAGACAGATCAGTCGGCTGTCTATGCGAGAATGGAACACAGGCACTGTCACTGACCGACCCCGCTTAGGGCAGCCACGTGTGACGATGGCAGCTCAAGAGCGCCACATCTGGTTACAGCCTGTACGTGACAGGTTCCGGACAGCAACCAAAACTGATCATGAGACGAGGGGTCCGAAACGATTAAGGGTGAGAGCAAGTACCGTTTGACACCGTCTATGTGAGCAAAGCATGCGTGCACACGGGCCCTGTCCCCTATGGACAGCCGACTAATTGTTGAAGGGTGACAGTGCAAATGACGCCCCACCTCTCGGTGGCTGAGACCTGCCCATAACATGCCAAAGGCTCTTTTTCTCTCTCCTGTCTCGCAAGCCGTTCCATTTTCTTGATGCAGTGGCATTTTTCATTTTTTTTGTTGGCTTTATGTAGACTATTGACCACACCCAAAAGAACAAGTCAAGTGTCACTGTACACATCACAAACAACTCAATGTTTCTTATTACTGAAGTGCTTGGTGCGTGAACATGGTGCGCGTCAGGATTACAGTACCACACGCTTTTCTTTATTTCCTCTCGTGCCTCACTGGAAAAACAATAAAAATCAATCGATTCTTCAATTCTGCCGCAAATACTGCACATACCTCACCCCTGCGTTTTTAATGGAGCTGACTATACATATCAAGTGTAAAAGAAGTGAATTTGAAATAGTGGCCTGTGGAGTGACCACAAGAAAGTCCTCCACGGCAGCAGCGGCAGCAGTGGGCACATGACGAGGTCAAATCCATAGTAGCCCCGGTTTTGTTCGGGGGCAACAATAACACTAGACATGTAGGTCATCCACGGCCAATGGATGTAGCCCCCGATTTGGCCACAATTTTCATTGTGGCTTATTTTGGACACAAAATTGTCTATGAATTTTGAATTATGTTACCATGGCAACCAAAATTGATAGGCACCGTGTCCTAACCACTGCCCATATACATACCGAATATAAAAGAAATGGCTTTAAATTAGTGGGCTGTAGATCGTCCACAAGGAAGTCTGTACGGCGGTGGTGGACACGGATGGGGTCAAATTCATACGAGCTCAGACTTCCTCCAGGGGCTACAATAAAACACCATTCACTTCAATTGACTCTTGGCCACCACTTAGCATTCATGCGCGGCAATTTTTGTAAACATTGGGACCGATATATTGCTGACATCATGATGTAACAACCACTCTTGCAGTCCGGAACAATGGAGCATTGGAAGAATGACTTTTGGCAATGACTTTTCTAGGAAAATGGTCTTAAATATCATACAAACCTGCAGTACTTTGAAAAATTGTTTTTAATCATGAGCAGTGTTTCTGGAAGCTGAGAAGGTTAACTGCTGTCGTTGGGGACTGCAAACACTGAAGTTTAATTTTCACAGAAATGAATTCTGCCGGAGTCTGTACTCACATTTCCTTTCCGTGCCCGCTCCATCCTCTTAATATTGGGTACAAGAGGAAATTAGACAAAAGCGGCTGGTCTGATTAAGTCCGGGGCTGTTTTTATTTTGTTTTAAATGTAATAATGTCATTGCTGCTATTTTGCCTTCATCGGGTGTGTCTGGGCCGCGCTCTGGCTGTCCTCCATCTTGGTGACACTGGTTACAGCGAGCCTATCAGTCTATTCATTAAGTGCGTTTTAAGTTCCACTTCACACCCTGAATAATGTTCATCTCAACAGTGTCCAGACTTGTCGGGTCTGTGGAGCGACAGCCATTGATTTTTGCCCATGTTTTTCTAGGTTACAGTGAAGGCGGAGGAAGTAGGAGGGAGGTAGAGCAGGTTTGGTCTCAGATTCGCAGACTGAGATGTGAGGGTGGGAATGTGGGGGGTCACTCTTTAAATCAACACTAGTATCCTACACTAATGCCAAAGACTGCAGTAACAAGAAGACATTGCCATCAATTCCCCTCCACCCCTACATCCCATTTTTAACCCCATCAAGGTAATGACTGATGACATACACATGCGTAATTTCATTCATCTCGGTAAACTCCTTTCTGACAAAACTTGTCCCTACTCATCTGGGGGAATGGGTCATTTGGACCCTGTACCTGTTGGACTCATACAACTTGGACCCCTGACCTTAAATGTTTGGACCTCAGACCAGTTAGAACCCAGGCCAGCTGGGTTTAGGTTAGGGTTATGAGCTCCAAACAGCATGGGGTCCAACTGGGTGGGGTCTGGGGTCCAAGTTGTCAGGGGTTCAAAATGTGAGGGGTCCAACTGGTATGGGGTCCAAATGACCTATGCCCTTTATCCAGAAGGATGGACATATAGATGCTAGGACAGGCAGATAGATGGAAGGACAAACCGATGAGCTCCATTGCAATATCCTCCGCTTCACATTGTATTTGTGGCAGGGATTGAAAAATAATATATGTCGCATTACCTAGACAGTGAAAGAGACTGTCCCTGATTCCTCAAATCAGTGCAGCTTTGTTGCTGAAATCAGCACAGTTTGAGATGTGAGAAAAAAAACACTCAGACTGTGCTTTCTTTACATATTTTCATATTGCTATCGTGGAATGCATGAAAGCTGGTTGCGGGTCCACCTATGCTTGAGCCAACAGCAGTGATGCAGGTCGGTAATGTCTGTTGAGCATCCCTGGATGGTCCTGTAAAAAGGCATTCAACCCGCCAATCAGCTCAAAGATGCGACACTATTCAAAAATTTCCAACTCGCCTGCCACTGCAGTGATTATCTGTGCTCTCTGCTTTGGCTAACCTGGGTATAGGCCTGCCAACAGACACGGTGTTCTATGTAATTCATTACTTTGTGAAAAGAATAGAAAGAATATTTAAAAGAGATCGTGAGTAAAAAATATTGCTTTATGCAATGATTTATGACTGCTCAATTGTTGTGTATTTTCAAGATTTGTATGAAGCAGCACCTACTGCCTGATGTGAAGATAAAAAATTACGGTGGGATCATGATCCATGAGTCTAGATGCTCCGCTGCTACGTGAGCCGCAGGTATAGTGGGTGATCTCACTTGCGTTCCCCACTCTCTCTCTACAGACGATGAGGCGCACCTGGGAGAGCTGGGGCGAGGCAGAGTGAGGATGCGAGAGCGCCCCCTGTGGGACTACCCCCCGCACTTTCACTGGGCCATGGAGGGGGAGTCCTTCACCTCCCCTCTCCTGCAGACAGGGGGCGCCGCCGGCTCCGCACACGACTTCGGCATGACGCTGGAGCAGAAGACCACCTTCGCCTTCGTCATCTTCCTCTTTGTGTTCCTGGGCATCCTGATCGTCAGGTGTTTCAGGATCCTGCTGGACCCTTACCGAAGCATGCCCACCTCCACCTGGGGGGATGGGTTAGACGGCCTGGAGAAGGGCCAGTTCGACTACACCCTCGCCTAATAACCCCTGCACCTTGTCCCAAAACGAGCTGCAGCCTCACGTAATCTGGTCTTTCTCCTAGACCAAACTCTACCCTCACTTATTGTCAAGCAGCATCCTCACTTTATGTCGCCTTAATCATGTTCCAACCTTAGCTGCGTACTGGCCAATTGTTCCCTTAACCTTGCTCTAAACTCAGCAACACTTACACCCAATATCCCTCAAGCCTGTCCTGACACAAATCTTACCCTTCCATAGTGCATCAAGAGCTTTACCCGAACTAGACTACTCCCTTACTCTTTTGTTTTACAGACCTGTCCAAAAGCGAGTTGCATCCTTGCCAAATGTCCCTATGATACTGTCCCACACTATATCTATCCCGATATCTTCCTCGCCTTTCCCAAACTAAACCACACCCTCATCCAAAAATCCAAGACTTTCCCAAACGAAGGTAAAACTTGCCTATTATCCCATTAGTCCTGTTAAAAGCGATGCCCTTGCCCAGTGTCCCATTAACCCTGTTTTAAACCAAGCTGCACTCTTGTCTAATGTACTGAGAACCTGACTCAAACTAAGCTACACCCTTACCTAATTTCACATAACTGTCTCACAAAGCTATACCCTCTTGTAATGTTTTACCTGCCTGTCTTTAACTGGGCAACATCTTCACCTGATCTTACTATCTGCAATTTATCTTTGCCCTTGCAAATGTTCCCTGAAAGTTGTTTGAAAACAGGCTACATCATTGCCTAATATCCAATGAGCTTGCCCAAAAACTAGCTACACCCTGCTTAATGTCTTTGAACCCTGTCCCAAACTAAGTAACACCCTCCCCTGTTGTCTCCTAACTCTGTTCAAAAGTGAGCTACACCTTTACCTAGTAACTCACGGACTCCAAAATCAAGCTGTACCTTTGCCTTGTGTACCGAGAGCTCATCTCAAACAAACAACTTCCTTGCCTATTGAACAAAGAGCCTGCAGAAACCAAGCTGTAACATCGCCAGATGACCCCTAGACCTTTTGCAGAATTAACCTATACCCTATAAACGGGACATCTCATGAGTTCCTCGCAAACCAATGTATTCCCTGACAATTGTTTCATGAGCTTGTCCCAAGGTAAGCTACTCCCTCACCTAATGTCTTCCTGACCCTATCCCAGAACAAGCGGTACCCGTGCCTAATATTGTTCAAGTTTCACCCAAACCGATCTATACCATCACCTAATATTCCACAAACCTTTCCCAGACTGAGCAACAACCTTGCCTGGTGTTCCGTTAGCCTGTCTAAAACCAAGTGAAATCTTTGCTTAATGTCCACTTCTTGCCTAATGTCTGCTGGTTTTTTCACATACCTGACCACACTTGTGTGAAGATGTCCATCTCTGGTGACACATCAGCACTTTTGCCATTGTCCTTGAACAAGCCTACCCCAGTCCACCTGTTACCCACTCCTGTTACCCTTGTTCCCTACCTACCTGCCCTCCAGCCCTCCCTGTCGCTGCCACGGTCTCTCACTGGGTGTTGTTTACACAGTTACTCTGGGGGGAGGTCTCTCTTTCTGTCTCTCACTAGGTCAACTCCCCCAGAGATCCTGATCTGCCCCGTCCCTCTCCTTTGTCCTGATCACCTGATACCTCACAGTCTAAAGCTCAATGTGTCTACACAAAACTTGCACACCCGTCGGACAGCTACGTACTATTCGCCTTCCACAGAGCCACGGTGAGATTTGGAAACTCGCTGAGCACATTCCGTCTTGTGTCCCACATCCTGCGACCACGCACGTTTTAGACGTAAGTGCCAAAGTCTGAAAGGACAGCTTGTGAGATCAACTGGCGTTAAAGACTTTGGCACAGTGCCTATGCGAGACACACAGGTAACGATATTGCATCGTGATGCCAGCTCTCCAGTCAGCCGTGACAAATGGTGACCCTGTGGTTCTGGTACCTTAGCAGGAGCCTTGCGCACCCACTGGCTGTACAACAAGTGCAACGTCCGTATCCCTCCCCCCGGACCAGCTCATCTGTCTCTAGCAGAGCCACATGGAGAATCAGGGTATTGCAGGTGTGACTCCTGACACTGTTGACAACTCTTGTTGCCTGTGGCCGTTGCATTTTATTGATGGGACTGTGAGACTGCATTGTGGCGGTTGGGTTTGTTAGCCTTTCAATCAGTGGCAGTGTAAATCTTATCTCTACCCACAAGCCCCTGGGTCACAGGCAAAGATCAGGATTCCGTCACGAAACCCTCTGTCCTCAAAGGCCACAATCCTTGTGATTTTAAAAAATTGGCAGTGCTGCTTCATGCCTCCTGTCTGAATGTCTCTGTCTGTCTGTGTGTTTGTCTTTTTTTGCGATCTTTCTGCCAGCTGATCATTCTTTTTTATCTGTCTGTCGGTCTTACTGATCATCTGTCCTTTTGTCTGTCCTTCACCCAACAGGTTCACAGAAGTTTATTTATACTGTTTTTATGGCCATGTTTACAGCGCCTAATTTTAGCAGCTTGCACTGTCACCATGATGTGAACAATTTAAACCAGAGGTACTCACTCTTATCCAGAATGAGCCAGTGCAAGTGCAGGCTTTCATTCCGAAAATTCAGTTACACTCCTGGGCCCGTATTCACAAAGTATCTTAGCACTAAAAGTAGGTCCTAACTGCCGGATTTAGGAGAAACTCCAAAAAAAAAAATGGGCGAGTCTGTCGTAAATTTAGGACTCCTCATCATTTTTGCTAAGGGTTATTCACAAAGCATTTTAGGCCTAAAAGTAGCTCCTAAGTCTTGGAAAGCAGTCAAGAGGACTCCTAACTCGCTAAAACCTATTCACAAAGAATCGGAAAATGGCTGCTGCTGTTGAAAGACGGAATGACTTGGAAATTCTGAATGATGCGCAGTAGTTGAAAAGGTATCAGATCAACCTTGAAGGGATTTCATTTGTTGTTGACTTGGTGAGGGGGGGAATTACGTCTCCAACCATGAGAAACAACCCAATAAACCCCAAAATAAAACGTTTGACAACGCTTCGTTACGTAGCCACCTGAAAAATGCAACTTTGCGATGCAGACAATTAAGGGATTTCACAATGATCTGTCAGTCGCTCAATTCGCAAACAATCATTGCACTCAGTGAACCCCGTATCATCCAACAGTTTATCTGGTTTCCAACTGACATTCGCTACCAACGCAGAATCAAACTTGAATTCAACCACATCTCAGATGCTATTGATGAACCCCATATTCAAATAATTTCTCCGACCCAAGATGAAGACGTTTTTGTAAATAGAAAAAAGTTCATTCCATCAACTCCTAGATAGTATTTGTTTCCAAATACAATATTTTGGACATTGTTGTGAAATGGTCAGGATCCACGCACGACTCGTATTTTAATGGACAGCAGCTTATGCCAATTATTTGACAGGCATTATGTGCCACTTGCTTGGGGACAGTGGCTTTGGTGCAGTACCTCCTCTTGCTTTGCATTAATTATTTTATTAGGCTGTTGAGCAAGGGTTACATTTAATAGATCATCATAATAATACCAGCCTGTGTCATATTTGGTATGCATATTTAAATTGTAGGCTGTAAATTACAAGCCAAGCTTGGTATGCTTTCCTGTTTGAACGATAGCCTGTTTATAGGCTGCAATCGCGAGCCTCCACTGCGATTGCAGCCCATACCACCGCTTCTCGCGGTCTACGGCCCGAGAGACCAGGGGGAATGCAGCACTGATCTGAAGGCTGATATTATCCCACACATCCCGCTTGGATTTGCTATTCACCCCCGAGCCACATTTCCATTTGATCACATGCTTTCGCTCCAGCACCAACTGGGCCAGCAGCAGTAACTGGTCGTGGCTCCAGTTGGGCTTTCGCGTCCTTTTTGAACTTTCATCCATGACAGTTTTGGGCAAACAAACTTGAACAGCCTGACATTTGAATGATCACAACATAATCTCCTTGGGTAATAAGTTGCTAGTTATTGGGGTAAATGATGCATTTTATTATTGACCCGTTTATGCTATTGGCGTTTTTACAACTCTCTCTTTCCTATGTATGTTTATTTGCCTAGAGCGTGATATGTGGGGACTGCACAGAGTGCTCAACATATTATTATTTTATGAGACAGACCAGCCACTTGGACTATTTCCTCATTTTTTTCCTCCATGGGTTGTATGTGGGATATTTTTTTCAATGGGCCGCCCTGTCACCAAACAACCAATCACCGTGCTCATTGTCCCAAGGCTCATGCATTAGAATCAACGTCATCCATAGCAACGGAGATTTACTCCCACCTGTCTCAGAGCTACTCCTAGTCTAGGAGTTACCAGTTTTCTTAACTAAAAGTTGCTCTCAGCAGCTTTGTTAATAACTTTTAATGTTTTACTCCAACATTAAATGTTTTAGTGCGTCTTATGAGTACTCCTAACGGTAAGATCAGATGCTTTTTGAATACGGGCTCTGATTCTTCTAATCAAAGATTTTTGCAAAGATGATGGGGGTAGATTCATAGAACCAGGAGTGTAACTGCATATTTGTTGTGAAAGGTTGCACGCACGCCGGCTCATTCTAGATTAGATAGAGTGCTCATGTTATAACCCTTCCTGCCCTCAGCCAGTCAGCTGGTCTTCATTTTGACAAGTTTTTTTCTTCTCAACACTGCCATTCTGCCTTTTCTTATTTGTTTTAATTTGTTCCCACTTCAAAGAAGTTATCTTTTGAACCTTGCAAATGTAAAGAAATGATAAATGGATCCTTTATAATTACGACTGCAATAACTCCTCGACTCCTGTGGTTTTGCAGCGTGCTGGTGCCAAATTGTTGACTATCTGACTGTACATGAGCCTTTTGGCTATATCAGTGTGCAGTGCGCATGAATGTTTTTTATTTTCCTCTGGGTTGAATGTATTGACTGCCGCTGTAATTTCATTGTGTGCTGCTCAAAAAACTTGGCCTTCCCATTGGAGCATTCAACCCCTACCCACAGCCAATCAAATTGCGGTGTTTCTAGAATTCTGCTTACTCATGCTTTGAGATGTGCGCGCAGTGACATTATACGATGCCACTCTCACATTCGTGATGGTGCATTCATCGTGGAAATTCAAGATGGTGGATTATGAAAATATGCAAAAATAAATACATGGAAGTTAGTCAAAGAAGAAAAAAATATTTTCTCCCTGACTGAGAGGGTATGCTTTATGTTGGTTGAGTTTATCATTTTGACTACATGTTAATATATTTATGAATTACTACCAGATCTGTTGCTTTTATTTGTCAGGTCAGTCACTTAATGTCAACCTTTAAAGATCACATTTCCTTTCTTGCTTTAATGCACATCCATGTTACTGTGGATGTTGGAGACTGCATCATGGAGATCTGCCAGAAAGTCTCATTTTTAGTGAGGCTATGTGCTGCCACTTGGTCAAAAAAGAACAATTGTCTTGAATGACAAAAATAAATGTTTTTGGTGTGTTTTGGTCACAATACTGTTGTCACAAAACGGTCTTCAAAATACCTACTTGACCACAATAGAATAATTTCAAGACTGTAATAATACCAGCATTCTGTCATTGGCATAATTTAATGCTTGTGTGACAAAGATTTCCAATAGGCCTGAAATGCAGCCTAGATTGCGGGTGTCCCTTTACCACAGCATTTGTACCTCTTGTTTCTGAGTTATTTTCAGCGTGTTTGTGGAACACAAGTTGCATTCCCTTGTGCTACAAAAAAAATGGGGCCTGGGTTCCTCTATTGCTTAACTGAATGACTCTGTGTGGAGACGGACATTATGTCCTGGTAACTGTTGCCAAAAAAAAAAAAAAAAAAACCGTTTCTCAGTGCTTTCAGCGCTTTACATGCTTAGCTGGGTCTGTGTTACATTTGGATATCAAAGCTCTTCGCTTAATTTGCTTCCTTGATGACCCAGATCTCTAACTGACGAAGGATGTGATTGGGCAGTTGGCCAAAAGGGGTGTTAGACAAACCAATCAGCTCGAAAGAGGAGCACTAGACCTTTCAGTGATTGCTCGCTCTCAAACATTGAAGTATTAGCAGGGCACTTGACTAACCCAAGGATGGGTCTGCTATTGCAGACGTTGTTCAGTGCAAATCATAACTTTGTAAAAAAAAAAAAAAAGAAAGACGTATCAGTGATCATGGGTACACAACATCGCAATACATGGTGATTGCTGACTGTGTTCAGACGTCATGCATTTCTAAGATTTGTATTGAACCACCACCTGTGTCGTGATGTCAAAACATTTGCTGTATTAGAAGCAGAAGAATGGAATATTTGCGAGCGGGCGCTCCCCGTGAGCGCCTGTGTGATGTGAGGGCGAAATCGAAAGCCCTACGATTAAAGGTGATCGTCTGATCGTTCAGTAAAATGTCATGACTGACATGAGAGCCTCTGTGTCGTTATTTTGTGTCGTCGTAGAACTGCCTCTCCAGCACTGCTGGAAGTAACTTGTGAACCGTGGGCTATAGTAACAGGGCTCTCAAGTTTTGAATGCAGGCTAGAGTGAGATTTTCTTCGGGGGGGTACATGATACTCCCATTTCCAAAGGTGCATAGTATCGATGTACATGTACTTTGTCACAGTATTTAAGTAGTATTGGGGAGACTGGGGTAACCTCGTCATGATTTTGTATTTGGCTTCATAACTCGTTGTTGCTAAAACTTAGAGAAATACCTTTATGGTCTATGTGTAGTGAAGAATGTTGCCTACAAACGTTGTATTGATACAGTCTCAATATAACGTACATTGTTGTCACAATATTCAATTTTCGATATATCACAAACATGCTGAAGTAACCCCATACCCAGGGTTACTTAGTCAGATGGGTGGGGAAAAATTGTCATCGTAGGCAATCAGCTGAAGCTGAAAAAGACAGTCCAGTATTCTCATAACAGAAATGGTGAGAAACTGTTTTATTTTTACAACAAACCAAAACAAGCTATGATTTATGCATAATCACCATCAGAGTAGCAGTTATGACATATATAGGCGAGCCCACTGACATTAGCACAGTCCTCATGTGCCCAACCTTTGCATGAGAAGCACTGGACCCCCTCCTCTCCACCTTTGGATGATGAGTCAGGACCACGGCACCAAAGAGGAGCAGCAAACAGTCCCACTGACACAGGAACGGAATGAAACGCAGAGGCCCCAGGACTGGCACCTGCCAACCCTAAATACTCTGCCAACACCCCCACCTCCACCCCCACCTGTGGCCATTCAGGTGGAGGTGAAAGAATGAGAAAGGGGAGGGGCTGCAAGGAGCAAACCCTTACAAACCCATACTTGTGTCCTCCAAACAAAGGCCCTAATAGGTCCTCTATCATAAACATAAAGTAAATGCAAATATTTGAATTAAGACACTATAGGTGTCTGAAAAACAATAAATCGGCTCCTATATTTGACTTTGGAATATTTTAATATAGGCCAAACGCAGGACCTTCAAGTGGTGGAACCTCAGCACCCTGACAAACTAACCCCATGTTGCTTAGCCAGTGTAGCCCCGTGCTGCCATTTTGGAAATCAGGCCGCATATCTCATGATCGCAGCAGGCCTTTATCTTATGTGTTGTTCATAACTCTAGTTACATGCGTTTATGAAACAGTAAAAACACTGTGGAGGGCTGCCGGGTGGCTCACACGGTTAAGGCACTGCGCGGCAGTGCAGAGGTGATCACCACGTCGCGGGTTCGAACCTCGGCGTACCCACCGGCAGAGGTCGGCAGCTTTTTCACAGTAGCGCATAATTGGCTATCGCGCTACAGGGTTACAAATTGGGAAGGGACTGCCGGATTTGGGTATTCGATAATAGCTTTGTTCGTTGCTCCAGCGGCTCCTGTTGGCTAGACGGGCGCTCGTCAGGAAGACTCCGGCTTGGTTCATGTCCGGGTATCCTCCGCCCTCGCTCTGAACTTGCGAAGATTCAACCAGCGAGTGTATAAGAATCAGTGGCTGACAGGCACGTGCTTCGGAGGAGAGCCGTGAACTGTCTTCACTATCCTGAGTTGGCAGCAAGGGGTCGCATACGAGCAAGCTTTGTACATAGTTCCCCAATTGGGCATTCCAAATTCGGGTGGGATTGGAGATGCCAAATTTTTTATAAAAAAAAAAAAAAAACACTGTGGAAATCTTTGTCTTCAAAGAAGCTAGACGCATTTCTTTCAGACACTTAAAGTTTGGAATTTGGGCCAAAATTTAGTTATCTAGGCAGAAAACACTTACATGGCACTTCAAGTCCTTCTTTTTTCCAAGAGATGACGTCGCTGGGATGTCACATAATTTGTACATTTTCGTTTTCCTGTCAGTGCGTTTGCAATAAAAAAAACGGGTGACAAACCTAACCCAGTGACCGAATTAACCCCGGTCTCCCCTACTTTCACTTCGTTACTTTGACAATGGCAACTTACTTACTCGTTTCAAATTAAAATATCAATTTAATTCATTTACGGATTATCTGGATTCGGCGTGTTCAAGAACAACGGCGTATTTTTGTGCAGATGTGTCCGCCAGTGGACGTGGAGCTGCAAATTTATGCACGCAGTTACAAAATTCTATCACTAGATAGCACACCAGGATCAGTTTTTGAATATCACCGCTGCCAGTAAACTGAAATAAGAAGTGACTCTCATTCCCCCCAATATCTGTGCTTTTGCAATTTCACTGGGACTCCCCAGTAAAATAAAGGCTAAATTAAATAATTATTTGTGTATTTGTTTCGTCAGTCACAGACGAGATTTTGCGGTACCACCTCTGACACCGGATCGGAGCAGGGTTTGTTTTCAGCCAAAATACACGGAGGGCAGAGAGCCCCCACTCTCCCCGTAACAAGTTACAGGACAATTCATCTAACCATAGCCGCCCAAAGCTGTTGAATTGAGGTAAAAAAAAATTATCCGTAAAGCAAATGTATCCTACATAGTTCCTAGACTTTAATAAGCACTTTTTGAAAAAAAAAAGTGATGAAGTGATTAACCTGATTTCGGGCTTCCAATTCCAGCTCTTCTTTGACGTGTGCACACAATAGCATTCGTGCGCGTTTGGAGGACGTGATTACGACGCTGCTATTTCACCTGGCAACAAGAAATCCTATTTTCTGATTGGCTGATAGGTTGCGGATTCAAACAGAGCCCTCTGCCTTCGCCTCATTCATTCATTGATTACTAATCTCTTTTATAGTTCATGTTACTAATGTGCGGCGAGTTTTATCACTTCTCAGCGTGAGAAATGTCGTGTGTGGCGGGAGAGCATGAGAACTTATTGAAATGCGTGAGTGTCACGCCCAATGCGTGAGACTTGAGAGCCCTGTAGTAAAGCAGGATTACGGAGGGAATGACTGTGCTGCACTGCAAAAAAAAAAAAAAAAGCCACGGACCTTATTTTCGGCTAAAGACAAAATGCAGGGCATCTCTGAGTGACAAAATAATCAAAATTAATTTTCTCATTTCAAGATGATTTAATTTGCATGTTCCTGATTTGGAAGGGTTCCAGAGCAGTTAGCCCGCTAACGCAGTAATTCTGCTTCATGAAATAAGACCATGGAATTACCCTGCATGTGAATGTGAAAAAAAAGCGATGTGAAAAAGTAAGGTACTTCCTCTTTCATTACTATGCCTAACCTCATTCCATATATAACACTCAACATGTTTCCATATATAACACACAACATGTTTTATTAGATCTCTGAACGTAAGCTGTCTCTTAAGAGGCACGGCTTATCATTCAGAACAGTTGTGCCTAATCACGTGCAGCGGAAACCGAGATTATGTAGGCTATCATTTCAACCAATCAAAATAGCTGCTGATTGCACCACTGAGTTTCCTGCGCTCCGCTAGAAGGTGCGCTTATCAGTGATATGAGCAGGTGAAGAGATTTGGTTGGAATGAAAATTTTCACATTCTTGGCCCTCCATGGTACATGATTGGGCACCATGGATTTATAAGATTGTAAAACCTCCATTTGAATTTTTTCCACGTGATGTTGGATTGAAATGAGAAAGTGCCTTTAAGAGGCTGCTGCGATAAAAGCTCCCGTTTTTTTTTTAATTGATTGTTTTGTACTTTTTCCTGACAGCACTTACCAGGGGTAATTCTAAAAGATTCGTTGTGAATCAATGGAAAAATGTTGCGTTAAGCTCTATTAGTTGAGTTTATTGTTGAGGAGAAAATCATGTTCAGTCCTGTGGGATGTGAATCTTCAAAACATTGCCTATATTTATGAGGCAAGTGAACTCTATATACAGCATAGCAAGTAGTTGCCTAATAGGAAATGTTTTATTGAGGAAAGGAATCAAATCACAGTAGAAATAATTTTTCCTCACCTTATTTAATGTCCATGAAATTATTTATCATCTGACTGGAAAATGTGAGCTGTATAGTTTGTGAGCTCTGCAACAATTGTGGATCGTACTACAAACAGTTCCTTTCTTAAACCTAAGGCCCAAGACTTGAGCACTATCACTTTGGAGCTGGACTGATACGTTTCCGCTTTACCGCCACTCTCACTTTTTTAATTCTTATAATCTTCTTTTCATTTTGCACACGGATCACCTCAAAAGTTGAAATGGCAATGACTCTTAATTATGTGAAAATCAAGATTGATCGTCCCGGCCTGGCAGCAAACCATTTGCAGTCCCCTGTCCTATATACGGTGAAATAACATTATCGACTCTGTCTCTATTAACGTGCACAGCGCTGTATGAACACGAGCGCAGCCCGGAGGACCGTTATTTTTAAAGCCACGTGCGCTCAGGATGTGATCGCCTCTTTAAATTCCTGTCAAACTCGCGGCGGCTCGTGCTTGGTCAGGATTAGCGTTAGCTGAGCACTTTGGGAATTGCGAGAAATTATTTTATGGACGAGTGGTTCGCAGCTCTGGTACCAACGTTTCCGGGGGCCTTGTTCACATTTCGGGAGTTGGGATTCATTGGTTCCGTTGAACACTTGATTTGAATTACTATTACCTTTCTGAAGGGGGAAAAAACACCAGTTTTTTTTGTTTGTTTTTTTTTTTTTTTTTGGTTTTATTTTACGAAGGTGAGCAGTTGTAGGTTGTGAACAAATGATTGCAATTCTCAGCTTCATAAAAAAATGAATCTAGAATTTTTTAAAAATATATGTAGGCCTATAATGTTGTTAAAATGAACTGAATGTTAAGGTGGCACGGTGGTGCGCTGCTGAAGGTCATGGGTTTGAATCTGGCCTGTGAGCTATCTGTGAGGAGTTTGCATATGAAGACCACAATGGAAAAATGATCAGGCACATTTTCACTTTGTGGAGAAATAATGAATTAAATATTCAAAATGACCCTTAAAACAAAGCATTGAAAAAAATGCAAAAAATATTAAATATATAAAATATACTAATGAGATAAATATACAAAACCCAAAACCAGTGAAGTTGGCACGTTGTGTAAATCGTAAATAAAAACAGAATACAATGATTTGCAAATCCTTTTCAACCTATATTCAATTGAATACGCTGCAAAGACAAGTTACTTAATGTTTGAACAGGTAAACTTTGTAATTTTTTGCAAATATTAGCTCATTTGGAATTTGATGCCTGCAACATGTTTCAAAAAAGCAGGCACAAGTGGCAAAAAAGACTGAGAGAGTTGAGGAATGCTCATCAAACACTTATTTGGAACATCCCACAGGTTAACGGGCTAATTGGGAACAGGTGGGTGCCATGATTGGGTATAAAAGCAGTTTCCTGAAATGCTGAGTCATTCACAAACAAGGATAGGGTGAGGGTCACCACTTAGTGAACAAATGCGTGAGCTGATTGTCGAACAGTTTAAAAACAACATTCTTCAACGAGCTATTGCAAGAAATTTAGGGATTTCATCATCTACGGTCCGTAATATCGTCAAAAGGTTCAGAGAATCTGGAGAAATCACTGCACGTAAGCGACAAGGCCGAAAACCAACATTGAATGCCCGTGACCTTCGATCCCTCAGGCGGTACTGCATCAAAAACCGACATCAGTGTGTAAAGAACATCACCACATGGGCTCAGGAACTTTTCAGAAAACCATTCTCAGTAACTACAGTTTGTCGCTACATCTGCAAGTGCAAGTTAAAACTGTACAATGCAAAGCGAAAGCCATTTATCAACAGCACCCAGAAACGCCACCGGCTTCACTGGGCCCAAGCTCATCTAAGATGGACTGATGCAAAATGGAAAAGTGTTCTATGGTCTGACGAGTCCACATTTCAAATAGTTTTTTGAAACTGTGGACGTGGTGTCCTCCGAACCAAAGAGGAAAAGAACCATCCAGACTGTTATAGGCGCAAAGTTCAAAAGCCAGCATCTGTGTTGGTATGGGGGTGTATTAGTGCCCATGGCATGGGCAACTTACACATATGTGAAGACACCATTAATGCTGAAAGGTACATGCAGGTTTTGAAGCAACATATGTTGCCATCCAAGCAACGTCTTTTTCATGGACGCCCCTGCTTATTTCAGCAAGACAATGCCAAGCCACATTCTGCACGTGTTACAACAGCATGGCTCCGTAGTAAAAGAGTGCGGGTACTAGACTGGCCTGCCTGTAGTCCAGACCTGTCTCCCATTGAAAATGTGTGGCGCATTATGAAGCGTAAAATACCACAACGGAGACCCCGGACTGTTGAACAACTTAAGCTGTACATCAAGCGAGAATGGGAAAGAGTTCCACCTGAAAAGCTTCAAAAATTGGTCTCCTCAGTTCCCGAACGTTTACTGAGTGTCGTTAAAAGGAAAGGCGATGTAACACAGTGGTAAGAAGGCCCCTGTGCCAACTTTCTTGCAATGTGTTGCTGCCTTTAAATTCTAACTTAATGATTATTTGCAAAAAAAAAATAAAGTTTCTTAGTGTGAACATTAAACATCTTGTCTTTGCAGTGTATTCAATTGAATATAAGTTGGAAAGGATTTGCAAATCATTGTATTCTGTTTTTATCCACGATTTACATAACGTGCCAACTTCACTGGTTTTGGGGTTTGTACAAAAATGCAAAATTTTGACTCATTTTTCCTTTTTGGTCATCATATTCTCCCTGTGTTCGTATGGGTTTCCCCCCAGTCCAAAGATGTCCATCTCAGGCTTATTTGAGAAGCTGAATAGCCTGTAGGTTTAGTGTGCAAAGGTGAGTGTGTGTAGAAGAGTGTGTGTAGGTGAGTGTGCCCTGCTGTGGATGAGTAAACAGTCCAGGGTGGTTAATTCCCTGCCTTCCGCCCATAGTCACCTGGGACAGGCTCCAGCTCCCATCTGACCCTAGTGAGGGAGAAGTGGTACAGATAATGGACAGTGACCTGAATTTAGTTGTATTAATAACTGAACACAATGCTGCCCTATGGTTGAACACAATATTCTGAGTCGCAAACATCCCTTGGCCATATACACAACATATTTTTTGTTTTGTAGCACTCCCACAGTCGGGGTTGCTGTAATGTGATCGTAACCCTGCAACATCATGATGAAACATCACATTTGCACTGCCACTGACATGAGAGTTTGTGTTGAAAGGCTGATTTATCATGAAACCTTCCAGCCAAGCAAAAACTCAACATTACAGAATTAATGAACGCAATAAAGTACAGAGTAACCCATTCAGCCAATATAGGTTATGAAGCCAGACCAGCCAAATACACTGTAGTCTAACACTGCAGACTAGTCTGTTATTGCTTTGCCAGCATCAGATTTTATTGCCAGAGTATGAGTGCTTGTCTCCATTGAGGTAAACGGGCTTATATTTTCAATTTGCTGCTTTATTACTTCAGAAAGCTGAGATTCAGTTTTTCTCTGTGATGATCATAATAGGCATCGAGAGTCCAGGTCAGGGCAGTTATGGGCAGGATTTTTTTCCCTGCCATTTTTTACATTTATGTCTTAGATTAAGATGAAGAGGCTTGTCAGAAACAGAAATGGAAAAGATCTCTTGCGTGAAAAGTAATGTATCAGCCTTTCCGCTCCGATCTCTGCCCTCAGAGCCGCAGTAATATAAAGACGTGTGCGTTCCTTCATACTGAAGGCGGGGTAATGACAGCATTTGTCAGGTTTTTCTTTTGCATTCGTGCAGTTCCTGAATGCTTGGGTTATGGTTTGGTCAGCTATGTTAAAACAGTATGAGTGGCATAAAATAAGTCCCTATGGCATATTTCCAAAGCAAATTGATATAAGTTGATGGTCACCTTTTTTGAAATTTCATATTTTTGGGAAACATTGAACGATGCATCGATTCTATATTAAGTGGCCTAATTAATTTTCAATTTGTCTGTATAAACCATCCATCTGTCTGCCCTGTACTGCTGCCAGTTTTGCCAATTTCTGGGATTAAAAAGATACGTTATGGAACAGTGGTGCAGTGGATAGCACTGGGTGCCTTGCAACAAGAAGGTTCTGGTTTTAGAAAGACATGCTGTGTAGGAACACTCCTACCAGTGTCCCTGACCAAGGCTCTGGCTTTAGAAAGACATGCTCTATTGGAACACTCCTACTAGTGTCCCTGACCAAGGATTTAGCTTTAGAAAGACATGCTCTATAGGAACACTCCTACCAGTGTCCCTGACCAAGTCTCTGGCTTTAGATAGACATGCTCTATAGGAACACTCCTACCAGTGTCCCTGACCAAGGATTTAGCTTTAGAAAGACATGCTCTATAGGAACACTCCTACCAGTGTCCCTGACCAAGTCTCTGGCTTTAGATAGACATGCTCTATAGGAACACTCCTACCAGTGTCCCTGACCATGGATTTAGCTTTAGAAAGGCATGCTCTATAGGAACACTCCTACCAGTGTCCCTGACCAGGGCTCTGGCTTTAGAAAAACATGTTCTATAGGAACACTCTTACCAGTGTCCCTGACCAAGGCTCTGGCTTTAGAAAGACATGCTCTATAGGAGCACTCCTACCAGTGTCCCTGACCAAGGCTCTGGCTTTAGAAAGACATGCTCTATAGGAACACTCCTACCAGTGTCCCTGACCAAGGCTCTGGCTTTAGAAAGACATGCTCTATAGGAGCACTCCTACCAGTGTCCCTGACCAAGGCTCTGGCTTTAGAAAGACATGTTCTATAGGAACACTCCTACCAGTCTCCCTGACCAGGGCTCTGGCTATAGAAAGACATGTTCTATCGAAACACTCTTACCAGTGTCCCTGACCAAGGCTCTGGCTTTAGAAAGACATGTTCTATAGGAACACTCCTACCAGTCTCCCTGACCAGGGCTCTGGCTATAGAAAGACATGTTCTATCGAAACACTCTTACCAGTGTCCCTGACCAAAGCTCTGGCTTTAGAGAGACATGCTATATAGGAACAGTCCTACCAGTGTCCCTGACCAGGGCTCTGGCTTTAGAAAGACATGTTCTATAGGAACACTCCTACCAGTGTCCCCTGACCAAGGCTCTGGCTTTAGAAAGACATGCTCTATAGGAACACTTCTACCAGTGTCCCTGACCAAGGCTCTGGCTTTAGAAAGACATGCTTTATAGGAACACTCCTACCAGTGTCCCTGACCAAGGCTTTAGCTTTAGAAAGACATGCTCTATAGGAACACTCCTACCAGTGTGCCTGACCAAGGCTCTGGCTTTAGAAAGACATGTTCTATAGGAACACTCCTACCAGTGTCCCTGACCAAGGCTCTGGCTTTAGAAAGACATGTTCTATAGGAACACTCCTACCAGTGTCCCTGACCAAGGCTCTGGCTTTAGGACTGCAGTTGGTCACTGGGCTCTACACTGTTGCTGCTCACTGCTCCTCAGAATCTAGGATGGGTCAAATTCAGAGGACAAATTACCCCACAGATTTCAATCACTTTTTCCTCACTTACATCTAATCCATTGGATCTTTTCAATTTAAATCATGTTTATTTCACCGAAAACATAGTTGAAGCTGTGATTGGTTTTCTTGAATTGAAACCACAATTTTTTCATATTCCCTCCTTTGATATTCAGATTACAGAAGCAGCGATGTGGCCCTTGGCCAAGCTCTTGTTTGTTTGAGCATTGTTGCTTCTAACTGTATTTATTTAACATTGAGGAAATTGGTAAAGTTAATTGAAAGCTCATTCCCATTTCTAACTACTACATCTGGTCCCTGGGCATGACTGAGGAAAGGAAATTACGATTTCAATCATACAATTCATAATGTGGTCTTTAGAGATGCACATTTAGCCAAAATTACTTTCAAATATGCTCTTCACATGGGAAATAAATAGACAAACTCTATCAAAAAAGTCCTTTAAATATACAGTGTATGTCACTGGTGTAGTACTCTATGGATGCATAAAATTCTTCCCCTAGCCATGGGGTTGATTATTTCTTTACACCTTCTGTACTTTTTGAAAGGTAATCCTTGACGACGCCAAGAACATTATTGTGCCTGGGTTCATTTGGACTAATTTCTTCCTGTCAGCAAAAAAAAAAAAAAAAAGACATTCATCTTATTTATTATAAATTATTTTTAAGAGTCGAAGATGGAAGTTAACATCTCATAAATGCTGCTGTCAGGGTCCATGTAATACATCTGTTCTGTTCGTAATGGCAGAGATGGGGTCTTTAGGTGGGAGAATTCAGGATAAATCAATGTATCAAGCGAGTAATTTGAAAAAGTGAGTTTTGAGGCCGTTACGACAGACGACCTGTGAATCAGCCTGACTGACTGACGGGGAAAATCATTTAAGGGCCCAGAAGAACCGGCTCCTGAGGAGAGCCGGGACCACGTGAACAACAGAACCAGGCGCAGAGGATGCTGGGAAGTCAAAAGAGATTGGCTAGCCGGCTGATGGGAGGACCTGTGGTGAGGAATGAGCGAGTCGTCTGATCACTTCCTGAACAAGGAAGGATGCACTGCCATGCGCAAAGTTTGGGCTCACTGCCAAAAATTCCGACTTAAAAATAAATTCCCAAAGTAAACTCCCTTGTGGATTTTATAATGTGTAGACCACCAACAGATTATTTATACATATCATTTATCATATGCAAACTATATACTGCTCGTGAGTCAGGTATAATAAAAATTCACGACATTATGGACATTATCAGGCCTCTGTAAAGAGAGGAACATGCCTTGTCTGCAAGGAATTCATTGCCAGAGGCAGTTAAAGCACAGATTTTATGAGACTTGTACTGCTTGCATTAGCGTTAATCTCATATGCGGGTGATATGCGGGTGCACACATACTGTGAATCGTCATGGGAACAGGAGGAAGGGAAACTGACAGTGAGGCTCTGTCTGTCGACCAATGAAATGCTCTGTTCTGTTGTGATGTAATAATCAATCGAAAGCAGAAGTTTGTTTTTTTCTCTCTTTTTTTTTTGTTTACCTTGTTGGACACCATTGCAATAAATTCTCACAGGCTGCAGGAGAGTGAGCCAACATGTACTTCCTCCAGTGTGTCCTTATTCAAATTAATCTGGTCCACCACAGGATTTCTTTCACTTCCTCTAAAATTTCAATGAATTGTAAACCAAAATATATTCCCAGCAAAAGCAGGAACTCACAGGTAATTTTTCAATTAATTTTTGAAAGCAAACACAAATACATACAATTTTTGGCATACTTAGGAGGTGAGACCATTGAAGAGGGCTGTAATTATTACGAAGTTTCTTCAAAATGAGCGTACATGCCCTCAAATTTAACCTGAGAGCTTTTTATTTGTTCATATGGAACAAACAGCGAAGGAATTACAGCACTCAATAGTTGTGTCACTGTCCTTTTACTTATGGACATCACTGTGCAATACAAATGTTGATGCCCAGTGATGAGTGGTTCTGACACAAAATGGCCGCTGTACATGGGTGGATACTACGCATTAGCAGCCGCGATTGAGGTGTGCTTCCCCCTGAACAACATAGCATCTTACATCAAAACTCGTTGGTTGGAAAAGTGTTACAGTGTGTAATGGTCATGATCCACCTAAAATGCTGAATTATCTAAAATATTATCTGTCAAACACTCTCAGAAAACACTGCCTACCCCCCTTGAACCCTTACTGTTTTCAGATGAAACCACAGTTGAAAAACACCTCTGTGCGCAGTTAAAACCACTTCTGTTGAAACCACTTTAGAGGACTATTAGCTCAGCTACGTGGCCAGCGCCCCCGCGCCCAGAGTGTTCATAGTTCAAGTCCCAGTGTAACCACAGTAAGAGCTGTGTAGCGATGGAGTGGGTCAGTTAAGCCTGCATTGTTCCAGAGGGCATTGGCCTCAGCACAGTCCAATCAGCTGTGTGTCACTTTGGGTGAAATTGTTGGTCAAATGCCTATAATAATAAACCTCAGGTGGAATTCAGCTCAGTGATTTGACCTTGGAAGTTTGTAGGTTTAAACGAGCTAAGACTCAATCAGACAATACATGTACACTAATAATCTAAATCAGGATTGTTTCCAGAATATATCCTGATGTCTCTGAGCCAGATCACGTTTAAAGAGCCATTTTTATAAGGTCGATCACCAATCGGACCGCAGTGCCAGATATTAGGGGGGCTCAGTGTGTGTCAGCTTTTCAGTGAACTTTTTCTTTGAGCCACAAACACACACGAGGCATGCAGATGCGCAGCTGGATCCATATAATGGTGAAACAAGCTGACAAAAGTGTAATAATACCTCTTGCATACCTCGAGGTATGTTACCAAAAAAAAAAAAAAAAAAAAACTGATAAGAATTACCCACTCGCAATTGAATAATGAAATGATGAACAATATTGTGACTCTACTGTCATCTAGTGGTATTAGGTAGGTACTCTGCTGCGCTCCTATTAACATATATGGACAAAATTTGATGCAGTTTTAGAACGTTTTCAGACGCCCTTTTCTGTCCTTAATTCCGAATTTTGTTCAAAAGAGTTTATGCTGTGTAGGCCTGTTGAAGGACGCCGCATTGGTGCAGCGGATATCACTGTTAGATGAAGGGTGTGGATTTGAATCTGACCTGGGTCTTCCTAAGTGGAGTTTGTATGACCTCCTCATGTTCCCTTGGCTACTGTATCCCTGGCTACTGCAATTAGCCCTCAGTCTCACGCAAGTCAGGCTAATTGGAGATAATTAATTGTCCATGGGTTTGGGTGACTGTTGAGTGACCCTGCAGATGAATTGACAAGGAGACCAGAGTCTGTTCCTGCATCTTGGCCGTGGGATACTGGTGTGGGCTCCATTCTACCCCCCACCCTGTAACTCTCTTTAGGGATAAGAACATTAGATCATGGATTGATGGAGACAGGGTTTCCATGCTGTGCTGGGAAAAGGTATTTGCCCCCTTCCCAATTTATTTTATTATCACACATTTGTCACACTTAAATATTTAATATTACAAAACTTATTTTGATGTTAAATAAGATAACCCAAGTAAACACAAAATTCAGTTTTTAAAATCATGATTTCATTTATTGAAACAAAAAAAAGCTGTTCTGGCCATATGTGAAAGGTAACTGCCCCCTTAGTTACTAAATCAAATGATTAAATATAATTTATGATTGGATTTAATATTGCCGGATACACCCAG
This sequence comes from Gymnothorax reevesii, assembly GCA_029721435.1. NCBI lineage: Eukaryota > Metazoa > Chordata > Actinopteri > Anguilliformes > Muraenidae > Gymnothorax > Gymnothorax reevesii. Next base: position 13,958,981 of record CM056583.1, on the reverse strand, counting down.
GCATGATTACTGCAAGCCCTGTTGAATTTTCTATAGAACCTGTCTGGCAGTTTCAAGTAGGAAAAAATGCAGTGAGTGCTGCTGCAATCTAAAGTAATCTATGAACACATGAGAAAGCAAGTTTTTGACATCTATTAGTCTGTAAAGGGTTAGAAATTTATACTTCCCAGGAGCTGTTCAACCAAAATTCCACAAAGAGCATATGGGTGACTTATCAAGGAGTCACAAAATGCCCAAGCTAACGTCTTAAGCACTGTAGGCCTCGGTCACCTCAGTTGACGTCAGTGTTCACGATTCAATAATAAACAAAGAGACTGGGCAAAAATGGTATCCTTGGGTTAAGCGAAAACCGCTGCTGACCAAAAAGAGTATAATGGTTCATCTCGTATTTGCCAAAAAAACATCTTGATGACCCCCAAGACTTTTAGGATACTATTATATGGACTATTGACTCAAAGGGTGAACTTTTTGGAAGTCATGAATCCTGTTACATCTGCCATGAAGCTATCATAGCACTCCTCAATAAGACCATCATATCAACAGTTGAACATGTTGGTGCTTTTGTGATGGTCTGGGGCTGCTTTGCTGCTGCAGGACCTGGGCAACTTGCCATAATTGATGGAAATGTGAATTCTGCTCCCTAACAGAAAATCCTGACGGAGAATTTTTCGACCATCAGTTTGTGATCTAAAATTCAAGCGCAGTTTGATTATGCAGCAGGACACTGATCTGAGGCACACAAGCAAGTCCACCGCAAAATGGCTTAAAAGAAACAAAATTAAGGTTTTGGATTGGCGTTGTCAAAATCCTGACTGGAATCTGATTGAGATACAATGCCATGACCTAAAATCGGCAATTCATGCTCATGTTGCCAAACTTAAACAATTCTGCAAAGAAGAGTCGGCCAAAATTCCTCCACAGAGCTATATAAGGCTCGTTGCCAGTTATCGTAAAACTCTGATTGCAGTTTTTGAAGCCACGGGTGGCACCACAAGGTATTAGGTTCAGGGGGGCAATTATTTTTTCACTTTGGTGATTCAGGTTTTGAATATCTCTTCACCTTAAATAAATGAAATGATCATTTAAAAGCTGCGCTTTTGTTTACTTACATTGTCATGTAATAGACGTGAATTGGATGATCTGCAGTATTTGAATACGAAGAATAAGCAAAATCAGATGAAATCAGGAAGGGGTAAAATGCTTTTTTACAGCACTGATTCTACATTCAGTGTGCAATGTCTTGTACAGAATTTTTTTGTGAATTGTGTATTGTGCATTGGTTTATTGGGATGTGTTTCGCGGTTTCTGTGAACTATGATGACTGCGGTGCAGCTGTAAGTCATTAAGTCCTTACCTCACTAGTATTGTCTTATTCAGTGATTGATGTCAGCCCACAGTCAGTAAGTCTGGAGAAACAACTTAGTACACAAAATCACAGGTGAGCAGGTCCAAATTTTACCACGGCACACGGCCTACCGCACACCGCACGTGGTAAGGATAGTCAAATCAGGCTCTCGGACCTAGATTTGGCCCTGGTTTTCATTCCTCCCGGGTAAGTCATGAAAATTAGTGCCATAGATCGGCTAGCGTGTATTCACACCTGACTGCCCGGTTAAGGAAGAGAGAAATACCTGACCTCAAGAACTGTCTTTAGTGGGACGAAAACGTGTAGGCGCCTTTATTTAAATATAATTTTTGTGAGTAAGATTGCTGATATCGAATGAGTTTTTTTCTCTTCCGCGCATAACGGTTGCAATGAAGACGAGAGCAGGGGAAACTGGACTGAAATCAGTACTCTGAATATTAAAGAGCTTTTTGGGGAATACCGTTGCTTCCTAAAGTACCAGCCTGATACCAGAAGATGGCAGTGAAGCACAACGTTGCTGACTATCAGGTTCTTCGGTTATGACAGTCGTTCTTTCCCTTGTAATTCTATTTATTAATTTTAGTGCCATATCACATGCGCAGGAATTCGTGCGCCTAGCGAAGAAAATAGTAAATTCATTATGAATAAATGACGTGGAATAAATTAAAGAAGATTTTTTTTCCACTTTCAGTCATCTGTTTTATAAAGTCAAGTGGTTTGAGATTGTTTTTTTAATTTAGAACGGTGCGCACTGAGGATTGAATAAATCAACAATCGATCTTGTCATGAATTCCAGGCGTTCATCGATTACAGCTCATTATGTTCTGGCCTACTTCGTGAAACTGTTAGGTGTGCGGTGTGAACAGGTTCCGATCGACCTTGGCGCCTTCACTGACGGTATAGTTTGATTGATAGTAACTGTCAGCCGCCCAGCCCCCCCAGTAGTGATGTCACTGGAAATACCTGCCTCACTGAAACCCTCAGACACAGAATCTGTGGGTTCAGAGGCGCGGCTGTTCAAATATTGTCATGTCTGAATAATAAATCCTCTTTGACTGCACTGACTGTGTAAGTTAATGGATGACAGAAATTTCAAAACAAGAATCTAGAACTTCATACATTTTCTGCAACCCCATGTCTACAGTGCAATCCATAAGTATTTAAATAGTGACACAATGAGGCAGTTCAGCTCTGTACTCCATCAAATTAAATTAGACAATCATATACTCACTAAAAATAAAGACAGTTTTAATTTGTGGATATTTGCTTCCATATTGTGAGAACCAGGGAGGAATTACTGGTTTTATGTTCAGTGGTACTTTCTAAATAATTGCTTTCTGCAGTGTGTATGTGAGACTCCAGTATAAGCCAGAACGAAGACCGCTCTTATAATGATGTGCCTGTCCATGCTTCAGGCTACATGGGTGTACAATACCATCCCCTGAGTTTACTTTCACCATATTAAAACACATCTAATTAAACAGGAAGAGATCTCCTGGAGGTACAGTGCTGTAGAGTCAGGTGTGTCTAATTAGGTTTCAGAGATTAATATTGGTGGGTATATTTTCAGGAAAAGGGTTGGGAAGCCCTGCTTTAGCTGTTGAATGAGGTGTGTTTTGTAAGGGTTGGAGAGAAAACCTACTGAGTGATAGTTCTCCAGGAACAGGGTTGGGCAGCTCTGCCTTACAGAAGAAGGTCTGGCTTGACTGAAAGGAAACACTACCCAAATACACCGCCTTTCACCCCATTTCAAAGCCGCCAATCCTGACCTTTGACCCTACACTGTCAGTGAATTTTTTTTCAAAGGTCACTCATGACATTGCTAATCATCTTAGCTGATTTTTTTTTTTTGCTTTATTTTTTTCTTTTTTCGGATCCTACGCACATCCTGATCCCGGTCCAGGTTTTCTGTCCTCCATCCTGTCATCCGAGCGATTCAGTTTTACCCACAAGCTGCGAAATCTCTATTGCTGGGTATTTGGCTTACCCAACTGTTGGGTAAAGTTGGTTTGGTCAGTGCTCTCGAAATGTAATGATTAACTAACAAAAATTATGCTCCCAGAGTAAGGATTTTTTCTTAATCTAATATCTCCATTGGAGTCAATGTATTATTTGGACAATAAAGCAATATTTTGCGTAGAAATCAGGAGCCGTTTGCATCATTGACTCTGAAGCACTAAAACCAGTGCTATAAATTATCGCATACACCCTTCTGCTTATGAGATTACAAATAGAAATGCACTGCTGCCTGTGTTTGTTAAGTAGGTTCAAAGCCAAAAAAGCATTTCTTCATATTTTTCCATTTTGTGGGACAATGTCACGTACACATTCTGTATCTGCTATTTGAAGTGCTTCACTGAAGCTACACCGCACTTATATTGCGAAATCTTGAGATCGCCACTGGAATTCAAAATAGGCCTGAAGTCTCATAGGTCTGAATACAGCAGCTGCGTTTTATGGACCCGTGTCTGTGTCTGTAGGTTTTATTGGGCGACGAGAGGAACTGATGTATGATCAGTTGCTGCATCTTACTATAATATGAGGCATAGTGTTGTGGAATAATTTTCGCTGCCAGAAGGCTTGTCACTGGTAGAATTAGTCATGGGACTTACATGAGAAAATCTGCACATTAGGCTTCCTCTCGTGGTTTGTTGCTGCTTTGACATCCTCTCTGTAAAAAAAAGAAAAAAATTCTGTTTAAACATTTGACAATATTACGTCACGTCGAAAGGGAATAGGATGAGGACCACATGGAACAGATTAAAAAACTGTGCTGCCATTCTGTTACCTACGGACAAGGAAGGAAGTGGTTTGAAGACTGTGTGAGCCAACTGAGCGGAATGCGGGTTATTTGGTTGTGTGTGTGCGCCCGTGTGCGCGCACGTGTGTACAAACTATAGATCTGACGATGTTACAATAAGAGCAGCCACTCATGTTTTAACCGTTTACTGGGTATCAGATTTAGATTTATGTATTTAGATTCAATCTAAAATTTGAAGTTTGTGCGGAGGGATGAATTGATGTAGTCAAATGAAATAACCACATGCTGTAGAGGATCCGACAGAAACGTCCTGTGGGTTAGTCGGCTCAATGCTAACAAAATGAAAATCTGACACTCGCCCGTGCGCCTGACAAGATATCCACACTTAGTGTGTCCTATCATATTTCAATGACTTCCTTTCTAATAGGGACCTCAGACGGAAAACCATGAAACAGTAGCCTACTGAAGACCAATGACAATCAATCAATGTTTTTCTATTTTTTGATCAAGTATTCTTCAAGCAACGAACAAAAGGTGCTTGTTAAGAGTTCAAAGATAAAATTGGATTTTAACAGTATTAATTCTCATAAAAATAAACAATGAATGCAATTAATTCATGCAGTTTAAAAGGCAAATATGGTTTCAAAGTAAATGTAAAAACTGAGGGTGGTTTAGCCGCTCTAATGCACGAGGGATGGCTGTTTCAGAGCTCAGGAGCACAGACAGGGAGAGTGGAGTCGCCCTTCAGTTTTAATTAGACTGTGGAACAGACAGGAGTCCCTGGTCTTGAGACTTAAGGGACTGTCCCGTGGTTTATGGAATCACCTGCCAAGGATGAACTCCCTCCCTGTTGGTTTTTCGACAGCAGTGAGCTGGTGCAGTGGTTTCATCTTTTGAGAAGGATGACAAGGTGAACTGCCTAAGATTATTTATAGTAGGTTAGGTTGTGTTTGCTGAGATATGGGTCATAAATGCAAGTTGGCAAGAGCTGAACTTCTCCCAGATTAAAGGAAGAACTTTTTCACACAGTGCGGTTGCAGTGTGGATGAGCTTGTTTTGTCATATCGAGGCAGTTGAATACTGGAGGTTTTTAAAATCTGGTGAGATACAGTGTTAGATGCTTTCTAGGTCCGAAAAAATGTACGGTTAAAACCCACATTTTTAAAATTTTGGCGTTTTACTGTTTCGAAAAGAAAAGCTTATAACTGACAAACTGCATGAGGCCTCATTTGAAAGGCACAATCCTCTCGTCTCTGGATATGTGCTCATGTATGTATGTGTCAGTATGTGGCAGAAAATACAGCTGCACTTCATCAGCTCAAACATTATTTATGTTTTAAATAATAAAAAAATAAATAAATAAAAACAAAAACATTATTGGTTGCACTGGCGATTCGGTGGGTTCTACCAGGCTAACGGTGGGAAATGGCGAGGTTTATTGGGCTGACTGGCCTGTTATCACCACTCAGTCATATCATGAACCGACTTTTTATGACAACTTTTCCATTGCAGAGAGCAAACAGGTCAGGAAAGTACAGTATGTTTCAGAACTCCTGCGATGCATTTCATGGCTGAGAGAAGTTTTCCGGTTGCCTCACAAACTCTCAAAACGGCTGATGTGCGTCAGGACAGTCTGTCTGTGATCAGGAAGAGCTCAATGCCGCCTGTTGTCTTTAGAGGAAGAGGCCATTTCAAAAACACAGGAGGGCGTGCGGACTCCCTCCCCTGGGCGCGAGTATTACGGAGGTATTCTTCGACTTAAAACAAAGGATATTATGGAGGCGAAGGACGAAAGTGAGTCATGGAAGATTTTGTGTGTGTGTGTGTGTGTGCGTGTGTGTGTGTGTTTGTTTGTGGAGGGGTCTTAGTAGCTGAAGAGATGGCAATAGAGTGGATGTGCACATATATCTACGTGAAGAGTTTTCTTTGTCTGCAGTTCTCCCGGCAGGGTGTGCGTGTGTGTGTGTGTGTGTGTGTGTCTGTGTGTGCTAACCTCTGCCAGTGATTTCCAGGTGCTTGGCTGCTCTAGCTGGCTCAGTAGAATTGAGGGTTCTGATTGGCCGGTCTGCCGATCTCCTCCCACCTCGGAGGAGCGTACTCTGCATCACAATCTGACCTTTGCCTCCTTTCCTTTTGATGTTCCTGTTTGCACAGAGCTGTGCTCCCCACAGGAAACAGACGCAGCTGTAGGACCATCTCAAAAAGAATGGGCACAGGGAACCCTATCTATTTTTGGACCCCCCGCCCCCCGTTACCGGCAAAGCATCATCACCCGTCCTGACCTCACCACTCCGCCCAAATCCCACCACAGTACTGCCCCCTAGCTGCCTTTAGATAACAAATTTGAACAAAGCCACCAAAAAGTAGTGCCACTGTGGGTAAAATGGAGCAGTGATGGAGCACAAAGTGTGAACATCTCATAAGGCCTAACGTCCCTGATGAGCCCCCGGAGCATGAGTACGGCCTTAGTGAGCATGTCTGGCCATTAGAACCCTCACCCTCTATAAGTAAAGACTGGATTCCCTGCTTCAGTCTGATTCCTCCCCTAGTTCCTTTAGATCTTCTACCAGAGATCTCCGATGCCGAGCTTTAGCCCTGGCCTTGCTCTCTGGTGGTCATAGGCCAGAGATCCCTGTAAAATGCCCCACAATGAATGTTTAAATAATGTACTTTAACAAAAAATAACATTTGATTTCACAATCACTTCACACCAGCTTCTGTTCCTAATTGCTTTCATTCACCCAGTTCTTGTAAAAGACGCACATTTTAGCTGGATGAATAATTGAGGAGCTAATGAATGACAGCTGAAGGCTCTTTTTGTGTTGCTAAATGAGACATTTCACTGTTATCTGTGAGTGTGCAGCTGTGGGCGTAACTACGCTCTGCTAATGCATTCACTGTGCTGGTGTAACTGGTGTGGAAAACAACACCTGCATGAAAAGTGCACTGGGTGCTCTGGGACTGGAGTTGCACTGGAGTTAATCTAAACTGGGACTTCCCTCCGCTGCTCCTGGTGACCTCCCATCCTGTAGATTATCACTCAAACCCTTACAAAGCTCACCTCATTCAACAGCTAGAGCAGGGCTGCCCAACCCTGTTCCTACACATCACTCCAACCCTAACAAAACTCTCCACATTCAACAAACAGGGTTGGAGTGAAAGCTACAGGACAGTAGATCTCCAGGTACAGGGTTGGGCAGCCCTGCTCTAGCCGCTGAATAAGGTGTGTTTCTTTAGAGTTGGAGTGAAAACTGACTGGATGATAAATCTGTTGTCTCTGATGCGTGTTCATGCTGGTTGAATCCGCTGCAGGCCGAGGGTTGTGATTGGGTCGGATGCGTGTACGAGCGTGTGACATGCGGTCAGCACTGCGCTGCTTTAGAGTGCACTGAGAGGATTCTGCAGCCCACAGTCATTAACCTGTCTGCTCTACAACCTCAGTCCGGTGTACAGTGGCTTTGCTCCTTTCAGTCGTATGAACATACTGTGGCTCGGCCTGCTGATTTTACTGAATACCTCTATCCCCTGTCTGAAGAGTTCAGGACCAGGAATTTCCCCCTCTGTGATGGCATACTCTCTTGGCATTAAATGGCTGGTGCGTTGTGACTCTGCCCAGTTATAATGGGGTTAAGTAATGGATGGATAGATGGAAGAATTAGAATTCCGGACAACTTTATTCCTTTCCTGTCTCTAACCATCGCCTGTGCAAACTGCCTAAGAGTTTTTCTCATAGTGGCTGTGAGGGCTTGCTTATAAACACTTCACTAATAATGCCAGCAACATTTTATCTGGGTCGTGAAAGGTAATCTAAAACAAGCTAACATTTTCTCCTCAACAAAAAAAGCTCTGTAGACTGTAAATATAATTACAAAACTGATTCTCTTGCAAAGAGAGACCGTTTTTTTCCCGTACGTGATGTACAGCCAGATATTGTCCCACCCCAGGCTATCAGCTGTAAAATCAGCTCAGTTTCTCTGAATGCCTGTGTGGGCTTGCATGGGCCCATAGATTCTACTCTAATGGTCTCATTATATGTGACTCTGCCTTTCTTCCCCTCGGCTCAGTTTCAATATTACGATGACAAACGTCTGACTCCGCAATCCCACTGTAGTTGGAGAGAGGGAGTGTTTATAGTGGAGTGGCCTGTAGTGTGGTGTTGAGAGCTTTCACTGAGATATGATGGGCTGGTGGTAAAAGCCTCAATGTAGCCATGATAAGGTCACCTGTTTGGCCCTTGAGTGACGCCCTGTACCAGGGATGACTGGCCTTTACTTAGTCTCATCAACAGGAAGTCACTGTGGCTAAAAGCATGACATAACATAGTATAACAAGAATGGCAGGAACAGGTCTTCGAGCTCAGCTAGTTTTGCCAATTTTCTATCACTAATATGAACCAAACACTTTGGGTAGTTTGAGGAGATGATATCATACAATGTATCAAGCCTGGTCTTAAAAAGTCCCGGGGTTTCAGCCTCGAAGACATGACCAGGCGAGCTATTCCACGCTGTGACCACTCTGTATGTGAAAGAATACTTCCTAATTGATGTGTGTGCACTCTCTCTGATTGTCTTCTGACCAAACAAGCAAGATAGCCAAATTCTACTGACATTTGCATACCAGTTGCCTGCTGTAGATTTGAACAAAGAGCTCTGTTTACGGTCAACAGAAGCCAATATTTAGAGTCCTTTCAGAAATTATTTGGTATCCTACAGCAGTGTTTTCTGTGCTGGAGCAGGGAGAGATCTGAAGCATCTAGGACAAGGGGTACGCCAGGAGAGGTTTGGGAAATGCTGTCCTAGTATAAAGGCATTTAGCTTATTGAGCTTTGGCCCTTTTCTTTGAGAAAAAAATTCTGTATTGATTAAGAGGTCATTTAATTTAGAATGATGAACATCTTCCCATCCGGAGGTCTACGTCTCCTTCAATGATTCCTGCCAGAAGGCGAATGCTAAAGCGTTATCTTGGCTATCAGGTTGCGATACGATCAACGGAAGGCCTCCGCATTTGCTATTTAGACCACAAATACCCACTTGGAAAGAAATAAAAAAAACCCTTTTAAAACTAAATATTAGTACTCATAATGTTTAGCTAAGCTCAGAGTCCGGTCTCACTTGCGTTCTGTGAGGCGTGCAAATGCCAAATAGCGGTGAGAATGTGCAGGTCTGTTTCATGGTGAAACATCGGGGCCGATCAGGGTGGACTGATATCGGAGGATCGCAGAGTTTGAACTCACCGCCCCAATTACAGACTCTTCAGCAGATGTCATTAGGGAAATGGCAGGGGAGTCTTCAGTCTTCTAGGAATGAGGGATTCATCACTGCAAAAAGAAAGTTTCTCTTGGGAAGCCAGATATTCAAGCAGTTCTGGGCTGGATCTGACCTCAATCTGACCTGAGGTCAGTTGGGAGCCAGTGCATGTCTGACCTGGAGCTGCTCGGCTTCCTCATTTTAGTTTTCTGAGGGACTAAAATATTTTTCTATTTCTCTCTCTCTCTCTCTCTCTCTCTCTCTCGTAGTTTTTGCTGATAGTTTGAAGTTATTCGTCTTCTACCTCTTCTTCTTTTTGCTTAACAAGGGAAATAGACCGCCTCAAATCTTCAAAGTAGTCTTGCCTGTTGCCTCATTGGAATGTTTTTTTACAAAAAGTCAAGTAAGATTTTGATTTTATATAAATCTAAGATTCTTAAGATTCAGTTCTGCACCACCCCTCCACACTTTAAATTTGAGGTTTCCTTATCATCATGGCAGAGTGAGTGAGCTCTCACGAATACAGGTCCTGCTGCATTCCCACATCTTAAGTTGAGCTTAAATCCTGTGGAAACCAGAATAAATGCTGCTGGCAAAGAATCTTCTGTTGAACATGAAATTGACAAAAACATCCGGATTTGTGAAGGATTTATTTTTATTTGATCAGAGTGGTTGTACCAGATCTCCTAGTTCAGGCCTTCTCCCTAAAATACTCTAAATTTCTCTAAATCAATTATAACCACTGACAGATGAAGCAAATAACTTTCCCGCATCATTAGTGTGACCTTCTGAATGACTAAAATCAATGCAAAAAAAGTAAAAACAAAAAGAAGAATAAAAACAAACAAAAAAAAAGAAATCATTGAGTATTAGGGAAGAAATGTCTAAAATCATAAGTTTGAAAACCCTGAGAGCGCTAAATGCAGCTAGGGTATGTCTTCTTTTAATATCCATCGTAGATGCGATCTGCTTGCAGCACCTGAAGGTTCCAGCACAGGACTCTACACCTGAGCTCGAGGTGTAAATATTTCCACCAGCACCGCGTCTGTGATGGTAACACTGACAACACTGTTGTGATTTGCAATAGAGACACTGAATGAAAGATCATCGTGGAAGAGGGAAATTTTTTTAAAGAACTTGTGTAACTAAGAGCACAGAATAAGGTCATGTAGAGCCATCCCAAGGTTACTAAAACAACATTCCTTACCCGATAATGCCAGATTTTGTCTTCCAGTAAAACCCTACCTGATAAGAATATTCAAGGTAACTGGATATGTGCTAGTTCTGTTACTGGACACTGCCTAGTGCCGAGAATAAATGAAAGCCTCATATTTTCTACTCTTCACATACAGCACCCTCCATAATTATTGGCACCCCTTCGTTAAGATGTATTAAAAGTCTTAAAATAAATTCAATTTTTATTGCAGAAGCATACTCTCACACTGAAAATTGTAGAAAAATGTAACCTTCAACTGAAGTGAATTTGAAGGGAAAAAAAATCCCTGACTAAGAAATAATTTTTTTTCATAAAATCACCTGTTCCACAATTGTCGGCACCTCTAACAATTCCTAGGAAATAAATTTTATGTAGTATTTCTGTAATTTCTACAGTAGTTTACAAAGTTGATCAGAGTATCTAGGAACATTTAATTAGTAATTCATCCCTTCCTGTTTCCCTGGGGTATAAATATGACGTGACACAGAGGCCATTTCTCTTATCAACTCTTCAACATGGGAAAGACGAAGGAACACACCATTCAAGTAAGACAGATGTGTGTCGACCTTCACAAGTCAGGCAATGGCTACAAGAAAATAGCCACTCGCCTGAACCTGCCCATATCTACTGTCAGAGGAATCATTAAGAAGTAAAAAACAACTGGAACAGTGGTAAACTAGCCTGGATGAGGACACAAGATTATTTTGCCACTACGCACAGTGGTGATGGTAAGAGAAATAAAAAGTTCTCCAAAGCTCACTGTTAAAGAATTGCAAGAAATGGTAGCATCTTGCGGTCACAAAGTCTCCAAAATAACCATCGGACGCTATCTACATGCCAGCAAGCTGTTTTGGAGGCATGCACGGAAAAAACCTTTTCTCACTCGCAATCATGATGCTGTGGGCCTGTTTCTCTTCCAGAGGCACTGGGAACCTTGTTAGGGTGCATGGCATCATCAACGCTTTGAAATACCAGGACATTTTAAACCAAAATCTGGTGGCCTCTGCCCGAAAAATGAAGATGGGTCGTCACTGGGTCTTTCAGCAAGACAATGACCAAAACATGTGGCCAAAACTACACAGAAATGGTTGACCAGACACAGAATCAAGCTCCTCCCATGGCCATCTCAGTCCCCAGACCTCAACCCCATTGAAAACCTGTGGAGTGAGCTGAAGAGGAGAGTGCAGAGGAGAGGACCCGGGTCGCTGGATGATTTAGAGAGATTGTGCAAAGAGGAATGGTCAAAGATCCCTCTTTCTGTATTCTCCCATCTTGTGAAACATTATAGGAGAAGATTAGGTGCTGTTTTGTTGGCAAAAGGGGGTTGTACAAAGTATTAGCATTAGCAGCTAATAATTGTGGCACGCATGATTTGATGTAAAATAATTATTTCTTCATGTGGGATTTTTTCCCCACTGAATAAATGCACTTGAATTAAAGGTTGGATTTTCCTCTTTTTTTTCCATTGTGGTCCTATATTATTTAGAAAAAAAAACTGAATTTATTAGAAGCTAAAGAACATATCTTAACTAGGGGTGCCAATAATTATTGAGGGCAGTGTATTAATAATGATTTATTTTCAGAGCAGGTCTTTGAATCAATTTCATGAAGATACCAGCTGAGAACTCTGGTGTTAAAGGTCCTTATATCACAAAATGTGCCTTTTGATAAAAATAAGAAAATCAACATGTTGATTGATGTTTTTTTCCATCCTTACTTCACGTTGAGTGAAAATGTGACTTTAGTACTTTTGGCACTAGGTTTCGCAATTGGTACTGACTGTGTTGCCTGCTAAGTTTAAAATATTAATTTTGGCAAATAAAATTAACATTTTAACAAGGTCTCTAAAAGTGGTTCATATGGCAAACAACTTTGGGATGCATTTGTAGCGAGTGCGGTCTGATCATATTACTCAGAGTTGCTTGCTATCTGGGATAGCAAATTACTGTCAGGATGCATAGATTTTGACACCTGTCATAGGTGAGAAATAGATATGATAGTCTGCTACATATTTTCACAAATTTCCACTGATATAGATGCACAGTGGGACTGTAATAATCTACATGCCGTGTTTGAGGTCTTGTGTTACAGTCCCTGTCTGGGACCTTCCTGTGCGCAGGTTGCATGTTTTCCACTGGGTTTTTACTGAGTTTTCCGGTTTCTTCTCATGGCAAAAAACCCCTCCCCCAAAAACACGTGACCCCAGGTTTACCAATGAAAATTAGCCCCTCTGGCTAACCCTGGAATGCTTTAAGTGATGAGCATTAACCTGATATAATAAAGTAAACAAATTCCAGAGCTGATGACTCAACCCTGTGGCTACATGTTTTTTTGTGTGGGCGTGGCTAGCTGTGACAGATAGGGCGTGTTGTGACCTGTTAAAAGTCAAGTTGGCACCGCGTGTTGAAAAGGGCAAAAGTATCACCAAAACAAAATGAAAGCACTACAAGAGCATCCAGCCCTGCCGTCCAGTCAGATCTCAGTGCCGTTATATTCTGTAGCCAATGGGACGACTCCATTTTCCACCATTTCAATCCCGTGTATATTGCCATGTCCGTGAAGTATCTTGACTGCGGGGCGTGGAAATCATGCACAGAAAGATGACCGCGAACTAGATTGTGGGAGAATGTAATGACAAGACTTTGTGCACTGCTTGAAGAATTGGTATATTTTTCAAACTATTTTGTTTTCCTCAGAATTCTCTCCAGTTGGTGGGCGAGAACTTCACTGCTGTATGGTCCTGCCTGCGGTTGTCATGTCAGCCGTGGAATGTTCAGCTCTGACCGTTCTAATCACATTATTGTGGCCTCACAGCCTCTCACAGTTTTATTATTTTTGTTCGCTGCCGTCAGTCTCCCGGATTTATAACAAAGTTTTCCCCTGATCTTATGTATATGCTGGGGGAGAAGTAAGCTGCTAAACCAGCAAACACCTTCACTCGGAAGTGCGACCACACACACACACACGTGCACACCCGCGCGCACACACACTCACACACACACACACACAAAAGCATTTGTGCCATTTATGCCATATATATGCGCACAATCGCACACCTTTGGATAGCTGTAGGCTACTTGTGCATTGACTTTGATTCATTATTCACCCTGGACAGACTTTGCTGAGCCCAAATCATAACCAAATAATGTCCAGCTATTTTTCTGACCTTCACCTAACCCCTACTGTAGTCTTTAACCTAACTTTGGCCAATTACCAGTGATCTTCTGTGAGCTTCTGTCATGGTTTTTGTAGGCCGGCGAGCTTTCTTTGTTTCTCTCGTCCGGGACAATATCGTTTTGCCCACAGTCGGATTCTCTGGCCAGCTGGCATTAATTGTGGGCGGCGCCCGAACTCTATTCAAGCTCAAGTTCCGCCTCGCCGCCTTTGCTAGAGCGTCAGTGTTACTCTACACTTCAGCCGGTAAGGTCTCTAGCTAGATAATTGTGTGAGGAAATAGTTGCAAAGAGGAAAGTGCTGGTTAACAAGGGAATCTTTCTCTCATTATTTCAGTCTGTCTGTGCACCGTCTGGTGCCTTGTCTTGTTATCTTGGTAGCCGAGATTTTCCCTTTATTTTGTTTCAGTCCTACTGGCTTTGCTTCCTTTTGTACCTGGACTAAGATCTTTGTCCGTTGGAAATGCGAGTCTCTCTCTCTTTTTGTTGGTTTGTCTTTTTTATTTTGCTGGACTTCCTTTCGTTTCGGCCGCTGCTTTTGGCGTCTCGAAACACCAGCTGTCACATCATCTGTGGGGACCACTCAAAATGTCCTCACAACTTCAGATATCCTCAAAGTATGTTTTATCATGAGTTGGTCTTCACAAGTGTATCTTTACAAGCACACAAGCACACACATACACTCACACACACACACACACACACACACACACACACACACGCACACACATATACATACACTGAAATACATACACAAACATACTCAAATGCACAAAGTACACACTCAGTCTCTGAAACACACTCCTTTCCACCCACACATACTTACACAAGCTTTCTGCAATGAAACACAATCATGTTAAGACTGGTGCCTCAGGAGAAACCATAAGTGTGAGTCATAAAGCGTCTCTTAAGCAAGTCTAACTGAATAATTTCAGGCCAACTCAAGTCTGAACTTTGACCTCTAGTGTCCTTTGCTGCAATGGCAAGAGCAGCTCATATTAATCGAAGAGAACGGGTCAATAGAAACCAGATGAAGCGCAGTTATGGTGGTCAACAGCACTCCTGTCGGAAAGACGTCTCCCCTTATTTGAAAGAGACCTTTGACAAAGTGAATCCTGTCGATTTTTGAGTTTTTCGTTGGAAGATCAGATAGCAAACAGGAATGCGCTCAGTCCATGGAAACTGATGGTGAAAACGAGCGTGCGCTCTCTCAAAATGCGCCAGCTTCTTCTCCGGATGCCAAATGTAGAACGATGTGCAGAGAGTGAAGGATTCTGGGAAGGGTGTGGATGACTCATGTCTTCGGATGCTCCCTTGTGCAGCACCAAATCGCGACCGCCAGTCGCCGTGTCTGACTCATGTATATGGAGTCAGCGAATTAGGGATTTGGGATTAGTCATAGTGTGTTCATGTGTGTGCGTGTGTGCATGTGTGTGTGTGTGTGTGTGCAATAATATTAAAGCTTACTCCTGGAGTAAATTGAGTTTTGTCGAGAGAACCCCCACTCCCAAATTGGATTTAGCTTTGTGCAAGGGTCTAAGAAACTGGCCATAGATGGAAATAAAGGTTAATAACATTTAAAATTAAATTAAAACTGCAGAGAGAAAGAGAGAGGGATTGAAGGAGAGAATGTTTGTGTTTATGTGAGTGTTTGGTCGCTCTTTTGTGTGTGCGCGCCTGTGTGTGTGCTTGTGTGCATACGAGCATATATGCATGCTTGTGGGAGTGTGTTTGTGCAAATGAATAGCACATGCTTGTGAGTGTGTGTGTGTGTCTGTGCGTTTACTTATGTGTATGGGTACACGTGTATGTACATGTGTGAATGTGTGTTCGTATGAACGGATGTATCTTTGTGTGTCTGTGTATATGAGTGTGCATGAGCGAGCATGTGTGCACCTGTGTCTGTGTATAAGAGAGTATGTATGTGTATGTGTGTGTGGGTGAGTGTGTTTCAGATTTATTGTTCATAACGTGTTGTGCTGTACTCATTTGCGCCTCCTGTGTGAGAGCGTGTATGTGTGAGTATATGTGTGTGTGTTAGTGTATATGAGTGTGTATGTGTGTGAGTGTGTGTTACAGATTCAGTGTTCATATCGTGCTGTGATGTACCCGTTCTCCTCTCCAGCGCGAGTGCAGAAGACCGCTGGGCTCGCTAATCACATTTTAATACACTGCATGTCATTATGACTCAGTGCTGCAGACAATAGTTTTCATTCGCCTACTAACGGAGACAATGGCATGAAATGCTTCACTGAATCGGAAAACAGGATTTCGTGAATGGGAATGATTGCCTTTGATCTATGGGGATTTTTTACAGTTTGTTCAGCTTTTTTTTTTTTTTTTGCTTTGAAATTTAAAATCGTGGCTGCAAGTTCTTTTGACCACCTCAATGAAAACTGACAGACATTTAAAAATATTATTCAGCTGAATATTGGCTGTGTTCACGTGCGCGCACACGCACACGCACACGCACACGCAAAACTTTGTTTTGCTGTGTTTTGGTACTTCTTTTTTTTGCCAGCTGGTAAACACAGGAAACTGTAACTTCCGTTTTTAAAATGCGATGAATATCGCGCAATGTGGCAGAGAGTGAGTGATCTCTCTGTGGGGAGAACCCGCAGACTATTTTGCACAGCATGTTGGGTCTTGCGTAATGCTTGTTTAAGTCGAGTTTCATTTGCGAAACATCAGCATGAAGTTCATAAGTGTCAAATCAAGTCGATCAAACCTTCACAAAAATTGCTCTGTACTTTTCCGTGTACTCGGAAATGTTTGTGCAACACAACCCTCAATGAAAAGCACGTCGGGACATAGATTCGAAAAGAAAAAACAAGGAAATTAAGCTTTAAAATATGCCTCCACAATTCAACAAATCTGATCAATGGCAGCTGTGTTACAGGCTCGTGTTTCTGAACAGATCCTCAGCTGCAATATTGTATAAACGCAATGCTGTTCCATGGATTATTTGGGCAATATTTTGAAAGATACTTCAGATTTCTCTACTTGGGCCTTGCTCAGTACATGCACACACACACCTCGCCGCACACACACACTCACACACACAATCACGTGCATGCATGCACACACACATAGGCACACACACAGACATGCACACACTCACATGCAGGCACACACATGCACGTGCACACACACACACACACACACACACACCCGTGCACACACACACCAATCCTTCGCCTTTTGACAGATGAGAGATTGGTATGAGCGTTTAGGTCTGTCCCACACATTCCGCTGAACGAGAGCTACGTACACACGCCTGGGGTGCGCTACAGTCCTGTGTGACCAATAAGCTCACTGATTTCTGTTCTATCCAGCTGTCCTAAATGTCGGTGTCTGCTGGCTCTATAAAGGCCTGCATGGACCCTTCTGATCCTTCGCCGCGGTGTGGAGATGCATCCCTTCCGACAAGATCTGAAGTTATTCTGCGTTACTGGCACTGTCATCTCTATCTGATTCCTCTCACTGCATAGTGCTTGATGAATTGGTTTACCACTGTCTAGTCTACGCTTAGCCGCTCATGATAAATGTACCTGATGCATGTGTGAACGGCACCTTTTCTGTCCAATGATGAGCCGCCGTTCTAATAACCTACGGCAGACATGCATTATATGTTGCTTTGCATGAAGTTAACAGCTGAAAAATATGAAGTAAACTATGCTGCTTCAGTTTCGTGTCAGACCCCAGTGAATTCTTTCCACAGGCCTCCAGTCTGTGGCTGATTTGATAGAGCAAATTCAATAATTAAAATCTGTAGTTTACACAAAATTCTTAGAGGGCCCTCGCAGTAGCTCCCCGGGCTTGGAGTCGAGCAGGAAGGGGCGTATTTTGGGGTGGATGTAATCTGAAGACAGGTCAAAGGTCATTGAGCGGTGGAGAAATGACTGTTGATTTAGGAGTCTGGGACTTAAGGACCGAGGGGTTGGGAGAGAGAGGTGAGCGGGGGGTTTGTGTCTCACTGTTGAAATGAAATTGTGCTGCGGTTACGGACAAAATGACTTTAAACGCCTTGTGTCTGTTCAAGCCGTTGCACACGGTTACTGAGTTGCATGCAGATAGTGAGTGTGAGGCCGACGGTGGTTATCGATCACAGCAGGGTTTTATTCCACCCAGGTCTGCCCATCTTGTCTTGCATGTAGTCGTTTGCATCTACAGTTCTGTGAAAAGGTTTTTTGCACTTACGAAAAAATAAATGAAACAAGTGATTTTCAAGAAAGATGAAAATTTGAGTTAAAAAAAAATGTACTATAAATGCAGCAATGAGTTAAATCAACCAAATCTGTTTTTCTTTTTCCTGACATCCTCTCATCATTAACCCTTTAAAACCTACTGTCAAATGCAGCTGCAGTATTCAAACCTGTGGAACTATTTTGAATTCTTGAGCAGATCCCAAAGTTTCCAGTGATCCCAGATATGTCCTGTTAAATTACAGGGAAATGTGAATAAAATGATGGACAGCATCTAAATATTTTTCATTCGATGTAATGCTGTGGCCATCAGGACATATTGTCCTGGGTTTGAATATTTCTCTCAATATTAGTGTGATGTAGTTTTAGTGAGGCGCTGCAACTAGCAGATTCAGAATATGTATGTGTCCTAGAACACGAAAAAAATGATCTTTTTCTGACGTATTTTCATAGAAGTATTTTTTAAATTAGAATTTGGAATTTCAAATATACTTTTCATCTACAGCAGCAGGAATGTGGAAAAACATTAATGTCTACAGGCAGATATAAATTTTAAAATGTAGGGTGTCTAAGAATTTTGCTCAATACTGTGAGATAAAAGCCAGAGTTTATGGGGTTAATTCTCTGAGTTACTCTGACCTACAGCTCCATGAGAAAATTTGCTTGATTGTTCAAAGCATTTAAGGGGAACCTGCCACAGGTCTTCAGTAAGACTCATCGCCTCGCTTGCTTCAGACTCTCCGGTCAACTTTTATTTATTTATTTATTTATTTATTTATTTTTATTTTTATTTTTTTTTTATTTGACCCATATTTTACCAGGTAGTCCCATTGAGATCAATGATCTCTTTTTCAAGGCAGACCTGGCTAAAATGGCAGCATAAGGTGTTACAGACAACATGACAATAACAAAAAATCATGCAAGAAACACACTAAGATGTAGTTAATCCACAGATGGTCGTAAAAGATATTCATTTAACTGTGGACTTGTATTAAATAACTATGGGCATAAACAAGTACCAACTGATTTATTCATCAATGTACTAATAAGAAATTTAAAATCAGACAAAGAAACCCTTATTTTCACATCTTTTTGAAGATTATTCCAGGTGAAGGGAGCAGAGCACTTAAAAGCTTTCATTCCCAAATTGGTCCATGTACTTGGGACAGACAATAAAATAACATCTTTAGATCTCAAACTATAACTTCATTCAATAACTTTAACTCAATGAGGCTGAGATCTGGGCCTTATGGAGGCCGCACCACCGAAGGCTTCTGTGACAGTTCCCAACATTACATGACATTACTTAACACTGCATTTATTTGACAGATGGTTTCCAACTGTACAGTCGCCACATATACCCCAAAATATCCCTGTGAGATAGATTTTTTGGAAAAAGTTGATGTCTAGATATTACAAATTATATTCTAATGTAGAGAAGATGAAAACTTTGAATATTTAGAATAACATTTAGATGAGCATTTATGACAAAAAATTTGGCTGGCTCAGCAATGGAGAGAAATATACAAAAAAAAAAGAAAAGAAAATGTTCCCAGACCAAATGCATGTACAAAACCCAAAACCAGTGAAGTTGGCACGTTGTGTAAATCGTAAATAAAAACAGAATACAATGATTTGCAAATCCTTTTAGACCTATATTCAATTGAATACACTGCAAAGACAAGTTACTTAATGTTCGAACAAGTAAACTTTGTAATTTTTTCCAAATATTAGCTCATTTGGAATTTGATGCCTGCAACATGTTTCAAAAAAGGGCACAAGCTGGCACAAGTGGCAAAAAAGACTGAGAGTTGAGGAATGCTCATCAAACACTTATTTGGAACATCCCACAGGCGAATGGGCTAATTGGGAACAGGTGGGTGCCATGATTGGGTATAAAAGCAGCTTCCCTGAAATCCTCAGTCATTCACAAACAAGGATGGGGCGAGGGTCACCACTTAGTGAACAAATGCGTGAGCTGATTGTCAAACAGTTTAAAAACAACATTCCTCAACGAGCTATTGCAAGAAATTTAGGGATTTCATCATCTACGGTCCGTAATATCGTCAAAAGGTTCAGAGAATCTGGAGAAATCACTGCACGTAAGCGACAAGGCCGAAAACCAACATTGAATGCCCGTGACCTTCGATCCCTCAGGCGGTACTGCATCAAAAACCGACATCAGTGTGTAAAGGATATTACCAGGTGGGCTCAGGAACACTTCAGAAAACCACTGTCAGTAACTACAGTTCGTCGCTACATCTGCAAGTGCAAGTTAAAACTCAACAATACAAAGCGAAAGCCATTTATCAACAGCACCCAGAAACGCCGCCGGCTTCGCTGGGCCCAAGCTCATCTAAGATGGACCGATGCAAAGTGGAAAAGTATTCTGTGGTCTGACGAGTCCACATTTCAAATAGTTTTTGGAAACTGTGGATGTCGTGTCCTCCGGACCAAAGAGGAAAAGAACCATCCGGACTGTTATAGGCGCAAAGTTCAAAAGCCAGCATCTGTGATGGTATGGGGGTATATTAGTGCCCAAGCCATGGGCAACTTACACATATGTGAAGGCACCATTAATGCTGAAAGGTACATACAGGTTTTGGAGCAACATATGTTGCCATCCAAGCAAGGTCTTTTTCATTGACGCCCCTGCTTATTTCAGCAAGACAATGCCAAGCCACATTCTGCACGTGTTACAACAGCATGGCTCTGTATTAAAAGAGTGCGGGTACTAGACTGGCCTGCCTGTAGTCCAGACCTGTCTCCCATTGAAAATGTGTGGCGCATTATGAAGCGTAAAATACGGAGACGGAGACCCCGGACTGTTGAACAACTTGAGCTGTACATCAAGCAAGAATGGAAAAGAGTTCCACCTGAAAAGCTTCAAAAATTGGTCTCCTCAGTTCCCGAGCGTTTACTGAGTGTCGTTAAAAGGAAAGGCGATGTAACACAGTGGTAAAAAAAGGCCCCTGTGCCAACTTTCTTGCAATGTGTTGCTGCCTTTAAATTTTAAGTTAATGATTATTTGCAAAAAAAAATAAAGTTTCTCAGTTTGAACATTAAACTTCTTGTCTTTGCAGTGTATTCAATTGAATATAACTTGAAAAGGATTTGCAAATCATTGTATTCTGTTTTTATTTACGATTTACTTAACGTGCCAACTTCACTGGTTTTGGGTTTTGTAGATACTGGAGGATCTTAAGGACAGCGCTGTATACGTTCTGCAGACTTTAAATATTTGAACGGTGTGAGAGTTTTTGCTCTCGCACTCTGTGTTGTGGCACCTGTACTGTGAAACCAAGGAGAACTGGGTTCTCATGAAGCCCACGGGCTTAATTTTTTGAGTATCCTCTGTACATCCAAATTGTACTGACCAATGGTTCCAAACCATGTTCCTGTAGATCTACTGTCCTGTGAATTTTCATTTTAACCTTAATTTGGTATAATCCACATTTCCTCCCTTGGAGGTCAGCTTTATTTATTTTTAATTATGACTGACAAGAAAAAAAAATTGTGGTGAACTCCATTTTTCTGCTACCTGCCATCAGTTGATCTCCAGAAACAGGACTGGGTAAAACAGCTTAAAACTGTGCATGGAATCACCATGATTTTTATTTACATAGTGTCTCGATGTCAGTCCCTGAAGCCGTTGGGTGATGCATTAACACTATGACATTAGCCAGGGAAGGAGGGAATGACTCCTGATAGCTGTAATAAAGGAGGTGTCTGCTGTCCAACTGCAGAGAGACTGAACAGCTCAGGTAAGTGTCTTCAGAGAGACTGAACAGCTCAGGTAAGTGTCTACAGAGAGACTGAACAGCTCAGGTAAGTGTCTGTAGAGAGACTGAGCAGCTCAGCTCAGTTAAGTCAGGTAAATGTCTTCAGAGATTGAGCCGCTCAGGTAAGTGTCTGTAGAGAGACTGAGCAGCTCAGGTCAGTGTCTGTAGAGAGGCTGAGCAGCTCAGGTAAGTGTCTACAGAGAGACTGAGCAGCTCAGGTAAGTATCTGTAGAGAGACTGAACAGCTCAGGTAAGTGTCTTCAGAGAGACTGAACAGCTCAGGTAAGTGTCTACAGAGAGACTGAACAGCTCAGGTAAGTGTCTACAGAGAGACTGAACAGCTCAGGTAAGTGTCTACAGAGAGACTGAGCAGCTCACGTAAGTGTCTGTAGAGAGACTGAGCAGCTCAGGTAAGTGTCTACAGAGAGACTGAACAGCTCAGGTAAGTGTGTACAGAGAGACTGAGCAGCTCAGGTAAGTGTCTGTAGAGAGACTGAGCAGCTCACGTAAGTGTCTGTAGAGAAACTGAGCAGCTCAGCTCAGTTAAGTCAGGTAAATGTCTTCAGAGATTGAGCCGCTCAGGTAAGTGTCTGTAGAGAGACTGAGCAGCTCAGGTAAGTGTCTGTAGAGAGACTGAACAGCTCAGGTAAGTGTCTGTAGAGAGACTGAGCAGCTCAGCTCAGTTAAGTCAGGTAAATGTCGTCAGAGATTGAGCCACTCAGGTAAGTGTCTGTAGAGAGACTGAGCAGCTCAGGTAAGTGTCTAAAGAGACTGAACAGCTCAGGTAAGTGTCTGTAGAGAGACTGAACAGCTCAGGTAAGTGTCTACAGAGAGACTGAGCAGCTCAGGTAAGTATCTGTAGAGAGACTGAACAGCTCAGGTAAGTGTCTTCAGAGAGACTGAACAGCTCAGGTAAGTGTCTGTAGAGAGACTGAGCAGCTCAGGTAAGTGTCTGTAGAGAGACTGAGCAGCTCAGGTATGAATCTATAGAGTGACTGATGAGCTCAGGTAAGTGTCTGTAGAGAGGCTGAGCAGCTCAGGTAAGTGTCTGTAGAGAGACTGAGCAGCTCAGATAAGTGTCTGTAGAGAGACTGAGCAGCTCAGATAAGTGTCTGTAGAGAGACTGAGCAGCTCAGGTATGAATCTATAGAGTGACTGATGAGCTCAGGTAAGTGTCTGTAGAGAGACTGAACAGCTCAGGTAAGTGTCTACAGAGAGACTGAGCAGCTCAGGTAAGTGTCTGTAGAGAGACTGAGCAGCTCAGATAAGTGTCTGTAGAGAGACTGAGCAGCTCAGGTATGAATCTATAGAGTGACTGATGAGCTCAGGTAAGTGTCTGTAGAGAGGCTGAGCAGCTCCTGTAAGTGTCTGTAGAGAGACTGAACAGCTCAGGTAAGTGTTTGCAAAGAGACTGAGCAGCTCAGTTACGTGTCTGTAGAGAGACTGAGTAGCTCAGGTAAGTGTCTGTAGAGAGACTGAGCAGCTCACGTAAGTGTCTGCATTGACTGACATTTGATGCTGCCACAGGGCCTGCACTTTCTTCTATGGGGACAACCACAGCACAAAATGCTTTCAAAATGCAGCTTGGCTCCAGAGTACCTATTGAAGAGAAACACAAACTGCACGGCCGAATTTTATACTGAGGCTGAGTCTGCCTGTGTAAAAAAAATAATGCTATGACTTTGGGTCCTCATTGAGTCATATTTACGGTACGCTCTGGGTGGTGAAAGTGGATCTTATATCCACCTTCATGGAATTACAACAGAAAGTATTTAAGCATCACGCAGCACCACATGAGCACGCAGACAGCTTTTATATTCCTGTGGGACACAAAATGTTTTTGGCTGCTACCATAGTACCGTCCTTCTCCTCTCAACACTCAATTCAGACTCTCATTCGGTATTGATCCAATCGCACCAGGCAGTGACCTCCTTTTTTTTTACCATCTCTGAAGTATTGAAACGTGCATTACAGCCCAATAAGATTATACAGCATTGTGTATCCAGAAGGTTTGATCATCTCAGTGCAAAACGCAATTGGCATCGATCCTTTTTCAGTCACTGCACACAGTATCCGTATACTGCTGTAGTTCCAATCACAATTTTGTCTCTTTTAACCTGCAATTCCTGATTATTAAATTAGAATTTTTTCAATGCATAATTTTGGACAAATATGGGGTCGAAAGTCCAATTGAACCAAAGATTTTTTGCTGTATGTGTGGTAATCATCGTCTATGATTTCAGAAAAGAAATGAAAGTCAAAGGTGGATGACTTTAATTTTATTTTCAGACAAAACTTTTCACTTTTCAAATGACCCTAAACTCCATTATCTGCATTTGAACTTCACCTCCTTCGTGCTTCTTATGCAAATAAGATGGACCCTCCTCCTATTCCTAAAATCCCTGCTCAGAGTCTCCAAAGGCCCATTGAGACCAAGCGCAAATTTCCATGCAGATTATTCGCAAAGATATTTATAGAAGCTGATTTCATGGATTCTAATGTAAACTCACACACCAAGGCGGAATTTTGTGTGGGGAATATTCCACAAATCTGTGCCGCTTTTTCGCTACGCTTCGTTCTGAATTCGTTCTGGCCTTTAAGAGAGTCGTTGATTAATGAATTCCCGCTGAGCCTGTTAATAACAGACTTGTGACAAATTCCTTTCTGTCAATTCCAAGGAATTGGAAAAGGAATTGGGGAATTGGAATTGGATATTTTAAAATATTTTAAAAAAGACATGCCCATGTCCTTTTACCTCAAAAAGCTCAATTCCAATTCCAATTCCCCAGTTCCTCTTCCAGTTCCCTGGAATTGACGAAAAGGAATTTGTCACAAGTCTAGTCAGGTCAGGTCAAGTCTAGTCAGTAATCACTCAAACTTATGTCACAATGCAGTCAGGAAGTGTTAATTACAGGAGGGTTATTACTTCCTGGACAGAGCATGGCTAGCCAGGGTAAATGACATAATGTCAGTGGTTTTCAATGTGCTTTGGTGCATTCAAGTGGGACAAATTGCTCCAAAGTACCTTTCTGAGAAAAAAATTAACAGTTAAGTCATTGCAGCCTTAGGCCTGCTCAACAGCCTTGGGTCTCTAAAATCAATGAGGTGTACAATAATTAATTTAAATGGCTGGAGAAAGTCCAGGATTAATGACAGAATTCTCTGTAAAAAAACCAATATCAGCTGTTATTTTAATTAATTGTGAATGAAAAAAATAGGTTGGGGTGGACTCAGAGATCAGAAATTAACTGACCCATAAGAATAATTCAACACTCATGTGTTAATTATGATTCTGGGTCCTATTTTGATTCAAAGTTGTTTAAGATCTTTCCGGTGATTCATATTGATGTTTTTGGTTTCTGGGGGAATGGATTTGAGTGTTAGTTTTTACTCCTAATCATTTAATCCTATTACAGTATTGCATATAGTGGGTGATGTTCTAACACTGAGGAAGTATTTCAGAAATGCTGTGAGGACATTCTGTGCCAGTAGTCTTTAGGTGTCCAGCTATAGTGCCTGCAGGATTTCCATCTGTCACAGTGCCAGTGAGTCATTGATTGGATGATGCAGGGGGTCCCAGCAGGGGGGGCGGGGCCTGAATAGGGGCCTCAAGAATGACAAAACGTCAATCACGCAAAATCAGGACAGGCTTATTTTTGCGCATTGCACAAAACAGACAATATGCAGCATATAAAATGTAACAACTTTTTTTAAAACCCCAATTCCAAAGAAATTGTGATGCTGTGTAAATTGTACACAAAAACAGAATGCAATGATTTGCAAATCTAATAAACTCATTTTTTATTCACAACAAAGCCTAGACAACATATCAGATGTTGAAAGTGAGACATTTTCCCATTTCATGAAAAATATTTGCTCATTTTGAATTTGATGGCAGCAACACATCTCACACAGCAACACATCTCTGGAAAAGTAAGTGGTACCACTAAAAAACAGCTGGAGGAGCAGTTTGCAATTAATTATGTTAATTGGCAACAATTCAGTCACATGACTGGGTATAAAAAAAACACTTTGGAGAGGCGGAGTCTCTCAGAGGTAAAGATGGACAGAGATTCGCCAATCTGTAAGAAACTGTGTCTAAAAATTGTGGAACCATTTCAGAAAAAAATTCCTAAATGTAAACTTGCAAAGACTTTGAATCTACAGTACATAAATTTATCAAAAGATTAAGAGCATCTGGAGAAATCTCTGTGTGCAAATTCAATGGTCAATATCGAATCTCGTGATCTTTGGGCCCTCAGGTAGTGCTGCATTAAAAAAGGCTTGATTCCGCACTAAACAGTACACAGTATGGGCTCTGGAACATTTCCTGAGATCATTCTCTGTGAACACAATTCACAATGTAATCTACAAATGCAAGCTAAAGCTGTACCATGCAAAAAAGAAGCCAAATATGAACAAGATCCAGAAACGCCGCCGTCTTCTCTGGGCCAAAGTTCATTTAAAATGGACTGAGGCAGAATGGAAAACTGTTCCGTGGTCAGATGAATCAAAATTTGAAATTCTATTTGGGAACCACGGACGCCGTGAAGTGCAGTCTAAAGAGGAGAGTGAGCTTCTTATCAGCACACAGGTCAAAAGCCTACATCTCTGATCGAGTTGCATTAGTGCCTATGGTGTGGGGAGCTTACATGTCTGGAAAGGCACTATCAATGCTGAAAAGTATGTCGAGGTTTTATAACAACATATGATCCCATCCAGACAACGTCTCTTTCAGGAAAGCCCTTGCCTATTTCATCAAAACAATGCCAAACCACATACTGCATCCATCACAACAGCATGGCTTCGCAGTAGAAGAGTCTGGGTGCTAAACTGGCCTCCCTGCAGTCCTGACCTTTCACTTATAGAAAGCGTTTGGCGCATCATAGAATGAAAAATGCGGCAAAGAAGACCCAGAACTGTTCAGCAGCTAGAATGCTACATCTGACATGAGAAGGACAATATTCCTTCCCCAAAACTTCAGCAATTGCGCACCTCATTTCCCAGACATTTACAGACTGTTTGACTGAAGCTTGACTGACTGTATTTCAGTGTGGGTGTGCATGGAGTGGTGATGATCACAGGTTGGCAGGCAGACTATCATATCTCTTGCGGTGGGGGTCAAGAAATATTTCATGGACGCAGGCCTGGGTGGGGAAGGGCCCACAAAAATCCCAGGGGCCCTGAATTCTAAAGGCTACTCCTCGAAATGTGACCCGTTCCAGCTTAGAAGTGAAACCACAGAAATTTGCAGACAAACCAGATTTTCTCTCCCCGGGTCTTGTCCCTTGCAGTTTAGAGAGTACGAATTCGGCATGGCTGTCAGTGATGTCAAACGCTTGGCAGAGTTTAACTGGCCTGGCTTTCAGCATTGTCAAACGCTCGGCAGAGTTTAACTTCTCAGTGCTCATGAACTTACTGCATCCCGACGGCTGCAGTCAAATCCATTCTATGCAATGACTTCCTTTTCATTTGTGAATCTTGTTATGTTTGGAATTGCTTCTGACGGCACTTGTTATTCAGCAAAAGCGAATGACTGCTTTGTCTGGTGGCCGTAAGAGGGCTTTATTCTAAAATAATGGAAATCTGCTCTCGACAAAATAGTAACAATCAACAGAAGTTGAAAACCTTGTGAATAGCCAGCAAAGCATAATTAATAATTTGATGAGTATTCATCTTGGTAGGACCTGTTATTATTTTTTTCTTAGATCAAACGGCACCGTCTTACTCACGTTTGCTCCACAGAGGCTACTTTTACCCCCCAAAAAGAAAAATGTCTGGGACAGGCGTTGACATACCTCCTCTCTTAATTTCCGGGACATAGTGACCCTGCCGTTTAAAATTAATCACCGAAGAGTGAGTTCCGTGTTATGGCTTACAGTGTTAGCTCATTTTAATCTCTTCAAAGGAAGCAAGGCGCTAATCGCCACACCGGAGAGCGCACTGTACCCTGACTCCCTGAATCAGCTATGCTAGGAGAGCCCACATCTGGCCCACATTTCCCAGAAGCCTTTACAGCAGTGTAAGGTAAGTTCTTGCTTTTTCAAATCCTGTGCTCCTTCAACACTTGTATGGAATAATACATTTAGGGTAGGAAAATATAGTGTGTGATTTGCTCTTTTACTTGTTCCTTATAGAAAATAGTTAAGAGAACAATTGATTTTCATGCAAAAAGAACATTTTTATTTTTTCAAGAAATATTTATTGCAACATAAATTTTTTTTATCATGTGAACACATTTCCCAAAGGCGCAGATGCTGTCTTGCATACGGAGTTGGAACCATTTCCTGCGTGTGGTTGAACTATGCAAGTAGCTAACATAGTTAGCGACTACGCTTTTGGGAAACAAACCTCAGGTCATTTTGACCAAATCATCATTGGGCAGAAAAAAACAGCTGAAACAAAGCAAGCCCCTCCCCTTTGTGTGTGCGGGAGAATTCTGGGAACAATTGCGGCACACTGTGGTGCTCTGGGCGAGCTGTATACTCAGAACACCGAAGGAGACGCTTGAAGCTCAGCCATGTGCCCTCCCCTTAGAGGGAGATAATTGTGGGAATGGGGCTGGGCGATGACCTGCGCGCTCCCCACGGTGCACCCCTCAATCATCCCCTCAAAAAAACACTGCACTCGAGTCACGTCACCTCGATGTGTCAAAGGCTCCATTAACCTCCAGAACAACAGGTCTCTGTGTGAAGGATTCTGTCTCTTTGCAAGGTACTGGTGTAGAATCCGGTGACTCATACAGATGGAGAGAGAACATAATGAGATTGAGAATTTATTTCCAGGGCGACATTATCACTTGGGAGTTTTTCTCACAGCAAGAAGGTCCCAGGCTTGAATCTTCACCAGGCCCTTACTTTTTGGAGTTAACATGTTCTACCTGTGTTTGCATGAGTTTGTCTGGGTGCTCCAATTTTCTCCCACCGGACAAAAGGGTGTAACAGTTGAACAACTGAGAAATTGAAACAGTCATTTCTGTGAGAATATGCTTAATTATGTTTAATTTTTTTCATTGATGTTACGTTTATCGTCGCACATTATTGGGGGGATGTGTTCCCCCGTCCCCACATCGATTACACCCTTGTAACATGCATGTTAGGTCAGCTGGAGGCGCGAAATTCCACCAGTGTGGGTGTTTGTGCGTTAATGGACCGTGAATCTTGCAATTGATCCTGTCTAGGATGTATTCTGGTCTCTCAGTAAATGCTTTCTGTACTCGGGTGCATCACCCCATGTTCCGGACTGCGATGGATGCCAGAAAAACAGATAAGGGCATCATGTGTTCACAAAGGATCAGCCCTGTGAAATTTTTGTGACATGTCTTTTCCACAGTGAACAAAATGATAAAAAAAAAAGAACAATGTATTCACTCATTGATTATGCTTGCCAAGATGATGAGATGTACGATGACAGTGCATTTGGGTCTGGCTCGGCGCTGGTGTGCGATCGCTAGCACTGCTGCGACAATGTCGCAGCGAAGCTGAAATATTCCGTGTGGGATCTGGGAACGGGTTTCTGAGGCGTGCGAGAGAGGCGAGAAGTACGGTCGCGGCCACCTCAGATGGTGTTGCTGGAATTTTGCCCGATTTTAGTTCACTTGTCAGATTTCAAATCACGTTACTCAGACCAGCTCCCATGCGGACTTTGAATCAAACTCCGTTCCTGGTTTCACTTTCCTCTGGGTAATTCACTGAAGAATTAGGGCGATTGACTCACTCTCGAAATTTTCACACCTGATTCCCAGATACTGGGAGGGCAGGACTCCGGCGGCTCTTGGCCCACAGGGACTGTAATTTGAGAAAACAGGGATATGACGGCGATGTTGAGCTGAGTTGCTTTAACACTGAAGGTGAATTTTGGATTGCTGCACGTGCTGACGTAGCAGATACGTGAACATCAATACTTTGTGATATTTGTGCTAATTTATAGATATCTTCATATGAAGTCAATTTCAGCCGATGTGGTTTAACCTTATTGATCTTAGTTTTCAACGTACAAACTCTCGGCTTTTTCTTAATTACATTTATTGTGATAATTTGATTATCTTTCATAGGTGATGACAAAGTATACAGTATATATATATATTTTTTTTTTTTTACAATTTCTTCTATGCTTGGTAAGACTGGCCATCCAAAATAGCATGGACATTGCAGCACCTGGCTGCTCAAAGGATTATGGGGCACTGAGGCTAATGAACACTGACATTTTGCAGTAAATGTAAAAAAAAAAAAAATAAAAATTACATCAAGAAATTTAGTATTGAAACAACAATCTGCTCAGTTACCTGGTGACACCGACAGAACACGAATAGATTTGCATGGATTCTTTTCATCTATGCCAAGAGTAGTGTGTTTCCTGACGTCATTAAAAATTTGTTTTCCTAAAACTTCGGAGCGCAGTCTTGTTAGACAGGGTGATAAATGTTTCTTGTGCCGTGTGTTCAGAATGGGATAAAAGTTCACTTTCAGGGCCCTTGTTTTGCATAAAATAATTTCTATTAAATTTAAAGAAGATAACTCTGTTTTTGCCTGCTAACTTTGATTTCTGGCAAAAAAGGGGGCACCTTCATTACACAGTATTGATGATATGTTTCAATTTTATGGCCATGTTAGTCAAAGTCAACCAGTAAAGGACATTTTATGGACATTAATGTGTCTCGCCCTGGAACATATCCCTTTAAATCCCGAGACCAATCTGATCCTTCCCATCCAAAGGAGGTGCAAGTGTTATTTGTCACACTGGGGTTTGTATGATTCAGAGCATAGAAGCTCCTTACAAACCTCTCTTGGCCAGTCCAATTGTTCATGAAGCCTGTTCTGTGCGTGCTGTAATGGTTTTAAACGACTACTGTAAAAGCCTTTAGGAATCGTGTACAGGAATTCTTGCTCATGAAAATTTCATTATGTAAAAAAATAGCAAACACCCACGTAATACTGATGTCACCCTGCTGTTTTGAAAATCCAGCCCTTCTTCTCTGACCTTTTTTTTGTCTAAGGAAATCAGAAGGGTGGCGGTTCCCACCCTGTTTTGAATACATGCAAAGCTGATGGTTGCTGTTTGAGCACAATTAGTCGAAGAAAAGCACACCTAAAGTGGCTGCCTTGGCTTTGTTATATACCAGCATCTGTAAACAGGTCACCGCCCACAGCTTTTTATTTGGATTTCTGGGACAAAAACTTTGGTCCTCACTTTTTTCACACTTTTTTTTTTTTTTTTACAGTCATAAAACACATAAAAATCTGTCCCTCATTGAAACATCGCCTGTGTAATCAGCTAATAATTCAAAGAATTTAAGTTAAGATCTGCAGCACATGTGCTGTGCAAAGCCAGAAAAACATGACCATGTATTAAGATTTGTCAGGATATTTTACTCACATAAACACAAACATGTACACACATGTACACTTGTACAAATGCACACATACACACGTTCATGCACATATGTCCAAACACACACACACACACGCACACCCTTTTCTCGGTGTGTTTGTGGGCCAGTTTTTGGTCACCCTCATATTTGAGGAAATTCAACTCCACCTCCCACTCGCAAGCACAAGTTAAAATTTCTGACCAAGATAAATGAATGCACTTTATTTGATGAAGAGGAGATGATGGCTCAGTTATTTGAGCTCAGGAGGAACGCGAGCCCTTGTTCTTCTGCAGATAACTGCACTAAATGGAGTAGAAAGAGCTCAAGCAGTGCAGGCACAGGCATCAGGGAGAGTGACACAATTTCTTGCTTCTTGGCGCTGTGCAATGAAAATAAGGTCAAATTTCAGCTATAATTCCGTGATACACGTTTATATCATCAAACCTGGATAGGGATGACAGTCCTTTCTGTACAGGGTTACTGTCCGAACATTCTCAGACCGTGTTGTAAATCGGATCGTCGAAAAACAAGAGGGCAAACTGAGCCGATGCCGTAGAGCGCCAAGCCGCCCTGCCAAATCTTGCCTCCTTTGTTCCCAGGATTTGATTCAGTAACTAAAATGGCTTAATTTAATGACTGTGGGATCAGGTTTCCACTGTGAGCCCGTTACCGGCCTGAAAGGGAGAGGGGGAACTGGCGTTACTCTAATAACCTCCTGGTGAAAAATAGCGCCATTAGCAGGATCACTGCAGGGGTTGGGTAACAAGGGCCCAGCCCTTCACACATACAGGTGGGGCTCACACAAAATACCACCCCAGGACATTTTTCTTGCCTCTTCCAGACTCTCCATATATATATATATATATGTGTGTGTGTGTATGAGCTCATACTTAGTGTATACAAGTACATAAGGGGGTATGCAGTGTATACAGTTCATAGGGAGTGCATACAATTACAACCTCAATTCCAAAATAATTGGGACAAAGTGTAAATTGTGAATAAAATCAAAACACAATGACTTTAAAATCACACCAGCCAGTATTTTATTCACAATAAAACAGAGATAACGTAGCAAATGTTGAAACTGAGAAATTTGACAATTTTATCCAAAAAATTAGCTCATTTCAAATTTGATGGCTGCTACAGCTATCAAAAAAGTTGGGACAGGGGCCTGTTTACCATGGTGTAGCATCCCCTCTTCTTTTTAACACACAGTGGAGGCATCTGAGCATTGAGGAGACAAGTATCTTGAGTTTAACCATTGTGATTTGATCCCCCTCTTGTTTCATACAGGTTTCCAGCTACTGAAGAGTTTTGGGTCTCCTTTGACGGACTTTTCCTTTAATTATGTGCCCAATGTTCTCAATCGGTGAAGGATCAGGACTTCAGGCAGGCCAGTTCAGCACACGGACTCTTCTACTACGAAGCCATGCTGTTGTAATAGCTGCAGTATGTGGTTTTGCATTGTCCTGCTGAAATACGCAAGGCCTTCCCTGGAATAGATGTCATCTGGAGGGGAGCATATGTTGCTCTAAAACCTTTATATACCTTTCAGCATTCATTGTGCTTTTTAAAACATGCAAGTGTCCCGCACCATATACACTAATGCATCCCCATACCATCAGAGATGCTGACTTTTGAACTGAACGCTGATAACAGGAGGGGCGGTCTTTCTCCTCTTTAGCCCAGAGAATATGACGTCCACGATTTCCAACAAGAATGTCAAATTTGGACTCATCTTACCACAGGACACTTTGCCACTTTGCCACTTTGCTACAGTCCATTTTATATGAGCCTTGGCTGGATCATGTTCAACAATGGCTTCCTTTTTGCATGATAGAGTTTTAGGTGGCATCGGTGGATGGCACGGCGGACTGCGTTGACAGACAGTGGTTTCTTGAAGTATTCCTGGGCCCATTTAGTAATGTCAATGACAGAATCATGCCGGTGAGTGATGCAGTGGTGTTTGAGGGCCCGAAGATAATGGACATCCAGCAAAGGTCTTTGGCCTTGTCCCTTACGCACAGAGATTTTTCCAGTTTCTCTGAATCTTTTGATGATGTTATGCACTGTCAATGATGCAACCTTCAAAGCCTTTGCAATTTGACGTCGAGGAACATTGTTTTTAAAGTATTCCACAATTTTTTTAGGAAAGTCTTCCCAGGTTGGAGAGCCTCTGGCCATCATGACTTCTGAGAGACTCAGCCTCTCTAAGACATCCCTTTTATAGCCAATCATGTTACACACCTGTTGCCAGTTAACATAATTACTTGCTATTACTTGCTCTCTTATATATTAATTGCTTTTTCAGCCCTTTTTTGCCTTTGTCCCAACTTTTTTGAGACCTGTTGCAGCCAGAAAAATGGAAATAAGCTCATTTTGTGGATAAAAATATAAAATCTGTTAGTTTCAACATTTGAAATGTAATCTATGTTCTATTGTAAATAACATAGTAGCTCATGTCATCGGAAAGTCATTGTATTTTGATTTTATTCACAATTTACACTTTGTCCCAACTATTTTGGAATTGTGGTTGTACATATGTAATGGGAAAAATTACATACACAGTGCATAAGAGTGTATGGAGCACACAAAAGTACATAAAAAGTCCAAAGAGTACTTGGGAGACAGATGACATTACATTAGGGCTCTGTAAAAGTACATATGGACTGAATAAAGGTACATTGTGTTGCATTAATGCACATGGCAGATACATATGAATGTGCGTATATTGGGGCATTTAGAACGTATATGTACGTGTCAATAGGGTGTGCGATATAAAAATCTACACAATTTATTGTATAAACTACAGAAGTTACAATGTCATAGAGAGCTTCAGAAAATCTAAAAATGAAATAACCTTTTTATGCATAAGGTTGCGCAATTTGGATCTAAAATCAGAATTTGAGATGGGGTTGACACGGTTTCACTCAATGGACAATTCATTCCGGGCCAAAAATGCCCAAAACAGCATTTAAAATAAAATTTTATGTTGCACAGCGAAGGCGCTCGCAGTACTGCACAGTTTGTTCCAGTATAAAACTGTATTTTTCATTGCAAAGGTAAAAATATGACAGTCTTTATTGGTTGAGGTAATCTCTGTGACTATGAACAGAGTTTGGATTGTGATGAAGTATTGCAGATGAGTATCAGAAAGTATTGGCTGCACTGGTACCTTTTTCTCCAAGGAGATATTAAAAATGAACCACATTACTGTTACTCCTCCACGGAAATATTAAAAATGAACCACATTACTGTTAAAAACATCTGAATCCACCCACCCGTTATCTACCTCACCTATTCTGGGTCCGTCCGGCACTGGGCGCGCTCACCATTCGTTAACACACTCCTGCCTATGGGCAGTTTAGTGTCTTCCTGGATTTACTTTAGAAATCAATAAAAGACGCACAAAGAGATACTGTGTGCAACACTGTCCAGGCAGCTAATCGTTACTGACCTCAATGCGACAGTCTGGTGCAGTTGGGTCAGAGTTTCTGTCACAAATTGTGCTTCCTGTTTGTTAAAATGCATCAAGTTAAAACAGTGTGGTCCATCGGACAAGACATTTTAAAGGTAGAGCGCAATATATAGGCACACCAGGAATGCAATTTAAAATGATTTTAGCCTCAGCATGAGGTCACTGCACTAGCTGTTTTTGAGTTGTTTTTAATGAGGTCTGAATTTAATTTCATTAGTCCGTAAGCTCCTGAAAGTCGCTACTGAACTGGCAGGGTGTTGAACAGCTCTGTAAACAGGTCAAAGAAAACCGGCACAGGCCTGTCAGAAGTATGGAAAGAAACTGTAGAAACTGTTTTTGCAACAACCCAGAAATGTGACAAATTACTTGAAAGAGAATGGATACAATATGCAAAAGTTTTAAGATTGCTGGCCAACCCTTTAAGCTATGAGGTCACCAAAATGTCCTTGGATTGCTCTCGGGTAAACATTATATTGCTGATGAAACTCTTGCTCAGTAATTGGAAGCAGCCAAGATCGAGAACATCAACTTAATTTCTAAAGAAAAACAAACCAAAAAAAAAATCCAAACAAATGTTTCTTTTCAAATGGACAAATAAGTTCACCAGTGCATGTCCCCATGGACAATCATCTTCCACGGTAGAAACCTTTCATGGCAGTTAAAATATGGCCCATTGGGAATTACATTTAGCCCAGATGTGTTCGCTTTTTCCTGTATGTAGTTATTTGCAAGCATGCACACTCATTGTCCCAAGTACAGATTTCTCCACTCAAAGCTGTGTGTTACCCCCAAATAAAACGTGAAGCCAGTAAAAAGGCAGATGGGTCATATCTGTGGGTTCTATTGTGGTTACACATTGTTGGGAGAGGAGAACTTTAAAAAAAAAAAAGTTGGACTGCATAACTGCTGTCACCAAATAATGTTTATTTACATGTACCTCATCATATTATTCTTTTCTTTTTTCAAAGTTATTTTTGGAAGTCCAACAAGGAAGTTTACAAATGTTTAAGCAAATAATGATCTGAAAATAATTTATTTCTGGTCATTCGCCATCTGCCATTCTTGCCCCTCCAAAAAACGGGCTGTTGTGAATGTGCGCCCCCCCTAAAGTCATGTGATCTGCTCTGATTGGCCAGTAAAAAGCTGACTTTAATACCGCCTTCATCTGCTATAGGAATTATGGCAAATACAAGTGACCGACGTGAAAACTGCACATCAATCCCCTCTCACATCGTAATTTCCACTGGAGAACTGGGAGATAATTTTGATAAAGGAGTTGCCGAGATGAAATGACCTTTCACCTTTTCAACATGGTGGAGAGTGAGCAAGGATTCATCAGCAATGGAAAATAATTCCTTTATTGACCGTTCTGCTACTGTTTTCTGTTGATGTTGTACACAATGTTGTACACAATTTTAATGAGCTCTCTACTTACTGTTAGCATCATATTTAAATGTCGTTACTGTTTGGTTTTGCCAACCCAGAGCAGATGCTAGCTAGCAGTTGGGTCAGCCAATTACTCTATGTGCGCCATTTTTAACTTCGCTCCAACAACAAAAGCACTTGAACACCATGCACTCGTAATTTTGAATTCTCAAATGGAAAGTATAATCTTCCCGATAGCAGGTGAAGGCAGCATAATACCACAAGGGGGAGAGGTGGGGAAATTGAGCGAGGCCATGGGTGGGTGCAGGGCGCTCAGACAGAGCTGGGAGGAGAGGACTATGGGGAGATGGTCTGTTTGCAACT
This sequence comes from Gymnothorax reevesii, assembly GCA_029721435.1. NCBI lineage: Eukaryota > Metazoa > Chordata > Actinopteri > Anguilliformes > Muraenidae > Gymnothorax > Gymnothorax reevesii. Next base: position 13,922,635 of record CM056583.1, on the reverse strand, counting down.
TAGAATACAGCAGAAATTTCAAATGGTGCATTTCAAACGCTGAAGTGAAAAAGTGCCCAATAAGGGCCCAAAATCTAAAACTGAGGGTTTTCAGACTGCTGTAGAGGTGAATTTGGAATAGTTACAATATTTTCCATAGAATAGGTCCCATGAATTCTGCAATTGTCCTTGAAAAATGTGGAGTAACCTTATACATCCTGACATTGATAAAAGTGTAAGGGCTAAAGGGAAGTTGATTTACTCAGTTTCTTGTGTAATCTGAAAAATTTCGCCCAATACAGCCACCATATTCCCTCCCCAAGAGAAGGCCACGCCCTCAATGAACATGCTGCATGTAATCAATGCTGAAAATGAGACTGATTAACATAACAAAGTATAACTGCTAACTGCTAGGCCTAGACAAAAGCCCTGACCAATTATTTTACACGCCCATGATAGCAGAAAAGCTGGAGAAGTGCTGAATGCAACTCTAGTATTGTGGTTTGACTGTGCCATATCGACTGAGTGGGGCCAGTCAATCTGCCCTTGGGTATGAATGCTCACATTGACCACGCAGAAGGTTTGGGTCGATATGCACTGCCTGTCTGTGTGTGTGTGTGTGTGTGTGTGTATACACTTTGTAATCTGCATATAAATCCAAAGCCAATAATTGTCCATTGTTGCATTCCCCCCGATCCCAGCCTTCCCTCATCAGTGTCTTTTTTTGGAAACATCAATTGGAGAAAAACTCAGTCACAAAAAAAGTGGCCATCATTGTGAGTTTGGAAAGGGATATGTTTTCTGTTCATTTGTAGAGCCCATTTAAAAGCTCATTGGGTGCATGTAAACATGTTGAAGGGTTTGTACAGTAATACTTATATTGGCTGATATATGCACGTCATTTATCACTGTTGCTTGTATAGTAATTTGGTTAATATGATCATTGGATCGGCTCTGTGAGATATCCTGGGACAGTTGTCAAGGGTGAACATGTTTACACTGTTCACAGCTTCAAATGTCATACCGTACAGACTGAATTATGGGTAAGCAAAAGGGACTTTATAATTTGCATTCCCTTTATGACATTTCAAATTGGTTGATTAGCTTGAAATACAACATTTGAAAACAAGGGGAGTATTGAAATGGAATTTTCTCTGAAAACCTTGGGCGTTATCTGACTCTTCTGCTCGATATTAGCATGAGAATCATGCATGGCATCTTCACAGTGTTGTCTCATAAACATCTTCTTGTTTATCGGATAACATTTTTAGTGTCTGCTTATTGCTTGTATTGACATAAACAGTTGAACACACTTACGCTCGGAGGTTGACGAGCGTTTGAAATCAAGTTCTTATTTCTTCTGCTTATGAGGTTTAGAACCAATGCTCAATTAAAAAAAAAGTGTAAATTAGTACATGCAGCCATTGGTTCTAGGATTAAAAAAAAAAAAAAACAACTCACAGAACTGTTTAATTTCTGTACAAAATCAGCTTGGCGTTTAAGATTAAGGCACCAAGGGTCATTTTAGCATGCATTAAGAATATATGCATAAAACATGTTTTCCTTCTCTGGTAGAAATTATTTCCAGCAATAAGTTCCTGCATTAAGTGAGTACAGTATATGTAGTTTGTGCTGTCATAAATACAAATACCGAGATCATGTAACCACAAAATGTGATATAACATTACTGAGTGATTATATCGGAATTCACTATAAACTCTCTGTTCTCTGCCCTTCGGCAAGCGCTTCAACGTTCTCACAGTCCAGCCTATACACATTATTTGTGTGATCCGCCCCGCCTTTCAAAACTGTGCATCCCCACGAGCAGCACACGTCAAAAACACGCCTATCGCTTCCTTTACTGCCTCCTGAAACAGCCTGAAATCTCGCGAGTTTCTGCCCTGGTTGGAACCCTCCCCTAAAGCGATGCCTCGTTGCAGTGTGTATATAGCCGTCTGAAATCATTGCGAGGCGAGGAGGAGTTGCGGCAAGGACGGCCGGAGCATCACACGGTCACAAAAGACGAGACCGCATACGCCTGTCGCATCGGTGGGGCGGACTTAGGGCGCCAGCGCATCGCAGCTATTAATTTTGCGCGGATGAAATTTGGAGGTGGAAGTTAATTCCTTTCTCTCCTCTCCCTCTCAGAGAAGCAGCCTTTCAGCGCCTGCCGACCACTAGCTCTGCTCGCTGGCTGTCGGTCTCCATTTCCACCCGCGTGTTCGAGGGTTGATTAGTTTTGGGAGGCTGAGTTGCATCCGCATCCAGGCATTTTCACCGGCGGAGCGAAAGGCGGCCGATACTTTTATGCGGGAACCTTTTGACACCGGCTTCGGAACCGCTGTGCTGTACTGGTTACGCCCCGAAGTGGCGGAGAAAGTGTGTTTGTTCGTAGCTTGACTTCATCGTTTTTTGAGACGTGTTTTTAATTCATTTGTTTCCTGCACATTCGCTAGCTCGCTAGCCATGTCAGCACCATCGTCCTCCGGTTCTCCCGCCCCGGGAGAAAACCCTTCCCCGGAGCAGGAAGGGCTGTTGGTGGATGCCGGTTTGAAACCCGCGGGTCCAACGCCGAGTCAGAGTAGATTTCAAGTAGATTTGGTGACCGAGGCAGGTGGCGGCTCCGCGGGAGACGGCAATACCGGCGACACGGATGCTTCTCCTCAAACGACGGGCAAAGCGCCCGAGGGAGCGGAGCAGCCGGCGGGCGGCGAGGAGGCCAAGGGCAGGTTTCGCGTGGTGAACTTTGCAGACCCCAGCGGGGCCGGTAGCCCCCCGGACGCGGTGCCCGCGGAGAACTTCCAGAACGGGGACACGGTGATGAGCGAGGGCAGCCTTCACTCCTCCACTGGAGGCCAGCATCACTACCACTACGACACTCACACCAACACCTATTACCTGCGGACTTTCGGCCACAACACCATTGACGCGGTGCCGAACATCGACTTCTACCGGCAGACCGCGGCGCCGCTCGGGGACAAGCTGATCAGACCCACCCTGTCGGAGCTTCACGACGAGCTGGATAAGGTGAGCGCGAGCAGGCGGGGCGCACGGACACGTGCGCGCGGAGCGGCGGTGTAGCGCGGGCGGGCGGCGGACACGCCGCGCCGCCAGACTGGAAGGGCAGCAGGGGCGAGGGCATCCCGTTTGGTTAAATAACTTCAGTCGTTAAGCCGCTTTCACACCGGACGCGAAACGATTTTTTTTGTGTCGGCGTCTTTGCATTGACTTTGAATGTAATCCGCCATGCGAAAAATTCCTTTCGCGTCCCGTGTGAAAGCGGCTTTAGATTTGTGTTGTGGCTGATGTCATTGCGTTCATGAGATCTGCGTTGAGTGTTTGTTTGCAGTGCTGCCCATAATCGCGCTCCTCTTTTCCAGAGTTATTTTATAGCTCGACGCATAACGTTACTTATCTGCGGTGTGTCGGTAGCTGTCCTCAGTGACAGCTGCGTTTGTAAACTTTAAAAATGTTTTTAATCGGTGAAGTGACATAAACGCACAATAACATTAATTTATGTAATTTGTGCTTTTGTTAAAATTGCTAGTAGAAGTCCCAATAGATTTCAAATGGCAGCCTGGTTGCTAATATTTCTTACTTATCACTATTTGAACTTCTGGTGTCCAGCAATTATGACTATGGCTGCTCTACTTGACTAGCAGGAATAGTGGTTGTTACTTTGGGTGCTTCAGTTGGGATTATTATGATAATGGCACCAGCCAGAATTTCTTGGCCAGCTACTTTGCTGGAATGTTTGACACAAGCTCGCACTGACTGTAGTAGTGCCCATGTAATGTTAGCCGCTATGTGTGGCCTGACCTTTGTGTTGAGTGTTTTTCATTAGTGGAGAGTTCTCACACTACAGTTACCAGCTTTGAATGGGCGTTTAACTTTATTAATCTCTGAGATGCCTCAGGAATGGCCTGCCTTCTTGCACAGTGAGAGCCATAAATCGTCTTTTCTGCCAATTAATTTCTGCGCTCAGGCTAATCACATTTAGCCCACTTGTGCAACTGTATTCACCTTGTGGTTTAGAATGATTAGCTGCTGAAAACAAGCTAATGCTGATTTGATTATCAGTACAAGACAGCGGCGAGTGTCAAGTCTGGCTTTGGTTTCTCAAGGTTGCCTCCATATTTTGGCAATGAGAGCCATGTAGATGCATAGTCGGGTAACACGTCCTGCTGAGATTACTTTCATTCTGACCCCCAGAATTAGTTAGTCGTGTGTTTCTTTTACTATGAACTTGCCGAGCTGGTAGGGATTTCATTTTTGTTAGATTTGTAACTTGCTGACACATGGTAGGTTGGATGTTTTGTCCTGTGAAATGCTTCTTGTCTATTCCTTTCTTTAGATGCACCGAAATGCAAACCATATTGAAACCTGCAGATGATTGCAGGCTCCCTGTAGATTTTGGAATATTACCAAAGAGGAATTTTTAATGATTTTATTGTCATGCTGTTCCAGGAATCACCTGGGGGTTACGGAGTGTGTCAGATCTCACTCGATGCTGTAGGGCTGGGCCTTGTCGCAGTAAAATTCGTAGACAATTCTGGTACCAGGCACCAGGTCAATATTGTTGGCCAATATTTTTATCCTTAAAACTGTTGGCCAGTCTCTCTGACACTGATTAAATCTCGTCTTTGGCCAAAATTCATTTTTAATGGAAATTATCTGTATAAGACTGGTGTGTTCATAAAAATTGTGTTCTAAGTCATCCGTTATTCTGACAAGCTCAGGTGGTGCATCCAAATACTGAAATTGTCCTCAGTTCCTTACTTGGCCTCCTAGTAGTATTCATTAGTATTCCAGAGTAAGGGTTGGACTTTTTTGCTTTTTAGGACGTACGCAATGTTTTTGTCCTCCCCCAATGCTTCACAGGTGGAAGAATAATTCTCACTGAAATACACCTGAAGCGGTACTTTAAAGCCAAAAATGACTTTCTACAGTGAAAGCCGATATGTTAACATTGCAAGTTGAGGTGGGATTTGCAGCTGACTCGCTGACGGGAGTTTGCGATTTTGAAGGAGAGTCAACAGAAGGACGTCTGGCATTGACGCGGCGGGGGCCGCTCTGTCTTGGCTTCGAGCGGCGACGCGGTGTGTGTGTTCATGCTAGGCGGGGAGAGAGATGGAGGACTCTCAAGGTTATCTGTCGCGCCTCGTGCGCTCGTAAACTTTCTGTCTGTCTACCTTGTGTTTTTTAGACGAGTGTCTGCGGTTTTCGTCTGTATTCTGGTGTCCTATGGGGACTGGGCATTAGTGCAACCACTTGAGGTGATGGTGGCCATCTGACTTCTAAAGACTTAATTTTTATGTCTCTCCCTTTTTTGGGGGGGGGGACATTGTTTTTGCCTGAATTGCCGTTGGCGTCAGCGTTCCCATTTGTTTCCGGAGCGTAACTCTGAAACTGTTCGACCAATTCTCACCAAATTTGATATCGTGTCTCTCCATAACATGAGGATGTGCCTTTTGAGGGTTTGGACTGCTTTTGAATTTCATTATTTTTGTTTCCATGGCAACAATTTGAACTTTGGCAGATTGAAGGGTGGGACTCGTTTCCGGACCATAACTCTAAAATGTGAAATGGGGGAAGGAGGAGACATCTGTTTTTACGTGTAAAAACCATCCTAGTTTTTCTTCTTGAGTGACAGAGGTTTTGAATGTCAGCATCAGACTCAGTGCTGACCAATCCGGATCCTGTTTATCTATAACCCTCTAGGGTCAGGGGTCCTTGTCCAGAAAGAGCCGATACGAGTGCAGGCTTTCATTCCACTCAAGCAGTTGGGCACCTGATTCAACTAATAAACCTCTTTAGCGAAGACTTTATGGTAGGGGTCCTCAATCTTACCCAGGAAGGGCCGATGTGGGCGCAGACTGTCATTCCAACCCAGCAGTTACTCACCTGATTCTATTCATCAGCCTTTGGAGTCTTTGCTGAAGACCTTGATTTGGGGAATCAGGTTTGTAACTGCTTGGTTGGAACGAAAGCCTGAATGTCCACCAGCCCTTTCCGGGTAAGAGTGAGGACCCCTGCTGGAGGTAATTTCTCCAACCTAAATTAGGCCCTCATTCTACTACAAAGTGGCACTGAGCCGATCAGTTATCCTGCTGAATAAAGTGTGCTTTGTTTGTAGACTGTAGTTTTAACCCTTAGAGCACTGAAATACATATTTTTTTTATTTATTTTTTTTTAATTATCTTGTGCTGTTAAACTCGTGGCGACTTGTTTAAAAGACCTCCCCTACTGGAGCTCTTTTAAACAAGTCACCACATGATTTTCAGTTCAGGTTTTCAGTTGCTTTGATTTTTACTTCATTGAGCGACAATGGCTGCTTTTGGCACTCCAAGGGTTAATCCTTCTGAGATCTCAAAGGACAGGGGTTAGGCTGCCCTGCTCATACGGTTGTCTGCCATTTTCAAAACCTGCTCCAGAATTAATGTTAAGTTGTAGAGAACCTGAGATGTTTTCTGATGAGGCCTTTTTTGGGGTTTCGCCGGTCCTAGTGTGGCTGTTGGCTCATATGTCCTAGTGTCCACCGGTTAGAGTGTGTGGCTGGGTGTGAGTGTGTCTGAATGGGCCTCCAGTGTCTCTCGTCAGCTTGAGCCTCTCGTCAGCTGCGCAGAAACCCGATACGCGTAAAATGAATTGTCACGAGCTGCGTTTGCCGTCAGTGCAAATATAGCCGTAGCCCTTTTCTCTGTAGGTGTGTATGTGTGTACACGTGTCCGTGTGCCCCTGTGTGCATGTTGGTGCACACATTTGTGTCTGCGTGCGCTCCTGTGTGAGTTTACATGTACGAACGTGTGTGTTTGTTTTTCGTTTCCCCTCTGCGCTTGACTGCTGTGTTTCTCTCCGCCGGCGAGCAGCTTGCGGGTGCCGGTAAAATTGCCAATTCTGCATTTTTTTTTTTTTCTCCCCTCACCCCGAGTCCTGAGCCCGTCCCAGCTGTAATCGCAAAACCTACTTCAGCACTTTGCGTCCTTCAGCAGTGCTACACTGGGCACAGGTCAACATCCAGCTCAGTTTCGCTAGTATTTTATAGCTTCGTTTTTATTTATGTAAATGTATTTATGTTTTGAGAACAGGCTAAGTTGTGTGAGAATTTGATATGTCAGGCTGCTTGAGTTAAATAACGGATGTAGCTCTCGAGGGCTGGACTTTGACCTTTTGACTCCTAGATTTCCTCCGATGATCGTCATCCTGGAGCTTGTTAAGAACCTAAAGGGTCTAATGCTCGGTCTTGCGTGGGAAAGATGCCTGAGTTTTGAAGGACTTGTGAATTCTTGCATGCTTTCCAACATGGCTGCCAACAAGGGTTTGTGTCAAATTGTACTGAACGAGCTGTAAGAAAGTTTGGACACCGGTGTTGAAAATGCTGGACGCCATCTTTAAAAGCCTGGCATGATTTTTCACAAATGTCCTCTCTTGTCAATGCTTGACCAATCACGGTTTAATTGTCCTAGAGGCAGGAACTTGTGGGCTCTTGTTGGATCCAGTGATCTTGAACATGCCCCAGCGCAATCTTTCAAGCACTTCTTTTTTTTTTTTTAACTTATTTTTGGCCCGTCCTTCCTTGTTAGATTGTTGTTGACTGGTCATGTCAGCCGGCACACATTGAGTCATTTTTAATGAAAAGCGATAACTTCGAAGGTCAAGGGGAGCGACGTTGGCTCAAGGTCAGAGTGTCAGAAAGTCACTGAGCCGCTCCTCACCTGGTTAAACCACATTATGAACCAATTTGAACAGTACAGCCATCACAATGGGTGCATTCAGTGCTCTGACATATCGGATTCATCGATACTGTGCCCTGTACTCTTCCAAAGTCTGCTTGAGGCTTTGGTGGCGTCCTTGTTCATTTGCTGTCATAGTCGGGCTGTACTTCGCAACAGTAATTATGAAATCCAATAATAATTGGCCACAGTGTTGTGTAGTATACTTCTTTCTTTTCTTTAATTGCACCTTGTGTGACAGTAAACATCCAAACTTCAGATGCCTTGTGAAATGCTACTGGGGCGGGAAAAGTCATCGCTTTCATTGCTATACAGGCTCCTAATTGGCAGCAAGGGCTTGCAGCTTCAGTACAACTGGCAGGAAGGCGTCACATGATCGCCTGAAAGCTGTATCTTCTTGCTATTGATTGGCTCTCTCCTCAGCATCCAAAATATTTGTGCTGATGCATCTTCTTTCAGGAAGCTTTGCATGTGGTATCGAAGGTTTGGATGTTTCACCACAACCGTATGCAGAATTGGAGAGAAAAACCGTTATTGCATTCCTATCATTGCATTATTGCGTTCCATAATTATCGTTGCGGTATTTGGTCCGGCCCTTGTTGCGGTTGGCTACGTGGTTCTCATAGTTTGATTCCCCTCAGGCTAATAACTCCGGACTCTTATGTTCTCAGGAATGCGTGTCTTCAAACACATGAACAGTGTTAAGGTGACAGTGTAGATGATGATTAAAGCCCTCTTATCAGGCATCAAAGGATCCTCCCTTAAGTATTATCACTGGGTTTGAGTTTCCTCTCCGGCTCACGTTAAGCCTGAACCTGTAGAAGGGCAGACTGTAAATGCTCTGCGGTAAATCTTTTCTTTTCCTCGTTCATCTGTTCGGGGTGACTGGTGACACCAGAGATGCTTTATAACGAAGCTTGAAGTCTGCTGAGATAAAAAAAAAAAAAGCTGATAAAACAATGTCTGCTTTCCTTTTACACTTCAAGTCCGAACATGTGAGGGCCGGTCATGCACAGACTGTGGTGGCTCAAGCAGGGTTAGGCATCCGTTTATTTTTAATTGGCCTTGAGTCCAATTAGTCCAGATTTGTGCTGGGAGCAGGTAACTTGAGATGACCAGCTGCTGATTTTGAATGGAGGAAAATATGTAGCAGGCTGCTATGCTAACATTCCCTTACAAGCAGCGCATGTGTTTCCTGGCTGTAGGATTTGGGAGTGTGCTAATGCATCCCAATTAGATGCGCTTGTCCCGAATAGTTTTTGCTGTCTGTATGTGTGAACTCTCGGGAATGAGCGCTCCTAAAATAGGAACTCTGCAGGTGTTTGGTGCAGGGCGTTGTTGGTGATTCATCGGTGATGTCATCAGTGGGGTTGGCTTCTTCTGTTGCATCTCAAACAGGACGAGCTGCCTCTGATGTCATAATCTGGATGAACTGCCTCTGATGTCATAAACAGGGTGAACTGCCTCTGTGATGTCATAAACGTGGTAATCTGTGACTGTGGGCGTTCACGTTTGGCCCGGTGCGGGTAGGGGGATGAGGTGGGAAAGTCCTGACGGTGCACATTTACTCGCTGTGGTGCATTGGACTCGCTGCATTATTGATGCCCCTCTGCTCCTGCGACAGCACGTCAGCCCCATCACCATTTCCTGGGCTGTCTGTCCCGACCGGGGGGGGTCAGGAAATGTCTGCACAGACCCTGCCCCGACTGAGACTCTGCGGCTGGGGCGGGCTCAGGAATCTAAAAAACATAGACGCTCGGCAGGTTTCAATCCAGACTTCATCATTTTGATTTTCCCTGCGTGAGCGACTCCATGACGCTCCAGTGATTTTTTTATTTTATTTTTTTTTTATTTTTTTGCTGCAGTGGCTCCTGTAACCAATTAGTGTGGATATCAATTTAGTTCACGGTGTGTGTGCATGTTGTGTGTTTCTCTTGATTTGTTGTTTTTATTTTTTTCAGGGTCGGGTATTGAAAGGCAGGGCGTGTTTCTATGTGCCTTGCTCTGCTGGGTTGTCAGGTGGGCTGTTTGAGGTCTTTGTACCCTCTGTTTCCATAGCGATGCCAGTCCCATGGGGTGGGTGGGCGAGTCTGCGCGTTTTCAGAGGCCCGTGAGCCGGCAGCCAATTAAGGTGCCTTTTCGTTTACATCACCTGGCCACAGGCAATTAGCTGACAATAATGAAGTCTGATCCAGCTGTGGGGACCTGATGGCCTCTCAGAGCTCTGAACACAGATGGTGTGGCTCTGTCTGCTGTTAGAATACTGCCTGCTGATCGAGGTGTGAGTGTTTCGCGTGCTGCCTGTATCGCCACTGTTCGTCCTCGCTGGGGAAGGGGCAGTGTGGTCTGGTTTCGACTCCAAACCCGACCTAAGCACACCTTATTCAGCAGCTCGAGCAGGGTTGCCCAACCCTGTTCCAGGAGATCTACTGTCCTGTCGGTTTTCACTCCAACTAGGGCTGGGCGATGTATCGATATTATATCGATAATATTGTGATTCAAACTAAAATATCGTCATGGATTTTGACTATCGTAATATCATGATATGAAATAAGTGTTGGCTTTTCTGGTTTTAAAAGCTGAATTACAGTAATGGGTTGCATTTTTCTGCACTTGCAAGACTGTTGAAGCTCTTGCCTGCACCTGTTTCATCGTTATGTCAACATTACTAATAAATGGTTATAGAAAATGTTTTTGTGTACATATTTTGCAGAAGCACCAACATTTGTCCCGATGATATTGGCAAAATATCGATATCGAGTATTCGGTCACGGATATCGAGATATTAGATTTTGTCCATATCGCCCAGCCCTAACTCCAACCCTGACAAAGCTCACCTCATTCAACAGCTAGAGGTCTCATTGAGCTGCTTATAGGTTCCTTGCCGAATCAGGGTCGAAATGAAGACCTTCAGGATGGTAGATATCCAGGAACAGGGTTATGAAACAGTCCGTGAAATTGTGACCTTCCAGAGACGGGTTGTTGAGGGAGTGTGTTGATGTATGCTGTGCGCGACCTGAGGATTGGGCTGTGGTTGATTAGTCAGAGTTACATTCCATTGTCGGATTCCTGACCACCTGTCTTGGACCTTTGATGGACAGTGAAGCTGTGAGGTTAAGGGAAGATATGAGGGAGAATTGATCATAACTTTGATATAGCCTGCCATGGTGCTGATAAAATTTGACTGCACCTACACTAGGCAAGGTGATCATGCATCTCTTACCCGTTATGTTTGTTTGTTCTCGTGATTGGCCAGAAAGATGGTCATGCTTTAAGGGCCTCTCCACACAAGAATGATTTTTTTTTTTTCTTTTTTTTTTGAAAATGCATCAATATTTTATCGTTTCGGCCTTGCGTCCACACAGACTGCAAAAATGCAGCCTGAAAACGGTATTTTTTTGAAAACAGGTTTGAGAGTGAGAATCTGAAAATGCCACCCCAGCATTTTCGTGGGGACGAGGAAAATGGGTTTTTCTGAAAACGATGACATGATGGCCCCCATCACAGCCCCCAGACCTCTGTATAGCGCTGTATGGTGCTGTAGCGTTTCTATGGAAATGGACCAAAAAATGGAGAAGGCGGCGGCGAGCATGTCCTGGGGTGGATAACGCCCAAGTATTGCTTCAAGGAATTGTGGGACGGGGTTGTCTCCTTTCTTTCCATAATGGATGGTCCACTGTACCCTATGCTGAAGGAGATTGAGTAAGGAAGCATTGAGGTGCCTTTGCTTAGTGTTTAGGGAATTGAAACAGCACTTATGGCTGCCGCTGAAACACTCCCGGGTCGTTTTCAAGGAGTTTGGAACTTTTCTTGGCAAAAAACTGTTCAAACGCAGTCCTGACCTTGGTTTGCAGATGGGATGTCCTGTGTAGGTGGCCGTGTTTACCCCTATCCTATTGGCTTTGGTGGAACGCGCCTGTGTTTTTTGGAAGTCTCGCATAAATAGTCTTGCTCTCCTCAATGGGTCCCGAAATGCGCCCGTTAATTATAACGCAGTTTAGGAAATCTGCCGCCTTTCCGCGGGAGAAATAATGGCGGGTTGCGGATGGTGAAATTAGCCGGTGGAGGCTGTCAGAAACGTGTGTTATTCGTGCACATGGGGTTTTTTTTTTTTAACCCTGCTGTGGCGGATGCTTGCCTGAGCTCGACAGAGCCTGAAGTGCCAACCGCCTGCTGTCAATCACACGTATTGCCCCGACGATGGGGCCTTCTGCTCTCTGTCAACACAGCTCTCTGTGACATTCTGTGGAGGGGGGCGGGGCTTGTGAAGCAGTATGAGTGGGGGGGGTTACAGTATGCTGTAGCACTCGTGCTGTTCAACTCATCTGCTACATGTTGGGTGACAGGGAGACAATTTACACATTCACATGTGTGCACACATGCTCTGACTTGGACGCACACACAAACGCGTACACACACACACACACACACACACACACGCGTGCACACACACACACACACACACACACACACACACACACACACACACACACACGCGTGCGCGCGCTCAGACAGACACACACTGGCACACGGGCGCACACTCATAGACAAATATTTGCACGCGCACACACTCTCGCCATAGGCAGCTATAGTTGCCCCAATGGTGTAAGATGTCAAAACCAGATGCTGTTGAAAACCTATCTTGTGTCAACTTGTTTAAAAAGAGCTCCCCTGCGGGAGCCATTTAAAACTAGTTGTCACATGATTATGATAGGTTTTCAACAGCTCAGGACGATTACATGTTTAATTCCTTAAATTTATTCAGCGCTCAAAGGGTTAAGAAAACAGACTTTTGCATTTTAAATTTTAAATCTTAGTTTAGAATCATCTGAACGGGCCGGTGTTTCATCTTTTTGATTGATAACCCTATTTAATGTTGATGGTGAAACCGGTCTCTCGAAAGCTGATATCCTTGACCTTTTGAACGTGAACATGTAAAGGCAGGAGCAGGAAGCGGTCAAAAATCCATCACCTGTTACTTCTGTGTCCGTCCTCTTCCTCCTGACATTTAGAGACTGATGGGGTGCGCTGTGCAGGCGTATCGTTTCGAGAGGAGCAGACGCATCGGCGTTTGGTTTTGATGCCTTTGCTGGATTGCTTTAGTTTTACGTGATCACAATCATACCCATGACGCCTTACCGTTTTTTCAGATTTGGGAAAGGAAATGGAATTTTTTTTGCATAAAACGTGCGTGTTGAAGTGGAAACTGCTGGTTTTCTTTTGTGTCATGAATCAAATGTTCATCTCCGCTTTGACATACTGTGGCCGCGTGGAGTGGTTTTAGTTGCGCAATATTAATCGTTCGCTTTGCAAATTGTCTGCTGTATGCAAATTCATACACTGCTCATGCATGCTGTAAGGGAAATTGAAACATTAAATGTTCAAGCTTTTGCGTGGATCTTTGAAGTTCACTCAGCCAATAGGATTTGCCCAATGCGGTTATAATGCCTTCGGAGCCCGGTAACTGCCGGCCACCTCTGTGACATCAGTCATAAGATCCCATTCGGTGCGTCTTCATCAGAGCAAATTTGAACTGGCCAGCTATCTTCGCGCTTTGGGAAATTAGCCCGATAGTACGAATTTGCATCTCCATTCGCACAAAAGCCCTCCGCTCCAGAAATGAAGACACAACCCAAATAGCTGGCTATTTTGCGAACTTGACCAAGATTTATCGGGAAAATTTCCTGATTAAATTAGCAGGATATTTGCGTCTTCACTACAAAATAGCCCGCTAATTTGAAATTTTGAAGACGCACCTATTGAAACAAATTTCAATTTCAAATTTCAATTTCAACAGTGACACAATTTTAAACGGCTGAAGCTCCTATGCTAATGAATGAATTAAAGGGCACTTCAGTCCGACTTAATGATTGCTTTGGCACGAGACGTTTCTCACTGTGAGATGTAGCTCTATACTCTTCTGCCCTGCTTGAATACAAATTTAAATTTGAGATGTACAGAGCCATATTTGGACCGTAATGTTACGGAGCATAACGTGCACTTCACATTGAGCGAATCATGGTGCGATCACGGCCTTTTAAAGTAGTTTCACTTGTTGAATAATTATAGACTACTCTGTGTATAGTATTTTTTTCGATGACATGCTCTCCTGGAGTCAGCGGTGCTGTTGCTGTTGGATGTGGTTGTTCGCGTTCTGGAGTCAGTGGTATTGTGGCTTGGGGCCTGAAAGAGGCCTTTCGGAGGAGGGAGTGTGTTTCTGGCCGCAGGCCGTTTCACGTGCTTGTGTGTTAATGCTCCTGGAGCGCATGCGTTAGACTGCACACAGCACGCTGTGCAGCACAACAGGAACAGGAAGTGCGTTCTCCTCTGGGCCAGTGGAGATGTAAGGGAGGGTGTGTATGTGCGTATGGGAATGTGCGTCAGAGAGAGGTGAAGTGTATGGACATGTTTGTGCATGTGTGTGAGAGTTGGGTGGTAGATATACATGTATGGAAGAGCATGTTTGTGCACTCATGTTGATGCCTGTGTGTGTCTGCGCGTGTGTGTACAAGCGCTTGTGTCTGTGTGTTTTGCCGTGTGCGCGTGTGTGTTTTGCTGCGTGCGCGTGTGCGCCTGCAGGGGTCCTCTTGTTTTGCTCTGTCCCCTGGCCCCTCCTGGGTTCCGTATCCCCGGGCTACGGGCCGGAGTATTATCCCGGGTCGGCCGGTGTTGATTCAGCTCAGATGAAATAAACCCACTCTGTTTCCTCTGTTTTCTCTCTACAGCGTCCCAGCATTTCACACAGTTTCTCTCTGTTTGGATAAACACTGCCTAAAATTCCTGTCCTGTCATCCCAGATAGCATGTGTGATGACCTTGAGATTAATCCTCATAATCTGTGTATGTACCAGAAGAATTATTGGCGTAATATTTTAATATAAACTGTGCTCTTTCGCTATATGCGTCGTCTTTGAGTTCTGGGGCTCAGTTCGTTTTCCTGACTTTTTATATAAATTGTTTCCTTTTTCACTGGTCATGTAGTTGTATACACTGTGCCATAATACAGAGGGCCTGTTTCACAAAGCAGGATTAGAGTTAGCTGGATAACCTGGGACAGCCCTTATCTCAGTCTGTGTTATCGTGCAAAATGGGAAGGTTCTGGATTTTTCCTGGACGTGTCAGATTCCGGAATAGGCATCTTTGGTCCTGGAGAGTGGCAGAGTCTGCTTGCTCCTTTCAATAAACAGCCAATAGAAAGGCTTCATAGCCAGGTGTGTGGACTCATTAGCCTATAAGGAGCTCAGATGAATCTCTTCTGCGGAAAGGTATAAAAAAGCAGCTGTGGATGCTGGAGCCGTTCAGGAGCGGGGTTACCCGGGCAGGCCTAAATGTTTAATGTCCGCAGTGCAAACTGGGATTTAATGCGGCTCCAAATCAGATTTATGGCTATTTTTCATGCCGAAGGTGAAACTTTTTCAGAAATTCCTCTCTCCGAATGTTGAGAGTAAAACGATGACATCCACTGAACTCTGTGACTCGAAGCACCGCATGTCTTGATTACACAGGGACCTTAAAGTCCCAGCTGAATGTTTATGTCGGTATTATTGGTCTTTATGGAGGGAGTCTATGGAACATGAGAAGCTGGTGTTCTGATGTCGCCATCTTGGTCCAGACTGCTGAAAGTCCTTACTGGTTTTTGTTTCTACTGCAGGCATTGGCTCATTAGCATAATTTTTCCAGAAGGATGTGGATGAATGAGTGGGATCAGACAGTCAAGTGTATCTGAGGGAGAGAGACATGGCGGCACTTCTACATATTTGTGTGTGTGTGTGTGTGTGTGTGACAGAGTTTTGGGTTGGCGGGGGCAGCTGGCCTGGTTTCGGGCGCTCCTGATGGGTTTTTGGCCCCTTTTTTTTTTTTTTTTTTAAATTGTCCAAAATCGCCGTGGCAATCGCGCCACTGCCTCCCCTCACTGACCGGGGCTCCTGGCAACAAAGGGGGGCTTTGTGTTGCTAGGAGAGGAAGCCATCCGTTACCCGCCCCTCTGCCGTCTCATGGAGTGACTCTGTCTGATTAGAGCTGTGGGGGGTCGGGTCGGCTAATGAATGAATTTACAACCTTCCTCAGAGAGTGCAGCTCATAAACCAATCTTTAGATATTTCTCTGAGTGCGAGTATAATGATGTCCCTGTGGAAACCCCTCTGGGCTTTTTGAATTTCAATTCTTTTTTTGTGATGGGATTTCTGAGGGGTGTCACAATTTATTTTTTGTTCTCGTTAAGTTTGGGCCGCCTCCATGCTTTACCTCATTCCCTACGGCAAGGCGCTGCCAGCGGCCTGGATGACCATTCGCAGTCCAGTGAAAACGCGAAATCGGCTCACGATTGCGGTGATGGGCCACCTGTACTTCAGTACTTAATATTGTGCAATTTCCGGCATAAGTATTCCGTACAAACGTGCCAATTTTATATAAAAGTATTGTGTAGGGAATGAGATGGGAACCAAAGTGCATGAGTGTAGATGAATGTCTGCTAACTGGGCACCACATGGTGACGCTCTTACTGCTCTGATGCGCTTTAAGATTTTGAAGTGCACTTGTGATCTTAGCCACTCGTGAGTTAAAAAAAAATGTTGGAACTCCGATGTGCATCTCGATCTCTCCCCCCTTACACCAGTAACTCACCAGATTGTCCTATGGCTGAGCTTTTAGGGTTGCAGTGATGGGGTGTAATGTTTAGCTGGTGTGTTTTTAACGGTTGCGGGATGGAATGGATGGACCAGTTGACGTTTTTACAATAGCTGTGACCAGATGGATTGATCAGTTGGTGTTTTTACGGTTGTTGTGATGGTATGGATTGTTTAGCAGATGTTTTTATGGTGTTTTATCAGCTTTGGCCACATGAATTGATCAGTTCATGTGTTGTTACGGCAGCTGTGATTGGATGGATTTATCATTGGGTGCATTTTTACAGGTGCAGTGACTGGCTGGAATGTTCATTCACCGTTTACGGTCTGTGCTCCCACAACTATGGCTGGATTGATGTTTGTTTACAAGGTGGCTCCATGGGTGCGTGGCATCGGAATAGTGTAAACACGGCGATTGTCTGTGGGTCACATGCGCCTGCAGTTTGATGCGACGGCCAACCAAGCGCTTTGTTCCTGACTTGACCTTGTGACACACTGGAACTGTCACCTCGTGTGTTTATGGTCCCGCTAGTGGTCCGTACCCCCCTCTCTCTAGGCCATGATCGTCCTCACAAACATCATGTGACCCATGAAAGGTGACAATGGCTGTCCTGAATGGCCCTGTTTATTTTCGTGCGTCCCGGCGGCTAATATCTCCTATCTGCACTAGCAGCAGTAAACGCCTTTTGTTTGTTAGTTTCTCCTGAGCTGGTTTTTGATTGGGCCGGCTGCTGGATTTTGCTAGCGTGCCAGGCCCAGCTCTCTGCTGGTTGGTTCATTTTTGTTTGTTTTTGTTGAGTTTTGTTGCTGGTTGTGATTGTTTTGTGTTTCTTGTTTATTGGTTACTGTTTTTGGTTGTTGGTGTGTGTTGTTGTTTGTCCGTGTATTGTGTGGCTTGGGTTGGTTCAGGGGAGTTGGAGTTGGGGCTGTAGAGTTGGCAGCGAGTTTTTAGACTTGCCGTTTGGCATCTTTCTCCAGTCTCTTACTCTCTCCCTCTCCTGTTCTCAGTTTACTTCAATAATGTTTTTATTGGCATGACTGTAATCAGAAAATTGCCAAAGGAACTAACAGCAAAATAATTAATCGCGAAATATTGTTAAGATGTATCAGTAATCAAGTGGAATAAAATTAATTTATGAAATGCTAATAACTGTCTGGGGACAAACTTGCATGAACTGTTGTATGACACATGCTAATAAGGAAATTTAATGGGCAGCTATAAACGATACAGATTATGAATAATGCTCGCTCTCTCTCTCTCGCTCTCTCTCTCTCTCTCTCTCTCTCTCGCTCTCTCATATTCCTTCTTTCTGTCTTTGCCTCTCCCTCCTTCCACCAATAATGGCTCCTTCTCTCTGTCACTCCCTCCCTTTCTCCTTCCTGTTGCTATCAAAAAGTTTCTCACCTGTGCGTTTGGTGGCGCTCGCGGGGGTCGTTGGCGTGTGGGGGTTTAGCGCATGTCATTCGTCGGTCCCCCAGTGCAGGTGGAAATTCCGGGGGGGTTTATACCAAATGACACGTTCCACAGTACAGCTGGGATTATTTATGTTTATCTGTAACCTTACAACATGTGAAAATGATCTTTCTCCCGGAAAAGTGTGGCCAGCCTATGGGGGGCAGGGCTTATAAACAAACACGCCCCCCTCCCCAGCGCTTCCACAGGAAGTGGCCAGCTTTCCCACAGCGAGGTTCTTCACCGCTGGTTTCCAGAACAGAGGTTGGAATCCTGAAGTGAGTGACACTGTAACCCGGCAACCGACACGTTCTATTTATTTATTCTTTTTTGGAATGTTCTCTAAGGCAGTGTTCCAGAATGCCCTTGTTTATCCTAGTGGCGATTGTGACATCAGCATGTCAGTCTTCTGTTTGAAACCTTCCGCTGGCATTCCGAGGTATTTGAGGTATTTTTGTGACCTCGCACCCCTAAAGGGTTAACACCTCTGGCAGCAGGAATATAATGGGCAGCATCTGCTTGTAGTTTTTTTAAAAAGACAGAATCCCCTTAATTCTCAGGATAAGAGGGAGGAAATGGTTCCTTTCTGTAACCTCTAGAATATTTGTACCCCATCGCAAGGTGGAAGGGTGATACAGGAATGAGTGTTCCTCTAGATATTCGTCCGTCATGCTCCTTTTCCGGGTCAGAACTTCAATATAGTGCCAACATTTTTCCATGAAATTGAATACATAGATGCATCGTAATCCAAAAAGGTTCATACTGTCTGTAGTAACTAATTTACGTTAACGTTCTTATTTTTCGAACAGAAAAGGTTTTATCCTATCTTGACATGTTTCGACGGGATACTCCCGTCTTCTTCAGAATGCATCGTATCATGTAAATGTGCCTTTTTGTACTTTTGTTTGTCCTCTTGTCAGTCTGTCCGTACCTCTCCCACATTTAGTTTCTAGGCCAGAACACCAAAACTGTGGCAAGGATGTGATCACTTCATGCTTTTAGAAAAAAAAATGTTTTGCAGTTTGTCACCATGCAGTCTTAATGCGCCCGTCAGCCCTCTGGTCACTTTAGGCAGAGGCTGCTTCATGGCCTGGGGGCCGAAGGAGGGGTTTATGTTATTTTCCTAGTCGTTTCCCTCTCCTGTGAGGTTAACCTGTCTGCCGTCACCAAGCGAAGAGAGCGAGCCGATGGCGCGATAATGGAGCAAATTCCTCCGCTGCCCTTGGCAGGCCGTGCTGAAAATCGGCCCGGATGGAGAAAGCGGAGTTGTGTGTTTTATAAACTCGGAGCGGCGGAGTGACGTCATGGGAAAAGCATGTCCGCGCTGCGGCCCCTGTAATTACTGCGGCTCGTCCAGGTTTATTACATCTGACTCCGTCGCGGTCACCGCTCGGCGTGTGTGCGCCACACGGGGTACGGGATTCGCGCATCTCTGAATCCCCTGGGATTTTAGGGGCATTTAGAGAATTGGTGGCATTTCTGACCCTTCCCTCCTTCATTTCCTGCCCTGGCACAGTTCCTCTTCCTGTATCAGTCCACTTCCTGTATCACTTCCTGTTCATTTCCACTCTGTCCCCTTCTGTCAGAGTTCTCATTTTTCACATTTTGTTCTTTATTGGTGCTTCAGTTCTGTGGTTTAGAATGACCACACAATCTGGGTCAGGATTTAACATAAGTCCATATTGGATGACAACAGACTGAAGGTATTTGTATGCAGACACACCCATATTCATTCTTTTATTTATTCTCATTTTTGCTGATTTAAGTTTGTTTGTTTCAGCGCCTGTATCCTAACCTGAATGATGGATAATTTGATTCATGAAGTTTGATGGATGAACCCACATTTATTTATTTATTTATTTATTTATTTATTATTTTTTCACACTTTTACTTCAATTACAATTCTTATACAGAATTTTTGGATGCGCTCCCAGGTCAGGATATTAGAAAATACAAAGATAAAAAAGGTCTCTATACCTTTGGCCCTGTAAATGACCGCAACAACTTATTTAATGAAACAAAAGTAATGTAATAAAATCCGGATCTTGACTTGTTTGTGGACTGCAGCAGTAGCTCTCTGTCACTGTGGCCTTGTTACTGTGATTCACACTGACCCTTTACTCTCGGTGCCACAGGGTCTAAAATTACATGTCATACCCACAATGCAGTGTGGTTTCGTCTTTTGAATTTGACTTTGGAAAAGGTGTATGAACCCTGAGGGCCCAGAATTCCGAGCAGTTTCCCAGGATATGGGGTAAAAGTGCTGTTTTCTGTGTTTTGTGGACGGGCGTCTCGGTGACCCCTGTAGCTGATGATTCGCGGTTTTGGCGGGAGGTGAGCGAGCTCTTATTTAAGGTGATTGAAACCAGATCTCACCTGTTGGCTGTAATTCTGCCTGTTAGTGAGATTTGGGATGGAAATGCTGATGTCCCCCCCCCCCCCCAGCCTGGTGTGACCATACATCTCTCTTTCGGTCCGTCAGGAAATCCACGCTTCAGCCTGATTTGTCTTTACTGAATGTCGGGAACACGGCCATTTCCTCTAAATACCATTATTACTGCTGCCGCTATTTCATCAAGGAATTCCATCTTCCGCTCGGGAGGAAGTTCAGTGGTGTTGATGCTGGAGTGATGGGTAAATGCACAGGAAGGGAATGAGGTCACAACGGGCAGACGAATGTGCTTCTGATCGGGGCGTTTTCACCAGAATTTCCATAGTGTAGTGTTCGGCATTCCCCAGTTATTCCTTTGGTCTCATTCGCTGGGATCTCGACGTCAGCAAAGTCCTAATCAGTCTGAGTACGCACGACTTTTTGTTGGACAGAGCAGACTGAAGTTTTTTTTTTTTTTTAGTTCGTGCTGCCCATTTTGGAACGAACTTGAAACCTCACATAGTGGAATAATTTCATTTTATTCCATGATGTAAGGATTCTGATGGTTTTATTGCAGGGAAAGATGTGTAATCCTCTGTGCGGTGTTGCGTGTGTAGAGGGGTCACCAACTTGAACTCCTATTTTTGGGAGTTCAGTTTTCAGGAGGATTTGACGCATGTCTCTATCAGGGCAGAACGCTGCAAGTGGGGAATTTTGAGCAAATTTGTTTGGGCTTTGAGCTGCTGAGTCCCCCCCAGAGGCAGTCAGTGGCGTCACTGCATTTGGCTCCTCGCTAACTTCGCTAACCTCTCCGTCGGGTGCTGTTTGTTTTTGGCGATGCCATCACTGCTGTTGGTGGAAAATAAGTCATTGGGCAGCGTGTGGCAGTTCTGGCTCGTGCATATCAATCGCAGTAATGGAAAAACAAGCCGCGGTCCGTTATTAATCTGTATCGCCGGCGAGTCCGGACTGCAAAGGAGGTTTTGGGGGTGAAACGGATTTTTATCGCTTCCGCGAGCCGGTGGACGTGTCTGGAGTAAATATCCATGCATTTCAGCCGATGTAATCAAGGCACCGGAGGGGGGGCATTTTCCAAAATTCTTAGAAGTTTCTGGAATCTGTCTCTGATTGTAGAGCTTTTCCAAGTTCTGCTCAGATTGCTCTGGACAAGGGTCACTGCCTCAGCTGTTGATTTGATTTTTTTTTTTTTTTTCTCTCTTTTTAATTTTGCATCTCCAATCCCACCCGAATCTGGAATGCCCAATTGGTGAACTATGTACAAGTCTTGCTGATATGCGACCCCTTGCTGCCAATTCAGGAGAGTGTAGACCGTTCACGACTCTCCTCTGAAGCAAGTGCCTGTCAGCCACTGCTTCTTATACACTCATTGGTTGAATCTTCGCAAGTTCAGAACGAGGGCGGAGGATACCCAGACATGAACAAGCTTGGAATCTTCCTGACGAGCGCCCGTCTGGCCAACAGGAGGTGCTTGAGCAACGAACAAGGCAACTATTATTTTCCCTCCCTGGCAGTCCCTTCCCAATTTGCAACCCTGTAGCGCTATAGCCAATTGTGCGCTACTCTGAAAAAGCTGCTGACCACTGCGGGCTGGTACGAAGCTGGGATCGAACCCGGGACGTGAGAGTCACTTCTGCTTCGCAACGCGTTGCTTTACCGAGTGAGCTATCGGGCAGCCGATTATTTTTTTGGATTAATTTCATATCCTTTTCACCCTGTGTAGTTAGTGGTGCGTTTGCATCCTGTGGCAGTAACACAGACCTGGTTAGAGCATCTCACTCACTGTGGCCTCGTCCTTACGGCAACTTAGATGGGATTAAAGGTGGACGTAAAATGGCTTCTGTTGTTGCGAGGAGACATCGGTAAGGTCGAGGGCGGTGGAGGGTGATAGTCGCTGGGGCCGCCAGGCCGTCTGGGGTGACTCATCATCTCAGTGGGAGAATCTGGCCTGGATAATGTTAGCCAGCTACAGCCTTTTCCTGGCAACCAATCGATCAAACCTCCACTTCTCTCTCACCAAGCAGCCAACCCGAGTCGGAAGAGGCTACCGGGTCCTTGGGAACGCTAGTGTCCTCAGTCCTTTGATTCGGAATGTGGAATCAGTCTTCCTGTTGTGGAACATTCCGGCCCCCTCCCTGATTGGTTAACTTGTGTCTGTATACGAGCGCATATCGGTGGCTCGTCGGTGAAGAAAATGCACACACCGCTGTGATTGACGGCCTCGGGCTGATGTGAAGAGCTCCTCCTTTTTCGGGCTGAGATCTGAATAAACCCTTTGAAAGAGTAGGCTTTTTGCCCTGAGACGTCTGGCAGTGATTGCAACATCGGCTGCGGAATGTTCCGTTAGGAACACTCTAATCACACGATTGTGACCTCACAACTTAAAAGGTCGATACATTTCGCTTCATCAGACGAGAGGCTCCAGTGGCAAAAATCAATACCTCCTTTGCTCTCATTCTGGAAGGCTCTCTGTGATGTCACAAGGGCTTCATTATCCCATGACATGTTCATTTGTGCAGCTCTAGGACTAACGCGCCTACTAAATGGTGCCATCAATCGACACCTGATTCTGAACCCATTCTCTCTACTTGACTCTGTATTGATCTGCTGACCCGATCGATATATAACCTATTGTGCTGGTAATTAGAAGGTAGACTATATATCCATTTTTATGGTCTCCTTGATTTCAGGAGATCTTGGTCCCTGTGGCTGTTAAGTGACACAAAGTAACTGAGTGTTTTAAAATGACTTGTTACTGGATTGTTAGTTCCTGATTCTGTCCAGAACCCAGCAAAGAATCCGGTCTTTTACTTGTGATCTGATGAGTTATATAATTTTTGAGTCTTTTGATCATTTTAAGTTAAATACTTGACACTTTGAGATTTTGTACCACTTAATGAAACTGTCTCGCCTCATTTGAAGATATGCCCCTGCCTCGAATGAGCAGGGGGCATTGTGTCAACGCCCCTTCCATCCGTCTGTCCTGGCGTCCGGCCGTAAACTTCTCATTTCCTCGCAGTAACTAAAGAACGCCTCGTCCGATCCATCTCATTTCTTGGTGGTGTATGGGGGGGTGGGTAGTCGAAGGTTCCTTTTGAAAAACCAGCACCGTGCGATATCCAATATGGCTGCTACGGCAGCCATCTTGATTTCAGTCTCCAGGCAATAACTGAAGAACTCCTCCTCTTTATTCGAAAACCAGTTTTCTTTTAACATGTTTAACTTTCAGTATTATTCACTCTCACCATTCACCATGCTAAACTAGCAACCTATTCAATCTTAACCCCAATTACACATACGGGTGGGGCATATGCCACGCGCCGCGTTACTCTTGTTATACAAAAGTAACAGAAATGACCATAGAGATTTTGAGGAACTGCTTATTAGAATTTTACTGGGAAATGAGGAGCGCTTTGCTTTTGTTGAGGTGAAAACCTTGAGAATAGTAGCTCTTCAGGAACAGGATTGAAAACCATTCATCTCAAACGAGGACAGAATCTTTTCAGATTTTCTATAATTGATTTCAAATTTCGTCAATATTTTTGGCATTGAGACTTTGCTTTTCAATGTGCACTCCGAGATAAAGCAGTCGGTGTTAATCTTGTCCTGACTGCCCGTTTCCTCAGAGCTCTGCCCAGTGTAGATGCATGTGCTGTAGTGCAGATATAAGCCTTCTGCAGGTGGACCAGGTGAGTTTGGCCCATCCAGCGTAATCGCGTGTTTGCCCTCTCAGGCCATTCGGTGATCTTAACCCCCAGTTTCTGAACACAGAACTCCAGTGCTGCGGTGAGGTGTACTCGCACTTGTGCACGATGTGTAGCAGTCGGCCACGAAACCGCGCTGAGCTGTGGGCGTGAGTTAGCGGGAGGGTAATAAATGGGGCCTTGTGATGTGGGAGCGCAGCCCCGTCGCCCTGTGGAATTTAGGATCGGTGTGGGGTGTCGCCCTCATGTGTTAATGAGAGGACAGCAGGACACTGGGGGGGGGGGGGGGGGGCTGGGGTGGGCCTGGGGGGGGCAGAGGGGGGGGAACAAGGGGATCGAAGTCCCAGCCTGCTGCTGGAAAACCAGGATTAGGAATCTTCCACCTCACAAGGTGTGTGTGTGTGTGTGTGCGTGCACGTTCTGTGTGCGCGTGCGCGTGCTGTGTGTGTGCGTGTGTGTGCGCGTGCTGTGTGTGTGTGTGTGTGTGTGTGTGCGCGTGCTGTGTGTGTGTGTGTGTGTGCGCGCGTGCTGTGTGTGTGTGTGCGCGTGCTGTGTGTGTGTGTGCGCGTGCTGTGTGTGTGTGTGTGCGCGTGCTGTGTGTGTGTGTGTGCGCGTGCTGTGTGTGTGTGTGTGTGTGTGTGTGTGTGTGTGTGTGTGCGCGTGCTGTGTGTGTGTGTGTGCGCGCGCGTGCTGTGTGTGTGTGTGTGCGCGCGTGCTGTGTGTGTGTGTGTGTGCGCGTGCTGTGTGTGTGTGTGTGTGCGCGTGCTGTGTGTGTGTGTGTGTGCGCGTGCTGTGTGTGTGTGTGCGCGTGCTGTGTGTGTGTGTGTGTGTGTGCGCGTGCTGTGTGTGTGTGTGTGTGCGCGTGCTGTGTGTGTGTGTGCGCGTTCTGTGTGTGTGTGTGTGTGTGTGTGTGTGTGTGTGTGTGCGCGTGCTGTATGTGTGTGTGTGTGTGCGCGTGCTGTGTGTGTGTGTGCGTGTGCGTGTGCGTGTGTGTGTGTGTGTGTGTGTGTTTTCAAAATTCCAGGATTTCTATGGGTGCTGAGAATTATTGAAAATGTTTGAATCTTTTTCCTTGTGTTATCAAGGTTTGAGTTGCGTTGCTTTCTTAATAAATGGCCGTCTGATAAAAATTGAATTTACCACATTTTTTTTGAATAGCTTTAAATATCGCCAAGAAACGTGCTCGAGTTTAACGAAAACCCTGTAACTCCACTTTATCCACAAATTGGCCATAAAATGTCTTTATCAAGTGTCCTGGCAAGATTGGCCACGACAAGCGTAACAGTAGCCGACTGATTATGTGAAACGGTTTACCGACAATAAGGGCGCAGGATGCTGGAATTCCAGGCAAATGGACCGCCAAGGGGGAGGGTCTGTGTCTGTGTCTGTGTCTGTGTCTGTGTCTGTGTCTGTGTCTGTGTCTGTGTCTGTGTCTGTGTCTGTGTCTGTGAGACCATACCTTGTGCTTCTGGTTTATTCACTCAATCTTATCTCGCAGTAGGGCCTCAGTTAAGCAGAGGAGAGATAAGGAGGCGTGTGGGGTAAACCGACACTGAGTGAAACTGATGTGTTGTAGGTACAAGCTAAGGCGATACTGTATGAAGCTTATGAAATATTTTTACAAACCGGTGCATTATGGGTAAGTGTTATGCAATACGGGTGCATGCACAGGCATTCCGGGCTCAGTTTGATGCTTCCTGGGTGTGAGCAGATGCATTGTGGGTAGAAAGGGCACAATACAAGCCCCACACTGGTCCATTGTGGCTTGAAGAGGGCTCTCCTTTCCCAGGTCAGTGTAAGACAGAGGCCTGATCCTACAGGACTAAACTGGGTTAAGAAGTTGGAATCATGTTACTGGAGAATCTGTACGGCGGCTCTTCCTCCTGATGAAATGGGGCTCCTCGGGGAATTCATGCCACGGGGGGATGGGGGGTCTAAAGACCAAAAATAAAGGCCAGAGAGAGTGTGGTATTTCACTGAGCGGCTGCAGTCTCTGTATCTGTGTGCGGAGATCGGCTTCGTCGCTGAGGACGGGGCACCGGAGTCGTTACTAACGCTTTATTCTGGTCCCTGCAACGTTTAGACTGCTAATGCCAGAATGGCAGTGTATTATTACCGTCACTGCGTCTCGAACACCTCCCAGACAGATGTGCAGATCTACAGCTGGGTTCCCTAGCAACATACAGCATACAGTGTTCTCTTGCCTACTTAGCCAGCGGTTCCACACCCTGAACCCAGGGATCTACAGGCGTGTCGGTTTTCTCTCCAACCCGAACAAAACACACCTCATTCAGTACCTGGAGCAGGACTGGTAGGATGGTAGAGCTCCATGAACAGGGCCGGCAGTCCTGTTTGTGGTTTATGACTTCTTTTTCTGGCATCTCTCTGGCCAGCTCAAAGGCCAATCATAAATCATGATGTTTTCCCTCAGATTTATTAGTAAGAGCCCTTCTGATTGGCTGGAATCCGGCCAGTCGATGATCGGGAATCACATTCGAGGCTGTAACTCCTCAGCCATTGGCTTTAATTCCAGAGGTTGCCAGTTTGATTCCTTGATTGTTTTGGGGTGGCAGTCGGCAGTATTTTTAATGTAGATTCATTATAATTGAGATGTACAGCAAGTTTTGCAAATATTCCAGAAGTGGCACTGTTTGATAAGGGTTACAGTTCCTACAAGCGTCACATGATTTGGACTGGATCAGAAATATTAGAGCTGCTGGTCTCTGCCTGAACCTCCTACAGTTTTCAGGCTGCAGATCCAGTGCACTGCAACACACAACCAGAGCTTCAGTAATCTCTCTGTCCGAATACTTATGGCCTGCACTGTATGAGTGTGATGCATCTGTATTATGAGCCTTGTTATCACCCAGGGTAATGGTGTCAGCCTCCCAAATAAACAAGAAACTTTTGCGCTCGCCACAACTTTCTGTGAGTCCCGTGATTGCTGGCCCATTCATAGATCGTGTCGATGGACAAGATGCTCCAGCTCAGCCTGTGAGTCACCAGATCAGCGTAATGAACCAATCGCCTCTCTCATGCCGTACGATGAACCAATCAGCAGCAGGGGTGAGGGGATGTGTGTGTGTGTATATATAGGAGTGCACATGGCATGTTAGCTGAAGTACTTAAACTGCGTTCGGTCTGGACCAGCATGGAGCATGGGGAATTGTGGGAGGATTCTCTGCCGCCACCTGTCCTGTTATCTGTCGGCATCGAGTCCTGCTTTGCTCTGTAAAGTCGCATTACTGGAAATGAGAGCCTGGAAACATCTATCAGTGTCCTTGGTCTGTCAGAGGGCTTGGACTAACCATTTAAGCGAAATAATTGGCTTATTTTCCTCCCGTGATGCGCTTTCCGAGAATAGAGCATGTGGCTCACCTGTTTTTGCCTAATGCCTACATCTCGTGCCATCTCGTACATCTCCTCAATGATTAGTTTTCATTCAGTTTTGGTTTAAAAAAAAAATAAACAAATTTGGTGACTTTGTTACTGGTTGAGTCAGCCGGTGTGTGACTCTTGGATGTCCCGTACGGGAATTCTTCTGTCACTGTAAACAAACGAGCTGAGTGCGTCACTGAGTCGGGGATGGTTTTGTTGGATTTTTTTTTTTTTTTTTTTCCCTCCCTATTATGACTCATAAGTGCTCCCCTCCCCCACCCCCCCCATCCCAGCCGTTGGCCAGTTTGACGCAGCGAGCCGTGTGCAGAGGTGTTCGGTGATGGGACTTGACGCTGTCTAACCTGTCGGACAGGTAACGAGCTCGGGCTCGTCAGGGAACATCAGGAGGATGTGAGTAATGTCTTTGGTGTCCACGCCCACGCCGAGGCTGTCCAATCAAAACTCCGGGAGGATGCCCCGTCCCGGTTCTTGGGTTAACGGCTGCTTCAGTATTTTTCCCTCTTGAATTGGAGATACTCTGAACGTCTTGCATATTTTGGCTCAAACATAATTCAAAATCATTTATTCAATTTCTTTCAACATTTTTATCACCCCAAAAAAAAAAAAAAACACATAACAGAAAATAATCATATTGGCCTTTTGGAAATCACATGACCTTTTAAGAGTCCTAAATAAGTGCATGTTCTTATGGAGGAGAATTCATTCAATTTCATGAGCATCTGCCTGTTTTTGACTCTGATGCACAAGCCCCGCCCCCCCCCCAGTCTGCGTCTTAAACCCAGGTTCAGAGGGTAAAATCCCTCTCTGGCTCTTTTTTCCTGCTAGAAGGACATTTAATCACATTGTATACATGATTATTATATGTCATTATAAGGATATGTAAATTTTGAGGAATAATTGGGGCATTTTTAATTCCCTGCCCAGCCTCCCTGTAGACGCCTCGTCCCTCCCATTACAGATGGAGAGCGAAAGTCAGTCTCCACATGGGCCTTATCTGCGGTCTGAACTCCGCTGAGCTCCTGGGTCACTGCGGCCCGACTCCTCTCAGTGCCGCTCGTCTCCCTTATCTCTCCTGGCACACGGCCGCTCAGGAATGTCTTCCTGCTATTCATACGATTTTAGCTTTCGGGGTGGTCGTCAAAGTACCATGGTAACCGTGGTGGGGTGGGGTGCTTTTGACGATGTAAAAGTAGATCTCTGGGAGTTCCTTGCCGTTCCTGTTAACGTTTTTAGACGTTTGGCGCTCGGTGAGAGGAAGCCACGCCCTTCCGGAATCTTTTGGTTTCTGAGGTCATTTCCTGTACTACAGCCTGACCCCCGTCCCGCTAGAATCCAGTATTATCCTCTGGTCCAGCTGCTCGGATCCATTACTTGCATATTATCCTGCTATGAGCCCCATAATCGATTGCCTGGGCATTTAAAAGGCCTGTCGGAGAGGTAATAAAACTCGGGGAAAACAGCCGAAGTCGCGTCGCCCTGATGCCGTAAATTCCGCTGTCTCCAGTGGTCGAGCGCGTGCCGGTCCTGCCGGAGAGAGAGTTCGTGTTTTACTCGGTTCATTCGTTTTTAGGATATTTACGTTCGACCGTGTCCTGGTCTGCAGGTCATGACTCATCCGTGTATTACTAGAACCCTTCCGGGACCTTTCACTCAAAACTACTGTTCTGCCCTGGAAGATATTTAAAGAAATTAAACAATAATTGATTTCAACTCGGGAACAGTAAAGCCATATCTCTGATAGAGGGGAGGTTTGGGGTTTTAAGGATTTTATGTTTTCAGATGTAAGAGATTTTACATTTTCATTTTATCTTTGTGTAAATATGTTTGGGGTCGAGCCCCTGATGCACCCTCATCTTTTCTTTTTTTAACCCTTAGAGCGCTTAATGCAACTATTGATACTGTGATGTAAGATATCAAAATCAAAGCTGTTGAAAACCTATCATGTGGCGACTTGTTTAATAGAGCTCCTGCAGGGGAGCTCTTTTAAAGAAGTCACCGCATGATAGGTTTTTAGCAGTACAAGAGAACTTTTGAAATGTAATTATGTCAGTGCTCTAAGGGTTAAACTTTCTAAGTGTAGAACGTGAACATGAAGGCTGGGACTGAGTGCTAAATTGTGCTGAATGGCTTAAAGAGGCAGCAAATTTAGAAATAATGGCAATAATGACTGCAATGAGCACCTTGACCTGTGCTCGCCCGCTGACGGTCTGTAATCTGCAGGAGATTCTGCTCCAGAGACTGAAAGAGCGATATTCACTGATCAGCTCCAGGCCTGCGGCTTTCCTCCGGTCTGGGGAAGAGGGTCTGGGACGGAGTAAGAGCAGGTTCAGGGTCAGAGTCAGAATGTGTGTGGCACAGCTGCCAAAGTCATGCTCTTGGTGTGAGAGATTCTGAGTCATAACCTGCCTTGATTCATCCAAAAATTTCCCTCCTCCAGATGCTGCCTCTTAACAATTCGGCACACGGTGAGAATTTGTTGTGCATTTACTTGTGGGGCGAAATCACTGACTTTGTATTTTGACCGCATTTACGTCACTGTCTCTGGAGGAAAATGGGGTTTGAATGACCAGGACTCCCCAAATCAAATCAGGGGTTGAGAGCTGCTGGTTTCCCACCCTTGCCTTACCTGGGAGTCAGGTGTGATGACCGTTTGCCCAATCAGAGGCACTAATTACTCACTTAATTGCCTGGAAGGACAGAAATCCAGGGCTGGATTTAGATGAGAGGGCCCAGAATGACCCATTCCAGAGTCGACCCCGGTGGTACGGGTGAGCCCTGCCTCTCAGGAGCTGTACGTTCTCCGCTGTAGGTGACTTGGTGATACGAGCTGCCTGCTGTACGGGCCTGTGCTCTCGGTAACGTGACCCGGCATTGAGTGGCAGATCTGGGAGCTCGATCGATACCCTGCCCTCCAGAGTTGCCCACACGCTCAATACTCCCCACACGCTGACCCCCGCTAATGCTCGCCACAGCTAAAATGGGCACCGCAGGAAGTGTTGATCTGCCTGTACCACCGTAAAGAGATCGCCATGTCACTTCCTGTTACGCCACAAAGAGATTGCAGTGTCACTTCCTCTGTATAGTGAGGGCCTGAGTATTTTGGACTGTGAACCAAAATTTAGAAGGCTGCAGTTCCTCCACAGTTCACTTCGTATGGATGCACTGCAAACAGTCCGTCAACTTCCCAATTTCTGTCTAACGTAGAAAATATTATCCAATTCTGAGTTGCTGTGTGCTTGGCAGGTGAATTTTTTCAAATTTCATTGGCAAATCGAGAAAGCGGTCAAAACTAACTACATTGACAAAACATTGTGTCTCGCTGAGGATTTATCCAAAAGTGTTTTGATTTTTAAGTGCAAGATAAATATGTCCATCTTACCAAAAATTTATTCATCTTTTGCATTGTGGCCCTTAAAATGAAATTCTGTTTGTTTGCTTTAATGGGAGGGGGGGGGTGTTTTGGATTTGGCGGGGCAGGGAGATGGTAGCAGGGTTAAAGGTTTTCATTGTTTGGGGGTGGGGGGGTTGCCATGGCGTCAGAGCATTGTCTGGACACAGGGGCTCTTTCCTGTGTTTCACCTCCATGCACAGGTGTGCGTGTGTGAGCCTTTGTTTTTTGAATGATAAAATGGCACAGCAGGAGGTTAAGGCACTTCTCTGAAGTGGAATGTAGTCTTTATTGACATCCTTCGCTTTAATGACTCTATGTTCCACCGGCCGTGCTAACGCTTCACTCCCGATGCAGTTCAGGTCGCCCTCCTGAAGTTGTTCTGTATTTTTCTGGTCTGCACTTCTGATTAATTGTACTGGTTCTGATGGATGCCTGGTCATGTTTTTTCCCTCTCAGGAGCCGTTCGAGGATGGCTTTGCCAATGGGGAGGAGCTTACGCCTGCGGAGGAGGCGGCTAAAGAGCAGGCGGAGTCGAAAGGTGTGGTCAAATTCGGCTGGGTGAAGGGAGTCCTGGTGAGTGATAGTCGCCTCTGCAGCTGAGATTCAACATTCAGCATGATTGGCTTTTCATCGTTACCCTTCCCATTTAATTTGGGTGTCAGTATCACTCTTGTGTTGGGTTTAAATACCCCATTAAGTAATTGGCACCTCTGTAAGTTTCTTAATGATTTATTCATCATGCATTAAATAGGATTTAAAAAATTGTATTTTTATTACTGTTGGATCATTATTATGATTTTTTTTTTTTTCCCCTAATCCTCACAATTTTTTTTTTTTTTTTTGGCTGCATATTGCAGAGCGTTTTTGTGAATCCACAGCAAGCTTTTTCAAATTCACTAATTGCAGCCAATCAAAGAAATGGACTGTGTGCATGATCTCCCCATCGAGGACCGATCTGAACAGAGGTTCGCTGATCAGGGGAGCGTTTCCCTAAAGCACAGATGCTAACTTACATAGTTGGAAGTATTGAATATGAATGGACCAACTATATAAGCTACTAACTTAGTTAGCAGCTATGGTTTTGGGAAACGCACCCCAGATCGCCAAATAATGTAACATAGGGTATTGCAAATGCGTTATGTCCACAGAACAGGAATGTTCAGTATCAGTGGTGATTTTCACCTGCATTCAGTGGCCGAAGCAGTTTTGGACCAAACTCTACAGGAACTAGTACTACGAACAGCACTGTAATAAAATGAATGTCCATAATGCTCATAGTTTATGCAGCAGTGATGAAATCTCAGTGGATACTCTGAGAAATTCCTCACACTTAAAATGCCTAATAAAACATCCATTCTGGATTTCTTATTGGGTCCATTCTGGATTTTTTTTTTGCGCATTAATTGTTTGTATACAAATACCTCTATTGGAAACATGCCAACAACTTCTAAAAGGTCAAGTGATTCTAAACTTCTGTGCGGTAGTGTAATTGTTACTTAATATTCATGGATGCGCTATGAAGATGAGGTGACCAATGTAATGCGCTTAACATCAGAACACTGAGTACTTTTCTCTATCGCTGACTGTGTGATGGACTGATATCAGTTCGGTTGTCTCGAGAAGCTCTTTGCAAAACCAGAAGCCTCCTGAATGGAGAAGTCGAACAGGAAACCGTGGCATCCTTGGGTGCTCTTTTGCAAGATCAGCTTCCATCGCCAATGTTGACAGACCTTTTTTGGCTGCGTTAACTGCTTGAAATATTGATGAGGACTAGCTCGAGACGCACCCTTGCGCATTTTCATAACCGTGCACTTCTGTGCAAGGCTTTTATAAAAGCCCAGTTCTCTGCATTAGCAATGTTAGTACGCGCTGTAAGACGCTAGATGCCAAATGAATCATCCCTCAGTGGATCACCTAATATCAGCAGGAATTTGTATTATTCACGGCGTGCATTAGTTCAGATAAAAATTGCGACAAAGATCTGTTTAAGAATATGACAGATGTGTTTTAATGGGTCACGGACGCGGCTGCAGAAGAGAGGTAAACCAGGAATTCTCTCATTGATCTGCGGTGGGCTGGTATCTCATCCTGCAGGTTAAGGTTAATGTTCGTGGTCTTATCTTTGCTTTGCAGCGCGGAGACGGTGTGCAGCTGCGCCGGTTGGTTGAGCTGCGCTGCGCTGCTGCTCGTCACACCGACACTGTTCGCGTCGTGTTTCAGTCTCGCGCACTCGCTCCGAGCTGTTGCCGGGCGCGCGGGCGCGTGTCTCTTTCTCTTTTTTTTTCCCCTCGCGCGTGGGAATCGGCTCCGGTTATGAGGCTCCCGCTTGAAGACTTAATTCTCGCTAAATGAAGGGTTGGAGCGCCGCGAAGGCTTTAATTTTAATCGTGCGATTTGACGTTTCAGATTCGGTTGGGTTAACGGTGGGCCGCTAATGGCCCGTCCCTGAGAAGCTATTTTTAATTACCTCGCGGTAATTTAGCGCGAAGATTTAATTTGACTGTTTAAATGAACGTGGTTTGCCATCAGTAATATGCATGGGTAAATCAGCCCCCGTTATGTGCGGGTTAAAGAGCGTAATTCAGTGCTGTAGACCTTTTACTGCAGGAAAAACTCATTTAATTTAGGATTTTTTTAAATGAGTGTCATTCTTCCGTCTTCTATTTGTTCTCTGCAGAGCCTTAATTGTCTCTGTCTTGTCATCCAGCCTGTGCTTTGACAAGCATAAGACTTCTGTTTCATCCTTTAATCATTTTGATGCCCTCCAATCCTGGTTGCACAACTCCGGTCCTGAATGCCCGATCCGCAACTAGTTTTGTTCCCACCACTTGCATTAGTTTGATTTTTCCAAATGTTCTTTAAACTAGACTGGGCCACTCCTGTACTTGAACACAGTTAAATCTTGAGGATGGTGTCGCCATAGGTAAAGCTTCATATGGTAGTTAGATTTCACAAAATAAATAAATATATAAAAATTATTCGTCTTGCTCTGTTCATGTCATGACAAAAATGTTATAAGTTACAATTTTTTTTTTTTTTTTTCGTCTTGCGCTGATCATGTCCTTCGGGAGACGCGCTTGTGCAGTGGTTAATTAGGCTTGACTTGGGATCAAAAGGGCCTGAGTTCATGTTCGTGCCACGGCCTGCGTGGTGTGTTCTTGGGCAAAACACTTCACTCCCACACTGCCTCATTCCACCCAGCTGTTTAAAAGTGTACCAAAAAACTGTCAGGGAAACCTGACGAAGAGCTGGGGGAGTACCTGCGATGGACTGGCCTCCCATCCAGGGGAAGTAGTAACACTCCTTGTCTCTGCATGTCGCAGAAACCGACGGACCTCTTGTCTTGGAACAGACTTACTGTTTGTCATAGGTGGGGTTTATTAACCGTTTGGGTGGTGTGTTCATTTTTTTGCTGACTATTCCCTCATTCTCGATGAAAGAGTTTGGGCTCACTTGTCTATATTTTCATCTTGCATATTTAAGGTGGTCACATTTTGCGTGTGTTCCTTAAGTTAACTTTCTAAGCTCTCAGAGGAGAAGTCTTTTGATAGTTTATAAGCTGCATCAAAAGTAGAATCCTGAATGAAGGCTCTCTAATGTATTCCACTCCTGGAAATCCAAAAGATTATAAAAAAAAAATAAAAAAATTCTCCCTTCTTCCCAGGTTACATCCAAGTCTTTCCAATGCGTATTTGGGGGCTTAAATCGGTTTTATATCATTGACCAGGAATTCAATTAAATTCCTTCAGTTCCTTCATGGCTATTGCTCTTGGCAGCTATTGACAAGCCTCAAGGTTTATTCATCTGGAAAATTGCACCACATTTTATTCAAGGATTTTAGAACATCGCCACTGAGAAACATTCTCAAAATGTTCTGGAATCAAAGTCGCCTGTGTAATTTGCGTGCGGGAAGGAATGAAACCGATTTGATTGCTGCGTTTTCACTGCCCCACACACAGGTCCGCTGCATGCTGAACATCTGGGGCGTCATGCTGTTCATCCGAATGTCCTGGATCGTTGGCCAGGCTGGTATCGGTAAGTACCCCCCCCAGCACACCCCGTACTCTTTACTCTAGTGCCCTGGTGAAAATTGTCCTTTCAATCCTCCTCAGTTCGCGACCAGCTGCAAAATATCGTTTGTGCGGTGGCATGTGCCGCTTGTGTGCTGGCGTTCTCGTCTTTTCCCGAAATGACCTCGGGGGAACACAGAGGAAAGGTTGGGATTCGCCCCCCACACGGAGATTTGTCCCCCCAAACACCCTCCCTTAAGTTCATTAACATCTGTTTGACCACAGAAATGACGCCTCTAATGGTGAGGACTGTTTTAGTTCAGTTCCTCTGCGTTTTGTCCATTCTGAATCTCCTAATCATATTCACAAGCTGTAATCGTTACTGCCAAGCACGCCATCTATCTGTAATGCCCTGTACAGCTCCTCCTGTGGTCACAGGAAGTAAGTCGTCTAAATTCACCTGGAAGTGAGATTGGCTGTACTCAGGAGGAGTTGGTTTATGTCCACGAAGCTGACATGACTCTCCTCCATTTATCGATGTACAAACACCTTATTTAAACCTGAGAGTCTGACCGATAATTTCAGGACATTTCAATAAGTAGGATGTCAACTGTTTTGGGATTACAGCCTTTCAAAATTCTGTCACTGCCCAAATTCTTGCAGGCCTACCTCTGAAAAATCTGCTTAGCTGATGATTCTCTGTGCCCGTTTCTTGGTATGGTGTGAACGTTCTTGCTTTTGGGTGATATGCTCAGTGTTTCTAGATGTTGATTGAATGTGAATATTCCCACTTCTCTTACAGCCCTCTCCTGCGTGATCATCCTCATGGCCACCGTGGTGACCACCATCACCGGCCTCTCTACATCCGCCATCGCCACCAACGGTTTTGTGCGAGGAGGTACGTGCGCACCTTTGTGCTGGCGATATGCGCGCACACACTGTTCATTCTGTCTGGTCCATCGCAATCTGGGTGGATAATTCAGTTCTTTTTGCCTTTTCAAATGCTTTTCTGTGTTCTGTTGAGCTTGTCTGACATATGGGAACCCATGACATGCTCTGTGTGCAAACTCTGCCTTCTGGTCCTCTTGGTTGACATGGTTGCACTAGACATGATCAGTTGAGCACAGAAAAGTATTTGACTCCATGGTAATTTTGTAATTAAGGTCGACTTAACTGTTTTCTGTGTGCTGCATGTGTTCTTTGGGCACTGAGGGGCATTTCAGCTGACAGCCAGTGATGCTCATCAGTATGAAGGTAAATTCATGTCAGGGAAGGGGCATCAAAATTAATTTCAATAATTATTTTCCCTAATTACTTTCTAGGATATTATGGATTCGCCTTAACCTCCTCTGCTCCTTCAATGTCAACATGATAACTTTTTACAGTTTTGATTGGAATCTTTCCAAATTTGGTATGGACATTAATGACCACTGCAGGAAGAACTCTATCAATTTTGGTCAGTGGAGAATTAATGTCTGTGCCATTTCTGCATGGATTAATTGGTAAATTATCCTGTCACATTTGGCTTATGGGGATATTGAAGATGGGGGATTTTGGGGACATCTCATTGCTGGCCAGGCCGACAGTATCTTCGTCGTATATCTTGTTTTAATCGGTGTACCTCATCAGTTACTTGGTATTCTGTGTCAGTAGGAGTGATTAGTTTCTGCTTTCAGACAGAACGCTCTCCAAAAAAAGGTGTTTTTTTTGAGAAAAGCTGCTGCCTCTGCGGTTTGTCGAACCTGCAGGTTGCCGTCTTTTTTTAGCAAGGGTGTGAAAAGCCGGAATTATCTGCAGTCTGTCGGAGCTGTAGATGCCTGGAGTAGCTATTTCGGCTGCAGTGGAGGACACAAAAAATAACGATGCGAATGATGCTAGCAACCGTCTACTGTCGCGCAACATCACCGTGGCCGTCCTCCATTATTCAGCCTCGGCTAATTGTAGTTTGGCAGGAGGTACCCCAATGACTGATATTGTTGATCGACTTGTGTGCCGAACCTCGTTGCTCTGCGTGGATGAGGCTGTACTGTGTTCTGCAGAGATGGAGATGAATATTAAAAGCATTTATAACCAGTCAGTTGGTCGCCAGCTGGTCGACGTTTATCCCTGGACACCCGAAGGTAATTGCTTCTTAAATTGCTCGGCTTTGTGGCCTGGCCACACACATGGCCTCGGCCATATATGAAATCAATCGGTTGAAGTTTGTGGCGTGTAGAGCGCTCACGAGCAAGTCTCTTCCAATGCAGCACGACGATTGTTGATCCATAGTGTGCCTTACTTGGCATTTGGGGACGCAGTAAATATGGACTTCCCGTAAAGTCAGGCTTGATAGGCCAGGTCTTTAAGAGTTGTGAGTAGCCACCTCCTGATCTGATCCGTTATATACTAAACGCCACACTCCTACTGATATACCGAGTGCGCTGTGCGAGTAGCTTGTCGTGTGACGGTGAAAGTCACACTGTTGTCAGAACTGCACGTCAGGGACACAGATTGACGTTTTAAACTGTACTGCAGAGGGACATTGAGTGAAATTGCATTGTTAGCTTTAGCTTTAGCCAGGCGTGAATGAAGCCAGAGATTAAGCTCCATCGCTGGGCTTACGCTCAACAGTGGGGTGTCTCAGGTAGGGGACATTTTTCCCGGAATCTCATTCGCTTGTAGTTTGGGGGGGAGAGATCAGCCCCCCTTTTCCCCCTCGGGATTGGTTTAGAGCATTTGAGTGTCACCAATCCTGAAACCTGTTATGTTCATGGAGGAGCTGACTTCATTTGATTAATCCTGTTTGCTTCGATTCGAGTCCTTCGCTGAGGAATTCCACAGGGCTTTGATCTGGACTTTTCACCTGACCTCGGTAGGAAAAACAGCAGGGGGGTAATTTAATTACATTTCTCCACTGGTGACCTGTCATCGCCGCTCTAATCTGAAGTTATAAAGTCGAGGGCGGGACGTTATGTAAGGGACCTTGCAGAAGTGTCCGTGTCCTTCGAGAATTTAATCACACGGACATGACGCGTCTCCGATGTCTTTATTCGCTTCTCGACTGGTCGTGACCTTGGAAAGATTGGTGTGTTTGGGTCGAGCGGTTAGAGTACAGTGCTATGGAGACAGTGTTTTTATATGCTGGCATTTTCAGTATCTAGTAATATTGAATAATTGATTTACTGGGGATATTATAGATTTGCGGGTAAAGTTGGGTGGTTAGGTTAGAGTTGGGTGGGCGTCAGATTTCTTGAATGTAGAAATATTATATGCTGTTTCAAAGATTTTTTTTTTTTCCCTTCTATCAAAGAGAATGCTGGAAAGAGGGAGGATTTGGTCAGTGTTAGTGGTCAGAGAATAGCAAAATATCGAGTTGCATTTCCTTGCAAATAATCTTTGAAAGAATGTGGAAAATGTCACCTCTGGTAGCCTGTTGAAGGAATTCCCTTCTGCGTGTGTTCACACATGAGTGTGTGCATGTCTGTGTATCTGGTAGTACGTAATGTTTTTGCCATAAAGTTATAGCAATAATTCTACCAGACTGATTTTGTAAGCCGGCCAGGAAATCAGGGTTGCTTTTCAAAAAATACAAAAAATAAATATCTGTGGTGGCATTTTCATGTTGGACAAATGTACTTCAACTTCTTGCTGGTCATGCAAGCAATATCATGACCACAATTGGGTAACGGCCTACTGCGGCTGGCTGGAGCTAAAAAGGAAACCTTGTTGACAAAATGTTCGATTAAGTTTAGTTGGTGTTTCAGGATGTTTTGATCAACAGAAGGGCCCTTGTTTTTGGCTCTTTCGCCGTTACGGTCGTGTGGTGTTTTGTTTTTCGTCGGCTCTGCGCTGGTAGCACGACCTTGATACTCCGATCCCTCATGTCGGTGAGTTGGGTCGGAATGTGACAGGGTCGAGCAGTCTTCATTCCCGTCGGCAGCAGGCTTTCTTTGTACTCTTGCCCTTCAGGAGCAGCCTGTCTCTCGCGTGTTCGGTCCATTTTATATACGCTGCTCCCCCTTTCCCTGACAGCCCTGGTGTGGAGAGGTCACGACTGCTGAGATGTGGTTTGGGCTGCACCCGTCTCATTGCTATTCTTTCACAGTGCACTGAAAACCGTACAACTGAATATTAAACACGGAAAAACTCTCTGCTGCAGCCATAGATTCCAGGATTTAGCCGGTCTGTCTCTACTGTGCGGTATTGCTGGTTTTTGGGAGTGTGTGAGTGTTTGAGCGCGTTTGTCTATGTGAGCTTATGAGTGTGTGTGCATGTCGGGTTGTGCGTGTGTTTACGTCCCCAAGAGCATGTGTGTGAGAGAGCGTGCGTGAGCCTGTGTGTGGGTGTGCGCTTGCTTTAGCCTGTGTGTGTCTGTGCATGTGTGTGAGAGCGTGTGCGTTTTTGTTGATATTTGAGTGCAGGTTTGTGCGCATCCTCGCACATGGGGAGTGTGTTGAGATTGTGTGTCTGCATGTGTCGTAGATCACCTGACGGGCTCTGTGTATTGTGTAGCCGCTTCACAGCGCAAGGGAGGAAATTCTATCGTATTTTTCTATACCCTGAAAGAATTTCCCTGTGTATCCTGACTGCTGCATTCGCCGATTCTGCGCAAAGGGCTGAAACGAATACGCTGCGTTTCCCTTGTCCTGGGGGAGAGAAAACAATTGATGAAGTTATTCTTCTAGCAAACCCCTGGTGAGAGCGGATGAAACTCCATCGAGCGCTCTGAGACGAATGTTTTCTCAGTATACTGCTGGAATCTGCGGGGGTCTGACGGAAACCGTGTGTCTGATGCGTTACAGCGACAGCGTAGGGTGCGGCTCCCCGGCGGGGTCAAGGATCCCGGCAGCCGACGAACGCAGTTTGATTTCAGAGCCGTTTGGCAGGCGATAATGAGCACTATACTTTAGCTGTGTGCAACACGCTAATTCCACCACCAAATCGCTGGCGGCCAGCTGCTGTGTGTTAATGAGGCTATGCAAATGATCTGTGCAGCGGGAGTCGATCAATTTGACTCTCACGGCATGTCGAGTAGGATGTCAGAAACATATTTGCTCATCGTCGTTAATACTGTCACGTCACACAGCGTGATCACGGTGACGGTCGCGCACGATTCCCAGTCGTCATGTCATGCCAGAGGCTTAATAAACACGTCAGGCCTAGTGCATCGTGGGATTTAATCCCACCCCGAGACTAATCGCTGCCAGTATTCCAGTAATTTCTCAGTTTCCTGTCATTTTGAGCCAGTTTCCAAATTTCGGGACAGAGGCAGGTCTGATCAATGTCAGCTGAGTTTCGGGGTTCAGGCTATGTTACTCTTTTCAGGACTGATTTACTGTGACTTTTGTTGGATTTATTTGAAAAATGTGCGGTCAACCAGTTTCTTGCAAATTAATGACGTAACTCTTAAGTAACTTTAACATTCCACGGTCATTTAATATAGAATCTTACAGATTTAATAAGTTCCTTCATATATTTTTCTGTTTTTTGAGAGAAGAGTGAGCAGAATGCCTCAAGCAAATTGTTCCCTCTCCGTCGGTCTCGAGTGAGAGAACGCTTGTCCAAGCCCCCTATTTTTCTATTATTTTCCTTAAGTTCTCCAGACAGTTTCAGAAGCGATTACTCAACGACAGGCGGCCATTGCGCTTCTCTTTTCTATTTTTTTTTTCCTCCGGCTTCCTTGTGAACGCTCCTCCCATTTCTCCCCGAGAGGCGGGGCTCTCAGGTGCGTTTTGAAAGATGTGAAAGTGAGCCCCGTCTCGTCCTGTCAGAGATGGCCGCTCTCTCTCCTCTGTATTCGCCGGATCTGGGGAACGGTTCCAGCGACGCCATTAGCTGGAGTGATGGGACTGCGGACAGTGGAAAGCCGGCCCTGGGCTTCCTCTAACCATCAACTTTATGAGCGGATCTGTGGGGTGCTGGACCAGCTCACAGCGAAGTGTTTACATTCGTGACTAAAAAACGGGAAACAGGAGGGAAACGTGGAGAAGTTCAGAGTTCTGTGTGCCGCCGGGAGAGGAGGGTCGGGTCATGGCTCTTCCTGAAAGCATCTACAGCTGGCCTGGGGCGACCAGGAATGCCCTCTTGGCCTGTGATTGGACAGAGACGTGGGTCCGATTACGTCTGATTAAATCGTGACTGTAGTCGAGAGCTGAGATGGTTTCATTCACAAAACCAAGGGCTCCTTTATGTCTGGAACACGTAACTTCACAGAATCAGGAGCTGTGTGTGCTCTGTAACTGAGTGTGTTTGTGCGCTGTGATTAAGATTCTGTACAGGGTTAATGTTCTCTCTGGAGAATGGGAATGAAGGAGCGTCTTGTTGGCTTGTTTTTGTTCCTGAATGTTGAATGTTTACGACGAGGTGCTCCAAGTCAGTCTTGACCTTGAAAATTGTACCTTCATTTGCTAAATTCAGACATTGAGAAGCCAGTGCTGTTAGTGTTCATTTCTCCTGCAACAAAAAAAAAACTTTTTCACTATTCAGAGGTGGAAAATCCAGTTCAGGGCGGTGTTTGCCTCGGTGTCTTTCCCAAATGTGAGGATTTTTGGATTAACTGTTTGACTGGTCTGTGAAATCAGCTGACTGGTTTGGAGGAAATGCGCAACAGGATTTACCTACTTACCCGAGGACTCTTACCGGCCAGAAAGTACCGAAGTCTCTCCCAGTGTCGAGATGGATGGGCAATGGACCAATCAGGCCTTAGTGGGGGAGGGCAACTTATTATTGTTAATTATATTTTCAGGAGTGTAATTAGCCTTCGGAACTGGCTGAATTTCCTCAGTCTAATGAAGTGTAAGAAGGGGTCGTTTGGCAGATTTCACCAAACAAACCTGGAGGGAAGTTCCATCTCCTTCTAGGGTGACCTGCGAGGGACGACCCAGGAACCTTCCGGCTCTTCTTCTCCTAAGCTCTCTTCTGCTCCTCCCTCTCTCTGTAGGCGGGGCGTATTACTTGATATCGAGGAGTCTCGGGCCGGAGTTCGGCGGCTCCATCGGCCTCATCTTCGCCTTCGCCAACGCCGTGGCCGTCGCCATGTACGTGGTGGGCTTCGCCGAGACTGTCGTGGAGCTCCTCGTGGTAAGAATCTCGCCGAGGTCTTTCCTTGCATCAGCGGTTCCCAAAAAAAAAAACACCTGTTCCTGGAGATAAACCATCTGGTGGAATAGTGTCGCTTCAACCAAATTTTACTACTTCACAGCTGAATTAGGCCTCTAGGTGTTGAAGGAGGTGTGTTTTTTAGGGTTAGAGTGAAATCTCCGGGAACATCAATTTGGATATTGAGTCTTATTTTTCTTTTATCATTTTCAGTGATGTTTTGTAAATTCTATCCCAGATAAATGTGCATGTGTTTCCTGTTGCGGCGTCAGTCGCCATGTGCTCGTCCTGTTTGTTTTCAGAGCACTGCATTCCTATTAATAGGATGCTTGAGTCGGTGGCAGAACTCCGCAGCACCGCAGCTCCTTCCTGCGTTTTAGAGAGAATAAATGGGCTGACGGTGCTGAGAAGCTCACTGTGTGTCCATTCTCATCTCCTGCTGCCGCGCCAAACACAAACACGCTAGAGCTCGTGCTAATGCAGAGCACGAGTCAGAGATGGATCTCTGATGTCATTGGTCACTGCTCCGTCATCTCAAATCTCGGCCTTTCCTCTGGCCTCCCTGTACTATCCTGTCCAATCCTGCTGAAGACGTCCTAAGTGTGTGTTTTTAAGGAAGGGAAAAAGTCAAACCCTGGTGTCGGTGTGTTAATGACCCATGTGTTCCTCTCCTTGTCGCGCAGAGCATGGACTCGGTGATGACTGACCAGATTAACGACATTCGCATCATCGGCACCATCACCATCATCGTGTTGCTGGGCATCTCTGTGGCTGGGATGGAGTGGGAGGCCAAGGTGAGGGGGACCCCCGTGTACCCCCGAAACGCTGCCCCTGACACACACACACACACACACACACACACACACACACACACACACACACACATATTTACACGTGTATGCACACGCGCGCGCACACACACACACACACTGTCTGCATGTGCGTGTACACACATGCGTGCCCACATTGCTGCATCGAACTTGGGTGTTTTTTGCACTCTGAGTACAGTATGATCCTGCTCGGCACAAGGCGAAGTAGATAAGTTTAATCCCTGTGTTTAAGTCCGCTGTTCACTTCAGAGCTGAATTAAAACTGACTCGCAGACTTGAGTCATGAGTCTGGCCATAAATGAGTGAAAACTACTCTATTCTGCCAGTGAGTCCTGCGGTGAAAAGGCGGTTACCGAATATCGACTTCAGTTTAGGTGCTGGTGAAGCCGACCCAAACTCAGCTGAGCTCCGAGCCCTGATTTATGAAGTCTGCGGCTCTCGCAGAAGCGCTGGGCCTAACTCAGTCCGAGCCTCTAGGTCACCTTGCAGAGGTCTGCTCAAAGTCGTCCGCTGCCTTTTAATCAGGTTGTGACACACAATCCGTATCTCTGGGGAAGTTTGGAAAGGATCACTGTTTAAAGAAGTTTAAATAATCTTAGTGCTGATAGACGAGGTTTTTAAAAAAGCTGCGACGGCGCTGTCGGCGGAACGAGGAAATGTATCATTCCTTTTCCACGCTGAAAGCAACAGCCACTAAATAAGTACCTTGTCTAGCCGTGACGCTGTGTTTTGGGGGGAAAATATCAACAAATGCCACAGCTTTGCGGTAATGTCTGCTCTTATCTATCAGTGCTGCCGGGGAGTGAAGATTGTGCCAGTTCTGTTTCAAGAGCTTTGATGAAAAATAAACAGATTTTTGACAGAATTACTTCGCTCATTCAAAACACAAAAAGATGCATTTCTCTCTCTACACAAGGCTCCTTTCCGTCCTCTTCGGTGATGCCTGAAGTTCCTGTTGGTATCGAAAGTTTGTCTCGCAAAGCTGTGGGAAATAAGTACAGAATTAGACTAGAGCCCTTGTGATTAATGCTTGTACCTGGAAAGCATCTGCTTTAGGTTAGAATGTGGAACGGCGCGTGTGATTGGTCGGTAAGATCAGTGCCTTGCTGACCTGCGGTTGACCTGTAGTTCTGCCAAAAGATAAATCTCTACGGGAAGCGAGTTGCGTCCTGACGTAAAATTTGCCCATTACGGTTTCTCCCTTGTTTGATGTGTGTTTAATTGACGCAGTTCCCCGCGGCCGAAATGAGTTTGTGTTTGAGCGTGCGGAGTGTGTGCGTGTGTTTGTGTTCAGTGTCCATTCTCATTCCGCGCTGGCTGACTGGCTGCCCGTGCTTCTGGTCAGCGTTCATGATAAACCTCGCTGGCATGTGGAAGCGCTCGGGTCTCCACAATCCCGACAGTGCTTTCAGAGTAGCAATAGCAGGATGACCATGTCCAGCA
Organism: Gymnothorax reevesii; assembly: GCA_029721435.1. Classification (NCBI taxonomy): domain Eukaryota; kingdom Metazoa; phylum Chordata; class Actinopteri; order Anguilliformes; family Muraenidae; genus Gymnothorax; species Gymnothorax reevesii. The sequence goes on along the minus strand of CM056583.1, from coordinate 13,878,604 downwards.
TGGTTTTGATGCAGCCAGGAGTGAGGCCTAACGTTCATACATTTTTCTAAATTCTTTTGCCTGTGATTCCATAAATGGAGGAGAACGGTGACAGTGGGTTTAAATCCAGTCCGGGGCCTTTCTGTGTGGAGTTTGCGTGTTCTCTCCGTGGATCCATGCGGGTTTATTCTGGGTACAACGGTTTCCTTCCACAGAACAAAGACATGCATGTCAGGCTAATTGGAGACTCTAAATTGCCCATAGGTATGAGTGTGTGTGCGAGTGGTGTCTGAATCCTGCGATTGATTGGCGAGCTGTCCAGAGGGGGTCCCTGTCTTTACCCAGAGTCAGCTGGGATCAGCTCTAGTTTTATTTTACTCTAGCACCCTGGCGAGGAAGAAGTTGGATGGATGGATGGATGGATGGATGGATGGATGGATGGATGGATCAATTGGTGCCATAAACAGGTGATTGGAATGTTCCTCACCGAACATTCTAATGATGATGTCACAATCACTGCGGGTAATTTATGGCATCGAGGTTCTCGAACCTTGTTTCAGAACCTTGAGTGTTAAAAAATAGAAAGTGATGTGAGGAATAAAGTTGAAATAAAGGCTCTTCTGGATGTCCCTCTCTCCGACAGGCTCAGATCTTCCTCCTGGTCATCCTGATCACTGCCATCTTCAACTACTTCATCGGGTCCTTCATCCCCTCCGAACCGAAAGAATCTCTAGGCTTCTTTGGCTACAATTGTGAGTCTCGACATTTGTGCCCATTGTCTGTAAAACCACTGCAAACAACATAACGATATCATATATGATATGATATATTCAGCAAAGATGTGCAATAATTGCGTGAAAATACAAGGCTACTATAAAAGGGGAAAGTGTGAGTGAGAATGGAGGCAAAACTGGCGAAATACGACCATAGGATCCGAATGTAGCTTCTGAAAGGGAGTTTGTAATGACCGCTTCTGTTCCAGCTTCAAACTGTGACTTTTCACTGGAAACGTGTTGCTCTAAACAGTGTTCTGAGATTCAATTCTTCACTCTGTGTTCCATCAAAACAAAACTGCCACTGAAAATATGCCAAAATCTATGGAGCAGTGTAACTAAAAATGAGCTGGGAGGATGTTGGCCGAAGAGTAAAGCAGCTCTCTGGATGGGCTGTGCTAACCGGGCCGTTCGTCTCTGAGACACTTTCCCAAAGGCCTGATGCTTGTGTGCAGGGGATTGGGTGTTTTCACACTGAAATCACATGACTAATCCCATTAAACGCTGTGGGGTCGGGTTCGCCGGCTCCGACTGTTTCAGCTTTGGGGCGGTTTTCCTTTCTCATCCCTCTCTCTCCTCTCCCCTCCCTCTTCTCTCGTTCCCTCGCGTAGCGGACATCATGATGGAAAACATGGGCCCGGACTTCCGCGGCCAAACCTTCTTCTCCGTCTTTGCCATCTTCTTTCCGGCAGCCACAGGAATCCTGGCTGGCGCCAATATCTCAGGAGACTTGGCGGTGAGACGCTGATCCCAGATCAGTTTGTAACTGTGTGTTTGTAGCTCGTCAGGGGCTGGGGTTTGGTGTTTGAGAGAGAGGGATGCAGAACTGATCCTAGATCAGTGTTCTCTCTCTCTCTATTGGCCGGGATTGGGAGCTCGGATATGTGAGCTGACCTGCGGCTGGCTACCTGGGAGATGGATTATGTGGGTGGAGCTAAAGGGGGGAAGCAGTTAAGATTTGAACCTTGACAGAAATGTTAGCACCCTCAGTATGATGCATCAAACACGGCAAATTCCTTCCAGTGTGGATTACACTGCGATGCCATTGGTTTAGCAGTCAGCCAATCAGGGCTTATGATTCCAGAGTGCTTTATAAATCTGTCTATTCTTGTTTTTCTACACTTGTGGGAACTAAAAATGCTTTGTGAAAATATAAAGATCCCATGAGTGCAGTAAAGTGTGAGGAAATGGCACCGTGGGGTATTGTTTTGGGTCCTCGTGAGGGAAAGGCTTAATTCTGGGCCAAGGGCTGTGTTTAGTTCTGAGGTTAGACTGGAGTTTATGGTTAGGACTGGGTATTAGAATTATGCTCTCGGTTAAGATGAGATAATGAATGAAATTAGTCATTTTTAGATCCCCGTGAGTGGAGAAAAACAAATGTGTTTTGAGTGTGTGTGATGGTGTGTGTGTCTGTAATGGCTCATCTCTCTCTCTCTCTCTCTCTCTCTCTCTCTCTCTCTCTCTCTCTCAGGACCCTGCGTTAGCCATCCCTCGAGGCACGCTGCTGGCCATCCTGATCACAGGGATAGTGTACCTGGGCGTGGCCATATCCACAGGTGAGTCCCGCCGGCGTCTCTGAAGAGCAGCTTATTCAGAATCCTCCCCTCCTGAGGTCATGTGTCAGCGTGGGAACAGTCGCTGGGGGCTGCCTGCTGTGCCCCTTGAGGTTTTGCGAAATGTAGCCGAAATACACGGCTCTCAGGTGTCAGAGCTGCTGCTTGTGCTGGCGTGTGTTGCAGACGTGTTGCATCATGGTCACGTCTTGGGTGCAAGATGATGTTGGGTGTGTGATGGACACGTGGTGTGTGCATGATGTCTGTGTCAATCGCGCACTTTTGTTTGGTGTGCAGTGTGATGCTGGGTGCACAGGTGCATGTCTCTGCACGTGTGTGTGTGTGCGTTTGCAAGTGCGTTTGTTGGTGTGTATTTGTGTGTGTGCGCTTTCTGGCATGTCTGTCTGTGTCTGTGTCTGTGTCTGTGTGTCTGTTATTGTGCGTACTTGTCTGTCTCACACACCCCACTCCTCCTGTGCGCCACAGGTTCCTGTATTGTACGGGACGCCACCGGGACAAACTCCACCCTCAGTGCTCATTTCGCCAAAAACTGCTCAGACGCCGCCTGCGGGTTCGGCTACGACTTCTCCTCCTGTCGGGGGGACCAGCCCTGCAAGTACGGGCTCCAGAACGACTTCCAGGTGTGCTGTCGCCGCCTACTGTCGGGGGGGGGGGGGGGGGGCATTTACTGGCCTGTTACAGGTGAGGGACTAATGGCGCTTTTCCACTACACGGTACTGCCTCTACTCGGCACCAGGTACTTTTTTAAGGTTGCTTTTCCATTAGAGGATAGTGCCGCCTCCGTGGTACCTGCCCGTCATTGTGACGCAGCATGTTACTGCCGCAACGGCATCCTCAGTTATATCAATTTTACTTTTATTCCATCGAGTTTGTTAAATATTTTAATTTAATATTTTATTTATTTTATTTTTGTTTATATTTTTTTAAATCAGGGCAAGCGCACTACCGTCACCACGTTATGGCACTAAAGTGAGTTTTTAGTTGTAATTTCTGTCTGACATTGTGTCCAAGTACCACCTAAAAATGCAAAGCAGTGATATCTGTAAAAGGCATGGAGTATTCTTAGAAATAGGCAATATTCTCAAGGCATTTGTCTACCATCAGTATTCCAGAATGCAACCACAACCCCTGGAAAAATTATGGCGTCGCCACACACCGAGGATGTTAATTTCTCTTTTTTCCTTCATAACAAAGAAACAAATAACTCATGACAAAACAATTATCGTTTATTATCTTGACATTCAGGCTTCATAAACTTTACACTTTGTTGTGTGTTTTGCCTTCAATTTCAAACGCGCAAATCGCAGGAGATGGCAGAGTATCAGAATTTATCGCTTCACTATGCATCATCTTATCTGATATAACATTAAGACAAAAATGATTCGTCAATACCCGTGTAGTTATTTTTCTGCGCGATTTTGTTTAAACGGGGGTAGCATCGCATAACTTTCTCAGAGGGAATTACTTATGGGAACATAACTAGATTCAGTACCGTTACTTAATTTTGCCACAAACGGGGTCACAGGCAAAGAGTAACGCATTTCATGAATGTAGCAGCTTTGGTGAACAAGCGAAACGGTGTTTGAAAGGTAAGGCAACGCACAGCATATAGAATTACTAGCCTAAAACGATACAAGTCGATGATCATATGCAACTACCTGTACACTAATCTTGAGACTCTTCAGTCTAACTCGACTGAGATGTCCCGAGGTCGACCACGGAGTCGTCTTTCACAGAGACGATTCTCTCTGGCCAGTCAGTGCGCAGCAAAGTTTCACGTCACATTTTGGGACCTACTAGTTCCCGGTCGGCCGTTTTTATTTTTTATTTATTTATTTATTTTTGGAACCCCCTGGAGAGCCGATACCAGAAAAAGTACCTACCAGTACCTGGTACCAGGAACTTTTTCTTAACTGGAAAAGCAAAAAAGGCGAGTAGAGTAGAGCCGGTACCATGTAGTGGAAAAGCGCCATTACTAACATCTAAATGAGCTGGAGTGAGAGGCTAGTTTCACCATCATCCAGTCATGTTCCATCTGCGTTAAAGACTACTGCTGTTCCCTTTATCTGGGAGTCAGGTGTGACGACAATCTGACCAATCAGGGGGCACTGTCTGCTCGGTGACTCACTGGGGATGCAGTAAAACCAGAGATGGATTTGGATTCCGTGACTGACTGATCGTGGGTTCAGTTTGATACGAGTCACAAGGATTAGTCTGACCGGGAACAGCAAGCGAGCATTTACTGACACCCCCCCCCCACCCCCCCCCTTACTCCATCTTTAAAATCAGTGCAGCCGTCGGGCTCTTAAGCCCTCATTTCTTCAGGGGCATCAGCCCTGGTTTGGCTGAATCAGCTGTAAATGGCTTTGTACGAATGCATCAGCATAATGACAGTAATATGTGGTATAAAGTGGTGGCCCTGTTCTTTATTTATATCCTTGCAGCAAAGACTGTACCCCTCATTACTCAGGGGGGAATGGATCCTGTATCGTCTAATTTACTGTTAAGTCCCTTCAGATAAAAGCATTAGTTGAATGAGTAATGTAATGGCAGTTGAAAGGCCTCATGGCTGCCTGCACCTGTGTTAAGTTTTATTGATACTCTGATTTTATCGCCGTGAAAGGTGTGTGCAGTGTTTAAACTCATGGTGTTGTGCTGTGAGGGTGTGTGATCGCTGCTCTGTGTTCCCCCACAGATCATGAGTGTGGTGTCTGGGTTCGGGCCCCTGATCACCGCCGGAATCTTCTCCGCCACCCTGTCCTCTGCCCTCGCCTCGCTCGTCAGCGCCCCCAAGGTGTTCCAGGTGAGAACTGTGAACCGCATGAACGGATGCAGCAGGCGGTGTGCCGTGAATCACAATCATGACGAAAGCTCGTCACTTCCAGCCGTACATTAACTATCGCGGGCCGCCCCATAACTGAAGTGGAACGTGTACTGGGGCGAGGACAATTTCAAGATGCAGTAATGATTAGAACGGCATTTTGAAATGCTCTATAAATTACCAGTGTAGTCAGGAAAAGTTGGTAATTCTGAGCTCATTCAAAATGTAAAATGTAATTTTGATTTGAAGTGAGGATTTATTTTTCCCTCGGTTCACCTTAATTACCTCCCCTTAATACTTTAACCCCATAAAATCTACAAACTCACATGTCAAATATAGCTGCTGCACTCAAACCTGTGGAATTTCAGGCCTATTTTAAATTCTAGTGGAGATCTTAAGGTTTCCAACAATAACAAATCTGTCCTGCTGAATTACCTGGCGATATGTACAAAATGATGTAAAAGATCTAGAAATTTTCCATTCCAGTTAATGCTTTGGCCATAAAAAAACACTGCATCCTAGAAGCGAGTATTTCTCTGTGTGACTGTGATGTGGCTTCAGTGAAGCGCTGCTGCTACCACAGATGCAGAATATGTATGTGACATTCACCTGCAGTTTGGATAAAAATTCTATTTTAATATTGAAGCTGCTTCAGGGAAAACACAAGTGGAAAAGTCAGGGTGTAAGGGGTAAATATTGCCCTGCTTTCCCTGTTTTTACTCGTTAGTCTTTGTAGTAACATGTTTGGTTTGGCGTAAGAGTATTGTTTCCTGTCTGACTGAGGGCCCTGTGGAGGGCACTTCCTGTCTGTCCCCACAGGCCACACTTTACAGACAGATTTAAAAAAAAAAAAACCTCCTTTCTTCTTCTGACAATCTTCTGTACAATTATATTAGCTGAAAACTGTATTGCAGTCTTTCTGTAGTTATGCGCTCGTTGTACTTGTAGCCTTCTCATAATTATATGTGTGAGATGATGTGGACGCTCTTAACCTGTCCCGCTCCCCCATAGGCACTATGCAAGGACAACATCTATCCCGGCCTGAGCATGTTCGCCAAGGGCTACGGCAAAAACAACGAGCCCCTGCGCGGGTACATTCTGACCTTCTGCATCGGCCTCGGCTTCATTCTCATTGGTGGGTCCCATTTCTCATCTTTCATTGTGAGCGGTTCCATTTGATCGTTAATTACGATTGGTGGGTTCTCACTCAAGTCTTTCATTTTGAATGGAAGTTTTAAGTGTAGATCTTTAGTTTTGATTGGACGCTTTATTTTGATGCTAGTTGCTAGAGCTAGTTTAACTTTCACATTTTGATTGGATGGTTGATTCTAGTTAAGATCTTTCATTTTGATTGGACAGTGCTAGTTCAGATCTTTAATTTTGCTTGGATGGTTCTAGTTTGATCTTTGGTCAGTCCTAGTTTAGGTTTTACGTTTTCATTGAAGATTCTAATTTGGGTCTTGATTGGGTGTCTCTGTTTTACGTCTTTCATTTCGATCGAGTGAGTCCAGTGTAAATATTTCACTCTCCGCAGTAGGTTCCGGTGAAGACCTGACTCGCAGTAATCCAGTCATCAGATGTTGTGTTTTCCTCCCATCCTGTTATTTTTGTAAATATTATTGAGAAACTCGATAGTGTGGCACCCCTGGCGGTCTGATCTTCAGTGACACGGAGTTGGGGTGCGGACAGGACTGAACAGGAGGGGAAACCTGTGTTTCCTGCGTTTAAGCGGCGTGTTGAGTTACTGCGCGGTCCTGCTGTAACCGCTGTACTGTGGTTTTGTTTCCACAGCCGAGCTGAACGTGATCGCCCCCATCATCTCCAACTTCTTCCTCGCCTCCTACGCCCTCATCAACTTCTCCGTCTTCCACGCCTCTCTCGCCAACTCTCCAGGTGAGAAGACGCACGCACACACATACACACAGGCGCATCTTCAAGCCTTGAATCGTTACTCTTGTTTTAGGAAGACTTGGTTCCTGTAATATTAAACAGATCAGGAAATGCACAGATCATGACTGTACCCTTTGTTTTACAGTCTGAATTGTGGAATAATTTTTTTTGTGGCTGCTTCGCGGGTTTGCCTGTCTGTAATAAAACAAACAAAGCCCCTTTATCTGTGGCAGCGCATCACAGAGACGGTATTGCGTCTGGCCTCGGCTCGTGTGAGTTATCTACAGGTCGAAATCTTGACTGGCGGAATGCATGACCACACCAAAGAGGCGAATGACATTGCAGTTTCATTGTTTTTGCAGTAGACTTCAGTGCTGTGACTAAACCTGCTATAAACTGAGACCAGACCAGTCTGCAGTCAATGTTTACGGGCAGTCGGTCGTTTAGGTCAGACGGAAAAATGTTGGGGTGTAATTAGGACTGACATTGATCGTCCCTCTGTGCGAGATGGGGAAATGATTGGGTGTCCGATGGACGGCGGTTCGTCAGTATGTTTGCGCTCACATGGGGAAATGATTGGGTGTCCGATGGACGGCGGTTCGTCAGTATGTTTGCGCTCGCTCTGATAAGGTATCTGGTTCCCAGTAGAAAACAAAACCGTGGCTCCCAAAATACACAAAATAAAATTGTGTCTGAATTGAACTAAGGACATTTTCCCTGTACCAGCGTCTCCGCTCATGGCCCCGAAGTCACGACTGTTTTAACATGATGAAATAATGCAAGGACGAGTGTTTGTGCTTTGGTCTTGATTCATTGTTTATTGCATTTATTTTTATAAATAGTTTTTCTCTCCCTTTATACCAAAGCAGTAGAAGAAGAACAGGTATACACTTCGGTATCTCCTTGTCCTCTCAATGTTTCCTGTCCATAAATTCCACATACAGTTAAAGGGTACATTTCTCAAGGTTTATCAGTTTCCATATGCAAGAATTCCCAGGGATGGATTTCACAAAGCAGGGTTACTCCATTTAAAGAAGTGGGGGGGGGGGCTGGGGCGGGGGCGGGTGGGGAAAATCAGACTATTTTCCTGTAACTACTTGGAGTGAAACTTGGAACGTCACATCGTACACAAGTTCAAGGTCTGGTTCTGGACTGTTCTGGGTTTCAACTCTGTGCTCTTGGCCAGATAACTGGGTAATCCTACTTTTGTGAAACGGAGCCCCTGTGTTTGATTAGCTAGATGGTTTGGGATGGTCAAAGAATGAGGCTCTTTCAAATCCAGGCCTTGTCCTGCTGTGGCACATTTAAAAGGGTGAATCGGGTGTGTATAGCGCTCGTCAGCGTGTGGATGAATGTGCACACTGCATATCCTCAATTAGGCCCCCGTTTGAGAACTGTGTCGAAGTTCTTAACGCAGGTCAGTCTGTAAATATTTGAAGAAGTCTTCATTACTTTAAAAATATGTTAATTGCTGTAAAATCTCTGTAATTCCGATGATCATCCCCCAACATGTATGGCACTTTGACCTTATTTCAATTTGGCGGAGTATAAATAAATGAATGAATGAATAGATAACAAACGCATCACTGTCAAAATACTTGTGGACTGAGCTGCGTGTAGACGTCCCGTTTTCACCGGCCGCTGGTGAGTTGTGTGTTGACCATCCCTGGCCCTGATACAGTAGTTTTGAGGCCCAGAGCAGATTTGTGAAAGTTACACACAATGTACCCTTTAAAACCCTTCCTCCTTGTAGATGGTCATTGTGGTTTGGTCCACAGTCTATCCCATTGTAATTGGTATAATTCACTAAGTTCCTGGTAGTTAATATTAATATGTCCACAGAAGACGAACCCAAATGTACTGGTTTTGTGCTTCTCTAACTGCTCGCTAACGCATTTTAACTTTTAATTTTAATTTCATTTAACACCAGTGGAACCACATTACTGTAACCGTACCCCACTGCTCTCCACGCAATGTCTAACTCTGTAACCAATCCAGTTTCCGGAAAACTGGGGTTTCTGTAGGTTTTCACTCCGACCCTATCAAAGCACACCTCAATCAACAGCCCGAGATCTGGTCCAGGAGCTGATTGGCCCAGTTTTGTGCCAAACTGGGGTAGGAATTAAAACTTTCAGGACCGTAGATCTCCGGGAATAGGGTTGGTTTCAGCCGATATAAGATGCTAAATTTGGACTCTGTTATTCACAGAATGTTGAAACGTGTGGTTTAACAGATTATCCTGCAAAGAATTCTTTTGACAAAGTAAAAAATGTGTAGAATGCGCAGCTTATTACGGTGATCTGGGGGACGAAGGGGGCAAAAAAAATTATTGGATCGACCCCCCCCTACCATCACTACAGTCAATTTACTGGGCTGAGACTTTCACAGTGGCAGTAATAACTCTTATTTGAAGCCTAAGTCTTCGTTCTTCAACAACTATAGTATTTTAACAACCATAGTATTTTAGGTTTCTCGTCGGGCATATTTTATGTGCGGCCCTCACTGTGGTCCAGCTGTTGCTCCGACAGGACACCCCCATACCCAACTTTAAAATCAAGACATTTTGGTCATAATGACACCAGAAATTCTGACAGTGTAGCCCATAGACCCTGTCGTCCAATTTCAACTCAACTCTGAGGTCCATGGTGTGGATGGCGGTGCTAAGATGTCTTTATACCTCCGTGCCACAGGGTGGCGCCCCAGCTTCAAGTACTACAACATGTGGGTTTCCCTGGCGGGGGCCGTGCTCTGCTGCATCGTCATGTTTGTCATCAACTGGTGGGCGGCCCTCCTGACCAACGTCATCGTCTTGGCCTTGTACATCTACGTCAGCTACAAGAAACCAGGTACGACGCCTCGTCCCGTACCAATTTGTTCTTGGTCCTTTTTTTTTTTTTTTTTTTCTCGAATTCATTTGTGGAAAATTGACTCCTCGTGGGGTATCCTCTTGGGGGGAAAAGTCCTCATTTGCTGGTTTGGTTTAACTGACTGCTGGAGTTCCTTAAACAGGAGGTGTACCACTGAGTACAATGTAACACAGATCATTTGCGTAAAGTATTATTCTTGACCCAAAATGAAAAAAGAGGAAATGCAGACACACGTTTAAAATGCACAGTTTATATCGTTTTGGTCATCTTCCAGAAGTCGATCAAGTCCCCAGAGAATAGTGACTGTAACCAGGCCTTATGGCAGATTCCTCCCTGTTTATACCCTTCATGTGCGAGACGAGTATGGGGTTAGAATGTCATTATACTTCAGATTTTGTTCACAGTCCCCATATCAGGGACTGATGGAGTTTCAGAGCAATAATTTACCATTTTCAAAACGACACCGTTCACCTCTGCTCTTTACAGGAGTTTTTCTTTGTCTTGTGTGAGTGGGGAGTGAGGTGTTGATGAGGGGCTGAACGTCATTCTGACGTCATTTTCTCTATTTTTGAAAGAAAATATTTTTCTTAACTAGTGTTTATTTTTGTTTTCTGAGGCAGCCTGTGTAATTAAAATTCAGCTTAACCGGCTGCATTGCCATTGTCCTCTGAAGCGCAGGAAACTGTATCGCCCTTCTGAAGGAGGGAGGGGGGGACAGAGAAGAAGAGATGGTCTGTGTCAAGCCCCTGTTATGATATTTGATGTTCACTGATAGCTGGGACATAATGGCCATTGGATAAAAGGTCTCCCGTATTAGCATTACAATTCCTCTCCATTATCGGCAGAGAGGACTGTGGAATTCTGGGTCGTGGGGATGTGGGAGCTCGCTGTGTGGAGTGGTGCTTCGGAACAATGCGTCAATTAATCTCCGTTGCGTTTGCTCTCAAAAGGGGGCTCACTGTTCCACGAAACATTGCAAACGCACAATGGAATACGATATGCAGCTTAGCAGTGCTGTAGGTTAATTATATCACTGATAATTTTATATCTTTTTAAAAAAATGATTGGTTTCCTAATTTGGGGAACGCTGGGGTTAACGGGTGAATTGCTAGGGCTCGCAAAGATGTTATCTTGCCCTTTTTTTACATCTGAACGAGCTTGATAATTGCTGGTTAGTGAAGTTACTTATTTTGATTTTTGTCTCTTGAATCCTACCTGTCGCCAGGGCTACCTTTTAGAGACATTCCTCGGTGCTATTTTTATGTTGATTACTGGTTCCTGTGGCGTTGGCAAAGTCTTGTAAAGACAGTTATGCCCACGCAGGCTAACTTATTCGCGGAGCGTCAGGAAATGTGAATCGCTGCCCTGATGATGGGGAATATGTGCAGCTCCCATACGGTGTCTTTGGAAGAGAAGCCTTGTGCTTGATGAAGCAGAACTTCGGTCGGTCCAGAGGGGACGAGCTGGGTTTGGCCAAGCCCCTCCTATTCAGCTCTGCAGTGTGCGCAACTTGATGTTAATTGGCTTTCAAGGGCTGAGGAAGTGTTTGTGATTTGCAGATGTGAACTGGGGCTCGTCCACTCAGGCGCTGACGTATCATCAGGCCCTGACTCACAGCCTGCAGCTCAGCGCGGTGGAGGACCACGTCAAGAACTTCAGGTAATGCCCCCCGACAAACACCCTCTCACCTGAGCCGATGGGACGGTCTCTTCCACGTCATTCCTGCCAACACAGGGCCGCCAACACAGGGCCATCATCACGCGCAGTTTTAGTCTGTTTTCCCTAGTCGCAAAATAATATTAATCTTCTGTGGTCTTCCTCTCTTAGCCTAGCTTACCAAATAATTCAGTACAAGTCCATTAAGTGTTTGGACATTGAGAGGGAGAGAGAGTGTGTGTGTGTGTGCGCGTGTGTGTAATGGGCACTCTACCCACATAGCTCATATTGTACAAATTGAAATGAAAAGCATATTTGAAGATGCGGACCATCTCCACGTAAACGTCTTCGTGTTTATTATTTTCGTATCCAGTGCGCTGTTGAACTGAACTGAAAAACGGGAGGAGAGGCACTGAAATGGTCCAATCAGCGAGCCATTTGCTACAGTGCCCAGCCTGGCGCTCTTTAAGCCTTAGGAACAACAGTTATTTCTTCTCTCTGCCTTATCTTTGGTTTATTTTATATCTTTTTTCCCTCCACTTAATAAGTTTAAGTGCGTCACGGCGGTTAGTTACTCAGGAGTGTTTGCTTTGGCCGCGGTGGTGATTTTTTTTTTGTTCTTAATGAGTCTGCACTGTGAGACTACAGCTCTGTTCCGCACAGCGAGGGGGCGGGGCGGGGGGGTAATAAGGGGGAGGTGTTAGTATGTTAGGGGGGTGTTAGTGGGGGGGGTCCCCCACGGGGGTGATGTCACTCCACACCTGGCTGCTCCTGAGCTGCTGTTCCGACAAGAACCCCCCCCCCCCCCCACCAGCATGATCTATGCAAACTGGCATTGTGTTTGTCTGTTACCATGACGAAAATTACCGGGTCTCCCTGCTAATTAACCCTTTGACACCCAGCTTGTATGAAACCAAACATGACTTCTCTGCCCAGGTTAATTAAGACCACTCGCATCCAATATTTCCATATTTTTTTTTATAAAATTCTGATTTCACCATAGCACTTCATGGTATTAAATGATGCTCATGCATTTCAGCACAAGTTGGATGCATTTATTTACTGCAAAGTGTTGCAGATTTTACATATTGAGAGCAAATATTCAAAGATGCTCTATCAGTTTAAATTTGAATCTTTGCTGAAGACCTTGTTCAGTAATATCAGGTGTGCAGGTGCTTAGTTGGAATGAAAGCTGCACCCACACTGACTCATACTGGATAAGACTGAGGACTTAAAGGCGATTGAAAAATGCGGGAAAATCTGTATTCGGGCAGAGGAGTCAATTGGCATAATACAGAGATTTCTTTACGAGTGCGTAAAAGGGTTAAATCGGATTGCTAAGACCCTTCCCTCTTCAAATTTATGTTAATGCTCATCTTAATGATTGCTTAGAAACTATAAATTCACCATTATTAAATCCTGTAAGAATTTATTGATTGTAAATGAGTTATTGAGATGGCTTGATGTGTATATTAAATCATTGTTAAGCCATTGATGCGCAGGATTTCTTAAAATTAACCTGTGCATGTAACGCCCTATGTTGACTTGTCATGTAATTTGGCACAAATTTAATTATTTTATCATTTTGGCTTTTGTATGAAATTGATTTAATGACTGTTTTTAGGTTATTACTAATAATGAATAGATTTACTAACCAGGGCCAGGGTCTGATTTACAAACTGTTTACTAAGCATTAGAATCCAATGATGGTAAATCTATTGTGTAAAAAAAAAAAATGCAAACATCAGAATAAATTTTTCTTTTTGTCCCAAGCAATAAGTCAGTAAGCATATACTTACGCTGTGTATTCAAGCTCAATTATGATTGGCTGCCAGTTAAACTGTCTTGCTTCTGATTGGCTCAAGTAATCGCTCTACAGTGAACATGGCCTGTACATGAGTTCTTTCCTGGATTTTATTTGATTCATAATGTGAAATTTTACTGTCTAATATTTGCTTATAACGAATAATTATCTTATAAATAGAGATTTTAATTGTAGCTCTCTGACTTCTGTGAAATTGAATGTGGGAAAGAGGATTGTATTGTGAGGAACTGTGTCTTCGTCTAAATTTTTCACTGCAGCACGTACCTCGTTGTTCCCATGGAGATGAGCAAGGGATTATGGGGCATGGCTTGACGTCTCCTGTAGAATTACAATTAAAACGCGAAACTCTACGTGTAATCCACTCAACGTTTATGCGTTTTCTTTGATGTGCGCTACTCTGGAGAGCAGTTAGCTCTGCCTCTCATACCAAACGGGTCAAACGGCCCTCCTCAAGGTCGTGAGAAGTGACCGGTATCGGCTGCTGTTGAGTTGGAGGTCCTGTTGGGCTGCTCAAACGCTAAATTGTCATGACTGAAAGCTCTTCTACTTTCCCTGTTGTCTTCAGTGACGCTAATAAGAGAAGCTGATCACTAGTTTCATACGAGAGCAGAGCACAATTCCACAGGAATTTTCAGGAAGTGCAGAACGATCAATATTGGTCCCAGGACCCTTGAATATACTGGTTTTTGAGTATTTGCCAGACAATATTGAGGAGTGAACCGATAATGAAAGTAGAGAATGAGGTAAAATGCAATCAGTTTAGACCAGGAACTGAACCATCACCACAGTAAACACAAACGTTTCAGACACAACATACCCCACCTGGGGGAGATGTTTCAGTGCTTTGGGTGTGAAATACCCTGGGGGCGACCCCCCCCCCCCCCGTGAAATTCTACCCCTAACTCTAATGAGCCAATGATGTAACCCTATAGTACAGCATATGGCTGGAAGCAAGAGTTGGAAAATACACCTTTCAAATCCAGTGAGAAATTGATCTTGATTTTTTTTTTTTTTTTTTTTTTTTTTTTGCTGCTAGTGTTTTCGTTTGCCTTTTCCTTTATCATTTCTATCTTTTTGTACATATAATATCCATGTTTTCTATGTTTTGGCTGTTATATAATGACCTACTAAAACTAATAACATATGAAAGGAGAAATTGGTCTGAGCTGATGTAAGGGTCATATTGTGAGGGAGAAAAAGGTGTTTTTTTTTATTATTAATTTTTTTTTTTTTTTGTGATCTGGTCTTGACTTTGCAGGAATTGCAGAGGATCCAAAATTTAATCAGGTGATCACTGGATCATTAAATGCCTTATCTGAAAATTTCCTGTAATTTGTTCAAACCGTTTTTGGGCTAAACTGCTTACAGGCAAACAAATGAATTCCACTGAAAACAATATTCCCGCACCCCCGTTTGGTTAGGGTAATGACGTCTGTGAATAGTAATGACAGTGAAACGTTAGGATGACGTGTAAAAATGAGTGCGGGTGAAAATACCTTCTATAACATGTCTCCTTCATGACACTTGGCGGATGAGTTTGGTGTCCTAACTCGCCGTTTCTTGATTTTCGGTTTTTCCCCGCCACAGACCCCAGTGTCTGGTCCTGACTGGGTATCCGAATTCACGGCCGGCCCTGCTGAACCTGGTCCACGCTTTCACTAAGAATGTAGGGCTTATGATGTGTGGACACGTCCGCATGGTGAGTGTGCAACCCGAATAACTGTTTATTGCAGTCAGCCCTCGAAATCTCTGTCTGTCTGTCTCGGTCTCTGTCTGTCTGTCACTGCACTATTTCGGTGTGAATGTATCCTAGTTGTGCCAGTAAATCTGCTGCTCTGTTAGGGCAATATTGGAGCTGCCGTGATGTAATTACTGACCTGCTGTGATTGGCTGTGAAAGAGCGGCCTCCTCGGCCAGGGCTTGTTGAATGTGCCATAATCAACATCACATGCCACAAACACACACACACACACACACCAACACACGTGCCCACATACGCACACACAAACACACTGGAGTGAAACGGCCAACATTGAAAGAGATTATCTCCTCACAGTAGCTCTTTATACTGGCTGGCAGTATCTTTGCGGGATCGAGCTGCTCATTACTAACGCTCCAGCACAGACAGGGGTGTGGCGCATTCGGAAAACCTTTCTGTGTCTCCCTGCCTTTTTATATCCGGCAGAATTCATTGATCCTTGCGGATGTTCGCATGGCTGCTCAGTGACCTGATCTGATTTAACTCTGTGGTGACGTCAGCGTTCTGATCCATGTCGTGAACGACTGTGTCATGAACACTGAGTTCTGCCTCAGGAATTAGACACACACACACACACACACACACACACACACACACACACACGCACCCCGATTCACGCGCACACACAAGCATATGCACACAAACGCATTCTGACATCACAAATAAAAGGAAAAGTCTGTTTCACTCAGAGGTGGGAGTGACTGCTTCTGTTACAGGAAGTGACAGTCAGAACATATCTCCAAATGCATCAGTTTAAAACTGATGAATGTATTCAGTTGGTGGAATATAATTTTATAAACCATCCAACAACAAAACTTGAAATTGCATTTGTTTGCATCAAACATCTTCTGCTGATAAAGCATCTCTGAAGACAGAAAGTCCTCAGCAGATTGTGGCATAGTGCGCAGCCAATTACAGCGGAGTTCAGAACTGGGTGGAGCTTATGTTTCTGACAGTGTCACGTGGTGTTTAACTGGCAGTTTTCCTCACTTGCTCTTCTCCAGAATCCCCGTCGACCCAACTTTAAGGACTTGGCCAATGATCAGGTCCGTTACCAGCGTTGGCTCCTGCGCACAGAGACCAAGGCCTTCTACACCCCGGTGTTTGCCGACGACCTGCGACTGGGAGCACAGTACCTGATGCAGGTGAGAGAGCCGTGGAACCAGTGTTTCCTACATCTGTTATCATCAAGCTCTCTCTCTCACTCGCACACGCACACGCGCACACACGCACACTCATGCACAAGCCTTACATACTACACTCATGCTTTACAAAGAATGACTGATAGATGTGCTGGTGTGGATTTGCACCATGTGACTGTACTGTTCGCAATCCCTTTAGTAACTGAATGTGAATGCATTATGCGGTTTAGTAATGCGTGATCTTAAATGGTAAGTGGAAAGTGTTTGCTCACACTTGCTTAAAAAGTTTTTGGCTGTAAGACAACCGGATGATTAACAACCTCTGTATGCCAGTAGTTTTAAGAACAATATTTGCTTAAATTTGAGGGATTGGAGAGCCCTTATGCTGCATGTTCCTACTCAGATCTGGCAGGACTACCATGGTCTCAGTAAAATGAGTCTGCATGCTGTGCTTTCAATAGCTGTGAATTTATTTACAACGCAGTGTGACGCTTCAAGTCATATGAAAGCCTGATTCTGCATTTGAAGAGCCATGCGTCTCAATACAGTGGTTTGTGTGATGAATTCATAGCTTTTTGGGGGCACTGTGGCTTGGCTGTGTTAGGGGGTTTGACTCCTTTCGGAGATGATGGGTGTGTGTGTGCTTACTGTGTTATATTACCCCTTCGTCTCAGGCTGCTGGGCTGGGCCGACTCAAGCCCAACACGTTGGTGATGGGCTTCAAGAACAACTGGAAGGAGGGAGATATGAGGGATGTGGAAACGTACATCAACCTGATCCAGTGAGTTTATTACTATCCTGTTCCACTGAGATCAGCCTGATCCAGTGAGTTTATTACTATCCTGTTCCACTGAGATCAGCCTGATCCAGTGAGTTTATTACTATCCTGTTCCTCTGAGATCAACCTGATCCAGTGAGTTTATTACAGTCCTATTCCAGTATGTCAGCCTATTCCAGTCCGTTTATTACAATCCTGTTCCTCTAAAATCAGCCTGATCCAGTGAGGATATTATGATCCTGTTCCACCAAAGTCAACCTGATGTAGTGAGTTTGTTACAACGCTGGTCCACTAAAATAAACCTGATCTTGTGAGTTTGTTACAATCCTGTTCCTCCAAAATCAGCCTGATCGAAGTGAGTTTATTGCAATCCCGTTCCGCTGAAATCTGCTTGCTTGATTTAGGGAGTTTATTACAATCCTGTTCCACCGAGATCAGCCAGATCCAGTTCGTGTTCATTGCAGTCTCATTCTACTAAAATCGTCCGATCTGGTGAATTTATTGCAATCTCATTCCACAAAAATCGGCCTGATCCAGGGAGATGAATATAATCCTGTTCCTCTAAATTCAGCCTACATGTAATTGCGGACTTGGCTGTGTAACTGAGTAATGCACAGAAGTGTCTCAAATGGTGCATGAAATGACAGAGGTTGAGCACTCCTGGGTTTTGTGAGTTCTGTTATCCAGCTGATTCATTAGTGCTCCTTTATGAAGTACCCAGGTAATACTGGGAGTTCAGTCCTCTCCTATTCCATCTGTATCAAACGTGATGCAGCGAGCTGAACACAATCCTGTTCCCTCTCTTGGGCCCATAATTAGACCTCCCACCCTGCTTGATTCCCAGGACAAGAATCTATCACAGACCGAAAAGGATTATAGGCGCGCCAAGTTAGATTGCTCGGAAGTCCCGCCCCCGTGACCTGTAAATTTGCCCCCAGGTCTGGGACAGAGGTCACATGGTGTCCTTGGCCATCCAAAGAGAATTAAGGGAGGAGAGGAGGCAGGAAATGTAATGTAATATAATGGAGAAACGTCAAGAATGTTCAGGAACTGCTTGTTCAAATCTTCTTAGTTCTGTTGGTCTCTGTCGTACAGCTTTGTACTTTTTCCTGAGAGAAAGTAGTGCATCAGTCTATTTGCTTCTTTTTTGGATTAACATTTGGCGGCCACATGAAAATGCAAACTGGCGATTGTTTGTACGTGACCTGGAGTTTGTTTGTTTACTGGATTGTTTCCTGTGAAAGAGTTCACAGACCTTCTGAGCGTCTGAATGTAATTCGGTTGAACGGGATCCGATTTCTCAATGGTGCGTGATGTGTACATCTGTGAGCCGTTTCTAACCGCTTCCTGTGAAACGCTAACAGGCTTTGCTCTAATTCCATTACAGCGACGTGTTTGATTTCCAGTACGGAGCCGTGATCATCAGGCTGAAGGAAGGCCTGGACATCTCCCATATTCAAGGCCAAGGTTTGTTCACCATTGGTGTTGGCCGTCTGTACGATCACACCTCTGGTTTATACGCCAGATCACCTGTATACCTCATGTTCTCTCTGATTTTTCTTGTTCACCATTCAAAGCTTGTTTAATGACTTTTCCTGTTGGAAGGAAGTCATTGTGTGATTGTGAGGGGGATTTAAGGATTTTCTGGTATTGCCCTACACTAGGCCTCTGTGGCAGATTTTATAAGCAGCTTTAAATACAAATGTGGCAACAGACTGAGTCCTTCAGCAAAGGAATGACCGGGGCCCTGCTGGGCTTTTTTCTGTCCATTCATGGAGCCGCACACGCACGCACACCCGGACGCACACCCAGACGCACACCCGCACGCACACACACACATGCACTGAAACACGCGCCCACACTCAAACACAGTTACGCGCACGCGCGCGCACACTCTTGCACGGACACACACTCAAACACAAAAACGCGCGCGCACACACACAGACTGGCAGAGTGAAGTCGATTCATTCCCCTGACCTTGTGAGTAAATATCTTAATTGCTGAAAATGGTCTGCAAGTGGTTCGGAAACAAACAGCAGCTGTGTTCCTGAGGATAAACGACCCTCCCTGTGTTGGCTTTAAGGTGAAAGGGAGTGTGTATTTGTGCAAGTGTGTGTAAATCCATTTTAAATCCTGTTTTTGAGCACACAGTGCTTCTCTTTATTGTGATAATGTGTTTGTGTGGAGTGTTGCGTTCTCTCTGCTCTGACCGAGCGCTGAACTCCGTCTGTCCCCCTCCAGATGAGCTGCTGTCATCGCAGGAGAAGAGCTCAGGGATGAAGGACGTCATTGTGTCCATCGACATGAGCAAAGACTCCGACGGAGACTCATCTAAACCCTCCTCTAAAGCCACCACGGCCCAGAACAGCCCGGCCATTCAGAAAGGTACTGCCACTGCACTGCACTGCACCGTACTGCAATACACTGTACCATACTGCTCTACACTGCAAGACACTGCACTATGCTGCTCTACACTGCACCCAACTGCACAACGCTGTACCATACTGCACCCCACTGCACTACACTGTACCATACTCCTCTACACTGCACCCCATAGCAATACACTGCACTACACTGTGTCATACTGCTCTGCACTGCACCCCACTGTAATATGCTGCACTATGCTTATTTACACTGCACCCCACTGCACTACACTGTACCATACTGCTCTACACTGCACCCCACTGCAATAAACTGTACCATACTGCTCTACACTGCACCCCGCTGCAATAAACTGGTACCATACTGCTCTACACTGCACCCCATTGTACCACACTAACTCACTGCTCCCCACTGCACCATATTACGCTGCTCCCCACTGCACTACTCTCCTTCATGTTGCACTGCAGATGTACAGCAGACACTGTTCTCCGTAGGGATGTGTAAGACGGAGCATTGAGCTGCAGGTGCTGCTCTGACCCCGTTGGACATGCAGGGCTGCTGACTTATGTCTGTAACCATTGAAGTTTGGGCTCTAAACAGAAGAGCTCAGCTGCTGGGCCCCTGAATGTGGCCCTTTACCCCAGATCATCTCTCTCCCAGGCCCAACTCATTTCCCTGGATCACTGCGCACTGCACTGCTGCCTCACTGCACCGCTCTGTCACTAGAGTGAGAGTGAGAGTGAGAGTGAGGTGTGACGGTATCTGATGTGTGTGTGTGTGTGGTGTGACGGTATCTGTGTGTGTGTGTGTGTGTGTGTGTGTGTGTGGTGTGACGGTATCTGATGAGTCCTTGGGAGAGGAGAAATGTATACATTTCCAACATACCGTCCATCCGCCTGCTCCCACACACTCCCATAAATATCACATCTCACCTTCCAGTGACCTCCTGCCACTGAGGCCCCCCATTCGCTGGCAGATGTCTCCATACTTGCGTGTCATTGGCCAAACACCCTCCACTCCCTGCCACCAAAAATATGCAGGAGAAATGCATTTCTCTCCCAGCGGTGGAATCGTTCTTAGTTTCCCTGGTTCGTTCTCTCCCTGGGCGAGTTCAGAGACGTTGCCTATTAGCACCACTACAGTTAGCGTTAGTTTAGCTCACCGAGACCCTGTTCTCCATCCTGGTCAATGGTAACATTAGCATAATAATAAAACTGCAATCATTTTTTCCTGCTAGAAAATGCTCGTTTTATCATTCGCAAACATTTCTCAGTGTATTGGTTTGGTAACGCTGAAGATAAGTATGGTACTGCTGCTGCATCAAATGTTGTCAGTCGACGATGTGGACTTGTCGAATGTACTGCAAAATTATACAGCAGGGCGGTGCCCGGAAACTGCGCTCGTTTGCCCAAATGCTTGTCACCGAGCCCAACGGAAGTCGATGGATGACGGCTCTGCGGTGATGCGGTCCGCAGTTCCCACACTGCATGGTGTTCTGTTTCAGAACTGGCATCCAACTGCCTTGGCGACCGCTAACCGCTTCCTCTGGGCTCTGGAAGAGCCCTCTTTAGCGTTCACACCAGAGGGGGTCGCTCAAATCCCGCTTCCCCACCCCCCCTCCCCAAAAAAAACACAATAAAAAACCAGCGGGGGGTTGCTGTGTCATTCCGTGGGAAGAGCAATCAGGCAACGTAGCCGCCATTTCTCACGACCGGAGTTCACAATGGAGCGAGGCCGTTCTCTCTCCGCCCCGCGACTATTTTTAGCGCTTTTACGCCGCTACTGTGATGAAGCTCCCTCGCTGTTGAACTGCAGAATGACAGAGGATCTTTACTCATGCTGTCGTACCCTGAAAACGGGGGGTCCGTAACAGAAATCCTGTCCATGACCTTCTACAGCAGGGTCCTTCGACTCATATTTGGATCATGACCCAATGTTATGGAGGAGCTGACCTGCGCAGTTCGCTCTGTGTGGATGTGAATACAGTATGAAGCACAACTGCAGGATTTACGCCTGCATCAATTGAAAAAGTGTTGGGTTTTCAGCCTTTAATGACCATGTTGCTGTCTGAATACTTACCAGCCTTGCTCTACGAGCAGAATTGGTGCACTGTCGACGCTGGCTGTTTACTCTTTGCAGTTGAACTGCAAATTTTAAGAGCAATATGGGGCCTTCTGCAGAAATCTTGACGGAGAGCCTGTCGATGGTTTGTTCAGTGGGTCACACTGACTTCATGAATTACGCTGTGGGGCGAAAGCGATGTCTGGCCAGCCTTGGGCAGAATTTAGTCGCTATCTGTGTTTTTGTCAGGACTGTAGATGTGGCGGGGGGGGGGGGTTCGGTGAGGTTTGTTGGGGCGCAGGGTGTTTCTGTTTTCCAGGTTTTTCCATTCCTAGAACACTTTGTCCATCGACCGCTTCCTTAATGGGGCCGCAAAACAGGAGGCCCATTGTAGCCCAGTGTAGTGCGCGCATGCGCGTGTGTGTCGCGCACGAGAGGGTGTAGCGCATGTGTTTCTCATCTGTGCACTGCCATGATTAACCCGCCTTTTTTTTTCTCCCCTCTCCATCCCTCCCTCCCCTCTCTGCACCTCCCCATCCCTCCCTCCATCCCCCCCTCCACTCCTCCCCCCCCCCGAACATTTTCCAGATGACGAGGATGACATCAAGGCCCCCACGCAGCCCTTGCTGAAGAAAGGCAGGCACCTCCCCCCCTTCGCTCATCCTCCTTCCTGCTCACTCGCTCCTCTTCCTGTGTTCTTCCTCTTTCGCCGTCCTCCTCCTCCCCCTCCTCTCGCCTGCTTGTCAAGCCCCTCTCTCGCTCCCTGTCGGCCTCTGAAGTGTGTGTGTGTGTGTGTGTGTGTGTGTGTGTGTGTGTGTGTGTGTGTGTGGGTGTGTGTGTGTGTGTGTGTGTGTGTGTGTGTGTGTGTGTGTGTGTGTGTGTGTGTGTGTGTGTGTGTGTATTTGTTATGGCCCCAATTTGTTATTACATTTATAACACAACAGCAAGGGATGACCTCCTAAAGGTAAACTATGAGCCATTGTTAAGATCTCATTCCTATAGACCTTCGGAACAACAATTTGCCTGACCACTGCCCAATCTGCATTGGCAGGGATATCAGGAGGGCGCCACTTCCGCATCAACACACCATCCTTGAGATAATACCCAACTGGAACTGCATCTATTTCTTTTTCAGGAAGGGCTCTCCTCTTTAGTACACCAATTTCAGGATCATTAGTTTGCTCCTCAATCAACCGCTTTCTGGACAGAGACAAGTCTCCAGACACATCAGAATCACCAGACCCATCCGGCTGGCTGAATAGAGAACTGATAAAAGTATCTGATAAGTCCTCAAACGGAGAAACCATAGTAGGCCAATCAGAGTCATGAGGCGAACCACCTGAGTCCTGACTATTCAATGTACTGGACGGCACCACAACATCATCTTCTTTTGCCTTCTTGGCCATAGCACGAGTCACTGCGCAAGAAGGATACAGAGATGGGTCCTCATCCCCATTTTCAGTGCTCGGCTGTGAAGTAAGATGTACAGGGGGAACTACTTTGCCCCCAGCCAGGTCATTGCCTAGCAACAGAGAAACACCCTTTATAGGTAGACTTGACATAAGTCCCACCTTTACCTGTCCTGTAACTAAATCTGACTTCAAGAATATAGAGCGCAGGGGTACAGATACAGTCCTCCCTTCAATACCTTGTACAAGTATGAAATCCCCTGAAGCGGTCTCATCACGTAACTCCAAGGAGTCCATCAACAAAAGTGACTGAGAAGCTCCGGTATCCCTTAGGATATATATGGGGACAGGAGTAGTATGCTCATTCAGAGCCACAAATCCCTCTGACACAAATGGAAGAAATTCCTCCCTCACGAAGTCAGCTGTATCAGGCTTTTTAGCCCCACAAGAAGCAGGCAATTTAGCAGATTGGTTATCTACTACAGGGGTTTCTAACCTTGTTTTCACAAAGGCATTTGGTTTGGTATCCTTTTCTTTTTCTTTCTTAGCTTTCAGGAACCAACAGTTAGTTGTAACATGACCAGATTTCTTGCAATAACTGCAAACTAGACCACTTCTGTCACTGTCAGCTTTCACACTTTGATCAGACCTGTTACTGGATTTCTGAGCACCATCACCAGATTTGTCTTTGTCTTTGGGTGAGGAATCTTGGGTATCACCGTAACCCTTTTTCTGAAATTGGGACCATTTATTGTTACTGCTAGACTGAAATTTGGACTTATGAGTGAGAACATATTCATCTGCAAATTTGGCAGCTGATTGCAAATTCAGTGCTTGCTTCTCATTAAGGTAGGTCTTAACATCATCTTTAACACAGTTCTTGAATTCTTCAACTAACACCATCTCTTTTAGTGAGTTGAAATCATCCTTGACCTCCATAGAAGTACACCAGCGCTCAAAGCAAACCTGCTTTTCATTAGCAAATTCAACATAAGTCTGATTTTCAGATTTCTTCAGACCTCTGAATTTCTGTCGGTAAGCCTCTGGAACCAACTCATAAGCTCTCAAAATAACCTTTTTGACAACCTCATAATCAGAGGAATCATCTGCAGACAAAGCCGAATAGGCTTGTTGAGCTTTACCCTTGAGGACAGTTTGCAACATCAGAGGCCAGTGTTCCTTTGGCCACTGGCAACTCTTTGCTACCTTTTCAAAACACTGGAAATAGTTGTCAACATCCTTTTCCGAAAATGGAGGCACCAGTTTTACCTCCTGGCTAGCCCGAAATTTATTTTCAGTTTGAATTTTTATTTTTAGTTGCTCCATTTGGAGTCTTTCTTCTCTATCGAGTTTCTCTAATTCAAAATCTCTCTGTCTTGCAAATTTTTCTAACTCAAATTCTCTTTGTTTTTCTTCTCTTGCTAATTTTTCTAACTCAAACTGCCTTTGTTTTTCTTTTTCTTCCCTCTCAAATTCTCTTTGTTTTTCTTTTTCCTCCCTTTCTTTTTCTCTTTCTTCCCTTTCTTTCTCTTTTTCCTCCCTTTCTTTTTCTCTTTCCTCCCTTTCAATCTCTAGCATTTTTAATTTAAGTTCCATTTCTATATTTGGATTTTCCACTGGAAACTGTTCCAGATCTCCTGGTGCAAACACATTTTCATCAATGTAATATTCAACTATCTCTCTAGCCAGTCTTGCTTTTCGCATGGCTGGTTTTACCTCTGTCAGCTCCAACTGTCTGCAAATTTCTAGCAGTTCTGTCTTTTTAAAAGACTTCAAAACCCCTACGGTTGGTGATGCCAAGAAATCATCCATTGCTGTTGTCAATATATATCTAGGAAAATTCACAAAAACAATTTCACAATTTGGAATGTTAGATTTTCAATAAATTACTCACACAATGGTCTATCCCGGACCTTGAGCCCCCAATTTGTTATGGCCCCAATTTGTTATTACATTTATAACACAACAGCAACAGCAAGGGATGACAAACACAGTTTTAACAACTAAAACACATTTAATTTTTAACAAAGACAAAGACTAATAACAACCTACAACTAAAGACCAAGATTGATTATAAGAAAAAACAGAAATAATTACAGTCCCTTTTTAGTGGGGTGGCTTGGTGATGTCCTGGATGAAGAAAATGCTCAAACACAGTCAAAGAAATCCACAAAAGAAACGTCACAGGTCTTGAACAGAATGGCAGGTCTGGTCATCTTCTTGCAATTTCTCCTACTACTTTACTGTCTCAATTCTTTTCCTTATATACTCTTTTGCAGACCCCACCCACATTTAGACCTCTTTTTTTTTAACTTTCTGAGACTTGCCCCAGACATGTCCAGGACATGTCTATACATGACTCCAGTCTGAGCTAAACAAAAAAAAGATAAATACTGCCATCTAGTGGCCTATATTCACATTACAGTGTGTGTGTGTGTGTGTGTGTGTGTGTGTGTGTGTGTGTGTGTGTGTGTGTGTGTGTGTGTGTGTGTGTGTGTGTGTGTGTGGCCCTCATATACTGTGTCATCTTAAACTCCACTTCCCCTTTCTCCTGAGTAGAGACTTGTGTACTTTCCTCTTTTTCAGAGAACTTGTGCCTGTCTGTTTGTCCCCTGTATTCTGTGAAAGGAGCAGTTTCTGCTCTGTGTTAAGGAGTGTTTCTCAGTCTTGTAATGCCACATCAGAATTTATCTGCATGTGTGCATGTATGTATGTATGTGGAGTTAGAGCAGATTATAATTTTGTGTGTGTGTGCGCGCACAAGCGGTGAATTCCGTGAATGTGTCGCAAGTGAGAGTGTTTTAGCTCATGCTACTGCGCAAAATACGGATGCAAACACACTTCATTATTCAGCATTTGATTTGGACAAGTATGTGACTCCCAACAGTATGTAACTGTTGGTGGTAAACAGGTCCACATTAGCTCTCTGTGGGCGCTAATATCCAGCTTGTGTTCAGACACTTCCATTATCGGCTTTTAGATCCTTCCTGTAAACGGCTGGAGTGACTGTTATTCAGAGTTAGTTCTGTCCTTGCTGACCTTTGACACGGGCTGTGTATGTGTGTGCGTGTGTGTGTGTGTTACAGATAAGAGCCCCACAGTGCCTCTGAACATGGCGGATCAGAGGCTGCTGGACTCCAGTAAGCAGTTTCAGAAGAAGCAGGGTCGAGGCACGGTGGACGTGTGGTGGCTGTTTGATGACGGAGGTGAGAAATCGGCGTTAATAACAGTCAGCCTGTGTAACACACAACCCCTCCTCCGCTTCGGCCAGCCTCGGATCCAGCTGCTCATTGGTTTATCAGCGTTTCCTGCCATATTCTGCCCCTGCGTAATCTTACTCCAATGTTCCATTCTTATGTACGGAAGCCCTGAACCGCACCGTGAAAAAAAAAATTTTTTGTGGTAAAAGTAAAAGTGTAATTTTTTTCCTTTTGTTATTTTGCGATATTATCTCGTTATTTCGAGATATTATCTCGTTATTTCGAGATAATATCTCGTTATTACGAGATATTATCTCGTTATTTCGAGATAAGATCTCGTTATTTCGAGATAAGATCTCGTTATTTCGAGATAAGATCTCGTTATTACGAGATATTATCTCGTTATTTCGAGATATTATCTCGTTATTTCGAGATAATATCTCGTTATTACGAGATATTATCTCGTTATTTCGAGATAACATTACGCCCTGTCTGGGCTTGAATCAATATAATCGCCCATTTTTCCGAGGATGCATCGGCAGGTAACTTGTGTGAACATGACAGCAGGCATATCACAGAATTCCTTTCGGCATCTAAGCGGGAGCGGAACGCTCCTGAGAGAGAAGGGCAGGGTTACGTTTCCCAAAAGCATAGATGCCAACTAAACAAGTTACACTAACATGGCAATATTCCCCGCCGCCTCAATTTTTTGTGTCCGTAGGGACGGACGGACGGAGCTCAATGCTATATCCCCCGCTTCGCGCTAATCGGGGGATACTTAAATGTACATAGTTCGTCCATTCACAGTCAGTGACTGCGTTTACGCACCATATTCCTGTATTTGATTGCGTACCTGTCATGTAAACGAGTTCAATAACCCGATTAAGGTCATTTTCCGATTCGAAATATTCCGAATAAGACCCCTGGCATATGCCTGTTTTAATCGGAATATTGGCTCATGTATACACCTTAATCAGAATATGCCGTCGAACTGAATATTCAACCACGTCTGCGCCTGTTCACTTCGCAAGGAATTAGTATTTTTGGAGCAAAGAGGAGACGACTGTATGCATAATGAAAGGCATGAATATATTGTAATATATCGATGGGCGAAAGCACCGTAACAACGATATAATTATGGTGGGCGAAAAGTGGAGAGAGACTGGTTTTGTGTTGACTGACTAGCGCCAACCCGATTCAGCATCGCTGGAAAACTCTGAAGGCAGCATATTCCAAAGCGAAAAAATAAAGGCAATGACTTTTTTTTTACGCCAGTCTAATCTTGCTCCAATTACCCATTCTTAAGATCTTCCGTATGTTCATGCACAATGTAGGAAATCCGGACTTGGAGCCATAGACTGATTTATACAGTCTGCTTATACAACGGCATTAAGGATAACGCACAATTAATGCATTTTGTATGTTACCATGTATCTTAAAAGAATGAAACAACACCAGCATTACGTTTTAACAAGTTTAATAATACATGTATGAATATTTAGGTAATAGAATTATGTATAATTAACATGAATTAAGCTGCTTTCACACCGGACGCGAAACGAATTTTTCGCAAGACAGGTTACATTCAAATTCAATGCAAAGACGCAAATACGCGTGGATTCGCGTCTTTGCATTGACTTTTGAAAGTGATCTGTCGTACGAAAAATTCATTCGAGTCCAGTGTGAAAGTGGCTTTATTGTAAACATTCACAACGATATTTTTGAGTAAAGAAATACAGATTCAGACCGACAAAAACAATTAAAAACATCTATTTTGATTAATGCACATTCGGATTCAACATTTATAGCCTAACAACATAACCATATGGAATATCTTATTTATTATGAAATAATTAATCGGAACAATGACACGGATTAGAAAACAATAGGAAGGTGCTGAACTTTTTTTTCTGATTACCTTTTTATTTACGCAATGCCCTTTCAATATAACTCCGTGTCCGACAGTCGATTATTGTTTTTAATCTCTTAAAATCTGCTGAAACTTTTAGATTTTAAACGTGAATGTTTTGATCAGAGGGCTCATTTCTTCAAGATGAGTACCGAGAATTTCAATCAATGTGTCTGTTTAAGCTCTGCTAAATAAAGTGGGTCGACATTGGCGTGGGACTTAGTGCATTTATGACGAATTTAGCGTCTGACGGACAGAGATCCTAAAATACCCCGTGTCCGAAAGTTGTAAGAGTTTTAATTTTTCGAGTATTCCAGCAATCACTGGACGTAGAAACTTGGCCATGTTTGTGTTCGACCTTCACAAAATGCAAATTGATATCTATCCACTTTTCCTGATCTTTTTATTCGTCTGTTTTCTTTCGTTGAAGATAGACAACAGTTTTTATTCGGTCTCTCTTTTGAAAATTAGTCAGATCGATCAAACAGATTCACACTTCATTTCCACACCAGAGATAAAATAGTACTTGTAGTCATTGAGCAAATCAATTCCATGACCATTGACAGTGTGAATTAAATATTGCATGCACGATCAAGACTGTCGGACGCGAAATGCAAAATACTCCATGTCTGGTAGACAACAGAAAGTAAAAGTATTGATATGAGAGCAGATTTATAACGAAATAAAGAATAAAAATATATCACCAACAAACAGAACATCCAAACAAGATGGCCCGGAAATAAATAAATTGCAGTGTTCATTGGTTGTTCTGTTTGTTGTAAAAATGTTTTTTATTCTTTATTTCGTTATCAATCTGTTCTAATCGTCCTCTTTTTTTAGGCTGTCGGACACGGAGTATTTTGCATTTAGGCCTAATATCCGACAGGCATTGTACGGAATTGTATTTATAAAAATTGCCCAAATAAATTGATTGCAGAGCACATTGGATGTTCTGATTGTTTTTGATTGAAAATTTCGGTACACATCTTGAAGAAATGAGCCCTCTGATCAAAAAATTCACGTTTAATATCTAAAAGATTCAGCAGATTTTAAGAGATTAAAAACAATTATCGACTGTCGGACACGGAGTTATATTGAAACTATCCGACTATCGGACACGGAGTTATATTAAAACCCTGTCCGACTTTCGGACACATGGACATTGCGTAAATAAAAAGGTAATCAGAAAAAAAAGTTCAGCACCTTCCTATTGTTTTCTAATCCGTGTCATTGTTCCGATTAATTATTTCATAATAAATAAGATATTCCATATGGCTATGTTGTTAGGCTATAAATGTTGAATCCGAATGTGTATGAATCATGTTTTTAATTGTTTTTGTCGGTCTGAATCTGTATTTCTTTACTCAAAAATATCGTTGTGAATGTTTACAATAAAGCCACTTTCACACTGGACTCGAATGAATTTTTCGTACGACAGATCACTTTCAAAAGTCAATGCAAAGACGCGAATCCACGCGTATTTGCGTCTTTGCATTGAATTTGAATGTAACCTGTCTGGCGAAAAATTCGTTGCGCGTCCGGTGTGAAAGCAGCTTAATTCATGTTAATTATACATAATTCTATTACCTAAATATTCATACATGTATTATTAAACTTGTTAAAACGTAATGCTGGTGTTGTTTCATTCTTTTAAGATACATGGTAACATACAAGATGCATTAATTGTGCGTTATCCTTAATTCCGTTGTATAAGCAGACTGTATAAATCAGTCTATGGCTCCTAGTCCGGATTTCCTACATTGTGCATGAACATACGGAAGATCTTAAGAATGGGTAATTGGAGCAAGATTACGACTGGCGTAAAAAAAGTAATTGCCTTTATTTTTTCGCTTTGGAATATGCTGCCTTCAGAGTTTTCCAGCGATGCTGAATCGGGTTGGCGCTAGTCAGTCAACACAAAACCAGTCTCTCTCCACTTTTCGCCCACCATAATTATATCGTTGTTACGGTGCTTTCGCCCATCGATATATTACAATATATTCATGCCTTTCATTATGCATACAGTCGTCTCCTCTTTGCTCCAAAAATACTAATTCCTTGCGAAGTGAACAGGCGCAGACGTGGTTGAATATTCAGTTCGAGGGCATATTCTGATTAAGGTGTATACATGAGCCAATATTCCGATTAAAACAGGCATATGCCAGGGGTCTTATTCGGAATATTTCGAATCGGAAAATGACCTTAATCGGGTTATTGAACTCGTTTACATGACAGGTACGCAATCAAATACAGGAACATGGTGCGTAAACGCAGTCACTGACTGTGAATGGACGAACGATGTACATTGCTAAGTATCCCCCGATTAGCGCGAAGCGGGGGATATAGCATTGAGCTCCGTCCGTCCGTCCCTACGGACACAAAACATTGAGGCGGCGGGGAATATTGCCATGTTAGTGTAACTTGTTTAGTTGGCAACTATGCTTTTGGGAAACGTGACCCTGCCCTTCTCTCTCAGGAGCGTCCCGCTCCCGCTTAGATGCCGAGAGGAATTCTGTTATATGCCTGCTGTCATGTTCACACAAGTTACCAGCCGATGCATCCTCGGAAAAATGGGCGATTATATTGATTCAAGCCCAGACAGGGCGTAATGTTATCTCGAAATAACGAGATAACATCTCGTAATAACGAGATATTATCTCGAAATAACGAGATAATATCTCGTAATAACGAGATCTTATCTCGAAATAACGAGATCTTATCTCGAAATAACGAGATAATATCTCGTAATAACGAGATATTATCTCGAAATAACGAGATAATATCGCAAAATAACAAAAGGAAAAAAATTACACTTTTACTTCACCACAAAAATTTTTTTTTTCACAGTGCGGTTCAGGGCTTCCGTACTTATGAACTTCCGAATGCACAATGTAGGAAATTTGGGCTTAGACCAATGACTGAGCTGTATCTCTGCTTAGGCCACTGCATTAGCAATAATATAGCAGCTGATGTGAGCTAGCGGGGCGATTTATTACATTACTTGTGAGAGTAGCTACCTAGTTGCTTGTTATCTTAGCTAGTTAGTTGGGTAGTTATGAGAGTGTAATTTTCGCTTCCTCATTAGCTCGCTAATATTTGGGGAACTATCCGGTCATCAGTCTTTACAATCAATAGTTGTGATTAATGTAATGTAGATGACCTGGTTAGCTACAGAGTTTGTCCTTGTAAGAAATTATAGAATGGAATTTGGCTCAATGGCAAGCTGGCTACGTTATCTAGCTAATGACTGACATTATCTAGCTAGAGTAGGTGACATCCTAACTAACGTAAAGCCAGCTGATCTAGTAACGTTAATGCAGCATGCTGGATACATGGGCTATTTTCATGTCAGACATCGTGAGTTGAATTTTTTTCCCCCCCGAGGCCGCATTTCCGACTTTGCACAACGTGCATGTGGAAGTTCGTACGATCTTCTATGCCACGAGGTTCACAGCCAATTGGCCAGAATGTGCCATTTTTAAATCTGTAGCGTTGTGGTGTCACACGGGGAGATGACTGCCCAGAGTCAAACAGAATTGATCAGCCCAACCTGTTAATCAGTTCTTTGGTTATTCTGGGTGGTCCTTTCCCCTTGTGATGTCACAAAGGACAGATTTTTGAAATGTTTTGTATTAGCTAAATGGCTGTGGGCCTTGTGACATGATGGCAGACTAATAATCTTCTCCCAGATTTCTGACTCTGTTGTTGAGCTCCATTGCTTTATATCATCAGTGGTGACTGATACACGGTTGTTATAATGTTGAGTTGTGAACATTCTTATCAGGTTTTGTAGATGTTAAAGGGTTGAAAGAGGATGTTCTAAGTCCGTACTCACTGAATCAGTCTGACTCTTCCCTTGTGCTCCGACAGGCCTGACCCTGCTGATCCCTTATCTGCTCATCAACAAGAAGCGATGGAAGGACTGCCGCATCCGCGTCTTCATCGGCGGCAAGATCAACCGCATTGACCACGACCGCCGAGCGTGAGTATCTGTCTGTCCGCTTTCCCTGCAAGTCACTGTCTCGCCAGACCTCTGCCCCGTGCTCTGTCCCTGCCGAGGCCGCGCTCCCAATCGGGAAATCTGCTGCTTAATTAATGTGTTGGCGCTCAAGCTGGAGTTCCCTTCCACATACAAGGGAGTAACATCTCCACAGTCGTGCAGTGATGAGGTGGTTTGTGCTAAAATGGCTGTAATTGTTAAGTTTTGCAAACGTTGTGGCCTGTCCTCTCCGTCTTGCCCTGATGGTGTCATCTCACCTCAGTCTGGGTGTGCTGCAGCACAGGACGTAAACGCACAATAATCAAAGTGACTCTTTCGTTAACTCCTGGATAAGCGGTTTGTGAATTCGGGACCCGTCATCCATGCTAAGATCACATTTATCTTGCCGCCCGTGGTTGTGCCAATGGCAAATTGATTGATGAAATAATTAATTAATTGATTGATTAGTGAGTGACGCTGGGGTCTCATGACGACATTCCGTCCTATTCTTTGCTTATCCAGGAGTAAAAAAGGCCTCTTGTCCATATACTTACGGTCTGCTCTGGATGTGCTTCAGTAAGCGTCAGGTTTGTTTACTCAGTATGGCTGCCTTTCAGTTGGGTGTAATTTTGTCAGGGGAGCCATCCCATGATGCATTGCAAACAGGTGGCACCTGTGAAGCCTATGATGTTGATGCGACGGTACGGACCGAGGTCTTCAATATTTAAGCAGGCCATTGTTTCTTTTCTGTGCAGTGGGTCTGGCCGGTTTTATGACTACTTTTCAGTGGCTTCTAAAACAACAGCCTCGTCTTGAACCACCGGTCCTTTGTGCGCAGGAGGAAGTGGCATGTGTCCACAGGCAGTTATTTTACTGCGCGTGGCTTTTCTGCAGCGCCTTTCCTGCATATAGGCGGAGTTGTGTTTTATAGTGTGGCAGCATAGGGTGTGTATGCTTTATTGTGACCTCATATACAGATGGAGCAGGGGTTACTGACACAGATTGATCCGCGGCATTGAGCTCGCCGCTCAGAGATCGGCTGCTCGCCCTTTCGGTGGACACGTCCGACTCAGTCTTCCTCTGTCCTTAACAGCTGTTGCTGCTGCCTTTGTTGGGCTATATTTAGCGCTGCGCAAATACAGGCCCCTTCGTCACGCTGGGGAAACTGCAGTGTGTGCGAGTTTGTGTTAGTGTGAGTGTGTGTCTTTCAGAGCATACATGTGCTGTTGTGTGCAGGAGCGTGTCTGTTCATGAGAATGCATGTTTATCATATCCACATGACAGGGTGCATGTTTAGTGTGCATGTGACAGGATGCATGTTTAGTGTTTGCATGTGAGAGGGTGCATGTTTGTTCTGTGCGTGTGAGCGTGCATATGTAGTGTGTGCATGTGAGAGGGTGCATGTGAGCGTGCATGTTCAGTGTGTGCATATGAGAGGGTGCATGTTGGCTGCTGCTTTGGACAGTCAGCTGTGTGTCGCTTTGGATAAAAGTTTGTTGGCTGAATAACTGTGGTTTGTGAACCCATTATACCAGTGCTTATCTCAAAACTTTGAGGTGTAACTTTGATGTTCTTTGAGGTGTAACTCCTTTCTTGTGTAAATTTTGGGGGAAAGCATTCTTATACTCACTCATACGTGCACCTTCACTCTCCATCTCTCTTGTGCACTCACTCGTTTCTCCTCTTTTTCCGGTCTTACAGGATGGCCACCCTGCTGAGCAAGTTCAGGATAGACTTCTCCGACATCACCGTGCTCGGGGACATCAACACAAAACCAAAGAAGGAGAAGTAAGAGTCTCTAAAAATCACACAAACACTCCTCCAGCAGGAGGCGTTCACAGCTTCTCTTCCCTCAGCTGAAATATGAATCAAATCTATGCAGTTATTTCCTAAAACAAAGCAGTTTTATGTTTAACGGCCAGCGCAGTCAATGTGACTCCTTTGCTCTGCGTATGCGTCGTGAAACAGTCTGTGCATTTCTGGAGAATTGGGCCTGTTGATTTACTTTAGGCCAGGAAACAGATTACAGGACTCTAAATGTGGAGTTGTTTTTATTTTAGAGAGCAGGACTCGCCAATTTCCCTGCCAGTTGCTTGCATTGGTCTCCTGTAAAAGCTTATTTCACCGTCTGCCAAAGGCTCCCATCACAGAAACATTACATCCTATTACAGCACTGTAATTCCCTACAAACAATGTGGTACATTTTGACTTCGCCAGCTCTCGCTGTGAAGTCCTGCAATATTGGTCTGCCGTCATGCTGCTAGATACTAGTTTTTAACCCTCAGAGCGCTATACACCACTAAATTCGCTCGATGATATATCAAAATCAATGCTGTTGAAAACCTATTGTGGCAACTTGTTTAAAAGAGCTACTGCAGGGGAGCTCTTTTAAATTAGTTGCCACATGAAAACCTTTCAACAGCTTTGAATATTTAAATTTGGAATCAAGTTTACTTCAGTTTATTTTTTTTCAATCGAGAAAGTATTTATTTACTTTCAAGTTTATTTCAGTGCTCTAAGGGTTAATTTGCCTGCGTGTGTGTTTTCAGTGCTAGTATGGGTGTATGCGTACATCATGACACTGTAAAAATGGCCGCAATTCCTATGTGGTTCAGAGAATATGGAAGTTGATGCTCAAAGAAC
Organism: Gymnothorax reevesii; assembly: GCA_029721435.1. Lineage (NCBI taxonomy): Eukaryota > Metazoa > Chordata > Actinopteri > Anguilliformes > Muraenidae > Gymnothorax > Gymnothorax reevesii. The sequence continues at coordinate 13,843,957 of CM056583.1, read as the reverse complement.
GACGTTGACAGTCTGTCCTTTAAACCTTATTTATTCATTCATTGTTCCTAATTATAATGCACTAGAGCATGGAGCCAAAATGCGAGGAATCTTTTACAGTCTTAATACTTAAGGCCTTTGCCGTATTGGCCTCAAAAATAGAGTGTAAAAAAAAAAAAAAAAAAGTTCTTCCTGATATGCACCCACATTTACACCCATACTTACGGACAGATGAGGAGGTGTGTTTAAGTACACTAATAAAATGGAGTCAGAAGATTTTTTTGAGTGTTATTCCATGTCGCTGCGGACGTAAACCCTGTTCCTGTGTGTATATGGAGAGTGGTTGAATAGTGTTTGAGTACTGGGGTTGGCCCTGGGCGTATCTGCCTGAGTGACTGACAACTGTGCCCCCCCCCCCCCAGCGTGGCGGCCTTCGAGGAGCTGATCGAGCCGTATAAACTGAGGGAGGATGACATGGAGCAGGAGGCAGCCGAGAGACTGAAGAACGAGGAGCCCTGGAGAATCACCGACAACGAGCTGGAGCTCTACAGGGCCAAGGTGGGTAATCTCACACACACACACACGCACGCGCGCGCACACACATAGATAAACATACATTGATCTACGGGATATGGATGAAGACCGTGAACTGAGCATTAGCGTTAGCCTGTATGTAAACACATAGGCAATTACACAGTTGCATTCGTTCAAGCACTAACAGCTGAAGCACGCTCCCAAACACTGGCACACGCTCCCACGCAAGAGCCCTCCCCGTCTCACTCTTCACAGGTTCTCTTATGACCACTCTTTGAAGTCCGCTGAATAAATGCATCCTGATTTGATTAGATTCCAGCGCTTTGTCTGCGCGCTGGCAGACGCCGGCGGTGTCACTGCGGCAGGTGCTGTTTGTTGTGGCAGAATTGGAGGTCGGTGAAGCTGTGTGCGCAGCGATCCTCCTCTGCCGGTAACACGACACTTACCGTCTCGCTCTTAACGCTGCGTCTTGTTTTGTTTCGCAGACGAACCGTCAGATCAGGCTGAACGAGCTTCTGAAGGAGCACTCCAGCACAGCCAACCTCATCGTCATGTGAGTAGAGGATTCTGGGTTATGGGTGTAAGAATAGTGGGTAGGTGGTAGGTGTGTGTGTCTGTGTGGCAGTGGCAGTGGATTGTGCGTTTGTGTGTGTGTAGGTGTGTGTGCAAGCTACACAGACTTGAAAAATGTAAACTTAGTTTGCCAACTGCCAATAATCGCATTAGAAGAAGGCATTTTTCTTCCATAATTATCGGCGGTCGGTTACATTCTTCATATCCCTTTGCTAAAGCGCTAAAATTGCATTTTGAATCCTCGAATTGCCATAGAAAGCTCCTAAATATAAAAAGCATAAAGCCAGAGTAACTAAAATGTATAAGTACAATGCAAAATGAAGACCGATTGGCAAGGATGGACTCGCATTATAACTTGCAGTTGAGCAGTTTCACTTTGTTAGGATGTAAGTTCTGAGCATGTGCAGTAATCGAGACACTGCTCCTTTAAGAGGGGCCTTGCTGAGGAAGCCATGGTTTCTTTTGATAACTCATGCAGGGTATGAAAGGTATCTTACTACATCCAGGGCAGCGAGTTCTACCCCATGTTGCGACAATCTGCAAGATCAGTCAAGTTCATTATATTTTTTGTGTACTTGACGAAAACGTCATTCCTTAATTTTTTTTAAGCGTAGTCTTTTATACGTGATGTATTCTGAGCTGGTGTCCCTACTGACCTTTCGGTTGCTCGAGACTGACTCCGTGTGGGTCTGTCAAAAATGTCACGCAATTTCTTGATGATTCTTTAAGCCCATTTGACCTTCGAATCTGGAAGCAGATGAGGGAAATTTCAGGCCCATTTGTGGATGACTTGCCTTTATGTCACTGCTGTTAGCGGGGAGTTAACCGCATTACTGTAGCCTGGTAAACTGATGTATGGGGTGTAATTGTATTGATTTAGAAGGGAGGCAGAGAATGAGGCCTTTAATTATACCATATTGGGCTGCCATCTAGTGGCTGTGGCATTTCTCATTGTAGCCAAATTAAGATCAGCACAGCCCTTCGGTGAGGCCCTTGACCCGGCATTACCCCTGGGGTGTATTGGGACCTGCTCAGTCTAATCAATTTTAATTCACTTTTGTGGTAGGGGCCGGATTCTGGGGAAAATGATGGATCCACTAGCCATATCCGTGAATCACTGCTTTGTTGTTTTTTGGGTGGGAGTGGGGTTACCTGTATGAATAAAGGTTGGATAAAATTACAGCGCCATGAAAAGAATTTGCACTTCTGTCTTTCTCTACTTTTGCATATTTTGTATATTTTGGCACAAAATCGATCTTTATGTAAAATGTGTATGACCCATGTGAAAATCATGCTAAACAAGTATTTGCCAACTAACGTGTCTTTGTTCCCCGCCACAAAATGTGAAATCGGGTCAAAATGAGCAATCTCTCGGTGCGACCTTGAGTGACGCGAAGATCACCAAAATCATCTGGCGCAGGGGGAATCGCCCTAATAAATAGTTGACATCAAATTTGAAGAAAATCCGTTAATTCGTTCTTGGGATCTCGCTGACAAGGATTCGGGATGTATGGACGGACGGTCGTGAATACTATGTCCCGCCGCTTCGTGCGTTCAGTGCGGCGGGGGACAAAAAGAGCGGGCCAATAATTCTCTGCAGCAATATGAAATACTGCTCTCCAGTTATTGGAGGCATTTAATCCTTACTAAAGGTGGTACGACCTCTTAAATTTGGGGAGGGGAGGGGGGAATTTCTTTCTCACACTGGGTCAGTTGGTTTAGATTGGTTTTAAACCTTCTCCTTCCGTAAATGCATAGATCTTGTGTTTGTAGATGTGAAACAATTGTGACCAGTAAGCAAAAATATCATCATCTCCCCGGGACTGTAAGTGTCAGTACTGCGATGTAACGTGTCTGTTGTTCTGTCCCGTAGGAGTATGCCTCTGGCCCGGAAAGGCGCAGTGTCCAGCGCCCTCTACATGTCCTGGCTGGACACCCTGTCCAAAAACCTGCCCCCGATTCTCCTGGTGAGGGGTAACCACCAGAGCGTCCTCACCTTCTACTCATAAACCACCCCGCCCCGCCCCCTGCGCCCCACCCGGCCTCCGAGCCACGAGACCTCTTATCATAGAAGGAGAAAGAGACAAAGAAGAAGAACTGAGGGTAAAGGAAAAAAAAATAAATCTAGCAACCGATGATGATGATAACGACGAGACGCTGGCAGTAGCGACAGCTGCTGGGCTGACCTCTTCTTTTCCTCACTCATGTCCTCGTTTTGGCGAACTTTCCGATCTTGCGTTGAAAAAAAATTGAATAATTTTAAAAAAAAATACAAAATGGAGGCTGAAGGAGCAGGGATGGAGGAGGTCCTCAACGCCAACGCAGTCGCCTCATCGGTCTTCCAAACGTTGATCGAAACGGAGGAACGAACAACGAATATTTCCTTTTTTTTTTTTTTTTCTTACGGAAACCCGAGCATGCGATTCACACTGCTACTATTATTATTGATATTGCCATCATTAAGCTGTGGATGATTTTGCTCTTTTGAAGCAGCAATAATCAGCAGTTATGATTTTTCCTCTGTTGTTTGAACACAGAAACGCCTTCGATAGCCTTAAGGATGTGCCTTCCATGTCGATTAAATTAAAATTCTGTGCCCTGTGCAATCATACCATAGCGTATATGAATGGATCAGTTTGTTTCTGAGCTCTGAATGTTGGAGGGGAATCTGCTTCTGTGGGGTTTTATCTGCGTGTAAATCAGCAAAAGGAAAAAAAATGTTCCACTCATTTGCTTAATCACGTACTCATTGTGTTTCCTCAAATTCTCATGTGATTTTCTCCTGATATTTAAGTCTTCCTTTCAAAAGGTAAATGAATGAAATTAGTTCATGTTTGAACTGTTTGATCCGGGGCGAAGTTGCTCGTTCTGCATTTCAAGAGCGTGCGGTGCAGGTGTTCTTTCACGGTTCACCTTTACGTCCATCTCCATTTAATACGCGTGACGGCTCTATCGCCGTCGCTGACTTTTCTTTTGTCTATTCAGGCCTGGCTTTAGACGGTCAGTCATGCAGAAATGGACTCGCAGCCATTTAGTGGCCCAGAGGCGACACAGCTGCAAGGGTCTGAACCAAAAATTGAAATCTGTTACCAATTTTTTTTTCTATTATTATTATTACTGCTATCATTTAAATTATTATTGAAAAATAACCCTAGGTGTTGTAGCCCTGAAAAGGAACCGATGAATCCTACAGTCGTCTAGGACTTTTGCCTTAATCATTAGTGAAGATTGTTGTATTTTAGTATGTGGTCCTGTTCCTCTGAAGCCATAGGGGCTGGTGAATAATTAATGAAGAGCAAACGAGCGCTGGTCTCGTTACGGGAGGATAGATGCACAGAGAATGTAAGGTCAATCAATTTTGAATATTTATTTAAAAGAGAGATATGCTCAAATAGTATTTTATGTTCATGCAGTCGTGCAGAAGGTTCTGGAGTGGCGATCCTCGCTGGCACACGGGGCGCTCTGAAAGGTGGCGGCAGCACCTCACCCCTCCCCACCCCAAAAAAACAAAAAAAACAAGCTGGAGCAGCCTGGTGTCAGTTTGCGTGCATCTTTTTCTCATCTGTCCTGTGTTGTGTTCAGATGTATTATCATTAGGGGGGGGCCCCTGGGGTCTTGCTCATGTCGTAATTGGTCCCTGGCCCTGGCCCCAATTCACAATGCAGGTGTGTATTTGGCTGAGGGCCAGTGTTTGGATGCATGGCAAATCCCTGTCTCGCAGGAGGGAATGGGGCTCAGGGCCACCCCGGAGGTCCTGGTGGAGGTGTCCCTGAAACGCAAGCTGCTGTGGCCACGCCTGCGGGTCGTACCATTACAGAGCCCGTTCAGGGGGGTGGGGAGGCTCCATTAGAGCCCTCGCATCACGAGCCTGTTTAGCACTGCCAATATCACACGCACAAACGCACACGCACAAACACACGCAACTGCATTCACTCAAATGCAAACTTGCAGAAGCACGCACAGATGCATGCACGCAGTCAAACGTACACACACTTGTACGCATAACATGTGCAAACAGGTGCACTCAAATACACGCATGCACGCACCTGTTCGCCCGCTCGCACGTTTGTACATTCGCATGCACGCGCACGGGCGTGTGCACACCTGCGTACACACAGGTGCACACACACAGGCACACAAGAACCCATAGTAAGGACAACTCTACAAACTGCCTCATACTTCCTGCAAACAGGGAATTGCTTTTTTAAAAAAAAGCCAATTTTAGAGTCCCCAGTTTTCGCTTGAGCCATGCAACCAATGCTTTATTTTATTTTGAAAGGCTTGCCGTCTCCATCTTCTGTGCGTGAGCATGTGCTCTTGAGAGCACCATTTGGCCGAAGGGAAGGATGGGTCGAACAGAAATGCTTATACAAAATGCAGCCAACGTTGAGCATATGTCTCATAGTGAAATTACCCTTTTTTTCTCTTTTTTACGACTTCTGGAGTCTTTCTGCTGTGTGGATTCCTCTCAAAATATGGCGCGCTGCCTTTTTGAGGGGCGGGTGGGGGCGATGGGGGAAGGTTTTACTGCCCTCCAAACCGCCGAAACCGTGGTGAAGTTTTGAGCGAATCGGACTGCGGATTTCACGTTACTCTCCAGCACCTGCGCGGCTGCGGCCCACCAATCTGTGTTGATTGTATAATCGAAATTAATATGCCATACAGTTATGAACGTTTTATGTACATGAACGTAAGTATACATATAAATATACAACTTATGCACAGGGATGAACGCCAATGTAAAGACGTGACTTGAAAATCTGTGCAAAGCATGTAAATTACCTTTTTTCGAATTTGACGGGGCTATTTTAGCAATTAGTGCCCCCGGGTTGCAATCTTCTCTCTCTCTCTCTCTCTCTCTCTCTGAGAGAGGTGCTGTTCGGCACCTGAAACTGAAAGCGTTTCAGCGATGTCCTTGGTTCATATAAACGGTTAATAAACTTGGGAAGGGTCTTTAACTTTCCGACGATGTCGCAAACCTTGCTGTTGATATTTGTGTCTTAAGTACCAACCAAATACTCTGTGTGTGAGTGTGCGCGCGTGCGTGCGTAATATATTCCCTGATGTATAGATACACGTTCACGATGTATAGATTCACATGCTGTAACCTGTGCGGTGTGCTGAAGGCAGCGCTTCTGTAGCGGTTTCTCTCTCTCTCACTCTCTCACTCACTCACTCATCTTCTGTCCTTCCATAATTCCACATTTGCCGCTGGATTTCCAGTCTGTCGCCAAAGTTCGTCTTCACTTTTTCCCGCAGTGAGTCGTGAAACCATGAAACTTGATGCAATCTGAGCGGTGTTCATTCTCGTAACGCTGACCCAAGATCACACTGTAACTTTCCTTCAACTAACCTGTAAATATAGTAGTCGTCTTACTAAATTAAATTAAGGGAGTGGAATGTTAACGGCAGATTAATTATGGAGAAATTATATTTATTTTTTAGTTTTAGGTTTCTCCGATCACTTTTCTTTTCCGTTTATTTTATCTCAGTTTTAAGTTAAATTGCATGTTGATTTTATGTTTTGATCTCTTTTTGAAAATTTGTCTTTACTTTCCTTTTTCCATCTTCCTGTACATTTCCATCTTTTATATATGCCTTTAAAAAAATATGCTGACAACCGGTTTAAACCCACCCCTCACCCCCTCCCCTACTCCTCTACCAAATTAGGCAGGTAATTTCTGCCCCACCCCCTTCTGCCTAGCTGGTTGAAACGGTAATTTTTTGATATGCTGTTATATACTGTTAACTGTCCCAGATACTTTTTTCTAACATTTTAACATTTAAGGTTACCAATACTTTGTACATCTTAATTGCAATAAATAAAAAAAATCAAATTAAACCGATCTGTTGTTCTTTTGTGATCATTCTTCTTGTGGTAGTGTCTATATATTTTAATTCATTTGTTTTAATTATTGAAATTTGAATGATTCAGTCTTCATATCAAAATTGTATTAAATTTTTGATGTTTGGCTTATTGTCCATTATGTGAGCAGATGTATAATTAGAAGTTTTTTTTTTTTTTTTGTCGGGGCAAAAAACTGAAAAGGTCAAACTGAAAATTTAGTCAACATAAGGATTGCAGAAAAATTTAACCCCAAGTTTTGCAGCCATTGTAAGAATTGGCCTCCCCTCGAGTCTTTATTTAAAGTTAAGGTTGCTGAACAATGACGCCATTTTATTTATTGGTGAGCACAGCTGCTTGGGGTTCCTCTTGAGATTTAATCCCACTGGGGAGTTATTTCTCTCCTCAGTCGGAGGATTTTCTCCCTACTGGGAGTTTCTGACCTCATTTGCTTTGCTAGTGTTTGTCGACCCTGTGTCTCTAAAGCCTCTTTGTTGTAGCAGTAAGGAGTGCTTTACAAATAAATGGTATTGAATTGGTTTATGAACAAAAAATCAATATTTTGTGGGTACTTTGTGCCCAAAAACCACAATTTGTTGAACTCAATGGTTCCTCTTGAACATCAAAAAAAATGCTTTATTTATTTATTTTCATTAATGGTCCTACCATTTGCCATGATGTTATTTTACCTTAAAGTTGCAGTTGGTAAGTTTTAGAAAAGTGACTTTTTGTCATTTTTGCTAAAACTGTCACTGTGCACAGACGGTATTACATAAAACTAGTGCTCTGTAATTTAAAAAAAAAGGCTCCTTCAAACCCACCTAATGCTCCTACTGCAATTTAAAAGAATCGTTCGGACCGACCAAAAAGAACCAATTAGAGCCGGGATGGTGTCTGACCGCTGTCAAACAGTGCACATGCACGTGCTGCAGACAGCCCCTCCCCCTTCCTCCGCAGTTCACACCAGTGCTCAGTCAAGTTCAAATCTCCCAGAGCGGGTTCAGGAGCTTAGAACCATCAGTGTGGAAAAAAAATACCGATAGCTACGTGACTGGCAACAACTCACATGGCTAAGACAAGTGAAAAAGGAAGCCTGAAGAAAAAAAGAGCACAAAAGAAAGAATTTAACAAAACCCAGAGTGAACATCGGAGTGGATTTTTAGAGGTGGAAGGAACTCCATGATCCGGAAGGATTAAAAACTGACGCAGAGTTTGCGACTTTTCTCCTTGACAGGTAAACCCCTGCTTTATTTGTTGGTTCATTTTTGCTCTGCAAATAAGCGAGTTGGCGTCACTGACATGCTCACCAAACTAACCCCAGCCCTAACCAGCATCAATTCATTTTCGCTCTGCAAATAAGCGAGTGAACGTCGCTTGCAAGCACAGTCGCTGTTTGAATAGCCAGAGTCTTGTAATTGTTACAGTACTCCGCAGTGCATGTGATGTTACTGTGATGTTGCAGTCGAACTAATGTTAGCTTGTTTCGGATGCTAGGGCTAATGTTACTGGCGTTGTTTTATTAGAAAGCAGCAGAAAATCTCTTTATGAAGGGACCTGGCAGTCTTATCAGTTGTGTTGTTGTCCTTTAAAATATGTGTAACGTTTCTGTGATCTCACAGCTAAATGCTGACATACATGATTTACTGGCCATTCAGCTGGATTCACGACAGTTAACGGGCAACTTACTGAAATAAGTGTGTGCTGGGTTTTTAATGAATACATACTGCTGTAGATTACTTTTCATGTCGACATGATTTATTTCTGTTCGTTGTTGGCAGGCGTGTTGTTGGACCTGAAAAATCCGGGGCTAATATCCCTCCTTTTTTTGAAAATAATTGATCCTGGCTAATTCTAGATAGGTTCCTGTTATTAAAACGTTTTTCAATTCATGATTAATCAAGTGGCAATCGAGGAGACGGCTTCTCTTCCTCATGCGACCTAAAAGCGACAAAATAATGGACAGAAAAATAATTTAATTTTTATGAGGTCTATGTACCTGCACTCAGCGACGGCATTTCAGACTAGTAAATGGTTTCGTCCATTTATTTTTTCCAATTGGACAAATGTCTATTTTTTTTCTTTACTACGAATTGAGCGACCGTGTGCAAAAACAGGTGTATGTACTTGTCGCCGAAATTACATTCATTCGCTGAAGAGTTATGAAATGCCATCGCCGAGTGATGGTGCATAGACCTAATTACAATCAAATAATTTTTCGGTACTGAATGTAGCCTATTATTTTGTCGCTTTTAGATCGCATGGGAGAGAGAAGCCGTGTCTTCAACTGCCACTTGATTATTCTTGAATTGGAAAACGTGTGAATGAAGGAAAACCATTTAGAATTTGCCGGGACTAATCATCATCCCTCGCCGCGCGATTAGCGCGAAGCGGGGGATATAGCATTGGGCTCCGTCCGTACGGACACACAAAATTGAGGCGGCAGGGGATATTGCCATGTTAGTGGCAAACACTTGTTTTCAATATAAGGAGGGGTATTAGCCCCGGAATTTTCAGGTCTAACGACGCGCCGGTTTGTTGGCCTGCAGTGTTGACTGTTCGGAACAGTAACGTCTCGCCTCGGCAACTTGGCGGCTTTCATAATGTGAACGTGCAAAATCTCTTCGCAGTGCATGCATATCAGTTCGCTTGCCTTTGCGTGCACGCCAGCTTTCTGGGGGAGGGTCTGAGGAGTGCAGTGGAGAGGGAGGGGGAGGGATCTGAAAGTGCTTTTTTTCAAATTTTTGTGCGAAGTCCTCTCTCTCCTCAAAGTTACCAAATGCAGCTTTAAAGGGCACCTAAAGTCGATTCTCAGACAGGACGTTGAACGTCCAATGTTGACAAACAAATCACTTGCTTTTGTTGACATCTTGCGTTGTCACATGACCAATTTCATTCATCAACCAATATTTTGTGTGCACGCGTAGATAATCCTTCCATTTCGGTTCGTTTGCGCAGGTGCGGCTCGCTGATTGGCCATTAAACTTAAACAATGGGAATCGACTTTAGGTGCCTTTTGATTTCTGTTGCTTAGACTTGCGCCCTAGGGGAAGTGATAACTATCTTGACTAAAAATTCTGTATATATTGTATCAGAGCAGCATAAGCATCACTCACTGAATTGTGGAAACAGTTGAGGTATGGTTTCTTCGCGATAGGGGCTCGACATGATCCCCTAGAAAAATATTAGCCTTTTTACCTATAGTCTGTATAAAAAGATGGACAAAGCAACCGTGATGTCATTAGTTTCAGCATACCATTCAGGAAGCCTCGATTTTGGCAATTTGAACAGCGCCATTTTGTCATTTTGAAACTAGATGTGATTCCTATTGGACGAGAGCATGAATTGAAGGTCCAGGGAGGAGCGAGGGGTGGATCTAAGGGTGGATCTCACCATATCTGACAAGGACCAGAGGATACCCACGCCCCTAAATCATATTCTGGCTTTATCCTTCATTCTAATCTATTTGGGATTATAACTTGCGAAAATGAACATCATGATATATCGATGGAGGCTTGCAACTTGCAATAGATACCATAAAATAATGTGGAAAATCATTATTCAAATAATAAATCAGGTCAGAAAGTATGGTAATTTTCTCAGACTTCTACAGCTTTGAACTTCTTTCTGCAACCACTGAAGTCGCCATCTGCTGGCCATTAAATAGAATGCAAATTTTAGAGATGTCCGCATTGGCCTCAGTTTTCAGACCTTGGCGCTGCGTCCATCTTTTTATACAGTTATAGGTTTTTACCTCGTTATTCTTCCACTGCCAGAAGATGTACGGCCCCCCACTGGCTGTCCACCGCCACTGCTGGAACCCTCACGGGCGGATAATACAAAAATGGTTTCTGAATGTTACCAGACTGGCCAATGAATCCTACAGCTTTGCCCCTGTATATGACCACATCTTGCGGTGGAAAGATGTTTGTGCCGGCAACGCACAATTTTTGCACAAAGTGACTTAAATATTTAACCACCTGTTAAAACATAAGCCTGCCGGAAAAAGACAATTTCTCTGAGTTGTCGCTGTCAACTGGTGAGGAAGCCGCCCCATAACAAGTTAGGAAAAATTCCAGTTGGGTACAATCTGATTTGCTGAAGTGTGGCTCAGCCCATAATTAGTGAACAATGCAAAAATGACTAAAGTTATTTTCCTTTTTTATTATCCATATAAAGGCTCTTTTCATTTCTTTTAAAATAAAAATTCCCAAATATTAAAAGTGGTGTTTTTTTGTCCCCAGTTTGGACATCCATCCATTTTCTGTGCCTGCATCTTCCTATCTAGGGTTGTTGGGGGAGCTGGCATGCCAAAAAGTCTCAATGACACATTATACATCATAACAAACAGAAAATTAAAGACCCATTTATCAATTTAAGTTAAGAAATTGACAATAAAAAATTATTACCATTTCATGGCCTTTAAGAGAAAAGACTATTGTCTTTTGTATTTCAAATTTACCCATATGAAGAGGCCTGTGCTAATATCAGCATGCTATAATGCTAATGCTATATTTAACATGCTAATGCTAACATTGGCACTCTGACCTGCTAATGTTAATCTTTGCAGTCTAGAGAAAACGTATTAAAATGCTCACGCCAATGTCACCGAAACAACTTGCTAACTCTAATGCAAACATGCTGACCTGAAAATGCTAATACTTACACAAACATCAGCCCACAATTGGTGAACAATGCAAAAATGATTCATATTTAATTTCTTTTACTTTTTTATTATCCATATAAAGGCTCTTTTCATTTTTTTTTATGTAAAATTCCCAAATATTAAAAATGGCAAATTTTTTATCCCTAGTTTGGACATCCATCCATTTTCTGTGCCCGCATCTTCCTGACTAGGGTTGTTGGGGGAGCTGGAGCCTATCACAGCTAATGATGGGCCAAAGGGAACGACCCACCCTGGGCAGCTCACAATGCGCCCGAACCTTTTGCTCTCACACTCATGCCTATGACCCACGAGAACACGGGGAGAACATCCAAACTCCAAAAAAGAGAGAATCCTGGCTGGAATCAAACTTATTTTGTCACAATGCTGCCCACTATCTGCCCCTTTTTATGATTCCAAGGCATAAAGAGTCAAAATAAAATCATTGTCTCATTTTTATGACTGACAAATGCCCTCCTATCTTTTGATGTTACGAAATTGACAATAAAAAAATCATGATTCCAAATGTGCCCTTTTGGAGATAAGAGTACATGGGCTTGTGCTTCATGGCTGTTTTTGCTGAAAAATTTATTTGACCATTAAAGTGCCTGAAGGTCTCATATATAAAGCTTTCTTCTCTTTCTTATGATGTAATGAGACCTTTTTTGCATTTAAATTGAAAAATACCACTTCAAAATTGATTAAGTTTTTGTCAACTTTTGGACATTTTTAAAAATAAGTATGCCAAAAAGTCTCAAAGATGTATAATTTTCCCTTTGTTTTGATGTATAAAGACCTATTCATCATTTAAAGTGAGCAAATTGATAATAAAAATTTTGACCCAAAATGTGCCCTTTACAAGAGAAGAATATAGTCTTGTTTCCTGGCCATTTTTGGTGAAAAATATTTTTGACCATAAAAATGCCTGAAGGGCTCATGTATTAAGCTTTCTTCTCTTTCTTATGATGTAGTGAGACCATTTCTGCATTTTAATTGAGAAATGCCACATAAAATTTTATGACATTTTTGTCAACTTTTGCCGAGGCAGTGGCACAACTTGGTCTGGAAAATGAGTTGCTTTCGCACTTGGCTCTATTTAGCTGGAGCTTGGGGTGATAAGAGTCACCACACGGGTGAGAATGATGCTTTAACTGTGGTGGGGAATGGTTGTTTTCCCCCATAATCTGAAATGAGTCATGGGGGGTTTTGTACCAGCTCTGAGGTCCTCAGGTGACAGGCGCATTACCTCTTCCCAGCGGTAGCTAAATTGTCAGACGTAAACTACTTCCAGCTGTCACCACCCACCCAACACAACATTCTCACAATGTTAGTGGAGTGTTTATGAATATTGCAGTTGCAACTTCCGTGACAAGGTTCTAATCATGGACTGAGTGCAGAACGCCAGGCTCGTTGGAGAGGGACGGCGCGGGACGGGAAGAGGCTGCGATTTGCAGGTCCTCAGGCAGCATTCCATTTAAACCAGAGAGGATTCAGTCGTGGAAATCACTGCATGGGCTCTGGAACACTTCTGAAAACCATTGTCAATGAACAGTGTGTTGCTCCAACTACAAATGCAAGCTAAAACTCTGCAATGTAGACATTAAACCAAATATAAACAAGATCCAGAAACACTGCCGCCTTCTCTGGGTTCAAACTCATTTAAAATGTACTGAGGTGAAGTGGAAAACTGTTCAGTGGTTTGACAAATCGAACTGCAAAATTCTTCTTGGAAATCATAGATGCCATGTCCTTTGGGCTAAAGAGGAGAGGAACCAACTGGCTATTTATCAGCAAGCAATTCAAGATGGTGTGGGGGTACATAAGTGCACGAGGCAGAAAAGTGATTGTGACCTTTCCGGTGACCATGACTGTGACCTTGACCCAATGACGTCCAAATATAGCAGTCTATTGTGGTATAGTGCCCACCTATCCTGAAAGTTTCATGAAAATTGGTTCAGCTGTTTTGTTGTAACGTTGCTGACAAAGAAGTAAGAAAAAAGATAGAAAGAAAGAAACCCCACCCAAAACAAAACCTCAGTGACATGCGATTAGGGTAGGCAATGACTTTTTTATCGCTAGATTTTGTCAACCTGTTTCCACAGACTACGCCTGATTGTCAATCAATCAATTTGACCTTTTTTCTGGTCAATTAATCCTGTAATGATTGAGAGGTGACAGTGGCAAAAAGATTAATTTACCTTTACGCTTTGATTCGAGACTGCACAGAAGTAAAACTTAATAATCAATTAGGAAAAAATCTCAACTCTCTTGATAATTCCGTATTGTTATGGCTCCAATTTGTTATCTAAGACAGCAAGGGATGACAGAAAAATTTTTAAACTTAAACAGATTTCATTAAACAAAGACTGACAACTAACCTACAATTTATACTACTGACCAAAATTGACATATACAAGAAAAAAAATATTTACAGTCCCTTGAGATGGGGTTGATTTGCCATGATCTGGGTGAGGAAAATGCTCCAACACAGGCAAAAATCCATAAAAAAAAACTTTGCAGGTCTTGAAAGAGTGACAGGTTCAGTTAAATCCTTCTCCTTGCAATTTCTCCTACTACTTAACTCTCTCAATTTCTCTCCTTATATACTCTTTTGCAGCCCCCTCTCACCTTTTAGACATTTTTTTTTTTCTCTGGGACTTTCCCCTCTCAGACATGCCCAGGACATGTCCAAACCTAGCTCCAAACTGGGCTTGAAATGGGCTCAGCATATTGATTTCCTGTGTTCAAGGGTTAGTCAACGTCTATACTTTTTACGGAGACTAAGGATCTATGGCATAGATAAGGACATTATGCTATCTTTTTACAGAGCGGCCATAGAATCCATCATCCGCTATGGTATTATGATCTGGTTTGGAAACTTGTCAGTCAAACTAAAGGCACAACTGCAGACCCTGGTTAAAAGAGCGGGGAAAATTATGGGGTTTGTACCCCCCTCCTCACTTCAAGATATATTTGAGGACACAGTGAGAAAGAAAGGCCTCAAAATATCAGGGGATATTAACCATATCCTTCAGAGGGAATATGAATTGATGCCCTCAGGTAAAAGATATTGGGTTTTAAATTGCAAGACAAACCGATTTAAATGTTCGACTGTCCCCTTATCTATCAAATTTCTCAATAGTAAGAAGGTATAACATGGATGCAGTCTCTCTGAGATTATTTAAATTAGGGGAGGCAGGTAGAATGGGTTGTGAGGGTGTGTGTGTTGTGTCCTGCGGGGGGATGGTCTCTCCTGGTGGGAGATGTGTGGGGGATGTCTATGTGATGGAAGGAATGGTCAATTCATGTCATTTGGCTGATTCAGTGACTAGCGTACATGGTCAGACTGGGGTTAAGTGCAATAATTGTTAAAGACTGTGTGGAATGTACAATGGGATGTATGAACATTTAGTGTTGTGTGCAATGTATAAGTGAATGTACGGTTAACTGTTGTTATTTATTGACTCACTGATGGCCACTCTGGGGTCATGTGCAATATTTAGAGACTGTGTGCAATGTAGAAGGGTATGTATGAACAACTAGTGTTGTGTGCAGTGTATAAGTGAATGTATGGTTAACTGATGTTACTTACTGACTACCATGGTGGCACTGATGGTCAGTTTGGGGTTAAGTGCCATAGAGACTGTGTGCAATATCTTAGGGGGAGGGAGATAGAGAGAGTGACAGAGTGGGTTTGTGTGTGTGTGTGTGTGTGTGTGTGTGTGTGTGTGTGTGTGTGGAAGATAGCGCCATTGGTAGATATGCCTGATGAATGGGGGTTGGGGTTTTTATGTATCCTGTCTAGTTGAGTTGGTGTGTATAAGCTGGATTGTGTACATGCATATGTCAATTTTGCGTAGGGTGACTGTGTTTATGCATATGTCAATTTGTGTAGGGGATTGTGCATACTCATTGGCCAATTTGTGTAGGGTGTATCAATGTGAATGTCTGTATGTAACCTATGTAATCTATCTCTCGATTGCCCAAGACGAATTTCTCTGCTTTGAGACATTAAAGGCTAATCTAATCTAATCTAATCTAATCTAACTAACAAAAAAAGGTCAATACTGCCATCTAGTGGCATTTTTTCACATTACAGTATATTGTTTTGATCATATGTTAATTGGATTATGAAAGAGGACTGAAAATACACTCTCTATTTAAAAAAAAATGGCATTAAAAAAGTATGTGTTTAAGGGGGGAAATATTATGTAAACACAGGGACACGGCAGTTTTTATTGGTATGGCAGTCGATTTCAAGGGATTAGAATAAGGATTCGGGATTATGGTTAAGGGAAGGGTTAGGGATGGGGTGAGATTAGGGCAGGGCTTGAAATGGGGACTGCTGTAGGCTACCTCTCCACATTGAAAAACTGCCGTACCATAGCAACTGCCATTTGTTAATAGCATTGCATCGAATTAGTTTCCTCTAAGCAAATATGAACAAACTTGCTGTCTCGTGAGCATTCGATGCACAGAGCAGTAACGTCGTGGATGGAACTGGCACGCCATTCAGCTGTTTAGTCTTGTAAATTAGTTAATTATCCTCAGATTGTTAATCAAGCAAAGTAACACAGTTATTATTTGTTTAACGGTGAGGATTCTGCCAACTCTAACTAACCTCCAGAGGCATGTCACTGCTTGCCCTCCGGACTCCGTCCTGGGCGAGGTGATAACTAGGCCCACAAGTGATGTTGTTCTGCGTCAAAGTTTTTATCGGGTTCGACGCGAAGAAGTTGGATCTTGCTGTTCTGTTGCGCTGTTCGTTGGTGGTCATTTCGCTTGAGTTGAGAAAGGAAGAGAAGAAGTCTGTGGGATTGAGATTGAGAATTTACACTTGTGTAAACGGGGTTTAATGAAAATAATTTGTGTGTTAAGACTCAAACAATAATAGAGATTAGACGATTTTCTCCCGAGGTATAACCTTTGTCGCAGTGCGACAGGGAGAATCTTCCCCCCGTATCTTTCCCCTTTTCCCCCCTATTCACACACAAAAGTCAGCGTGGCGGTAAGCGGTAAGCGGAATGTTTCCGCGCCGGGTCTCAAGCGGCGCGTTCTGCTTCTTTATTCACACCAGACAGTCTCCGCGCGCAGTGTGTTCACCGCCGGCCCAGTTCAAATTCCCCCCTCAACCCATTGTTTTTAATGGTAGTTAATCACACTTTAATGGAATATTCACTGAATTTATGTGTATGGATTTTTATTTTTCATTTCTCCAAGGAATACATAATCGGCTACAACTGTCCTCTGATGCGGGCGATTTTTCTACTGCAGCAATGTTCTATCAATGGTGTAGCGACATTGTCTTTGACTGACCTTTCTCTGTCCTTCGTCATTCCAATTGCCCCGAAAGTCCAGTTTGTAAAGGTAGGCGTGGGGGGAGGGCTTGCCAATAGCCTACATAAATAAAAGGTGTAAGAAGGCCATCCAAGAACCAGAAGCTATCTGAAGAGTCGTGGAGAAGCCTGTTTGTTATGCGTTTTACTCGTGTGGTGATACAGCTAAAATTGCAGTTGTCGAAATGGGTAAGCAGTGTGTTTTTTGTCGTCCTTTATTATACTATGCATTCGTCTTGGCTATTGACCAAACCAAATGGTCGGACTGAAATTTACAGAATTGGTTAGTTGATTATGTCATTATTGTAGACCGGAAAAGGGGAAAAATGTTGGTTGGTAGAACGTAGATTGAATACGATTTGTCCTTTCCCTTTCATTTCTATTGGGCACCGCTCACACACCGCGAGCAAATTTCCGCTCGAGTTGGATTCGAAGTTGCACGCGCGGTAACTGAGCGGGGCCGCCCCGCTGCCGCTTGCAAAACGCGTGGTTGGTGTGAAAGGACTAATCTGCTCCCATGTGTTTTCACTGCCGCGGGCAAACTCCGGCGGGATTGTAATCTTGGTGTGCTTCAGTAACAACTCGGTGAGCAAACAGCCAAATTAAGTCGCTAATCTGGTCAAACAGGTGACGGGGTTTTTGGGGGGTTTCAGTCTACTGGGAGCAAAGTAAGGTAAAGTAAATTTAAACGGTAAATTTAGAGAATAAATTAAATGCTAAATAATTGTCTAACTGAGTGAATTGTGCGATATACAAAGTAAAACAGTTTTCATTCAAGGACTGGTTCTGTCGCCTGGTTTTTCTGTAGCTGATTTAGCAAACGAACTCTTGCAAGCTCTCAACGCCAAGAATATTATCAAATTACCTGGGTAGCCAACTATAGCCCAGCTTGGTTCATACTCCGTCGCTTGCATTTCATACAGTCTTCTAGCCTATAAATATTGACGTTCGCTGGGGTTTTTAGTCCCCCTTCGGTCTCTATCCTGACTGCATTACCACATAAACGCATTGCCAAGCTGAATATTAACGCGAACCGGGGTTTTTGTCTTTTTCGCATTTTTATTATATTTATTATTTTATTAACGTTACCGAAGGGCTCTTCTGATTAAACACATTGTAAATACCCTATCTTTGTGCTTTCCTCCGGTTGCTGTGCCTTGAACAGCTGTTTAAAGTTTAACTGCTTGTTCGAGTGTTTAGGACAGCTTGTTGAGGGAGGTACCGTGTTTAGTTCGCTCACATAGTAAACGACTTGTTTATTCGGTCCGTTTTAATTAAAGGGAACCGGGGCTTTACTCTTTTCTCGGTTACCCTTGGTTGCACTTGCGGCTAGCTAGCTAGATAAGTACTGTTTGCATTTTGGCTGGGGATCTGAGATTTAGTATTTAGTTACTAGCGCAGCAGTCATTTGACTCGTCCGTTCGGATAGGTTGGAATTTTATAGGTAAGATTTTATCGGAGTGCTCCGCCTCTTCCAGTTTCTCCTGGGCGTTGGAGCCGGTCTGTTTTATCTGGTTTCTCAGCTAAGCCCTGTGACATTTTTAGTCTAGTATAGAAGCCGAGAGAGGCCTTCATATCATCTTCTTTTTTTGATTCACCGTTATCCCGAGATAACGACACAATTAATTCGAGATATCGAGAAAACAAAACAATTATTCCGTGATCTCGAGAAAACAAAACAATTATTCCGTGATCTCGAGAAAACAAAACAATTATTCCGTGATCTCGAGAAAACAAAACAATTATTCCGTGATGTCGAGAAAGCAATCGGCAGACATGTAAACAGAATGGTTTTCTTCGATGCCTTGAGAGAGAGGGGGCTCCCAGAGGAGAACATCACCCGGACGATAGAGGACAAGGTGAGACAAATGTGTTTAAACCTCACACATTTTATCGAAGGTGTATGCTAATCTGCGCATTTCATGAAAGCTCACCTGTTGCATCAAGCAGCAGAAGGCTAGCCTAGCATGCTAAATGTGCACGCCCAGCAATTCCATCTTTGCTCAGTCAAGTGCAGTTTAACCTTATTTATGTTCGTGTGCTGTGTTTCCCTGTATACATGAGCGGCTTACATGCACAGAGAGAGGTAGGAAACATTAGACTAGCAAATATCAACCCTTCTCGCAACCCCTAAAAGCTTCATGTTTTAGGATGCTTTGACTACACTTTAATTGTTGCCAACATTTGCCAGTAGATGGCAGTGGAGTACTGAGAATAACCACTGAGGGCTGCCAGCATGAGGGCAGGGACCAGAGAAGGTTATAGCCTAATAACTAAGTGGAAGTAGTACTAAAATGCATTATCTGTACTTTATTGCTGAAATAAGTAGTTGATTAAAAAACAAACCTGAGTAAGTTAAACAGAAGGCATTGGTTAACCTGTTGATGCGAGATGACAATAATGCATCAAGTCAGTTTTAGTGAGGGATACCATGAGGCTTAACTTAACCAGCAGTGACTTACTTCTACTTCTATTTTCAGTACACCAAGAACAAATCAAAGAACAAATCATTTTGAATGCTTATATATCCACTTCTGTTTAAACTTCAACTATATATATATGTATATTGCTTGTACTTATGCTCCACTTTATAATAAGCGTACATTTCTGGCGGGGACTGACCCTTTCATTTGTTATAGCCAAGTGCTGTATGACAGTATGCACAAGATAGTAGCCTAATGCAAGTACATAAGACAGTGCAGTGATGAAGTCAAGAGACCAGCATTATATGAACAATAATAATAATAATAATAATAATGATAACACATTTTCATTATTATTATTATTATTATTTTCAGGTGGACCAAGACATCATGACTGCAATAGATGAAGACACCTTGTGGAGGTATATTCCTCATCTGGGTGACAGAGTGTTCGCCAGGAACTGGACCAGTGTTGAACACAATGAAGAGAGGAAAAGAATCCTTGTGGATCGACTTAGGTCCAAAATGAGGCTATCCAGCACCAGTGGTCCTGCACCGACAGCCACTCAAAGCCGCAACAGGATTGGCTTGGGGAACAGAAATGCAGAGAGAGAGACAAGGAAGATTGAAATAGGATGGATGAACTACCACAATGGTGTTCTGAAACAGGTTCGATGTCCAACTGGAGGTGGCACAAGGGAAATCATAGTCAGGAAAAGTGACACAATGAAAAAAATACTTGAGGATGGAAAAAAGATTTTTTTCCCTAATGGGAAATCCACAAAAGGACATATGGACGAGTTTGACTTCAGACTCTGTGTTATGGGTTCAGATGAGCCTTTAGAAGACACACTGTCTGTTGCAAGTGTCTATGACACAACTTGCCATAAACTTCTTCGATTGTATGTCTGCTCTAAGAGAAAAGATGCTGAAACTTCAACTAATTTTAACACCACACCTGAGTCACCGCGCCAAGACAGCTCACTTGCAGAGAGTACTTGCACTACAGCAAGCAGGACTTCTAACTCCTAACAGCCTCTCTCCGCATGCTTTTTCTAATACTGTATCTCAGATGAGCCCTGTAATGCCTGTGTCTGAAATAGGACAACTGGTGTCTACCTCCAGCCCTCCCATATCCGCATGCGTGATTCTAAATTCAAATGAGGAAGATGAAGAGGGAAGGTTTTTTTGGTGATCCAAGGAATGTGTCATGTGACGACGCAAATGACACACTTGTGCATGACCCACAAATTACACTTCTGCCTCCATTTGACAGTTTGCCAACCAACTTAGTTGCTGATAATGTGGTTGAAGTGACGTGTGAGGAAAGCTCCACGTCTTTCTTTGAAAACGCAGAAAATGTTGCAGCGAAGCAGCTCCTCACTATTCGTTCAGCCCACTGCATTACAGATATGATTAATACCTTTTCTGACCCCAACATCCTGGATGCAAATATTACTATTCAGCGAGTGCTGGAAAATGGAGACATAGAAAATGGGGTGGGCAATGGCCTCGTGCTGGACTGTCTAACCGACTTCTGGTCGAAATTTTATTTGTCAAGGACCTCAGGTACCACATTCAAGGTACTCACCTTGCATCATGCCTACAAAGAAAGAGCGTGGGAAGCAGTGGCCCGCATCGTGGCCTTTGGTTGGAAGCACCGGTATCTTCCGGTACAGCTGGCACCGCCATTTCTGTTAGAGGCTTTCTCCATCAACTCATCTACTTCTTCATCCACCTTGATGGAGGCTTTCTTCAACTACATCAGCCCCAGTGAAAAAGATGCCCTCACTGAGGCTCTGAATGATTTCCACAATGCCGACTTTGAAGAGCTGCTATCCATTCTAAGCAGTTATAACTGCACAACTCTGCCAACAGAGCAGAATTTGGCCAAACTTCTTGATGAAATTGCTCACAAGGAACTTGTGCAAGAACCTGCATTCATCATAAAATGTTGGAAGCCAATCCTGAAGGTTATCACTGAGAGAGACTCCTTCACAGCTGAGGCTCTGGAAAAGATCCTGGATGATTTGAAGCCAAAGGCAAGAAATCTGACCAAATGCATTCACTTCCCACATGCCATGTCACAATCAGAGAGGACAACCTCTCTGCATCTGCTGAGATTTGTCAGAGAAATGGATGTTCAAGAAATTGGGCTCTTTCTGAGGTTCTGCACTGGCTCTGACCTTTTCTTGTCCAAAACCATTCAGGTGACATTTACTAACATGTCGGACTTTCAAACCCGCCCAGTAGCACACACCTGTTCATGTGGCTTGGAGTTAGTGTCTACCTATGCAAGTTTTGCTGATTTTCGATCCGAATTCCTAACTGTTCTGAGAGTGGAGTATGGGTCATGGATATGGCCTAAGACATAGGGTCATACCTTTCCTTCACAGGTTTGAATTGCTATGACAGCGTATTTCTTTACAGGATTCTGTGAAATCATTATGTAATAACTCCTGAAAGTTCCTGATTCAGTATTTTCTGATGTTGCATTACTGAACTTATATGGATGCAAATGTTCTTTCTGATGGAACAACTTGTTCTGGCTTTTATTGTTTAAATAACGTTTTGAATGTTTAGTGTGTTTTGCAACCTGCAATGACAATGACTATTGAATTTCATCCAAAAATTACTGTTATATGATATTTCTGCTGCAGTATTTTCTGAACTTGTCATTACATATGTTACTGTGGATTGTGTGATATTGCTGGCAACAGTTTTACAATAGTCATGATAGTTGTTTAATGCTGTTTTCCTTCCACTCAGCTTGGAAGAAGTCAGATGTTCTTCCTGATGCAGCATTTGTCTAAATTATTACTTGTTCTACCTTTTGTTGCTTACGTAACATTTTAAATGTCTGAACAGCAATGACTGTGTATTGTATGCCATCTTAAAATGTTATCTTACTGCTGGTGCAGTATTTTCTGAACTCACTGTTACACTCAGAGTCATAACGGTGTAATGTGTAACATTGCTTACTTGAGTTTTGGATGATACTGTATGCTGCACTTACTTGCTCTTATTAAATACATTCAAAGTTGAACGTTTTTGAACCCCTTGGAATCATTTGATTGTCTGCACAAGTTAGTCCCTTATTACCTCCGCCAAGGAGGTTATGTTTTTGCCTGGGTTTGTTTGTTTGTTGGTTTGTTTGTTTGTTTGTCTGTTGGTTTCCAAAATAACTCAAAGTTATGGACAGATTTTAATGATATTTTCAGGGATCGTACAGATTGGTATAAGGAAGAAATGGTTAGATTTTGGAAGTGATCCGCATCTCCGTCTGGATCCAGGAATTTTTTAAAGGATTCTTCAACATTGGGAGATAGGGCAATTTTCGACATTTATGCATATAACTCCACCAAAAATGGTCAGGGCACTTGGGAAAAAAAATACAGGGCAAGTTTCAAACATGTTCTACCATCAGTGTTGGGGAGTAACGTAGTGTATTTTGGCTGAAAACATACCCTGCTCCGATCCGGTGTCAGAAGTGGTACCCCAACATCTCCTGTTTGTGACTGACAAAACGATACAAATACACAAAAGAATTATTTAATTTAGCGTTTATTATACCGGGGACTCCCAATGAGATTTAAAAAGCACAGACATTGGGGGAATAAAGAGTCGCTTCTTATTTCACTTTACTGGCAGTTGTGTGAATATTCAATAACTGATCCTGGTGTGCCATCTAGTGATAGCATATTGTAACTGCGTGCATAAATGGCAGCTCCACGTCCACTGGCGGACATATCTGGACAAAGATATCAAAGATTGAGCCAGATAATGTATAAATCTGAATTGTATGATCCAGAATATGAAAAAATAGATCTTTGAAACTTGTATCATAAGAAAAAAGAAAAAGCGTGAAGCTAGAAACATGCAACAGACATCTTTAAACAGCCAAGACGCTGTGGAACTAATATTCATATAGCATTAAGAATCAAATTGCCATGATTTCATGGTCAAGGAATCTAAAAATGAAGATAAAATAAATGAAAGACTAATATCTATGGTGGAAGTCTCAATATGGATGGAAATATTGCGCTTGGCAGAGGTCTGCGCTCTCAGAGTGCTTTTCTAGTTACCATTTGAGTTTAACTTCACTACAGTGTGCTGAGGAAATACTGTCATTCAAATCCACCATATATGATATGCAAAATAAAATATACACTAGCAAAAAGCTGACATGCCAAGTGTGATTTCACTGCAAGGCCTTAGCGAGAACATACAACAGAAACAATGACCGTTAGATCAATCATCAGCGTCTTCCAGGAGTGCCTTTATCAATGGCCTCAGGTCTTTGTAGAGTTTAATGGCTCCTTCAGCTCCAGGGCGGCGAGTCAGGTTGTGTTGTTCCATCACCAGCAAGCACAAGTCATGTAAGTCAATGTCACATGGAATATCTGTTTTCCACTGGCAGATGTCTTCACCTATGACTGTTTATTTTGTCCATTTCAACTGGATGCAGATAATTCTGTGCATGATACAGCTCAGGTACGTTGTACATTATCACTGGCTTGCCATGGTAGAGATCACGCCCGTTCCTCCCCGGACGAATGCGATGGTTGTCCCACATTTGCACCACTGTGTCCAGCTCGTCCTGTAAAGTAGGCACTGAGAGTGAGAAGCATGTTATACAAGTATAATTAAGTACACACACGGCTTTAACCCTCTCCAGGCTCATGTTGCAAATTAGCAAAAATAAATCAATTGATGACTGACTATAAAATATAAAGGCCAGATGGGAAATGGTTTGGTAAAGCTACCCTTCTAGCTCAGTATTGCAAAAATACACCGTTACTTCCACCTGCAGCCACTCGTGTATGAGAACTAGTCTCCATGAATGAAAGATTTTTCATATCTCAAAATAATAAATTGGGCTGGAGAGGGTTAATAGGTTGCAAATTGGCCTCGTTGCGTGCGCACTAGCCAAACTATTACGCACACAATTACGCACACATTACGCACACTTATTCTACCGTTTTTACTCTCAAACTAAATAGCCGGTTGCGTGCTGCTTGATTACCTGTATAATCTTTAGGAAACAGAACTGAATAAGACCCTTGTCGATAAAATCACCACTGAAATGACCCGTAGCTTGGAACTCTCTGAAGACGTCTCGCCAGTAGTCCACATTCTGTCTCCGTAATGTACCCCACCAACATTCGATTCTCTGGTTTGCCGTGCTCCTTCCTTGAATAACACAAGGAGGACCATGGACCTCTCCAGTATTATCTTCCCTGAAAAAAGCCTGTTGTCTGTTTGCATGGACATTCTCTGTTCCATGATCTGATCTCAGGATTTTTGGGCAGCCTCCGAGTTTAGAGACAGTTTGAATAAAATAGGCTGCGATCACGCACGGGTTGCTGTTGGTGCAGTTTGCTTCCATCCAAATGATATGCCTTGAAAATCCATCGATGCACCCGTTCACCCCGATGCCGAAGGGAGTGAGCTTGTCGTATGAATCCATGTGCCATATATAATTGGGCCCCGGAACACTATAGGATCTTCTACGCAGCCTCCTACCTCTCTGACGCTGCACGGCCTCGGGATCAAGGGTGTTCTGGATCTCCGCAACAACATCACGACTGACACGGAATCCGGCTAAAAGGCACCTTGCGTGCATCATACGGTAGCCATGAAGCCGTCCTGGCCCGTCCATAAGTTCAGAGATAAAATCAACGACCTCAGCTGGATCACTGTATCTCCGTCGGTAGAGACGAAGCCGGGCCAGTCTTCTGTGGAGGTGGCGCGGACTAATTCTGAAATTATCCCTTATTAAAAGACTTAATGCAATCTCTGCCTGTGTCAAACCCTGATTATTCCAGACATTGCTGACCAAAGTTGATAAAGAATGAGAAATAGCCTGAAGTCAGCATATCACATCACAGTCATCATTCTGATCATGAAATAGTTGTTTTGTTTTCTCGAGATCACAGAATAATTGTTTTGTTTTCTCGAGATCACGAAATAATTGTTTTGTTTTCTCGAGATCTCAAATTAATTATGTCGTTATCTCGGGATAACGGTGAATCAAAAAAAGAAGATGATATGAAGGCCTCTCTCAGCTTCCGTAACTGGGACTAGATAAACTCAAGCCAGCTTATTAGGAGTGCTTATTGCATATAGAGTTTGGCTCAATTCGGTATTTCATTTCCGTTAACTGAAAATAAGCCCCTGTTAAAAGAGGCTTATTATCCATTTACATAGTTTCCCCGGGGTTTCTATTGTGACTGCTGCTTAGGGCTTCTTAGGTCAATAAATTAATAAATTGTGGTTCCTCAGCTTTCGTCTCGGCATTAGTAATTTTCTTTTATCTAAGGTGAGCGAGGTCATTAGGTAGGGGATTCAAAATGTGGCCAAAACTATGTGACGGTTGCAGGATGATCACACTTTTGGAAAGAGATTTCTAGGATGGGTTTGTCTGCCACTGGTGCCAGCTAATTGAGCATCTGGAGAGCAAGATCCTTGATCTTCAGAGCCAGTTGGCGGTGCGACATAGTTCGCAATCAGTAGAGTTCCTAGAGGAACTAAGTTGTATGTGGTTTAGAGAAATGGTGTGTACGCTGAAGCAGGAGCTGGCAGGGAGCAGGCAGGGAGAGAAAGTTGGGTGACTGTAGGTCGGCAGCGCAGGAAAGGGCGTGCACGCCGTACAGCGACAGCTCCTCCAGTGGTTGAGGTGTCCAACCGATTCCAGCCCTTGCAGGAACTCGACTTGGCTCCTGACCCTGAGAATGAGGGGACTGATGAGCTGCAGGGCAACCTGTTGGCTTCTACCCCTCAGGAAAGACAGTTAGTGATATTGGGGGACTCAATACTTAGAGGAATAGATACCTTAGTCTGTTTGCGTGACAAGGAGTCTCGTACGGTGTGTTGCCTGCCTGGTGCCCAGGTAGGAGACCTCCTGGAGCGTGCGGACAAGCTCCTGGCCAGAGCGGGGAGGGATCCAGTTGTCATGGTCCATGCTGGGGTAAATGACATAGGTAAGGGTAGGTTTGAGGTTCTGCAAGGCAAATTTGTGGAATTAGCTGAAAAGCTTAGGAGCAGATCCTCAACGATAGTGTTCTCCAGGATTCTACCAGCACCACGTGCAAGCAGAGGAAAGCAGAATTTTATCCGGAGGTTTAACACGTGGATACAAACCAGGTGTAGGAAAGAGTGGTACAGGTTTATGGGGCACTGGAACTTTTTCTGGGACAGGGGTGACCTGTTCTAGCCTGACGGGCTGCACCTGAACCGGAGGGGTACCTTTGCACTGGGTCAGCGTATGTTGAGGGTAGCACAGGATTATTTAAACTAGGGACTTGGGGGGCAGGGAGATTAGTGAGTGTTACACATAGGGAAATGCAGACTGCCCTGATGGAGGCTGACAGCGTTACATGCACTATCAATGATATACTTTTAAAGCAACAAAGCGTAGTGGGGGGCTTGAAGCAGCTGCCACATGGAAAATCAAAGGGGAAGAGCATTAGTGATAACCTGAAATGTTTTTATTTAAATGCAAGAAGCATAAAAAATACATTTCCAGAGTTTGAGGCTGTTATAATTAGCAAGGGCTATGACATAGTTGGGATTACAGAGACATAGCTAAGTGAAGAGAATGGAGATAAATATAATATAGAAGGTTATAAGCTCTTTAGGAAGGATAGATGTAATAGGCGAGGAGGGGGCGTAGCAATCTATGTGAACAAAACATAAATGTACTTAAAATTCCCGAAATTGAGCATTCCTTTTCCTGTGAAGATATCTGGGTCAGGCTCATTTACAAACACGAGACAGGTTTAAACATAGGAGTATGCAGTCGACTACCTGCTTTGGACAGTACAGTCAATGAAATGCTTTTTAGGAGGATTATGCAAGCTTGTAGAGGCGGAGGGTCTATTATTATGGGAGACTTAAATTATCCTGGTCTCAATTGGGAAATGGTGAAAGGACAGGGTAGGGGGGAGGAAGAATTTCTAGATGTTATAAATGATAATTTCTTGGTGCAGTATGTTAATAAACCTACAAGAGAGAAGGCAATTCTAGACCTAGTGCTCTGCAATGACCCTGATAGAATTATCAATGTTGAGGTACTGGAGCCACTCTGCTGTTAATTTTGATGTTTCATGGGAAGTTAAAAAGGTGTATTAAAAAACAAAAATTTTCAATTTTATGCGAGCAAACTTTGACAGGATGCGCTCATATCTAAGTGAAAAAAGTGCACCGCCTATCGGCGAATGTTGTAATACTAGTCCCCTACCGGTGTATGCATATTATATTTCCTAAAAAGTAGGTCAAAGTTACCTGAATAGGGTACATGACACACCCTCTCCCCAAGATGCATCCACACACCAACCTTGATGTTCCTAGGTCATACGGTATTGAAGTTATGGAGCCGACACGAATGCGGATGGATGGTCTGACGGACGGACGGAGTGCAAACCTATAGGCCCCTCCGTTTCCGGTAGGGGACTAATAAAATTGGCGGCACTCCTGGACTGTGAGTCCGTAAATGAGATGTGGGGAAGATTTAAGGAGGTTTTACTTGAATCACAATGCAGATTCATTCCAAAGGTGTCCAAAAGTAAGCTGAAAAAGCAGAATCCTCTGTGGATGACCAAAAGTATTCGTAGGATTTTGAGGGAAAAGAGGAATCTTTATAAGATGTGCATAAAGGATGACAATGAGAACTCTAAGGCTGAATACTGTAAAATGCGGGCTGTGGTCAAAAAAGAGCTGAGGAATGCTAGAAGACTGTATGAAAGACAAATTGCACAGGGGGTAAAAACTAACCCTAAGCGCTTCTTTCAGTACTTTAGCAGAAAAAGGAAAGTTAAAGAGCAGGTTAAGTGCATAAAGAATAAAAACGGATCTCTGCTATATGATGCAAGGATATTGCAGATACCTTAAACAGTTACTTTGTTGAGAATTTTACGTCAGAGGGTGTCTTTATTTGGCCAGAGGGCATGTCCAATGCTCTAGATTATTTAGCAGAACTAGAGGTTCGGGATATCGGAGTATTAGACAAGTTGCATAAACTAAAGGCAGATAAGGCTGCTGATGGTCCTGATGACTTATACCCTAGAGTGCCAAGGGAAGTTGGTGAGATCGTCTTTAAGCAGTTATCGACCATCTTCAGGCGGTCTTTAGAAACTGTAGAGATACCAAATGATTGGAAACAGGGCAATATAATACCAATATATAAGAAAGGGGACCGTACCGAGCCAGGAAATTACAGGCGAGTCAGTTTAACTTGCATTGCGTGCAAAATATTGGAATCTATCATAAAAGATGAGCTGGACTTATTTCTTGAACGTAACAGGCTCCTTCCCAGTGACTATTCAGGAGGGAAAAGTCCTTTCCATACTGCAGGAAATAAATCCTCTTAAGAACTATGGCCCAGACGGACTTAAAGGGAGGGTCATGAAGGAATGTGCAGGGCAACTGGGACCTACTGTTACCCGAATGTTTCAGTTATTCCTAAATTCAAACTTTTACCCCTAGGCATGGAAGACCGCAACCATCATCAAAAACTTCCCACCCTAAATCCAATAATGACTTCAGACCCATTGCCCTCATACCTCTTCTCAGCAAATGTATGGAGCGTCTAATATGCGATGAACTGACATCTCACGTTGCTGGATCACTGGACCCCATGCAGTTTGCTTATAGAGCCAACCGGGGTGTTGAGAATGCCGCACACCCTTCTGGATAGAATCCATATCCACCTGGACAAACCCAATACCCATGTCCGTGTCCTATTTATGGACTTATCCTTAGCCTCATTTTCTACTGCGTGATCTCAATGTGAGTGATAGCCTGGTTCTCTTAATGAAGGAATTCTTAAGAGACCAACCTCAGAAAGTCTGCATTGACAATACCCTTTCTGACACTCTGGTACTCAATACAGGTGTTCCTCAAGGGTGTGTTCTATCTCCCTTGCTTTTCTCTATATACACTAATGAATACAATGTGACAGCAGTAACCTCTCCCTTCTTAAATATGCCAATGACATGGCCCTGGTTGCCTGCCTGCAGGGTACAAACAGCACCTCCTAGTGCAAATACATTAACGCCCTGGCCACCTGGTTTCACAGCAGCTTCTTAGACCTGAATGTTGCTAAGACCCAAGAGCTGTGTCTAATGGCTGGTACGCACTGTACGATTTTGGGCCGTCCCAGAAGAAAGATGACCATCGCAGGAGAAACGTGGAGAAATCTTTGGTTGTGGCTCCAAAACGATGGTGTTAAGTAACACTGTGAGACAGGTTCAAGGATGACCGTTGTCAGCGTCTTGCGACCAAAGATAACCTGAGATTAAATTCTGACCGTGTCAGTAATTTAGGATGACTATCACACAGTGTGACAGCTGCTACGACCTACGTCTACCAATCAGGCCAATACAAATGCAGCAGGAAAAAAAATTATATTAGTTCATTTTTTTTAATAAAATGAACAGAATTATTTATAGATTACGCATTAGCTGATGCCGACAGTGATTCATGTAGACACACATTGGAGTTAAACATGGACACAAGCCAGCGGTCAATTTTAACGGGCATTTAATTACATACAATCCTTCATGTTTTGCCATATTTCTCAAATACAATAGCCCCTCCATTCTGCTTTTTTTATACGCCCGTTTTAAGACTGGACGTATAATGTCATCACCCCCGTCCGTCCGTCCGTCCGTCTGTCTGTTGTCTGTTAGCAATTTCTTGTCCGGGGTATAACTCCTGAGCCGCTTGAGCTACATTCGTGATACTTCACATACACATGCACCATCACTAGGCGCTGTGTCGTGCACCATGATTTCGTTCACCCGGTCAAGGTCAAGGTCACTGGCAAACGTCAAAGGTCACATGGGGCCCAGATGGGGCTTTTCCGGAGCATAACTTCACAACCGTTTGAGATACATCCATGATATTTCACACACACGTGTACCATCACTGAGGGGAGTGTCACGTACCATGTTTACGGCCCTCCCTCCAAGGTCAAGGTCACGGACAAAGGTCAAAGGTCACATGGGCCTGTTGTCTGTTGGATATTGGTATCATGTTGTCTGTCCACTTCCTGATCCATGTTCATGACAGGCGTATTATGCACCGTTGCCGGTGCTCTTGTTGGATGCTGCCGTCAGGGCGTAGACTGGCAGTCCCACTGGGCAGGAAAAGGAGGCTACAAAATGCCCTTCATTCGGTCAGCTGTGGCCACTTTCAACAAGGAACAGTTAAAATAGGTTCTGCAGGACCTGCCCCCAGTACACAGACATGCTTTCGACTTTTTGCACTTATCATCATTACTTTTGCCGCACTGTATTAATCCCCTCATCATTTTTTTTTTAGGTGACTTAACTGCTCATTAAGCACTGCATTTTAGAACACAACTGGACTTCAGTTGGATGTGCTGCTTCACTGTTTTATTCTTTGTCTTACTAATTTTGTTGGGTTTTACGAAATGAACCAATAGCAATAACCAGTAGAATACAAAAGGGAGGTTTTATTTCTGAAGGGGGAAACCCCCCAACAGAGCTGGCGACAGTACAAAATGCGCAATCCAAAAACAGAGTCCAATGGGCGAAATCCAGAGTCATACACAGGGCACCAATCACAAAAATCGTAGTCAGACAAAAGAGGTCAAAAAACAAGAATGCAGCAAAAGTACCGGGAATCGGCAAAACTCGGTGTATTGGGCGGTCAGAAAGATAAATCACTATGAAACAAGGCGAAAGAAGCGTAGCACAGGTAACACAGAAGATGGATCTGACAAGGAAGTGAACCAAACAGACATCTAATATACATATCCGGGTGAACACATAGTCAGGGAACACAGGTGCAATCAATGGTAACAATAATCATGGAGTGACACATAAGGAATAACTAATTACATGAATTTGGCCGAAGCCAAAACGCAGACAGGGATCACAAGACCAACCTATGAACAGACAAACAGGTCCAGTCATGGAGCACTAAAAGTGCATAGTTTAGAGAAAGGAAAGCACAAAGTATTTGCGGAGACCCACAGAAAATCGCAGCAGAGATAATAGCGAAAGGCGAGGAGGCAGAGACTAGAATAGGGCGACTGCTGAGTGATCGTTAGTCAATTAGTAAGTGCAGCTATACAATCCTGGGTGCTTATTAGTCAGTTAGTCTAAATATACAGGGTTAGTGTGGGTTAGTAATTAGCGAAAACAACAAACCGTTAGAATGTGGTGGTAAGATAGTAAAAGTGAGAGGAAGGAAGAACACAAGATAATGAAAGAAGATTGAAACCCAGAAACCAATAAATCACCTGAAGGAGTGACACACAAGACAAGAGACTGTGAGCGAAGATACACACATGACAAGACTGGGGAAAGACGAAGTGCAAGGCATGGAAAAATAAACATGGCATGGAACTGAAACATGGCTATGAAAATGAGAACGTGGCTATGAAATGAAAACATGGCATGGAGACTATGATGGACTAAAACATGAAAATAATAAAACAACAAATCCTAAATACCAAATGCACAATACATAATCTAAGAACGGTCAGACGAAAGCAGTGGTTACTAAACACAAGAATCAATCCATCATGGCACTAGGCCAGGCACAGAACTTGAACTAGATATGGGCATGGGCATGGGACAACAGCATGAGACATGGAGCATGGTCAAAAACATGGCATGGCAAAGACAGGATTCATAACAAATTTACTTATTGAGATGTTTTAAAATTTCTTGTGTTACATGCTGTCTTCATGCCAGAGCCAAAGACAAATTTCCATTTTTATGCATTTTAAATGGAAAATAAAGTAATCTGAGTCTGACTGATGTCTGTTCTGTGCAGACGGCTGTCCCCTCACACTGGATCTAAATGCAGCAAACATGTACCTGTCTCTGTCTGAGCGGAACAGGAGGGCGACACACACACCGGGGAGAGAGGAGCCGCATCCTGATCATCCAGAGAGATTAAAGTCCTGGGAGCAGGTTTTGTGTGGAGAGTGTGTGTGCGATCGCTGTTACTGGGAGGCTGAGTATAGTGTGTGTGAGGGGGGAGGGGTTTGTATAGCGCTGACAGATAAAGGAATCAGCAGGAGAGGAGAGGGTGAGGACTGTGGGTTTGGATGGAATAAAACCTCCTTGGATCTGCAGATCTATAAGACCCTTTACATCATCAGGCACAATAGAGAACAAACACAATTGCCTACCCGCCCCTACCGCAGAGCAAGAGTGTGTGAAGATGATGGTGAGATAGACGTGTGTGTGTACAGGATAGATGTGTGTGTGGACCGTCCAGCCAACACTCTGTCCTTCTACAGCGTCTCAGACTCTGACACAATGACCCTCCTGCGCACAGTCCGCACACACTTCATCCAACACACACCCCTCCGTGCTGGGTTTGGAGTGATGTACTCCTCAGTGTCGCTCTGTCAGGTGGTGTAGAAGTACACAAACACACACGCGCGCACTCGCTCACTCATACACATCCCGGCATACAAAAATACACACACTCTAATTGCCAATGTCTTGCACACACTATAACCACCTGCGCATACAAACATACACACACTTCCCCAGATTCACACACATACACACAAACACACACTCTCATATCCAATCTCACTCACACACTCAAACACACCATCAATATACCTATCTGCCCCCACTGCCCCTACCTCAGAGCAGGAGTGTGTGATGATGATGGTAGAGGAGTGTGTGTGTACAGAGCAGGAGTGTGTGATGATGATGGTAGAGGAGTGTGTGTGTACAGAGCAGGAGTGTGTGATGATGATGGTAGAGGAGTGTGTGTGTACAGAGCAGGAGTGTGCGATGATGATGATGGTAGAGGGGTGTGTGTGTACAGAGCAGGAGTGTGTGATGATGATGGTAGAGGAGTGTGTGTGTACAGAGCAGGAGTGTGTGATGATGATGGTAGATGAGTGTGTGTGTGTACAGAGCAGGAGTGTGTGATGATGATGGTAGAGGAGTGTGTGTGTACAGAGCAGGAGTGTGTGATGATGATGGTAGAGGAGTGTGTGTGTGTACAGAGCAGGAGTGTGTGATGATGATGGTAGAGGAGTGTGTGTGTACAGAGCAGGAGTGTGTGATGATGATGGTAGAGGAGTGTGTGTGTACAGAGCAGGAGTGTGTGATGATGATGGTAGAGGAGTGTGTGTGTACAGAGCAGGAGTGTGATGATGATGGTAGAGGAGTGTGTGTGTACAGAGCAGGAGTGTGATGATGATGGTAGAGGAGTGTGTGTGTACAGAGTAGGAGTGTGTGATGGCGATGGTAGACGAGTGTATGTACACAGCAGGAGTGTGTGATGATGATGGGAGAGGAGAGTGTGTACAGAGCAGGGGTGTGTGATGATGATGGTAGAGGAGTGTGTGTGTACAGAGCAGGAGTGTGTGATGATGATGGTAGTGGAATGTGTGTGTACAGAGCAGGTGTGTGTGATGATGATGGTAGAGGAGTGTGTGTGGACAGAGCAGGAGTGTGTGATGATGATGGTAGAGGAGTGTGTGTGTACAGAGCAGGAGTGTGTGATGATGATGGTAGAGGAGTGTGTGTGTACAGAGCAGGAGTGTTTGATGATGATGATGGTAGAGGGGTGTGTGTGTACAGAGCAGGAGTGTGTGATGATGATGGTAGAGGAGTGTGTGTGTACAGAGCAGGTGTGTGTGATGATGATGGTAGAGGAGTGTGTGTGTACAGAGCAGGAGTGTGTGATGATGATGGTAGAGGAGTGTGTTTGTACAGAGCAGGAGTGTGTGATGATGATGGTAGAGGGGTGTGTGTGTGTACAGAGCAGGAGTGTGTGATGATGATGGAAGAGGAGTGTGTGTGTACAGAGCAGGAGTGTGTGATGATGATGATCGTAGAGGAGTGTATGTGGACAGCAGGAGTGTGTGATGATGATGGTAGAGGAGTGTGTGTACAAAGCAGGAGTGTGTGATGATGATGGTAGTGGAATGTGTGTGTACAGAGCAGGAGTGTGTGATGATGATGGTAGAGGAGTGTATGTGTACAGAGCAGGAGTGTGTGATGATGATGGTAGTGGAGTGTGTGTGTACAGAGCAGGAGTGTGTGATGATGATGGTAGAGGGGTGTGTTTGTACAGAGCAGGAGTGTGTGATGATGATGGTAGAGGGGTGTGTGTGTACAGAGCAGGAGTGTGTGATGATGATGGAAGAGGAGTGTGTGTGTACAGAGCAGGAGTGTGTGATGATGATGGTAGAGGAGTGTGTGTGTGCACAGAGCAGGAGTGTGTGATGATGATGGTAGAGGAGTGTGTGTGTTCAGAGCAGGAGTGTTTGATGATGATGATGGTAGAGGAGTGTGTTTACAGAGCAGGAGTCTGTGATGATGATGGTAGAGGAGTGTGTGTGTACAGAGCAGGAGTGTGTGATGATGATGGTAGACGAGTGTGTGTACAGAGCAGGAGTGTGCGATGATGATGACGGTAGAGGAGTGTGTGTGTACAGAGCAGGAGTGTTTGATGATGATGGTTGAGGAGTGTGTGTGTACAGAGCAGGAGTGTGTGATGATGATGATGATGGTAGAGGAGTGTGTGTGTACAGAGCAGGAGTGTGTGATGATGATGGTTGAGGAGTGTGTGTACAGAGCAGGAGTGTGCGATGATAATGATGGTAGAGGAGTGTGTGTGTGTACAGAGCAGGAGTGTTTGATGATGATGGTAGAGGAGTGTGTGTGTACAGAGCAGGAGTGTGTGATGATGATGGTAGAGGGGTGTATGTGTACAGAGCAGGAGTGTGTGATGATGATGATGATGATGGTACAGGAGTGTGTGTGTACAAAGCAGGAGTGTGTGATGATGATGGTAGAGGAGTGTGTGTGTACAGTGCATTAGTGTAAAATATCTATGGACAGCTTCTTACCAGAACACACACACACACACACATGCACACGCCTGACAGTATTGTGTGTTTTCTGAGTTAAGTGTGTTGATTTTCTGGGAAAATAATGTAAAACAGGTGGAGTTGAATATAATCTACACTGATCTAAAGGGGGTTTGTTCTGCCTCTTCAGAGTTCGGCTCAGTAACGTCACTGATGATCACAGTGTATTTATGTCCTTCAGATTATTAAATGAGTTTGAAACTGACAAAAGATGGCAGGATAAAATGCTTTTGAAGTGAAGTAATTATTCTGTCTCCTGTGTCTGCATCTCTGTATAAAAGAAGCCTGTGGCAAATTCTGTGTGAGTTGCCAGTTATTTTATTCATTTTTACAACAGCTTTCATTCATTTTTACAAGAGTTCCTGTGTGAAAGTCTCAAGAGTGTAAATACAGCTGATGGGGGATTGCAGAATGATCCCTGTAATCTACTTATTTCATTTCAATACTGTAATGTATCACGGATTCAGTGGATTGAGTGTCATTATCGTGTTTGAACCAATTGCTTTAACCGTCAAAATAATAATTATATTGTAAATATTTACTGAGTATGATCTTCTATGATTAAATCTAAATTAAAAATGTTTTTCTGTCATGATTTCCCTGTCCCTGATGTGTTGAACTGTGACCTAGTGGGCGTTATTAATACTTTTATATTTTATTTGAGCTCAATATGAGTAGGTCTGTTCAGGGCTACAATCTGCTCTGCTGAAGCTCTGACATCATTTCCTGTGCTGCACAGGGACTCCAGAGTAAGAGACACTGGTGATGCTGAGATGTTGCTTCTGTTAACATGCTGTAACAATTCAATACATTTCAATACAATGTACTATTGAGCAGGTTTGCTTTGTACTAGTGAAAGAAATGGCTGCACTGTAGGTCTAACCCTGGATCTGCTACACACATACTCTTGTGCCCTGAAAGATATTTAATTATTTGAGCAAAGATGTTAACATTTCTGCTGACTGTGCTTTCATCAGAACATCACTGTCCGTAGGACTGAAGTCAGATTTCAAAAAACAGCTCTGCAGTCACGGCCATATTACGGACCGGGCCAGTTGGGCCGGCGCCCAAGGGTTCAGGGGCCCGATGCCGATTACGATGTCAGAGGGCCTCTATTCTCTAGGATCTTTTGACTACTCACACTGTTATAGGACATATCTGCAGAGAACCGAGAGAGAAGGGTGATATGAATTGGGCGGGGGGGACAGGGGTTTAAGAAAGTAGGGGGGAATGGTTTCAGAGGGCCCTGTGATTATGAAAACCCCTGCTAAGGGTCACGACTTCTGGCTATGTGGGGGCCCTAGGGAGAGCCCTAATGGGAGAGCATACTGTTACGAGAGCCCTCTGATTACAAATGTTCTTTCAGAGGGCCTCTGATTTACCAAGGGTTTTGAATGAAAGTCCTTTCAGCGAGCTGTAAGTCCCAGGATATGCCAGCTGTGTGAATTAATTTGCGTGCGCAACCGCACATACTTGCAGCAGAACGATCGGAGCACTATGCACGATACTGGTAGTGTTGCCAGAAACAAATCACCAAAAGTCGCTATTGGCTATCTGAAAAGTTGGTAGATTACGTCATGAAGTTACTATGATGTCATAACGTTAGCACGACTCACTGATCTCAAGAAAATGTGTCTACATGGCTATGTTGACAATCCCAAAGGGTACAGTTTCGAGATCGGGGCTAATGTGCAGTGCTGCTTAACCATGAAATAAGCTTCTGGTGGCGGTGCAGAGGTGAAGTTACATTGAAAAACAATGAATTTGACACTCGAGAGATGTATCAGAGACTGGTAGATATTCACCTTCAGAACACTGAGTTTCGCCCCGCTTCACTTTGCAGATTTCGCTTCCATATGTCCCCACCGTAAAGGGGTGTACTGTCCACACCAATGCCAACAAAGTGGAGTCCAAGTGAAAATCCAATATCGATACAACACTCCCACATTACACTTGGCATTGCTTTTATCGAAACTCCTCACAAGGCAGAAATTTTGGAAGTTTAAGTGAAAATCCAATATTGTTAAATCCATTTATCGAAACTCCTAACATTCTTACATTGAAACCTTTCCTAGACTATCAGATTTAGCATCCAACACCCTATTAAAAAGCTAATTGACATTTACATTATATTATATTGTATTGTATTGTATTGTAATAATAGTGTACCTTAATACTTAAAGCCATTGTAAGGGCCACTGCATTTTCAGTGAACAAATTTGGAAGTCTAAGTGGAATTCCAATATCGATTTTCCAATGGACTGAATGAAGGGGCGGAGACTTGGGCTCTCTCTATATGTAGCCCCCTGCTTCACTGCTCCTCACAACCTGACCTTTCAGCTTGACAACTTGCTTTGTATTCAACCTGTGCAACCTGACTTGTTCAGCAGTTTAACATTCAACAGCCTTTTTAAAGGCTTATATCCATTTATATTATATAATTAGAAACAACACTGCACCTTCAAAGGCTCAAAGCCTTTGTAAAAGGCTTAAGCATTTCCAACGCCCTTTTTTAAGGCTGGTTGCCTTGTATTGCATTGTGGGTACTCGTTTATATTGTATTATATTATTGTTATATTATTACAATCAGTTGTGAAAGTCCCCGTGAGAATCCAAAAGATATAACACTCTAACATTACACTTGGCATCAGTAATATGGATTGCAAACAAAAAAGTGGGGCTTCAAAACGAAAAGCCAAAAAAAATAGGGAGGCAAAGCAGGCCGATTTTTAAAAAAATGTGCCTTTGATTTCTCACTTTTTTTGACAAGCCTCAAGATTCAAATATTGCAAACTCCTGGCCCCGGGGCCCAGACCCCCATAATCCAATCCTGGGACCAGGCCGTACAGGAGGGGGCAGAACACCGGTTGCCCAACAGCAGATCCGGCTGGACAGGTCACACTTGCGCCTCGCTGCATTTTTGAGGATGTATGCTCCTGTTGTAGGTCTGTAGTCTCCAGCACATGCACGCTGCAGTCACCACTTTTTAAAAGAAATGTAGTCGTCACGACGTTTGTCGTTCAAGGCGGGATTTTGACATAAACTGTTCATACGATTATAATGTGGAAAGAAGCCACTAGATGGCAGTTTTGACTTTTTTTTGTTAAGCCCAGTCTGGAGCTAAGTTTGGGCATGTCCTGGGCATGTCTGAGGGGAAAGTCCCAGAGGAAAAAAAAAGTCTAAATGTGGGATGTGCAGAAGAGTATATAAGGAGAGAAATGGAGAGAGTAAAATAGTAGGAGAAATTGCAAGGAGGGGGATACATTTGACCAGACCTGTCATTCTTTTCAAGACCTGTGAAGTTTTTTGAGGATTTTTGCCTGTGTTGGAGCATTTTCCTCACCCGGAACATCACCAAGCAACCCCATCTCAAGGGAATGTAAATATTTTTTTTCTTGTATATTATCAATCTTGGTCAGCAGTATAAATTGTAGGTTAGTGTTGGTCTTTGTTGAATTAAATCTGTTTGAGTTTTAAAAATTTCTCTGTCATCCCTTGCTGTCTTATATGTCATAGAAAATTGGGGCTATAACAGGATGCGCCCCCATGGCTGCGAGACAAGTCAACGATAAATCTGGCATCTCACCTGATGAGATGCTTTCTCATCAGGTCACAGATCATCATTTGTCAGGAAACATGCCAACACAAAGGCCCCAGCCAGGTCTTGAACCCATGACCCACTGTCAGTCAGCGCCATTACCTGCACTTCCAGGCATTACGTTTTTTGACTCTGCCCCAAAATTTGCTTCACCCTTGCAGCGCTAAATGCAGCCATTGTTTGCCACTGATGTAAGCTCTCAAAATCAAACCTGTTGAAAACCCATCATGTGCCGATTTGCTTAAAAGAACGTCCACAAGGGAGCTCTGTTAAACAAGTTGCACATGATAGGTTTTCAACAGCACAAGACCATTTGTATTTTTAAACATTCTTTTCAGCACTCTGAGGGTTAATTTGGGGGCGAGGTGTTCCTAAACCAGAGTGCCAAGCCCTGCGTTGTGTAAGGTGTGCAATTTTCCATGGGCTCGTAAAATACATGGCGTTCCTGTGCTCGGCTTTGTCGGTCCTAGTAAAAGAAATATTAGCATAGAGCCCTTTGTACTTGCACATACAACGGTTAGCAGAAACCATTTTAGTGAATTCTGTTCATTTGCAACTCATGCCACCCACAGTTTTCTCAAGAACACAATTGTGTTTACATTTCAAGGCTGGACACAAAATTTAATCGAAAACACAGTACTGCAGCCAAAAAAACACTTCTGATTGAGCAGGTCCGGCCCTAATTCCCAAAAATCCAGCCATGATTCGGCTTTTCTTCTCCAACTCATGAACGAGCCATTGGTGAAGGTTGAAGGAAACCATGTTGGATTATGGCTCTGACGTCGCACACAAGAATGAAGATTCATTGAAAAACCATAGAATTATTTCTGTAGTGCATATTTATTGCCCATGTATGGAGTCACTTTGCCCTTTTAATCTTTCTGTTGTAGATAGAAGATCACATAAAAAAATAAATCAGAAGATAAAAAATATTCCAGAACAATTTGTACCAAAAAAAGAAAACAAACAAAAAATATTCAGAAATTTTACCAATATTCTGCATTAGTGATGCAGACGCAGCATTGCTGGGTACGTTTAAACTTTCGGGAATAAAGTGCAATTAAAACAAACAAACAATAAATATAATGCTTTAAAAAAGGGAAAAAAACCCACAAACCCATTGGACAATAAACTAAAAAAACTGAATACACTCATGAAGAAAATCACTTGTGCTGCCCACCTGATTTCTATCACTGTGGTTTAGAAACCCCATGGAACCTGCCCCACGACTGCGTTCCCCCCACTGCTTTACTCACACCATGAACTACACCAGCAAGAGAATACGTTTACATTTTCTTTATTTAGTGACATCAATATCTGAAACTGAACACAAAGTCGGCTTCGAGGAGGGGACAGGGTTCCCACAATCCCAGTAACATCCCATCACCTTCAATGAATAGACAGAGGACTAAATATTTTTGGAGACACATGGCTGCCGCTGAGAGGCGGACAGAGTAAGGCACATTAAACTGTGCGCCGACATGCCAGGACTTGACAGAAAACAAAGACGCGTTCGAGTCAAACGTCACAGGATGGAACGCAAGATGCCAGAGTCAGACACTCGAGCTTTGACTGAACTTTTCCTTCACGTTCAAGGCCTGAGGGACGGTGGAGCATATCGCCATTTTAAGGAATTATGAAGGATAGTGGGAATTAAAGATTTTTCTGGACACACCTCAGTGCAGTAAGCCCAGAGTTATTCCCTTTTACTCGGCGAAGCACCGTGCCTGACTCCTTGTTGCAGTCCATCCTCATGCAGAGGCCACACAGAAAAGGCAAAACAGACAAAATAACCTCCAATACCACACACTTTATTATATAATGCTGACAGAGGCAAAAAAAATATATATATAAAATATACATGTATATATACCATTTTCCCCAAAGTTTCCATATTCAAACGTCTAACCTTCTGGTTAACCCTTGTGTGACCCCTGGACATTTTTGTCCATTTCAGACAATTCAAAACTCCCTCACAGGCATTCACTCTCTTCACGGGAGTTGATTTTTGGTGAGGCAGTGTCATTCTGGTTGACATTTCAAAATCTCAACTTTCAGCATGAAAATCCATTATTTGACCCTGTCATGCATTTTTATCCCATCCATGACCCTTCAGGTGGACAAAAATGTCCACCTGTCATTTAGTCATTTTTAAATGTTGCTATTTATATTTATTATTCTCAAAATCTTTGAGGTGACTCTTATGGAGTTACACTAAATCACTTGACAAGGATGTCTAGATTTTAACCCCGTTCAGGCCATTTTGAACACATCTGGGTGCTGTTTCCATGGAGGGCAAAACCACTAAAAAGTCAAAAGAGAAGTGAGAGTTCAACATGTGAAAAATATTATATGTCATTTACAACAATAAACAACACATTTTGAGCAGTAAAAGACAAATAGATAGAATAACAACAAAAACAGTAAGATACAGCTGTGGTGTGAGGGATGGGGAGGAGAGAAGGACGGCGGGCTCAGGGGGTGCATTTCGAGCAATGTATTGCTCAAATACATCTGTTGCAAACAAATTTCTTGCATCCAGTGCAAGAGGTTGTTGTTTTTGCCCTCTTTATTGGGGGGCAGGTCCTGCAGAGGCCCCTGGCCAGTGCAGCAGTGGCAGAAGTGGGTGGGGTTGGGGCAGCCTCCTGTGCCCATTTTGAAGCAGCATGTGTCAACCGGACTGGCGGCTGTAGGCCAACAATTGGTGGTTGTGCCTGTAGCTGGTGGTTGTTCTGGAGCTGTGCTTTCCGATTGGCTAAGGCCTTTGTCTCCATCACCTGCTTCCGTGACACATCAGCCTGGGGTAACCGGCTTCTCCTGGTTATGTGAGGGTTGACAAGCTCTTTTACTGGTGCAACAATGAAGAGCCGCCTGCGGTATTTTATTTATTTTTCCCCAGCCTAGGTTCAGGAAGTTTGGAGTGCAAACTGATATATTCGGGCAATATATTGCTCGAAATGCATCCCCTAAGCCCCCCCCCCCCCTGTCCTTCTCTCCTCCCCAATTTTATTCCTCCCTATCCCTCACACCACAGTTGTATCTTACGGTTTTTGTTGTTATTCTATCTATTGTTCTTTTATTGTTCAAAATGTGTTGTTTATTGTTGTAAATGACATATAATATTTTTCTCATGTTGAAGTCTCATTTTGACTTTTTGACCTTTTAGTGGTTTTGCCCTCCATAGAAACAGCACCTAGATGAGTTCAAAATGGCCTGGAAGGGGTTAAAATCTTGAAATCCATGTCAAAGGTCATTTAGTGTAACTCCATATGAGTCACCTCAAAGATTTTGTACAAATGGCACAAAAGTACAGATGGCGACATTTACAAATGGCTATATGACAGGTGGACATTTTTGTCCACTTGAAGGGTCATAGATAGGATAAAAATGGATTACAGGGTCATATAATGGATTTTCATGCCGAAAGTTGAGATTTTCAAATTTATTGCAAAATTAGCCCCCCTAACCAAAAATCACTCTCCTGTGACCTTTTGTTGGACACTTTCTAGAAAATGGACATTTTTGTCTACTTGAAGGGTCATGGATGTAACTTTTTTGAAGGATAACACAAGGGCTTTTAATGAAGGATGGAGACGCTTTAAAAAAATAAAGAGATTTTATAATTATGTACAGAAAGGGGTAAAAATGCACCAAAGACAGAAAATAAATCCACAAAACCTTTCCGCCAGCTGAAGGTGGATATTTTCTGAAGTGCTGCGCACGCTCCCGGCCATCACTCCTTACCCTGTACTGAAATAGGATTTCACTTGAATGTACATTGTAATCGCAACAGGGCTTAGACATGGCTCCAATGTCTCAGTCGAGAATATCTCAGGCACTCAGTCTCCATCACTTTTGTTTCTCTTGTGCAGGCCGTGGCAGCATTTCCAGCTCCAACACCACCTCCTCCTCTCGCTCCTACACGTCCTCTTTGGATCCAGGGTCTTCCTCGCGATCATACCGAGGCGCCGCAGGATGGCCATCCTGAGAGGCCGTTGAGGCCGGTTGCTGCTCTTGCTGCGAGGAGAAGAACTGCATCTCTGGAAGCGGCTCCTCGCGGTGTTCAGCGTGGGAGCTGCCCCCTCTGCTCACCTCCTCGTCCTGCTCCTTCGCGTCTACCTGCATGCAGGGTTTGGCCTTAGACTCGGAGCCCTCAGTTTCCTCCTGGTGCGCGCCCCTTTTTCTTTTTCTTTTCTTTTTTTTCTCTTGTGCAGGCCGTGGCAGCACATCCAGCTCCAACACCACCTCCTCCTCTCGCACCTCCACGTCCTCTTCGGATCCAGGGTCTTCCTCGCGATCATACCGAGGCGTCGTAGGATGGCCATCCTGAGAGGCCGTTGAGGTTGGTTGCTGCTCTTGCTGCGAGGAGAAGAACTGCATCCCGGGAAGCGACTCCTCGCAGTGTTCAGCGTGGGAGCTGCCCCCGCTGCTCACATCCTCGTCCTGCTCCTTTGCGTCTACCTGCATGCAGGGTTTGGCCGCAGACTCCGAGCCCTCAGTTTCTTCCTGGTGCGCGCCCCTTTTTGTTTTTCTTTTCTTTTTTTTCTCTTGTACAGGCTGTGGCAGCACATCCAGCTCCAACACCACCTCCGCCTCTCGCACCTGCACGTCCTCTTCGGATGCAGGGTCTTCCTCGCGATCATACCGAGGCGCCGCAGGATGGCCATCCTGAGAGGCCGTTGAGGCCGGTTGCTGCTCTTGCTGCGAGGAGAAGAACTGCATCCCGGGAAGCGGCTCCTCGCAGTGTTCAGCGTGGGAGCTGCCCCCTCTGCTCACCTCCTCGTCCTGCTCCTTCGCATCTACCTGCATGCAGGGTTCGGCCGCCAACTCCGAGCCCTCAGTTTCCTCCTGGTGCGCTCCCCTTTTTCTTTTTCTTTTCTTTTTTTTCTCTTGTGCAGGCCGTGGCAGCACATCCAGCTCCAACACCACCTCCGCCTCTCGCACCTCCACGTCCTCTTTGGATCCAGGGTCTTCCTCGCGATCATACTGAGGTGCCGCAGGATGGCCATCCTGAGAGGCCGCTGAGGCCAGTTGCGGCTCTTGCTGCGAGGAGAATAACTGCATCCCGGGAAGCGGCTCCTCGCGGTGTTCAGCGTGGGAGCTGCTCCCTCTGCTCACCTCCTCGTCCTGCTGCTTCGCGTCTACCTGCATGCAGGGTTTGGCCGCAGACTCCGAGCCCTCAGTTTCTTCCTGGTGCGGGCCCCTTTTTCTTTTCTTTTTTTTCTCTTGTACAGGCCGTGGCAGCACATCCAGCTCCAACACCACCTCCTCCTCTCGCTCCTCCACATCCTCTTTCGATCCAGGGACCTCCTCGCGATCATACCGAGGCGCCGCAGGATGGCCATCCTGAGAGGCCGTTGAGGCCAGTTGCTGCTCATGCTGCGAGGAGAAGAACTGCATCCCGGAAAGCGGCTCCTCACGGTGTTCAGCGTGGGAGCTGCCCCCTCTGCTCACCTCCTCGTCCAGCTCCTTCGCGTCTACCTGCATGCAGGGTTTGGCCGAAGACTCGGAGCCCTCAGTTTCCTCCTGGTGCGCGCC
Source organism: Gymnothorax reevesii (assembly GCA_029721435.1). Lineage (NCBI taxonomy): Eukaryota > Metazoa > Chordata > Actinopteri > Anguilliformes > Muraenidae > Gymnothorax > Gymnothorax reevesii. The sequence continues at coordinate 13,799,585 of CM056583.1, read as the reverse complement.
CCTTTTTCTTTTTCTTTTCTTTTTTTTCTCTTGTGCAGGCCGTGGCAGCACATCCAGCTCCAACACCACCTCCTCCTCTCGCACCTCCACGTCCTCTTCGGATCCAGGGTCTTCCTCGCGATCATACCGAGGCGTCGTAGGATAGCCATCCTGAGAGGCCGTTGAGGTTGGTTGCTGCTCTTGCTGAGAGGAGAAGAACTGCATCCCGGGAAGCGGCTCCTCGCGGTGTTCAGCGTGGGAGCTGCCCCCTCTGCTCACATCCTCGTCCTGCTCCTTTGCGTCTACCTGCATACAGGGTTTGGCCGAAGACTCCGAGCCCTCAGTTTCTTCCTGGTGCGCGCCCCTTTTTCTTTTTCTTTTCTTTTTTTTCTCTTGTGCAGGCCGTGGCAGCACATCCAGCTCTAACACCACCTCCTCCTCTCGCTCCTCCACGTCCTCTTTGGATCCAGGGTCTTCCTCGCGATCATACTGAGGCGCCGAAGGATGGCCATCCTGAGAGGCCGTTGAGGCCGGTTGCTGCTCTTGCTGCGAGGAGAAGAACTGCATCTCGGCAAGCGGCTCCTCACGGTGTTCAGCGTGGGAGCTGCCCCCTCTGCTCACCTCCTCGTCCTGCTCCTTTGCGTCTACCTGCATGCAGGGTTCGGCCGTGGACTCCGAGCTCTCAGTTTCCTCCTGGTGCGTGACCCTTTTTCTTTTCTTTTTTATCTCTTGTGCAGGCCGTGGCAGCACATCCAGCTCCAACACCACCTCCTCCTCTCGCTCCTCCACGTCCTCTTTGGATCCAGGGTCTTCCTCGCGATCATACCGAGGCGCCGCAGGATGGCCATCCTGAGAGGCCGTTGAGGCCGGTTGCTGCTCTGGCAGCGAGGAGAAGAACTGCATCGCGGCAAGCGGCTCCTCGCGGTGTTCAGCATGGGAGCTGCCCCCTCTGCTCACCTCCTCGTCCTGCTCCTTCGCGTCTACCTGCATGCAGGGTTCGGCCGCAGACTCCGAGCCCTCAGTTTCCTCCTGGTGCGTGACCCTTTTTCTTTTTCTTTTCTTTTTTTTCTCTTGTGCAGGCTGTGGCAGCACATCCAGCTCCAACACCACCTCCTGCTCTCGCTCCTCCACATCCTCTTTGGATCCAGGGTCTTCCTCGCGATCATACCGAGGCGCCGCAGGATGGCCATCCTGAGAGGCCGTTGAGGCCAGTTGCTGCTCTTGCTGCGAGGAGAATAACTGCATCCCGGGAAGCGGCTCCTCGCGGTGTTCAGCGTGGGAGCTGCCCCCTCTGCTCACGTCCTCGTCCTGCTCCTTCGCGTCTACCTGCATGCAGGGTTTGGCCGCAGACTCCGAGCCCTCACTTTCCTCCTGGTGCGCGGCCCTTTTTCTTTTCTTTTCTTTCACTTGTGCAGGCCGTGGCAGCACATCCTGCTCCAACCCCACCTTCTCCTCTCGCTCATCCACGTCCTCTTTGGATCCAGCGTCTTCCTGGCTTTCATCCCGAGGCGCCGCAGGATGACCATCCTGAGAGGCCGTTAAGGCTGGTTGCTGCTCTTGCTGCGAGGAGAAGAACTGCATCCCGGGAAGCGGCTCCTCGCGGTGTTCAGCGTGGGAGCTGCCCCCTCTGCTCACCTCCTCCTCCTGCTCCTTCGCGTCTACCTGCATGCAGGGTTCGGCCGCAGACTCCGAGCCCTCAGTTTCCTCCCGGTGCGCGCCCCTTTTTCTTTTTTTTTTCTTTTTTTTCTCTTGTGCAGGCCGTGGCAGCACATCCAGCTCCAACACCAACTCCTCCTCTCGCTCCTCCACGTCCTCTTTGGATCCAGGGTCTTCCTCGCGATCATCCCGAGGCGCCGCAGGATGACCATCCTGAGAGGCCGTTAAGGCTGGTTGCTGCTCTTGCTGCGAGGAGAAGAACTGCATCCCGGGAAGCGGCTCCTCGCGGTGTTCAGCGTGGGAGCTGCCCCCTCTGCTCACCTCCTCCTCCTGCTCCTTCGCGTCTACCTGCATGCAGGGTTCGGCCGCAGACTCCGAGCCCTCAGTTTCCTCCCGGTGCGCGCCCCTTTTTCTTTTTTTTTTCTTTTTTTTCTCTTGTGCAGGCCGTGGCAGCACATCCAGCTCCAACACCAACTCCTCCTCTCGCTCCTCCACGTCCTCTTTGGATCCAGGGTCTTCCTCGCGATCATACCGAGGCGCCGCAGGATGGCCATCCTGAGATGTTGTTGAGGCCAGTTGCTGCTCTTGCTGCGAGAAGAATAACTGCATCCCCGGAAGCAGCTCCTCGCGGTGTTCAGCGTAGGAGCTGCCCCCTCTGCTCTCCTCCCCGTCCTGCTCCTTCGCATCTATCTGCATGCAGGGTTTGGCCGCAGACTCCGAGCCCTCAGTTTCCTCCTGGTGCGCGCCCCTTTTTCTTTTTTTTTTCTTTTTTTTCTCTTGTGCAGGCCGTGGCAGCACATCCAGCTCCAACACCAACTCCTCCTCTCGCTCCTCCACGTCCTCTTTGGATCCAGGGTCTTCCTCGCGATCATACCGAGGCGCCGAAGGATGGCCATCCTGAGAGGCCGTTGAGGCCGGTTGCTGCTCTTGCTGCGAGGAGAAGAACTGCATCTCGGCAAGCGGCTCCTCGCGGTGTTCAGCGTGGGAGCTGCCCCCTCTGCTCACCTCCTCGTCCTGCTCCTTTGCGTCTACCTGCATGCAGGGTTCGGCCGCAGACTCCGAGCTCTCAGTTTCCTCCTGGTGCGTGACCCTTTTTCTTTTTCTTTTCTTTTTTTTCTCTTGTGCAGGCCGTGGCAGCACATCCAGCTCCAACACCACCTCCTCCTCTCGCTCCTCCACGTCCTCTTTGGATCCAGGGTCTTCCTCGCGATCAGACCGAGGCGCCGCAGGATGGCCATCCTGAGAGGCCGTTGAGGCCGGTTGCTGCTCTTGCAGCGAGGAGAAGAACTGCATCGCGGCAAGCGGCTCCTCGCGGTGTTCAGCATGGGAGCAGCCCCCTCTGCTCACCTCCTCGTCCTGCTCCTTCGCGTCTACCTGCATGCAGGGTTCGGCCGCAGACTCCGAACCCTCAGTTTCCTCCTGGTGCGTGACCCTTTTTCTTTTTCTTTTCTTTTTTTTCACTTGTGCAGGCTGTGGCAGCACATCCAGCTCCAACACCACCTCCTGCTCTCGCTCCTCCACATCCTCTTTGGATCCAGGGTCTTCCTCGCGATCATACCGAGGCGCCGCAGGATGGCCATCGGGAGAGGCCGTTGAGGCCAGTTGCTGCTCTTGCTGCGAGGAGAATAACTGCATCCCAGGAAGCGGCTCCTCGCGGTGTTCAGCGTGGGAGCTGCCCCCTCTGCTCACGTCCTCGTCCTGCTCCTTCGCGTCTACCTGCATGCAGGGTTTGGCCGCAGACTCCGAGCCCTCACTTTCCTCCTGGTGCGCGGCCCTTTTTCTTTTCTTTTCTTTCTCTTGTGCAGGCCGTGGCAGCACATCCTGCTCCAACCCCACCTTCTCCTCTCGCTCATCCACGTCCTCTTTGGATCCAGCGTCTTCCTCGCTTTCATACCGAGGCGCCGCAGGATGACCATCCTGAGAGGCCGTTAAGGCTGGTTGCTGCTCTTGCTGCGAGGAGAAGAACTGCATCCCGGGAAGCGGCTCCTCGCGGTGTTCAGCGTGGGAGCTGCCCCCTCTGCTCACCTCCTCCTCCTGCTCCTTCGCGTCTACCTGCATGCAGGGTTCGGCCGCAGACTCCGAGCCCTCAGTTTCCTCCCGGTGCGCGCCCCTTTGTCTTTTTTTTTTCTTTTTTTTCTCTTGTGCAGGCCGTGCCAGCACATCCAGCTCCAACACCAACTCCTCCTCTCGCTCCTCCACGTCCTCTTTGGATCCAGGGTCTTCCTCGCGATCATACCGAGGCGCCGCAGGATGGCCATCCTGAGATGTTGTTGAGGCCAGTTGCTGCTCTTGCTGCGAGGAGAATAACTGCATCCCCGGAAGCAGCTCCTCGCGGTGTTCAGCGTAGGAGCTGCCCCCTCTGCTCTCCTCCCCGTCCTGCTCCTTTGCGTCTACCTGCATGCAGGGTTCGGCCGTGGACTCCGAGCTCTCAGTTTCCTCCTGGTGCGTGACCCTTTTTCTTTTCTTTTTTTTCTCTTGTGCAGGCCGTGGCAGCACATCCAGCTCCAACACCACCTCCTGCTCTCGCTCCTCCACATCCTCTTTGGATCCAGGGTCTTCCTCGCGATCATACCGAGGCGCCGCAGGATGGCCATCCTGAGAGGCCGTTGAGGCCAGTTGCTGCTCTTGCTGCGAGGAGAATAACTGCATCCCGGGAAGCGGCTCCTCGCGGTGTTCAGCGTGGGAGCTGCCCCCTCTGCTCACGTCCTCGTCCTGCTCCTTCGCGTCTACCTGCATGCAGGGTTTGGCCGCAGACTCCGAGCCCTCACTTTCCTCCTGGTGCGCGGCCCTTTTTCTTTTCTTTTCTTTCACTTGTGCAGGCCGTGGCAGCACATCCTGCTCCAACCCCACCTTCTCCTCTCGCTCATCCACGTCCTCTTTGGATCCAGCGTCTTCCTGGCTTTCATCCCGAGGCGCCGCAGGATGACCATCCTGAGAGGCCGTTAAGGCTGGTTGCTGCTCTTGCTGCGAGGAGAAGAACTGCATCCCGGGAAGCGGCTCCTCGCGGTGTTCAGCGTGGGAGCTGCCCCCTCTGCTCACGTCCCCGTCCTGCTCCTTCGCATCTATCTGCATGCAGGGTTCGGCCGCAGACTCCGAGCCCTCAGTTTCCTCCTGGTGCGCGCCCCTTTTTCTTTTTTTTTTCTTTTTTTTCTCTTTTGCAGGCCGTGGCAGCACATCCAGCTCCAACACCAACTCCTCCTCTCGCTCCTCCACGTCCTCTTTGGATCCAGGGTCTTCCTCGCGATCATACCGAGGCGCCGAAGGATGGCCATCCTGAGAGGCCGTTGAGGCCGGTTGCTGCTCTTGCTGCGAGGAGAAGAACTGCATCTCGGCAAGCGGCTCCTCGCGGTGTTCAGCGTGGGAGCTGCCCCCTCTGCTCACCTCCTCGTCCTGCTCCTTTGCGTCTACCTGCATGCAGGGTTCGGCCGCAGACTCCGAGCTCTCAGTTTCCTCCTGGTGCGTGACCCTTTTTCTTTTTCTTTTCTTTTTTTTCTCTTGTGCAGGCCGTGGCAGCACATCCAGCTCCAACACCACCTCCTCCTCTCGCTCCTCCACGTCCTCTTTGGATCCAGGGTCTTCCTCGCGATCATACCGAGGCGCCGCAGGATGGCCATCCTGAGAGGCCGTTGAGGCCGGTTGCTGCTCTTGCAGCGAGGAGAAGAACTGCATCGCGGCAAGCGGCTCCTCGCGGTGTTCAGCATGGGAGCAGCCCCCTCTGCTCACCTCCTCGTCCTGCTCCTTCGCGTCTACCTGCATGCAGGGTTCGGCCGCAGACTCCGAACCCTCAGTTTCCTCCTGGTGCGTGACCCTTTTTCTTTTTCTTTTCTTTTTTTTCACTTGTGCAGGCTGTGGCAGCACATCCAGCTCCAACACCACCTCCTGCTCTCGCTCCTCCACATCCTCTTTGGATCCAGGGTCTTCCTCGCGATCATACCGAGGCGCCGCAGGATGGCCATCGGGAGAGGCCGTTGAGGCCAGTTGCTGCTCTTGCTGCGAGGAGAATAACTGCATCCCAGGAAGCGGCTCCTCGCGGTGTTCAGCGTGGGAGCTGCCCCCTCTGCTCACGTCCTCGTCCTGCTCCTTCGCGTCTACCTGCATGCAGGGTTTGGCCGCAGACTCCGAGCCCTCACTTTCCTCCTGGTGCGCGGCCCTTTTTCTTTTCTTTTCTTTCTCTTGTGCAGGCCGTGGCAGCACATCCTGCTCCAACCCCACCTTCTCCTCTCGCTCATCCACGTCCTCTTTGGATCCAGCGTCTTCCTCGCTTTCATACCGAGGCGCCGCAGGATGACCATCCTGAGAGGCCGTTAAGGCTGGTTGCTGCTCTTGCTGCGAGGAGAAGAACTGCATCCCGGGAAGCGGCTCCTCGCGGTGTTCAGCGTGGGAGCTGCCCCCTCTGCTCACCTCCTCCTCCTGCTCCTTCGCGTCTACCTGCATGCAGGGTTCGGCCGCAGACTCCGAGCCCTCAGTTTCCTCCCGGTGCGCGCCCCTTTGTCTTTTTTTTTTCTTTTTTTTCTCTTGTGCAGGCCGTGCCAGCACATCCAGCTCCAACACCAACTCCTCCTCTCGCTCCTCCACGTCCTCTTTGGATCCAGGGTCTTCCTCGCGATCATACCGAGGCGCCGCAGGATGGCCATCCTGAGATGTTGTTGAGGCCAGTTGCTGCTCTTGCTGCGAGGAGAATAACTGCATCCCCGGAAGCAGCTCCTCGCGGTGTTCAGCGTAGGAGCTGCCCCCTCTGCTCTCCTCCCCGTCCTGCTCCTTCGCATCTATCTGCATGCAGGGTTTGGCCGCAGACTCCGAGCCCTCAGTTTCCTCCTGGTGCGCGCCCCTCTTGCTTTTCTTTTTTTTCTCTTGTGCAGGCCGTGGCAGCACATCCAGTTCCAACACCACCACCTCCTCTCGCTCCTCCACGTCCTCTTTGGATCCAGTGTCTTCCTCGCGATCATACCGAGGCGCCGCAGGATGGCCATCCCGAGAGGTCGTTGAGGCCGGTTGCTGCTCTTGCTGCGAGGAGAAGAACTGCATCCCGGGAAGCGGCTCCTCGCGGTGTTCAGCGTGGTAGCTGCCCCCTCTGCTCACCTCCTCGTCTTGCTCCTTCGCGTCTACCTGCATGCAGGGTTTCGCCGCAGACTCCGAGCCCTCAGTTTCCTCCTGGTGCGCGCCCCTTTTTCTTTTTCTTTTCTTTTTTTTCTCTTGTGCAGGCCGTGGCAGCACATCCAGCTCCAACACCACCTCCTCCTCTCGCTCCTCCACGTCCTCTTTGGATCCAGGGTCTTCCTCGCGATCATACCGAAGCGCCGCAGGATGGCCATCCTGAGAGGCCTTTGAGGCTGGTTGCTGCTCTTGCTGCGAGGAGAAAAACTGCATCCCAGGAAGGGGCTCCTCGCGGTGTTCAGCGTGGGAGCTGCCCCCTCTGCTCACCTCCTTGTCCTGCTCCTTCGGGTCTACCTGCATGCAGGGTTCGGCCGCAGACTCCGAGCCCTCAGTTTCCTCCTGGTGCGTGCCCCTTTTTCTTTTTCTTTTCTTTTTTTTCTCTTGTGAAGGCCGTGGCAGCACATCCAGCTCCAACACCACCTCCTCCTCTCGCTCCTCTACGTCCTCTCTGGATCCAGGGTCATCCTCGCGATCATACCGAGGCGCGGCAGGATGGCCATCCCGAGAGGCCGTTGAGGCTGGTTGCTGCTCTTGCTGCGAGGAGAAGAACTGCATCCCGGGAAGTGGCTCCTCGCGGTGTTCAGCGTGGGAGCTGCCCCCTCTGCTCACCTCCTCGTCCTGCTCCTTCGCGTCTACCTGCATGCTGGGTTTGGCCGCAGACTCCGAGCCCTCAGTTTCCTCCTGGTGCGCGCCCCTCGACTCTGCGCTGGGCGGAGGAGTGGACTCGTGGTACATCTCGACTGCGCGAATCTCCCTGGCCATGGGTTCTGGCTGCGGAGGCGCAGACCCTGAGTCGACCTCTGACCCCGGCCCCGCAATCAGCGCCTGGCACACACTCCTCTGCAGGGTGCTGTTGCACGACAGGCTGCCGCCGCTGCGGCACTCCCTCTCGCTCTGCCTCTTCAGGCACTTGGACTCTAGATTCGCCACCATGTCCAAGACGCACATGCTCTGGCCCTCCTCCTCGGGTCCCTCCAGAGCTTCCGGTCTTTCCAGCCGCTCCTCGAGGCACAGGGCCGGGTGTAGAGACCCCACCCTGGGGGTGGTCGCCGAGCCAGAGGTACGCGGATGCAGTGTTTTGATGCAGTCCACCTGTGGCTTCTTGGCCCTCTGTTCGATGTAGGCCACTATCTCCACCACGGACAGAGTCTTTCCCTTGCCCTTCCCTTCCCCGGCCTCTAGCTGCGCCCCTCTGCCCCCCTGCGAGAGTCGCTCGAGGAAGCACCTCTTGTCTGGCTCAGTGGAGCGTTTCCTGCACGTGGCCGAGGACCCCTCGACCTCCCGGCAGCCTTTGGCCTTCATGGAGACCGTCCGTGGGTTGGCGAGACCTGCATCTGCTCTGATGCCTTCAGTGCTGAGGTTGGCCGGGGCGCAAGACTGGCCACACTGCTGCCCAGTGAAGATGCCGATCTTCTCCTTGGTGTTTCCAGGCTTGATGATGGCGCAGATATCCAGCTGCCCATCAGCGTTGTCGCACATGCCGTCCGCATTCGACTCCAACTTCAGCTCCTTCAGGAATTTGGGATATGGCTTCAGGTACATAGTTGGAAACCTAAAAGACAGAAATAAAAAAGTCAGTAATATGCATAAACACTCCTAATGATTCGCAGTGACAGTTACACATCCAAGTGAAAAATAAATTTGGCATTAAGAGTAATTTACAGGCAGGCACACACACACACACACAGACACACACACACACACACACACACGCACACAAGATGTGAAAGCCCTCAGTCAAGCACAAATAAAAATGCACAACATGGGCCCCAGAGCAGACCCTGGGACATTGTGCATTATGGCAATGAGCATCAAGTGCAAGATGGAGGCTCAGAGTTTTTTTGGATATCAAAAAATATGAGAACCCCACTTGTTACACATTACTTAAGTCACAGCGGGTCGGTTGACTTGGTTACAGCATGGCATAGTTCTGACCTGTGACCATTGATCTATATATAATCAGTCTCTGACAGGTGACGTAACTTTCGCAAAAGCCGCAGTGCATTTTGGGTCATGGCTCCAATTTGGTGGGTATAAACAAAACAGCGCGGACCAGGGGAGCGTTTCCCAAAGGACTGTCCATGCACAGTCAATAGGTCCAACTATGTAAGATGGCATCTGTGATTTCGCAAAACGAACCCCAGAGTTGGGGATTGCCTTTTGGATGAGACATGGGACACCGGTGTTGCGAGAAAGGCTGCAATCGTAATTCAAACGGTAGAAAAGTTGTATTGCACTGGGACATCGTTCAGGCATTGCTATAATGTAAGTACAAGCAAAGGACAGGGATGTTGCCAGCTGATTTTACCGGGGCTTCAGCTCGGGGTAATTTGAGCGCAGCCCAGGTTCGCCAAAATAATTGTTTCGCTATTTTATTTTGTTGTGCTTTCTATCCCTCGCAGCCTGTTAAAAAAGGGATCGAGAACACTATCTCTGGCTCTGACGAGGAGAAGCCGGGCGGGGCGGGGCGGGGCGGGGCTGGGGGTGGGTGGAGAGCATAGGTGGAGAGAGGCGGGAGAAATTTTTTTTTCCCCCCCACTCGAGTTCCGGACGCCAACAGAACTCATTTGCGTACAGCCAATCAGCAATCTTGTTCTGGACCACTGAAAGAGTGTCGTGAGAGTGAAATTTTTCTGTCTTTACGAGCCTTACACCGACGCACGGTCTCTGAATCCCTGACTGCACAGTCCATACTCAGAATACTGCGATTACATCGTAGATGCCTGCCTTGCTCTTTGCAAAACAGTTGGCAAAATCATACGTCTAGCCTGCCATTTAGATCAATTAATTGTTATGACTGTATTTTTTCCAATATCCAAAGCTGGTAAAATGAGCTGGTTACAATCAATGTAGTGTAGCAATACAAAAATCTCTGTTTTTTTATTAATAATAAACTAGTTAGTGACACCGAACAAAATCCAATGAATATAAAGTGTAAATAACCGAGATTGCGTCATCTTATTCTCGAAAATATGAATGCTCTGTAGGCCTGAAGATTATTTTTATCCAGCCTCGCTACTGAACATTATAAACATATCGACAGGTTTGGCAAGTGGTGTTGATGAATTGTATTCGCACTGTGCTGTCGGCTGTTAATATAGGTTTTTGCGATTAAGGTGCTTTCTTTCTGCATCATAGGGACAAAATCTTAAGTATACGGATATGCACAGGCAGAGCGGTGTGATACAGCCAAATGATTTTATATTTTGAATGAGGTTTTGAATAATTCTTTGTGTCCTTGAAAATGCGGTGGCCTTTTCCAAACCTGCCAATTATTTTTGTTGTGTCCAGCTAGGATTGATAAAAATCATCTGTTCAGAGCATTAATATTCTCTAGAATAAGCTGACGCAATCTCACTTATTTATACATTATTACGCTTGGGGCAGCACCTCTTGTCTGGCTCGGCGGAGCGTTTCCTGCGCGTGGCCGTAGACCCCTCGACCTCCCGGCAGCCTTTGGCCTTCATGGAGACCGTCCGTGGGTTGGCGAGACCTGCATCTCCTCTGATGCCTTCAGTGCTGAGGTTGGCCGGGGCGATAGACTGGCCACACTGCTGCCCAGTGAAGATGCCGATCTTCTCCTTGGTGTTTCCAGGCTTGATGATGGCGCAGATATCCAGCTGCCCATCAGCGTTGTCGCACATGCCGTCCGCATTCGACTCCAACTTCAGCTCCTTCAGGAATTTGGGATATGGCTTCAGGTGCATAGTTGAAAACCTAAAAGAAAGAAATAAAAAAGTCAGTAATATGCATAAACACTCCTAATGATTCGCAGTGACAGTAACACATCCAAGTGAAAAATAAATTTGGCATTAAAAATAATGTAAAAAGCAATACAGGAGTTGAGCGCTAAAAGTACTTAAGTCACATTTTCTCACACTATGAAGTAACAAAGGGAAAACCTCTTTTACAGTTACCCGAGTTCGCTGCCTCAGTTTTCTCAAAATGTGACATTTTGTGACTTATGTACCTTCAGCACTGAGGTCTTCCAATTTCTTTTCCTCGCACCACTCATATTTCCACAATAAGAGTAATTTACAGGCAGACACACACACACACACACTCACACACGCACACAAGATATGAAAGCCCTCAGTCAAGCACAAATAAAAATGCACAACATGGGCCCCAGAGCAGACCCTGGGACATTGTGCATAATGGCAATGAGCATCAAGTGCAAGATGGAGGCTCAGTGTTTGTTTGGATATCAAAAAATATGAGAACCCCACTTGTTACACATTACTTAAGTCACAGCGAGTCGGTTGACTTGGTTACGGCATGGCATAGTTCTGACCTGTGACCATTGATCTATATATAATCAGTCTCTGACAGGTGACGTAACTTTCGCAAAAGCCGCAGTGCATTTTGGGTCATGGCTCCATTTTGGTGGGTATAAACAAAACAGCGCGTACCAGGGGAGCGTTTCCCAAAGGACTGTCCATGCACAGTCAATGGGTCCAACTATGTAAGATGGCATCTGTGATTTCGCAAAATGAACCCCAGAGTTGGGGATTGCCTTTTGGATGAGACATGGGACACCGGTGTAGCGGGAAAGGCTGCAATCGTAATTCAAACGGTAGAAAAGTTGTATTGCACTGGGACATCGTTCAGGCATTGCTATAATGTAAGTACAAGCAAAGGACAGGGATGTTGCCAGCTGATTTTACCGGGGCTTCAGCTCCGGGTAATTTGAGCGCAGCCCAGGTTCGCCAAAATAATTGTTTCGCTATTTTATTTTGTTGTGCGTTCTATCCCTCGCAGCCTGTTAAAATAAGGGATCGCGAACACTACCTCTGGCTCTGACGAGGAGAAGCCGGGCGGGGCGGGGCGGGGCAGGGCGGGGCAGGGCGGGGCTGGGGGTGGGTGGAGAGCATAGGTGGAGAGAGGCGGGAGAAATTTTTTTCCCCCCCCCACTCGAGTTCCGGACGCCAACAGAACTCATTTGCGTACAGCCAATCAGCGATCTTGTTCTGGACCACTGAAGGAGTGTCGTGAGACAGTGAAATTTTTCTGTCTTCACGAGCCTTACACTGACGCACGGTCTCTGAATCCCTGACTGCACAGTCCATACCCAGAATACTGCGATTACATCGTAGATGCCTGCCTTGCTCTTTGCAAAACAGTTGGCAAAATCATACGTCTAGCCTGCCATTTAGATCAATTAATTGTTATGACTATATTTTTTCCAATATCCAAAGCTAGTAAAATGAGCTGGTTACAATCAATGTAGTCTAGCAATACCCAACTCTCTGTTTTTTTATTAATAATAAACTAGTTAGTGACAGCGAACAAAATCCAATGAATATAAAGTGTAAATAACCGAGATTGCGTCATCTTATTCTCGAAAATATGAATGCTCTGTAGGCCTGAAGATTACTTTTATCCAGCCTCGCTACTGAACATTATAAACATATCGACAGGTTTGGCAAGTAGTGTTGATGAATTGTTTTCGCACTTTGCTGTCGGCTGTTAATATAGGTTTTTGCGATTAAGGTGCTTTCTTTCTGCATCATATAGGGACAAAATCTTAAGAATACGGATATGCACAGGCAGAGCGGTGTGATTCAGCCAAATGATTTTATATTTTGAATGAGGTTTTGAATAATTCTTTGTGTCCTTGAAAATGTGGTGGCCTTTTCCAAACCTGCCAATTATTTTTGTTGTTTCCAGCTAGGTTTGATAAAAATCATCTGTTCAGAGCATTAATATTCTCTAGAATAAGCTGACGCAATCTCACTTATTTTTACATTATTACGCTCGGGGCAGCACCTCTTGTCTGGCTGGGCGGAGCGTTACCTGCGCGTGGCCGTAGACCCCTCGACCTCCCGGCAGCCTTTGGCCTTCATGGAGACCATCCATGGGTTGGCGGGACCTACATCTGCTCTGATGCCTTCAGTGCTGAGGTTGGCCGGGGCGCTAGACTGGCCACACTGCTGCCCAGTGAAGATGCCGATCTTCTTTTTGGTGTTTCCAGGCTTGATGACGGCCCAGATATCCAGCTGCCCATCAGCGTCGTCGCACATGCCGTCCGCATTCGACTCCAACTTCAGCTCCTTCTGGAATTTGGGATATGGCCTCAGGTGCATAGTTGAAAACCTAAAAGACAGAAATAAAAAAGTCAGTAATATGCATAAATACTCCTTATGATTCGCAGTGACAGTTACACATCCAAGTGAAAAATAAATTTGGCATTAAAAATAATGTAAAAAGCAATACAGGAGTTGAGCGCTAAAAGTACTTAAGTCACATTTTCTCACACTATGAAGTAACAAAGGGAAAACCTCTTTTACAGTTACCCGAGTTCGCTGCCTCAGTTTTCACAAAATGGACATTTTGTGACTTATGTACCTTCAGCACTGAGGTCTTCCAATTTCTTTTCCTCGCACCACTCATATTTCCACAATAAGAGTAATTTACAGGCAGGCACACACACACACACGCACACAAGATATGAAAGCCCTCAGTCAAGCGCAAATAAAAATGCACAACATGGGCCCCAGAGCAGACCCTGGGACATTGTGCATTATGGCAATGATCATCAAGAGCAAGATGGAGGCTCAGTGTTTTTTGGATATCAAAAAATATGAGAACCCCACTTGTTACACATTACTTAAGTCACAGCGGGTCGGTTGACTTGGTTACGGCATGGCATAGTTCTGACCTGTGACCATTTATCGATATATTATCAGTCTCTGACAGGTGACGTAACTTTCGCAAAAGCCGCAGTGCATTTTGGGTCATGGCTCCATTTTGGTGGGTATAAGCAAAATAGCGCGAACTAGGGGAGCGTTTCCCAAAGGACTGTCCATGCACAGTCAATGGGTCCAACTATGTAAGTTAGCATCTGTGATTTCGCAAAACGAACCCCAGAGTTGGGGATTGCCTTTTGGATGAGACATGGGACACCGGTGTTGCGGGAAAGGCTGCAAACGTAATTCAAACGGTAGAAACGTTGTATTGCACTGGGACATCGTTTCGACATTGCTGTAATACAAATACAAGCAAAGGACGGGGGCATCGCCAGCCGATTTCACCGGGGCTTCAGCCCGGGGTAATTTGAGCGCAGCGCAGGGTCGCTAAAATAGTTGTTTCGCTTTAATTATTTCGTTGTGCTTTCTATCCGTCGCAGCGTGTTAAAATAAGGGATCGTGAGCACTCCCTTTGGCTCTGGCGAGGAGAAGCCGGGCGGGGCTTGGCTGGGCTGAGCTGGGGTTGGGTGGAGAGCATTGGTGGAGAGAGGCGGGCGAAATTTATCCCCCACTTGAGTTCCGGACGCCAAAAGAACTCATTTGCATACAGCCAATCAGCGATCTTGGTCCAGACCACTGAAGGAGTGTCGTGAGACAGTGAGATTTTTCTGTCTTTCCGAGCCTTACACAGACGCACGGTCTCTGAATCCCTGACTGCACAGTCCATACCCAGAATACTGCGATTACATCGTAAATGCTTGCCTTGCTCTCTGTATAACAGTTGGCCAAATCATTCGTCTAGCCTGCCATTTAGATAAAAGAAATGTTATGAATGTGTTTTTTCAAATATCTGAAGCTGGTAAAATAAGCTGGTTACAATCAATGTAGTCTCGCAATACCAACTCTCCGTTTTTTATTAATAATAAACTAGTTAGTGACACAGAAGAAAATCCAATGAATATAAAGTGTAAATAACGAGATTGCGTCATCTTATTCTCGAAAATATGAATGCTCTGTAGGCCTATAGATTATTTTTATCTAGCCTCGCAACTGAACATTATGAACATATCGCCAGGTTTGGCAAGTGGTGTTAATGAATGGTATTCGCACTTCGTTGTCGGCTGTTTATATAGGTTTTTGCGATTAAGGTGCTTTCTTTCTGCATCATGGAAACAAAATCTTAAGTATACGGATATGCACAGGCAGAGGGGTGTGATACAGCCAAATGATTTTATACTTTGAAAGAGGTTTTGATTAATTCTTTGTGTCCTTGAAAATGCGGTGGCCTTTTCCAAACCTTCCAATCATTTTTATTGTTTCCAGCTAGGATTGATAAAAATCATCTGTTCAGAGCATTAATATTTTCTAGAATAAGCTGACGCGATCTCGCTTATTTTTACATTATTAGTGCAAGGCCAGTGAAGAGAGAAAAAATATAACTGTCTCGAGACACTCCTTCAGAGGTCTGGATATGTCAGGATCAGGCATGGACATCGGTAGGCTAACCATTATTTAGAGTAGCCAACTTAAATATGTGCTTGAGAAAGTTAATCAATGAAGCACTTTTATGATACTCAAATGCATCAGGAGTATTAGGATTAGGAGCATAATGATATTTATTTTGGTGTAATTCATTTACAGTAGTTATAGGGTCATTCCATGCCAACTCACCCAGTTTTCAGAAATCTTCCTAGTTCATGTCATGGATTAAAAAAAAAAAGAAGAAGTCATGTCCATGTCTGTGATGTGCTGTCCCACCGAATCTCAGAGCGGTACTCCAAACAGTTTGTCATTCATCAAATGATGAAATATACCTATAAAGGCAAATTTGCCTCTCTA
Organism: Gymnothorax reevesii; assembly: GCA_029721435.1. NCBI lineage: Eukaryota > Metazoa > Chordata > Actinopteri > Anguilliformes > Muraenidae > Gymnothorax > Gymnothorax reevesii. The sequence goes on along the minus strand of CM056583.1, from coordinate 13,784,268 downwards.
AATTAAGCCTCACCAAAGAAAGGAATTTCTCTGGGTAAGGCTGTAATTTTCACCATGCTTAAATATGACCCATTTCTAGTTGACATTTATCTGGTTTGATGAACAACATGTCATGGAGATTTATGGAATGCGCTACGTTGTTATTCTCAAAGGTCAAATCTTTACATTTCAAAATTCAACAATGGAGCCAGTTCTTAGTGAGACCAAAGTATTTTTTTATTATTATTTCAAAATCATGATCACAGCATTTGTAAGTAAATTCTGCAGCACTGATATTTGCTGCAAACCTTTTGTAAAGTAATGCAAGGCACTCCACATTCTTGGTATTTGATTCCCCAACAAATAAGTTTGCTAAATTTGATTTGAATCCTGAAAACTGCTTCTTGCAGCCATTGAAGCCTCACTGCTTTGCCATGGCAACAAGACATCAGCCAAAAGCACCACATCACACTATATAAACGTGTATGCACCTGGAAATTTAATAATAAATAATTTGGGTAGTCTAATCTAGTCTGTTGTATACTATAATAATTACACCTTCTATGTACTGAATAAAAAAAAAAAATCTTCGGCTCATCTTTAAATTTACATCCGGTCCAGCCGGGCTAAGCCCAGGTTGTCCTTAAAGTCCAGAAACGCCCCTGGCAAAGGACATTCCAATCAAACGCCGTGTCGTTGAAAAAAAAAATCACATTTAGCAATTTTGTCCATCTTCTGCCACCCGCGAAATTCGGACTTTCTCCTGTCATTCCAACACTCACACTGACAGCAGCGCTAGATACTGACTATTAAGACCACTTCCCAAGCTTCATCAACACCCAACACGCAACCTAAGAGAATTTCATTACCTCCATAACTTCGTAAATCTGTCACACTTTGCGGCTGCCGACTGTAATTCGGCATTTTTTTCTTTTTTGTTTTTTTGTTCCTTTCAGCTGTTGCTCATATGAATTGTTAGAAGGACAATCAATTGAGTCATTTTGAGTCAAAATTCATTCTCTATAGCATTGCTATACATTGCATCATAAAATTATGGGGGATTTTCTTTCACACATAAATTACGACATAAATTACCATTGGCCTACGTCTTTGTAAATTCCGCGCTCAAGTACCTCATGAAACGGCATAGATTCCCAAATTGATTCGTGAGGCTCATTAAGCAATACTCTGTGCAACATCGCATTTTTTACTTCGATATTAAGATTGTAGAAAACGGGCTGTCGTGGGGGGGGAGAGAAAGAACCTCTAAATCGCCATAAAATAAATAAATAGGGCCTATATTGGCGGCTGGTGAATTGGCGACAGGGGAGGGCATTAACAGGGGAGGGACATTAACAGGTGTGGTCAGTTTTCATTAATTATGCACACTAGGGTTGTGCCAATCGTGAACCGCGATTTTTTTAAGGCGTAGCACCAACACCTGCTCCTATGGTGCGAACATCCGAGCTTTCCCTTTTCCTTAGAGTAATCACAGAACTCGCTACCTGTAAAAAATTTGCTCAGCTGAGCCATCCAAAAGGCCCATTTAGGCCATTTAACTGTGACATTGTTGTTTTATTGAATTAGAATAATGGAGAAACCGTTTCACTGAATTAGAATAATTTTTATTATAATTAGAATCATCACTTTCTCAGTATTTTGTGGCTGCCCCCTTGGCTTGTATGACTGCCTGAAGTCTCCGCGGCATCGGTTTGACCAGCTTGTCGCAAGTTTCTGCACTCACTGCTTCCCAGGCTATGGCGATGTTCTGCCTCAGTTGGTCCAGCGTAGTCGGCCTTCCGTCGCAAATTTTCCGCTTGACGATGGCCCAAAGGTTTTCAATAACATTGAGCTCAGACGAGTTGGCCGGCCATGCCAAAACTTCAAGCTGTTTTTCGGCGAACCAATCTTTCGTCGACTTTGCCGCATGAGCCGGTGCAAGATCCTGTTGAAATATGAGGTCTTCTTCGCCGAACTGTCCCTCAACAGTCGGAATCAGGAACGTTTCCAGAACATGTTGGTATACGGCAGCATTGACAGTCTTCTTGAGGAAGCAGAGTTTCCCTACACACCGAGCGGACATGCATACCCAGACCATAACGCTCTGGGGAAACTTGACGGATCTTTTCACGGCCTCGAGGTTGTAGGTTTCGCCACCACGACGCCAGACACGAGGACCTTGGTCACCGAAGGAGATGCAGAAGCGTGATTCGTCACTGAAGACCACTTTCTGTCAGTCTTCAGCAGTCCACTCGCCGTGTTCTTTGGCCCACTTCAGCCGTTTCTCCATTTGTTTCTTGTTCAGCATTGGTTTTACTGCTGGAACGGGAGATTTGAAGCCGAGTTCGCGCAGACGACGGTAAGTGGTTGATCTCGAGACGTTAGTGCTGGTCTGCTCGTTCCACAAGTTGCTGAGCTCAGAAGTGGACTTGAACCGGTTGCTGACTGCGATCTTTCTCAGCTGCTTGTTGTGGCAAGCAGAAGTTTTTCGGACGCCGGAACAGTTGGTGCGCTTGCTCCAGTCTTTCTTGAGAGCTTTGGAGACGGAAGACTGGCTGATGCCGAGCTGCTCAGCAATTTTAGTTTGGGTCAAGCCTTGTAGGCGAAGGGTTGAATTTGAGCCACTATTCCGGTTGAGAGGTCGCGCTGCTTACCCATGATTGATTTTACAACTTAGAAATTCTACTCAATCCTGACTTTATACTGCACAGTGAACACTCTTCACTCAAAACAAAGATTCAAGCACTTATTCTAATTCAATGAAATTACTTATGAATTACTCCAATTCAATGAAACAACAGTGTCACAGTTAAATGGCCTAAATGGGCCTTTTGGAAAGCTAAGCTGAGCACATTTTTTACTGGTAGTGAGTTGTGTGAATACTCAAACAAGTAGGACAGGCGCGGTGAACACCTGATTTGCTTTCTGCACAAAAAAATGCATCAAGAAAATTTTACGATTGCGCTATTTCAAATTATTCTACTTTGTTGACCAGCACCTGTATATCTCACATTCAGTTTCATTTGCTTTTGGGGAAGACGAAGTTTTTTTTCTAATTATTCAAACTGGCATTCTTTCAATCTAAAACCGCAGCCCAGTTCGTTTTTTCTGCTTTTCACCGTCACATCTTAATCGTTCTAGGCCACAGAAATCGCTTGATTGTTATTGAGGCCAAGTACACGGGAGCAGATTTAGGGAAGGGCGGAGCACCTGCAATTTGCGTAATCTAAACTCGGGCTTCTTCCCGACAGCATTTTAAATCGTTTTAAGCCGCTTCAGGTGTGTGTGTGTTTAAAGAAATTACACGCGACTGCCTACATGCCTCATGACTGTAAGTGGGTCTCATCACACGTAAAAAAAAAAAAAAACCCTCGTTCAACATCGCCACATCCCAACTCAGCACTTCATTTCTCGTTGTAGTATATTTAGGAGATCTAATGATAAAATAAAAATAAAGAGATTTGTTATAAAAGCTCCCTGGATTTTTAGCGTCTAGGAAAATAGGTGGAAAACCTTCTGAAAAGCGGATGAAACATGGATGAGAGATATAAATGATCACTGGCACGGAATGGCGTGGCAATGACATCGTGTTCATGCAAATCTGCTGTTCTACGGCCATTTAAATTTCAAAATCCATCAAACATGTCTTCATAAACAGCTCTACTCATTCAACTTGGAGAGTAAACGAATCCACCATTTGATTGCCGATCAAGCTAAGTAAACGGGAACAGGTTGACTTTTCTTAGAGTTGCCTTCTGAAGTCTTTTACTTGGCTCCGTGTAGCACGTCGCCGAAAAATACTTAAGCCAGTCAAGCTTTCTTCCCGAAGTGCTTGTGATACAGAATTATTGTTGCAACAACCCCAGTGAGTGACTGGCAACTCCAGACTAGCTGCTGGCGAGCTGCCTGGGCTCACTCGGTAGTCAACTCAGGTTATAACCACACGAGTCAATACAGATGACAAACTAGTACACAAATTACCTTAATGTCAAAGAACATGACTGACAAAATAAGCGGTGGCAGATGTAGCAACAAAAGAAATATGGGCGAAGTTTTAATTCCCTGAGAGAAGCGCGGGGCCGTAGACGTGACCTCAAACGGATGAGTAAAGACGGCAGTCTTAAGAAAATGGCAGGGTTCCAGTAATTCGACAGTGTCCGTTGCTTTCACAGCAGAAAAGACTGGCAAAGGAATCCACCAATCACACACAGTGATAGATAAAAGAAGCATATGTGAAGCTCATTCTAAATGGCTGTCTGTCTCCGGCTGTGAATCAGTTGGATATCGCGTGCTTGCTGTCAAATTGGAGTAAATAGATTTTTTTAATCTTGAGTTTTCATTGGGGGGCAGAGCTTTTCTCAGGGTGGGCACTGCCCACCCCCTGCCCCCGCTTGGTAACGCCCCTGCTTCAGTTGCCGATTACGATAATTTGAAAACGCGTCGATGAAGGAAAATAATTGAGAACTGGCCAGGACTAATTGTCATAAAGGCCGTGTCAAAGTCCCCACCAACTCCCAGTTAAATCTACGCCCCTGCGGCCGACGAACCGTCACTGGTAAAAACGGGAAATGCTGTGTGATTTATTTATTTATTTAGGGTAGGTGTTTTGGCCGATTGGCTCTTGCGGCAACGCGTGGAAAGAGCACGGCATTCTACTGCGGTGAACAGGGGGCTTTTATGGGTGGGCAGCACGGCAAACAGGCCGTCGTGAAATTCAAGCCCCGTCATTGTCTCCTTGTCATTTTCACTGTAAGTGGAGTCATATCCGCATTTAACCATGGTTTACGCATAAGATGCACTGAACTCTGCGGTAAACTTATTGCCAAATTACAGTTAAAATAACCCGCAAAAAGGAGCCATTTAATTACCTGTCAAAAAAGGCTTCGGTTTATTCGTTAATTACGAACAGTGTATACACGGAAACTGAAACTGGCGCGGTTTCACTTACATTCTTTAGTTTTGAGACTTCTTCATCCCAGTTGGGGCAACACGCAGCATTATCCTGTATAAATGAATACTACAAGTAGATATGAAAAATTCAGAATGAAGTTTTACCGATCTTAATACTCAAAGCATACACATATATGTATACGAGCACTTTGCCTGTGGGTATCCAAGAGTTCTATTTTATGAAACTTCGTGCAGCATTATTATGCCATCACTAGCACCTCTATGATGTCATCACGTTGCTATGGTGTTTCTGTAAACACCAAGGTGGCTGTCACGCGGAGCTAACATTCCACGCTCAGTGGAACACGAAGTCGCCCCGAAAGGGTCTAGCTGCAGACGCATGGAGGAGTGGAGCTCCTCTACGTCACATCGTCAACTCCCTACGTCACGCCCACTTCCGCATATGACGCCGGCCTCGCCTGCTGCTTTCCCATGGAAACCGCACGCTAAGAGACACCGACTCACGAAAGTGCCCTATTACTAGCTAACGAACTGAGCTTGCTAGACGCAGCTGTAGCTCATAGCTAGCACGCTACTGTATTTAGCTACATAGCCAACTAGCCAGCGAGCTATAAAAGCAACAGTTCGCTCACCATGGAATACTCGCGAGCGAGCTATTTGGCTAGCTTTCTAGCAAGATAAAGAGACATCGACATTTATAATGTTATAGCTAGCATGTCAATGTATTTAACATCCTAAAGTCGCTTTCACACCGGACGCAAAACGAATTTTTCGCACGACAGATTACATTCAAAGTCAATGCAAAGACGCGAATACTGGCGAAAACGCGTATATTGGCGTCTTAGCATTGACTTTGAATGCAATCTGTCGTACGAAAAAATCGTTTCGCATCCGGTGTGAGAGCACCTTAATTTTCCTCATTTCAGGAGGACATTCACAGTAATTATCAGAGGGAATCATTAATCTCTCTTCAACGATGAAAAGCTGTAGTGCCCAGTTTTCTTCACATTAAATATTAGGAACAATGTGGACTATGGAAGTGTTATTTTAGGGGACTTTTTTCCTGGTCTTTGAAATTGCGATGCATCAACGGTACAGAAAAAAATTGCAGCCTGCCAAAAGGACACAATAAACACTTGACAAACAAAAAAAGCTGAAAACCGTTTTCATTATTATTCTTTCCACAAATTTTGATCTAAATTTTTATTTTTACTGCTGATGTTCAACTCTTCTTCTTTTTTTGACAAGTTTCAGCAATGTTCTTTTGTGGATTGATTTGTAAAGTAGTTCTTCTCAGTCTCATGCTTGCAGGAATTTTAAACAGTGTGTTGTGGTTTTCTTCAACATGTTGAGGTTCCCGCATCCTCAAGCAATTGAAGAGAGACAGATTCTGAAAATGAAAATTAGGCTTTATTGTGTCATGTTGATAAATGTAAAGCCGAGTTCCTCCAGCGCAAGACGAACTGCGTCTTCAGCGTTTGCACGCCCGTCTTATACCTCTCATTCTCGCACTACCATTGGACAGGTAACCTGAGAACCCAGTTAGGTAATCCTTCAGGAATTTGACACATGCTCATCACAGTGGAAACTTACAGCCACACCCAGCAAGAGCTATACAGAGATATGCAGGCACAGAGCAGCCAGATGAATATGACAAAAAGAAAAAATACCAGTGGATGAATTCGATGCATATCAAATTATTACAAATAATTCAATTGATTATGTTTTCAGTAGCAACTAATGATTTTGCTGAACAAATATTGATCAAAGCTACAGAAATCAAATACATCCTCTGATTATGTTTTTTGAATCAACTAAACAGAAGCCTGTTTACAAATCAAAGCTACAGAAGCTGCTGCTTATGTGTTTGTGAGCTGCTCATGCATGTGTGAACTGAATTGCTTGTATACGAGTGTCTGTCTGTGTGTGAACCGCTTGCATGTGTATTTGTCTGTGTGTTTGCACTGCAGTATGTGAACTACTTGTATGTATGTGTGTGTGTTATGTGTGTGTGTCTTTTTGCTGCCCACATAATACGGTTATTGATTATGATTATTGATTATTAGTATGAGCAATGAATGAATAATGATAAAAATATATATAATCATGAATAATGAATATAATGAATAATGCTGAAATATAAGAGGCACTTGCCTCTTTGCCCTTTATCAATGAAAGTGCCCTTTTGAAACTTCGTTTTTTTTTTTTTTTTAATTATTATTATTATTATTATTATTATTATTAACACTTTAGTGGCGCCATTGTTGAAATGACCTTTTATAAAAGCTGTCTGATTAAAAACTACTGAAAAAAATGCCCCGAAATGGGCCACCTCCTCACGAGCTTCCGACCTCTCTTCCTTTGTCACGTGAACACGCGCGCAGTGCATATAGTTGCGCTCACAGAGATATAAGAAAACTAGAGTGGACGCCGCGTGGGCTGGGCCAAAGCGCTGGCGGCAGAATAGCCGCCTCGGAAGTGACTGGATTGTCCACTCTAGTTTTCTTATATCTCTGTGGATGCGCTGCAGGAGCATATCAGCTGAGCGACTGGAAGCCACAGTCTTGTGCCCCGCCAGCCAGGTAACACACAGATCAAGTGAAATCGTACAGCCCAACCTGTAATCATTTTGTTGTGCAGTAGCAGGTCTCATACACAGTGATGGTCCGTCGGCAGAAACACAGGGCCGGCAATAACCTCACCTTTCACTTCTTAATGACAGACACCTCTTGCAGTCTACCTCCCCGATTAGCAACCGTTGCTCAGACTGATTGGAGGAACCGACGAGAATCTAACTTGTTTTTGAAAGCCTTGTTATACATTGCAGTATGAAATTGTACGGCGTTTAACTTACTTCCGCACACCAATGGCTACGAAAAAAATATCAAAAGCCTACGTCTTTATAATTTCCGAATTTGCATAAATTACTTCGCGACGTTCATTGAGCAATTAGCCATGAGAATCCATTCTACATACTCTGAATGTGACAGCTAAAGTGCGTTGTTAGGTAAGAAGCACAGCTGAGTGAAGACGAAAATAATTGCGAAAGTATAAGTCCGCGAAAGTTTAGGATTTTTTGCAGATTGTCATCTTTGCGGATTCACATCAATTATATCAACATAGCCAACAGGCAATCGCTTTGTAATTAGCATTTCTTAATCATTACGTGTCACGCATTGGTGGTAGCTATTCTGTTAATTAACTGTTTAATTGTTAATCAATCAAACCTGATCGCAAACAGTTTAAGAGCAAATATCCTGGAAAGGGTGATGTTACTGAAGGCCTTCTTGGCATCTGACGGTACGCCACTGCTCATACAGCACCAAACAACTGAGCATTTTTTAGCCGACTGGTCACCTGATTAGCTAGTTTAATGCTATATCCCAAATCAAAGTTAGATAACGTGAGGACGACCACCACAAACAATGTCGGTCGACTTTGCAAATCTATCTGTGAAGCTGAACGTTTTCTTTTGTGTAGGTTTTGTTAGGCAATATAAATGAACACAGAAAGAACAATCAGGCAGTTCTCCATTGCCTGAGAAAAATATCCCCATGAAGGCTACCCAAGTGCCTTCTTGTAATGAATGACAGTAGTCATGAATTGCATTGAACAAGTGCGTGTAATGTTTATTTTATTTTTTTAATCTCACACTATAATAACATGTTCCACGAGTGCAAAAAAGTGCCCTCCCCCTCCCTCCTGAGCACTTGCCCCCCATAATGTCTGTGCACGCCACTGATGATAGGCATGTTACATTATATTACATATTTCAAAAATATCTACAATTCTCAATTAAGAGCTGAGGGGGATCTATTCACATCTTTCACAAATCTGTCCCACAGCTCCTCCCGGGGATGCTCCTGGAGGTCCTGTCCCCTCCTGATCCGCTCCTCCTCGTGGGTGATGTTCAGGGCCCCAAGCCCCACTGGGTTGTCCAGGTCACAGGAAAGCCGAGCAAAGGTGAGTCCCGGGCAGTGGGGCCTCGCCCGCCTCCTGGAACCTCCTCAGTGTGGCAAGTGTGGCGGGAACCTAAAATGTGTAAAAAGACATTCAAGATGACAAGATAATGATTGGTAAAGAGTCATTCCACCTTTATGAAATGCATCCTTTGTGACATACCTGGGTCTTTATGTGAGTGAAGTTCACATTCGCTCTCTGAAACACCTGAGAAAGCAACGCAATGTGCGGCAACACATCTGCTTGCAGGTAGAGTGCAGCCACAAATCTGTAGGTCGCACAAAAGGTGTAGAGTCCTTTTGCGATGGGACATTTTCGTGAGGTGGCCTCCTCTGCCAAAGCAGACAGGACGGCTGGCAGATTTCTCTGCAGATTCTGGACAGCCAGATCCTGGGAAAGCCATCTTGTATCCTTGACTTCCTAAACATACATAGAAACACAGGTAAGAATAAAATAATCAAACCCAATTTTCAATAATATTGTAAGGATTGTAAGTCTTGATGACATAACTTGACCTTCAGGTCACTCAGACAAAGAGTGGTAGCAGCAGATCGGAGGGTGGCTGAACGATTGGCACTGTTCCTGAAAAACAGATGCAGCTCCTGGAGGTGGTCCCTGAAGGTGGCCATGTAGCGAACTGAGTTTGAGGCATCTTAACATGCCAGTGCTAGTCGGTGCGCTGCACAGGCCACAGAGACCAGCTTCAGAAAGCAATCAGTGAGCTGCTTCACCGCGCCATTCACACGACCTAAGTATTAGATATAAATTTTGTGTTGGGGTGTCACCAATTGTCACCATCTCTAATATCACACAGATTTCATATCTGTCATGACTGCGGCTCCATCTGTCCCAAGGCCGTAGAGCCTGTCTGTCGGGATCTCTTTTTTCCGCAGGACAGCTTTTATAGCCGCAACAATGGTGTCCACTTTGCCATCATCCACTGCCACCAGGTCTAGGAAGTAATTGAACACTCCTCCATCTTCATCCAGGTGTCTAAAATAAAATAATGTATGACATTAAAATATCATCAAGGCCTAAATTTTAATTTTCATTGAATGCTTTCAAAAATACAGCACGTGACTCCAGCTGCCGGTTCACAGAGATATCAGTTGTTTCATCAACCTCTAGGCCAATTGCTCCTGAAGCTCTAATGGCTGCCACGATAGGTGACTCTACAACCTACAAGAAGAATATTTTATTGTTTCCATGGAGACATTTTTCTAACCTTTATCAGACAGAAGAGCAAACAAGGAAGCAAAAACACCATCACATCTGATCACTTATTGCACACAAAATAATACATGAACCCAATATTCCATTACCAATAGAGCACTTGGGACAGAGAATAAATACTGGGTAGATTTACTTTACCGTTGCAAGGATCTCAAGCATTTCATCCACTATTCTATGTGAGTGGTAATTGTTTCTCTGATCCACCTGAGAAAAGGACATTTATCAATTTGTAAGCCTGTGGTTTAAGTTCCAAGTGTCATAGAGTATTATCTGTAAAGGGTCAATTACCTTCAACTTTTCAAAGTAGCTGCAACCCAAAAGCTGAGCTAGGCTCAGCAGCTTTGGGTAATCTGTGTGATGAGCATCTCATTCTTAATTAGCCAATAGAGGCATTTGAAGCCACCAATAATGGCCTCATGCTCCAAAACAATGGTAGGCTCAAAAGCCTGAACCACGGAGAGGCCCACACAAAGAGCAAATATTTAATTACAGTATATGGTTAAACATGTGTAGAATTTGCCTAGGCTAGAGATGCAGAGAAATAAATGTCATATTAAATAAATAAATTCATTTAAGAGAGATGATTAAGATCATATGAATAGTTTTAAAAAGCAGTTTCATAACATTGAGTAGTAATGTCTGCTATTTACAATATAATTGCATTGCATATCATTGCATCATAAGTTCATCTGAAATGTACAGTACATTGGTCCAACTGTGTATGTATGAATGTATGTCATGAGGATGTCTATTTATAGACAATGATATGGATTAAATCCATAAATTGGCCGGGTATTACACATGTTTCATAGGCCTTTTTGTTTAAAGTTAAATTCTATACCTGATGCAAGTGAGGTCTGCTTTTGCACGCTGTATTGATGTGGGTCTGAGGTCATGTGGCGCTGTACAAAATCCTTTCTGTACACCTTACAACCCACTTCAATGAATGCCCTTTGCTGAGGGCCTTTCTTTGCTGGAGGCTTGAGTTGGCGGCTGCAAAAAATTCCTTAAAAAAAAAACAAAAAAAAACAAGTGTTAATTCTTACATAAACAATACATTTGCTATTAAACACATGGTCTTGCAAATGTCATTCCAATTTCCTACCATGATTGGTGTTGTACAGCCAACTCTGGTACTGAGGCTCATTACACCAGTCAGTGTTACATCCAGAATGACGATGCTTGGAATCTGAAATTATCATGCAGTGGTGTAAGAATACAGCATTTAAATAGTGTTCTCCTTTCTCTGTCTAGGTGAATGGAATGCTCCAACTGTGGAACTTGGAACGATGGCACTTGGAACTGTGGAACTTGGAAATGTGGAACTGTGCTGTTTGGTCACCTGCTGCTGCCTCAACGCTGGGACCTGCACTTTTTGCCTCTACACTGACTCCTGCTCTCTGACTAGCACTCACCGACTCCTAGAATTCATTGTGAACAAGTGAACCAAGTTGCCTCTGCATTTTGTCTGTTAACTTGCAATTGAATTTCACACCATATTAAATGACACGTGGCTAAATGAGTTTGTCATTTCAAGTTACCTGCTGTGCGGTGCCTTCATCTTCTCGCCGTATCCTCTTAAAGTAATGTTATGGCCCCAATTTGTAATTACAATTTACAACACAACAGCTACAGCAACAGCAAGAGATGACAAAAACAGTTTTAAAAACTTGAACACATTTAATTAACAGACAAAGACTAATACTAACCTACAACTAATAACCAAGATTGATTTACAAGAAAAACAGAAATATTTACAGTCCCTTTTTGTTGGGGTGGCTTGGTGATGTCCTGGGTAAGGAAAAAAAAAATGCTCTAACAGGCAAAAATCCACAAAAGAAACTTCACAGGTCTTGAACAGAAATGACAGGTCTGGTCACATGTATCCTTCTCCTAGCAATTTCTCCTACTACTTTACTGTCTCAATTCTTTTCCTTATATACTCTTTTGCAGACCCCACCCACATTTAGACCTCTTTTTTTTAAATTTTCGGGGACTTGCCCCAGACATGTCCAGGACATGTCTAAACCTAGCTCCAGTCTGAGCTTAATAAAAGAAAGGTAAATACTGCCATCTAGTGGCCTCTATTCACATTACACCTCCATTAAAAAGGGAAAAATTTTGACTCATAAAGGCAAAATTTTTCTTTTCAATACAAAATGGTTAAGTGAACACTTGTCTACATATACATATCATACAATATTCAAATAAACACGTGATATATATATATATATATATATATATATATATATATATATATATATATATATATACATTTTCAAACACGGGATAAGCAATCAGCAATCACATTGTCAGCACCCTTTACATGCTTAATTTCCAAGTCAAACTCCTGTAAAATCAAACTCCAATTCAATAATCTCCGATTCTTGTTTTTCATCTGACTCAAAAACATTAACGGATTGTGGTCAGTGTACACAATCATTGGCTTTTCCCCTGTACAAACATAAACCTCAGAGTGTTGTAAAGAAAGGACCAGAGCCAATAGTTCCTTCTCTTTTGTGGAATAGTTCGTTTGGTGGCGATTGAACTTCCTGGAGAAGTATGCCACGGGATGCTCAATGTCATCAGAGTCACCTCTCTGTAGGAGCACAGATCCACAAGCTTGGTCGCTAGCATCGACCGCGATGGAGAACGGTTTGTTGAAGTCAGGAGATTTGAGCACGGGGAAGTGACACAGCAGAGACTTCAGGCGATCGAAGGCTCTCTGGCATGCATCATCCCAAGTGAACTTTACGCCTTTCTTCAGTTGGTTAGTTAGACTGAGAGCAATCTCAGCAAAGTTCTTGCAGAACTTGCGGTAGTACCCGATCATTCCAAGGAAGCGGCGCAAAGCTTTTTTGTTGTCAGGAACTGGAAAGTCCATGATGGTTTGGACTTTAGCATTTATGGGTGCCACCTTACCCTGGCCTATGACGTAGCCAAGATAGGTGACAGTAGCACAACCAAAGTCACTCTTGTTCAGGTTAACAGTCAGGTTAGCCTGGGTCAGGCGCTGGAACAACGTCTCTACATCTTTAAGATGTTCTTCCCAGGAGTCACTCCATGTGATCAGGTCATCGATGTATGCACCCGTGTGTGGCAAACCGGCGATTGTGTAGACTGTATCATCCTTTGGAATGTGGCTGGGGCATTTTTCATCCCAAAGGGTAGGACTTCATATTGGTACAACCCAGATGGTGTGGCAAAAGCAGAGGTGCTCTTGGCCCTCTCAGTTAAAGGCACACACCAATAACCCTTCAATAAATCAATCTTGGTCAGAAACTTTGCTTGCCCTACTCTATCAATACAATCATCAATCCTAGGTATTGGAAACACATCAGTTCTAGTTACAGCATTGACTTTGCGATAATCTGTACAGAATCTAGTACTTCCATCAGGTTTTGGAACTAGCACACAGGGTGAACTCCAATCTGAGTTGGAGGGTCTGATAATATCATGTTCTAACATGTACTCAACCTCTTTCTCAGCAATCTTTCTCTTTTCAGGATTCATCCGGTACGGATGCTGTTTTACTGGTTTGACATCACCGACATCTACATCATGAGAGGCTATAGAAACTCTCTTTGGAACATCAGGAAACAGATCCTCATATTTCTTGATCAACCTCTCAAACTGATCTCTCTGTGAGGGTTCTAAGTGCTGGAGTTTTACATCAAGATTTTGCAACACTTCAGAATTTGACAATTTACATGAAAGAACTTCAGCTTTAATTCTAGGTTCATCATCTTGAAACTCCCCCTCATCTTCACACGTTTTGACCATAGGAGAATCTGAAGTGACAGCTGCAACCCTAGCATTTCTGTCATGAAAAGGCTTCAGCATGTTAATTTGACACAATTGTTTTGGTTTTCTCCTATCTGGAGTCTTCACAATGTAATTGAGATCATTGAGTTTTGTCAGAATTTCATAAGGACCATGAAATCTAGCCTGCAATGGATTGGACTGCAAGGGATACAACTCAAGAACCTTGTCTCCTGGTTTAAACTCACGGCTTCTAGCCTTATGATCATACCAAGTTTTCATTTTTCCCTGACTTGATTTCAAGTTCTCTTTGGCTAGGTCACAAGCAGCACGCAATCTGTCCTTGAACTTGCTAACATAGTCTAACAGACTGATGTACGGCTCTTCCTCTTGCCATTGTTCACTCAATAATAGCAAAGGTCCTCTCACTTCATGGCCAAACACTAGCTCAAATGGACTGAATCCAGTAGACTCCTGCACTGCTTCTCTAGCTGCAAACAACAGCAAATGAACACCTTCATCCCAGTCTTTCTCATGATCATAACAATAAGTCCTCATCATTGTCTTGAGAGTGGAATGAAACCTCTCTAAGGCACCCTGACTTTCTGGATGATAGGCACTAGAAAGAATCTGCTTTGCACCTAGTTCATACACAACCTGCTGAGACAAACCAGAAGTGAAATTGCTACCTTGGTCTGACTGAATTTCCCTGGGAAGGCCAAACAATGTGAAGAACTTTATCAAAGCCTTTGAGATTGCAGTTGCCTTGATGTTACGTCGAGGTATGGCTTCGGGGAATCTGGTAGATGCACACATGATTGTCAACAAGTACTGATTTCCAGATCTAGTCTTGGGTAATGGACCAACACAATCAACAATGACCTTAGAGAAGGGCTCTCCAAATGCAGGGATAGGCTGCAATGGAGCAACTGGTGGGTCTAACTGGTGTTTTCCAACTACCTGACAAGTGTGACAGGTTTTGCAAAAGTTGGAAACGTCTTTCCGAAGCCCAGGCCAAAAGAAGTGTTTCATGATCTGATCAACAGTCTTGTTAACACCAAGATGAATTCCTAAAGGTAAACTATGAGCCATTGTTAAGATCTCATTCCTGTAGACCTTCGAAACAACAATTTGCCTGACCACTGCCCAATATGCATTGGCAGGGATATCAGGAGGGCGCCACTTCCGCATCAACACACCATCCTTGAGATAATACCCACCTGGAACTGCGTCTATTTCTTTTTCAGGAAGGGCTCTCCTCCTTAGTGCACAAATTTCAGGATCATTAGTTTGCTCCTCAATCAACCGCTTTCTGGACAGAGACAAGTCTCCAGACACATCAGAACCACCAATCCCCTCTGGCTGGCTGAACAATGAACTGATAAAAGTGTTTGATAAGTTCTCAAACGGAGAAACCATAGTAGGCCAATCAGAGTCATGAGGCGAACCACCTGAGTCCTGACTATTCAATGTGCTGGACGGCACCACAACATCCTCTTCTTTAGCCTTCTTAGCCATAGCACAAGTCACTGCGCAAGAAGGATACAGAGATGGGTCCTCATCCCCATCTTCAGTGCTCGGCTGTGAAGTAAGATGTACAGGGGGAACTACTTTGCCCCCAGCCAGGTCATTGCCTAGCAACAGAGAAACACCCTTTATAGGTAGACTTGTCATAAGTCCCACCTTTACCTGTCCTGTAACTAAATCTGACTTCAAGAATATAGAGCGCAGGGGTACAGATACAGTCCTCCCTTCAATACCTTGTACAAGTATGAAATCCCCTGAAGCGGTCTCATCACGTAACTCCAAGGAGTCCATCAACAAAAGTGACTGAGAAGCTCCGGTATCCCTTAGGATATATATGGGGACAGGGGTAGTATGCTCATTCAGAGCCACAAATCCCTCTGACACAAATGGAAGAAATTCCTCCCTCACAAAGTCAGCTGTATCAGGCTTTTTAGCCCCACAAGAAGCAGGCAATTTAGCAGATCGGTCATCTACTACAGGGGTTTCTAACCTTGTTTTCACAAAGGCATTTGGTTTGGTATCCTTTACTTTTTCTTTCTTAGCTTGAAGGAACCAACAGTTAGTTGTAACATGACCAGTTTTCTTGCAATAACTGCAAACTAGACCACTTTTGTCACTGTCAGCTTTCACACTTTGATCAGACCTGTTCCTGGATTTCTGAGCACCATCACCAGATTTGTCTTTGTCTTTGGGTGAGGAATCTTGGGTATCACCGTAACCTTTTTTCTGAAATTGGGACCATCTATTGTTACTGCTAGACTGAAATTTGGACTTATGTGTGAGAACTGTGATGGCCCCAATTTGTTATTACATTTATTACACAACAGCAACAGCAAGGGATGACAAACACAGTTTTAACAACTAAAACACATTTAATTTTTAACAAAGACAAAGACTAATAACAACCTACAACTAAAGACCAAGATTGATAAATAAGAAAAAAACAGAAATAATTACAGTCCCTTTTTGGTGGGGTGGCTTGGTGATGTCCTGGATGAAGAAAATGCTAAAACACAGGCAAAGAAATCCACAAAAGAAACGTCACAGGTCTTGAACAGAATGGCAGGTCTGGTCATCTTCTTGCAATTTCTCCTACTACTTTACTGTCTCAATTCTTTTCCTTATATACTCTTTTGCAGACCCCACCCACATTTAGACCTCTTTTTTTAAATTTTCTGAGACTTGCCCCAGACATGTCCAGGACATGTCTAAACATGACTCCAGTCTGAGCTGAATAAAAAAAAAAGTAAATACTGCCATCTAGTGGCCTATATTCACATTACACCTCCATTCCAAAAGGGAAAAATTTTGACTCATAAAGGCAAAATTTTTCTTTTCAATACAAAATGGTTAAGTGAACACTTGTCTATATATACATATCATACAATATTCAAACACATGATATATATATACACATTCAAACACGGGATAAGCAATCAGCAATTACATTGTCTGTACCCTTCACATGCTTAATTTCCAAGTCAAACACCTGTAAAATCAAACTCCAATTCAACAATCTCCGATTCTTGTTTTTCATCTTACTCAAAAACATTAACGGATTGTGGTCAGTGTACACAATCATTGGCTTTTGTCCTGTACAAACATAAACCTCAAAGTGTTGTAAAGAAAGGACCAGAGCCAACAGTTCCTTCTCAATTGTGGAATAGTTCCTTTGGTGGCGATTGAACTTCCTGGAGAAGTATGCCACGGGATGCTCAATGTCATCAGAGTCACCTCTCTGTAGGAGCACAGATCCACAAGCTTGGTCGCTATGGTCGACCGCGATGGAGAACGGTTTGTTGAAGTCAGGAGATTTGAGCACGGGGAAGTGACACAGCAGAGACTTCAGGCGATCGAAGGCTCTCTGGCATGCATCATCCCAGGTGAACTTTACGCCTTTCTTCAGTTGGTTAGTTAGACTGAGAGCAATCTCAGCAAAGTTCTTGCAGAACTTGCGGTAGTACCCGATCATTCCAAGGAAGCGGCGCAAAGCTTTTTTGTTGTCAGGAACTGGAAAGTCCATGATGGCTTGGACTTTAGCATTTATGGGTGCCACCTTACCCTGGCCTATGACGTAGCCAAGATAGGTGACAGTAGCACAACCAAAGTCACTCTTGTTCAGGTTAACAGTCAGGTTAGCCTGGGTCAGGCGCTGGAACAACGTCTCTACATCTTTTAGATGTTCTTCCCAGGAGTCACTCCATGTGATCAGGTCATCAGTGTATGCACCCGTGTGTGGCAATCCGGCGATTGTAGACTGTATCATCCTTTGGAACGTGGCTGGGGCATTTTTCATGCCAAAGGGTAGGACTTCATACTGGTACAACCCAGATGGTGTGGCAAAAGCAGAGATGCTCTTGGCCCTCTCAGTTAAAGGCACACACCAATAACCCTTCAATAAATCAATCTTGGTCAGAAACTTTGCTTGCCCTACTCTATCAATACAATCATCAATCCTAGGTATTGGAAACACATCAGTTCTAGTTACAGCATTGACTTTGCGATAATCTGTACAGAATCTAGTACTTCCATCAGGTTTTGGAACTAGCACACAGGGTGAACTCCAATCTGAGTTGGAGGGTCTGATAATATCATGTTTTAACATGTACTCAACCTCTTTCTCAGCAATCTTTCTCTTTTCAGGATTCATCCGGTATGGATGCTGTTTTATTGGTTTGGCATCACCAACATCTACATCATGAGAGGCTATAGTAACTCTCTTTGGAACATCAGGAAACAAATCTTCATATTTCTTGATCAACCTTTCAAACTGATCTCTCTGTGAGGGTTCTAAGTGCTGGAGTTTTACATCAAGATTTTGCAACACTTCAGTGTTTGACAATTTACATGAAAGAACTTCAGCTTTAATTCTTGGTTCATCATCTTGAAACTCCCCCTCATCTTCACACGTTTCGACCATTGGAGAATCTGAAGTGACAGCTGCAACCCTAGCATTTCTGTCATGATAAGGCTTTAGCATGTTAATATGACACAATTGTTTTGGTTTTCTCCTATCTGGAGTCTTCACAATGTAATTGAGATCATTGAGTTTTGTCAGAATTTCATAAGGACCATGAAATCTAGCCTGCAATGGATTGGACTGCAAGGGAAACAACACAAGGACCTTGTCTCCTGGTTTAAACTCACGGCTTCTAGCCTTATGATCATACCAAGTTTTCATTTTTCCCTGACTTGATTTCAAGTTCTCTTTGGCAAGGTCACAAGCTGCACGCAATCTTTCCTTGAACTTGCTAACATAGTCTAACAGACTGATATGCGGCTCTTTCTCTTGCCATTGTTCACTCAATAATAGCAAAGGTCCTCTCACTTCATGACCAAACACTAGCTCAAATGGACTGAATCCAGTAGACTCCTGCACTGCTTCTCGAGCTGCAAACAACAGCAAATGAACCCCTTCATCCCAGTCTTTCTCATGGTCATAACAATAAGTCCTCATCATTGTCTTGAGAGTGGAATGATACCGCTCTAAGGCACCCTGACTTTCTGGATGATAGGCACTAGAAAGAATCTGTTTTGCACCTAGTTCATACACAACCTGCTGAAACAATCCTGAAGTGGAATTGCTACCTTGGTCTGACTGAATTTCCCTGGGAAGACCAAACAACGTGAAGAGCTTTATCAAAGCCTTCGAGATTGCAGTTGCCTCGATGTTACGTAGAGGTATGGCTTCGGGGAATCTGGTAGATGCACACATGATTGTCAACAAGTACTGATTTCCAGATCTAGTCTTGGGTAATGGACCAACGCAATCAACAATGACCCTAGAGAATGGCTCCCCAAATGCTGGGATAGGCTGCAATGGAGCTACAGGTGGGTCTAACTGGTGTTTTCCGACTACCTGACAAGTGTGACAGGTTTTGCAAAAGTTGGAAACGTCTTTCCGAAGCCCAGGCCAAAAGAAGTGTTTCATGATCTTATCAACAGTCTTGTTAACACCAAGATGACCTCCTAAAGGTAAACTATGAGCCATTGTTAAGATCTCATTCCTATAGACCTTCGGAACAACAATTTGCCTGACCACTGCCCAATCTGCATTGGCAGGGATATCAGGAGGGCGCCACTTCCGCATCAACACACCATCCTTGAGATAATACCCAACTGGAACTGCATCTATTTCTTTTTCAGGACGGGCTCTCCTCTTTAGTACACCAATTTCAGGATCATTAGTTTGCTCCTCAATCAACCGCTTTCTGGACAGAGACAAGTCTCCAGACACATCAGAATCACCAGACCCATCCGGCTGGCTGAATAGAGAACTGATAAAAGTATCTGATAAGTCCTCAAACGGAGAAACCATAGTAGGCCAATCAGAGTCATGAGGCGAACCACCTGAGTCCTGACTATTCAATGTACTGGACGGCACCACAACATCATCTTCTTTAGCCTTCTTGGCCATAGCACGAGTCACTGCGCAAGAAGGATACAGAGATGGGTCCTCATCCCCATTTTCAGTGCTCGGCTGTGAAGTAAGATGTACAGGGGGAACTACTTTGCCCCCAGCCAGGTCATTGCCTAGCAACAGAGAAACACCCTTTATAGGTAGACTTGACATAAGTCCCACCTTTACCTGTCCTGTAACTAAATCTGACTTCAAGAATATAGAGCGCAGGGGTACAGATACAGTCCTCCCTTCAATACCTTGTACAAGTATGAAATCCCCTGAAGCGGTCTCATCACGTAACTCCAAGGAGTCCATCAACAAAAGTGACTGAGAAGCTCCGGTATCCCTTAGGATATATATGGGGACAGGAGTAGTATGCTCATTCAGAGCCACAAATCCCTCTGACACAAATGGAAGAAATTCCTCCCTCACAAAGTCAGCTGTATTAGGCTTTTTAGCCCCACAAGAAGCAGGCAATTTAGCAGATTGGTTATCTACTACAGGGGTTTCTAACCTTGTTTTCACAAAGGCATTTGGTTTGGTATCCTTTTCTTTTTCTTTCTTAGCTTTAAGGAACCAACAGTTAGTTGTAACATGACCAGATTTCTTGCAATATCTGCAAACTAGACCACTTCTGTCACTGTCAGCTTTCACACTTTGATCAGACCTGTTACTGGATTTCTGAGCACCATCACCAGATTTGTCTTTGTCTTTGGGTGAGGAATCTTGGGTATCACCGTAACCCTTTTTCTGAAATTTGGACCATTTATTGTTACTGCTAGACTGAAATTTGGACTTATGAGTGAGAACATATTCATCTGCAAATTTGGCAGCTGATTGCAAGTTCAGTGCTTGCTTCTCATTAAGGTAGGTCTTAACATCATCCTTAACACAGTTCTTGAATTCTTCAACTAACACCATCTCTTTTAGTGAGTTGAAATCATCCTTGACCTCCATAGAAGTACACCAGCGCTCAAAGCAAACCTGCTTCTCATTAGCAAATTCAACATAAGTCTGATTTTCAGATTTCTTCAGACCTCTGAATTTCTGTCGGTAAGCCTCTGGAACCAACTCATAAGCTCTCAAAATAACCTTTTTGACAACCTCATAATCAGAGGAATCATCTGCAGACAAAGCCGAATAGGCTTGTTGAGCTTTACCCTTGAGGACAGTTTGCAACATCAGAGGCCAGTGTTCCTTTGGCCACTGGCAACTCTTTGCTACCTTTTCAAAACACTGGAAATAGTTGTCAACATCCTTTTCTGAAAATGGAGGCACCAGTTTTACCTCCTGACTGGCACGAAATTTATTTTTAGTTTCAATTTTAATTTTTAGTTGCTCCATTTGGAGTCTTTCTTCTCTATCGAATTTCTCTAATTCAAAATCTCTCTGTCTCTGTCTCTCTCTTTCTGCTCTTTCCTCTTTCTCTCTCTCAAATTCTCTTTGATTTTCTTTTTCCTCCCTTTCTTTTTCTCTTTCCTCCCTTTCAATCTCTAGCATTTTTAATTTAAGTTCCATTTCTATATTTGGATTTTCCACTGGAAACTGTTCCAGATCTCCTGGTGCAAACACATTTTCATCAATGTAATATTCAACTATCTCTCTAGCCAGTCTTGCTTTTCGCATGGCTGGTTTTACCTCTGTCAGCTCCAACTGTCTGCAAATTTCTAGCAGTTCTGTCTTTTTAAAAGACTTCAAAACCCCTACGGTTGGTGATGCCAAGAAATCATCCATTGCTGTTGTCAATATATATCTAGGAAAATTCACAAAAACAATTTCACAATTTGGAATGTTAGATTTTCAATAAATTACTCACACAATGGTCTATCCCAGACGAGCCCCCAATTTGTTATGGCCCCAATTTGTTATTACATTTATTACACAACAGCAACAGCAAGGGATGACAAACACAGTTTTAACAACTAAAACACATTTAATTTTTAACAAAGACAAAGACTAATAACAACCTACAACTAAAGACCAAGATTGATAAATAAGAAAAAAACAGAAATAATTACAGTCCCTTTTTGGTGGGGTGGCTTGGTGATGTCCTGGATGAAGAAAATGCTCAAACACAGGCAAAGAAATCCACAAAAGAAACGTCACAGGTCTTGAACAGAATGGCAGGTCTGGTCATCTTCTTGCAATTTCTCCGACTACTTTACTGTCTCAATTCTTTTCCTTATATACTCTTTTGCAGACCCCACCCACATTTAGACCTCTTTTTTTAATTTTCTGAGACTTGCCCCAGACATGTCCAGGACATGTCTAAACATGACTCCAGTCTGAGCTTAACAAAAAAAAAAGGTAAATACTGCCATCTAGTGGCCTATATTCACATTACAGAACATATTCATCTGCAAATTTGGCAGCTGATTGCAAATTCAGTGCTTGCTTCTCATTAAGGTAGGTCTTAATATCATCTTTAACACAGTTCTTGAATTCTTCAACTAACACCTCTCTTTTAGTGAGTTAAAATCATCCTTGACCTCCAAAGAAGTACACCAGCACTCAAAGCAAACCTGCTTCTCATTAGCAAATTCAACATAAGTCTGATTTTCAGATTTCTTCAGACCTCTGAATTTCTGTCGGCAAGCCTCTGGAACCAACTCATAAGCTCTCGATATAACCGTTTTGACAACCTCATAATCAGAGGAATCATCTGCAGACAAAGCCGAATAGGCTTGTTGAGCTTTACCCTTGAGGACAGTTTGCAACATCAGAGGCCAGTGTTCCTTTGCCCACTGGCAACTCTTTGCTACCTTTTCAAAACACTGGAAATAGTTGTCAACATCCTTTTCCGAAAATGGAGGCACCAATTTTACCTCCTGGCTAGCCCAAAATTTATTTTCAGTTTGAATTTTAATTTTTAGTTGCTCCATTTGGAGTCTTTCTTCTCTATCGAATTTCTCTAATTCAAAATCTCTCTGTCTTGCAAATTTATCCAACTCAAATTCTCTTTGTTTTTCTTTTTCTTCCCTCTCAAATTCTCTTTGTTTCTCTTTTTCCCCCCTTTCTTTTTCTCTTTCCTCCCTTTCTTTCTCTTTTTCCTCCCTTTCTTTTTTTCTCTTCTCTTGCTAATTTTTCCAACTCAAACTGCCTTTGTTTTTCTTTTTCTTCCCTTTCAATCATTCATCTCATGGTCACTGAAGGAGTAACAGCTCTGAACAGGGACTGCTCGAAATACTGGAATACAACAGCAGAGTCGGGAGAAAAGTTGAGTGAAAAACTTTCTCACAATCTCTGTGATCGCCAAAATCCCTTTTCTTGAAGCTAAGAAAATGGGTAAGCCTGGTGGAAGCAAGGAAACTGGGAAATCAGGCTCACTGGATCCCGCAGCAGTCATGGAGGCTCTCGCTGATTTGAGAAGGGAAGTGAGGGAGTGGACGGACAGTATGAGGGAGCAAATGGAACGGCTGATGGAGGAAAACCGTGATCTCAGAAAAGAGATTGCTAAGAAAGACATGGAGATCAAATCTTTAGGAAGCAATCTGGAGGAGCGGGAACAACAAGAGAAACGTAATGATGTCATCCTGACCGGGCTCAAAATCAAACCCAGGAGTTATGCCAGGGCAGCAGAGGGTGCTGATGAGTCAGATGAGGAGGATAATAAATCTGTGGAACTGCAGGTGATGGAATTCCTTCAGTCCAGACATATTTCTTTGGACCAAAACAATGTGGATTCATGTTATCTGCTACCGAAAAGGAATGTAAGCCGAGACCAAAACGCAACAACACGAGCCGTGTTGCTACGACTTACAAGTAACAAGCAAAAGATCTGTCTGTTGAAGCAAGGGAAAAATCTCAAAGGATCCAATGTATTCATGAATGAAAACCTCACCAAGCAAAATGCAACACTCGCATGGAAAGCTCGTCAACTACGGAAAGTGGGTAAGATACACAGCACCTGGTCGACAAACTGCAGAATTTTTTATCAAACCAAATGGATCTTCACCGGAAACCACCAGACCGGTGCTGATCAAGATGATGCGGGATTTGGAGAAGTACGACCACTGAGGTCCCTGACAGATATTCATGAGTAGTCATCAACCTACAGAAATAAATTTTTCGGGAAATGGATTTTTGACAGGAGGTCACCATTCTTCCGAAATAGACCCAAATGAAGAAATCGATCCGGATAACAATTTTTTCTACAAAGAGTCTAACACATGCGAATACTTTTCTGTGGACAAATTCAACAAAAGTATTAAAATGGATGGGAGTTTGTCCATTATCCACTTTAATAGTAGGAGTCTATATTCCAACTTCTATCAAATAAAGGAATGCCTTCAGTCATTTGCTAACCCGTTTAACATCATCGCCTTATCGGAAGCTTGGATTAAAGAGGAAAAGGGCAAGGACTTCTACATGGAGGGATATAACTTTGTGTGTAAGAGTAGACTGAATAAAGCAGGTGGGGGAGTTGGTCTGTTTATTCATGAAGCCATAAACTTCCAGGTAATAGAATGTAAATCTTATGTTGTGGAAAATGTTATGGAATGCCTTACAATTGAGATTCCCAGATTGAAAGGTAAAAATATTGTTATTTCTTCTGTGTACAGGGCACCAGATTCGCAAATGGATGTTTTCAGCAAATGTATGGGTGAACTACTCACTAATACCAGCCATAAAAATGTTTTCATGTGTGGGGACTTTAACGTTGACTTGATAAATCCAAATAACAGCTCTGTAATAGAAGATTATATTAACACCACGTATGCCATGGGTATGCAACCATTAATTACAAAACCAAGCAGGATTACTAGGCATAGTGCCACCTTGATAGATAATATCTATACTAATGTACTAGATTCTGATATATTTTGTGGCATCATGATAAATGACATTACTGATCATCTGCCAGTCTTTGCTATTTGTGATTGCAAGGTAGATATAAAAGATCAGGCTAGATCGAAAATCCGGGAATACACAGAAATCAGAATTAAAAGTGAAAAAAGGTTAAAGGATCTGGAAATAGATCTGTTAAATCAAAAATGGGATAATGTATTAGCAGAAAACGACCCGAATAGAGCGTATGAGGCGTTCCTGTTGACTGTAAATTCTCTGTATGATACCCACTGCTTAGTCAAAACAACCAATAATCTGAAGAAAAACAAAGAGAGAAGACCTTGGGTTTCAAAAGCACTGGCCAATGCCTGTAAGAAAAAAAATACTTTATACAAGCAGTTTCTGAGAGAAAGGACTGAGAAAGCGGAAGTAAGATATAAAACTTACAGAAATAAAATTACAAGCTTGTTGAGGAAGCATAAAAAGGAGTATTACGAAAAGCTTTTAACAGGAAATAAACATTACACCAAAAATCTTTGGAATATAGTAAAGACCGTTTCTGGGAGGTCTCCCAAGAAGGAGTACCCTGCCTTCTTTAATGTTCATGGTAAGCAGGTAGAGAACATGCATCTAGTTGTGGAACATTTTAATAATTACTTTGTGAATGTTGGGCCAGAACTAGCAAAGGGCATCGAACCCTCACACCTTAGATGGGACTACCTTGATAAGGATGAGGAAGTACAAGACACATTGACATTAACTCCTGTTACTGAATCCGAAATTAGATCAATTCTGAATAACTATACAGCTAAGACATCTGTTGACGTAAACCAATTAGATATGAAATTACTGAAAACACTAACCAACGCAATTGTAACTCCACTTAGGCACATATGTAATCTATCCTTCTCTTGCGGAGTGTTTCCAGATAAAATGAAGATAGCAAAGGTTATCCCTCTCTACAAAAGCGGGGATAAATATTATTTCTCAAACTATCGACCCGTCTCGATTTTACCTCAATGTTCAAAAATCTTAGAAAAACTCTTCAATGATAGATTGGACAATTATATAGATAAACACAAATTTCTATGTGATAGTCAGTATGGGTTCAGGAAAAAGCATTCGACAGCACTAGCCCTAACAGAACTTATTGAGATGATCAAAGATTCACTAGAATCAAAACTATATTCTATAGGTATATATATTGACCTGAAGAAGGCTTTTGACACTATAAATCACGATATATTGATTGAAAGACTGTATAAATATGGAATAAGAGGGACCACATTAAAATGGATTAAAAATTATTTAACAAATAGAACGCAATTTGTACAGATGGGCAATAATAAATCAAAATGCTTGGACATTACCTGCGGAATTCCTCAGGGCTCAGTCATAGGTCCTAAGCTGTTCATAATCTACATATATGACATTGTTAAGGTATCAGATATTCTAAGATTAATTTTATTTGCTGACGACACGACTATTTTCTGCTCTGGTGCTGATCTCAACCAATTAGTCAAATTGGCTAATAATGAAATGTCTAAACTTCACACGTGGTTTAATGTAAATAAACTATCATTAAATCTTACAAAGACCAGATTTATGGTATTTGGGAAAAAAGGCCTAAAGGACGACATAGACTTAAAAGTAAATGGTATCAGCATTGAAAGAGTAAACGAATATAAAGTTTTGGGTGTTATGATAGATAATCTCTTAAGCTGGAAACCGCATGTAAATTTAGTTCAAAGAAAGTTAGCTAAAAGTGTATGTATTCTTTGGAAACTGCAGAAATTATAAAACCTTAAGTCTCTTAAAATAATATATTCAGCCCTCATAGCACCCCATCTACATTACTGCGCTGAAGTATGGGGTCACACTTACAAAAACACAATAGAACCTTTATTTAAACTTCAAAAAAAGGCCCTTAGAATTATTTACTGCGTACCGTATGGAACTCATACAAATGATTTATTTATTAAGGCAAAGCTTCTTAAATTAGAGGATGTAGTAAAATTCAACTCCTTGCAACTGGTCTACTTGGGATATAAAAATTGTTTGCCCAAAAATGTACAAAACCTATTTCTTCAGCGTGACTGCATGCAGCACACCAGAAGTAGGATGTTATTACAATCAAGCAAGGTCAGAACGACTCGTAGGGAGCATTCGCTATCTGTGGCTGGAGTCAGGGCATGGAATGTACTTGATGATAATATAAGGATGGCTGGAGAGCTGAAGGTCTTCAAATATTCGTTGAAATGTGCATATCTGAGTAACTATAAACATGTTTAATCTTGTTCAATTGCATCCTGTCACTGGACGCTTAAGAGATCCAAGGATAGATCCGGTATCTGCTTCCACTCATCTACGCCAAATCAGCTGGAACAAATCAAATGAGCAAGAATGGGGATTCGGGACAATGTCGCTTTGGATCAAGAGTGACATTTGAATCTAAGTTATATGATCACTCACTTAATTTGCAATTATAATTCTTATGATATTCATAAACTTCATGATCTTATTTTCTGAAGTTAAAACGTAGCGTGCATGGACATTAACTCTGCTGTGATTTATAATCCTTATGATATTTTAATCATAACCAAAATGTTTTTTTCTGGAAGCTGGGGGCGGGACTCTGATAAGCGATTCCGCTTCCCCCGCGACCCTTTCGGTCATGATACATGCTGTGTGTTGAAATTGTCATGAAATGATTTTCAATCATGCCGAAATAAAAATAAAAAAATAAATAAATAAATAAAAAAATCTCTAGCATTTTTAATTTAAGTTCCATTTCTATATTTGGATTTTCCACTGGAAACTGTTCCAGATCTCCTGGTGCAAACACATTTTCATCAATGTAATATTCAACTATCTCTCTAGCCAGTCTTGCTTTTCGCATGGCTGGTTTTACCTCTGTCAGCTCTAACTGTCTGCAAATTCCTGGCAGTTCTGTCTTTTTAAAAGACTTCAAAACCCCTACGGTTGGTGATGCCAAGAAATCATCCATTGCTGTTGGTCTATCTATCTATCTATCTATCTATCTATCTATCTATCTATCTATCTATCTATCTATCTATCTATGTATATATATATATATATATATATATATATATATATATATATATATTGTAATGTGAATATAGGCCACTAGATGGCAGTATTTACCTTTTTTTTGTTAAGCTCAGACTGGAGTCATGTTTAGACATGTCCTGGACATGTCTGGGGCAAGTCTCAGAAAATTAAAAAAAAGAGGTCTAAATGTGGGTGGGGTCTGCAAAAGAGTATATAAGGAAAAGAACTGAGACAGTAAAGTAGTAGGAGAAATTGCAAGAAGAAGGATACGTGTGACCAGACCTGTCATTTCTGTTCAAGACCTGTGTAGTTTCTTTTGTGGATTTCTTTGCCTGTGTTTGAGCATTTTCTTCATCCAGGACATCACCAAGCCACCCCACCAAAAAGGGACAGTAATTATTTCTGTTTTTTCTTATTTATCAATCTTGGTCTTTAGTTGTAGGTTGTTATTAGTCTTTGTCTTTGTTAAAAATTAAATGTGTTTTAGTTGTTAAAACTGTGTTTGTCATCCCTTGCTGTTGCTGTTGTGTTATAAATGTAATAACAAATTGGGGCCATAACAAATTGGGGGCTCAAGGTCCGGGATAGACCATTGTGTGAGTAATTTATTGAAAATCTAACATTCCAAATTGTAAAATTGTTTTTGTGAATTTTCCTAGATATATATTGACAACAGCAATGGATGATTTCTTGGCATCACCAACCGTAGGGGTTTTGAAGTCTTTTAAAAAGACAGAACTGCTAGAAATTTGCAGACATTTAGAGCTGACAGAGGTAAAACCAGCCATGCGAAAAGCAAGACTGGCTAGAGAGATAGTTGAATATTACATTGATGAAAATGTGTTTGCACCAGGAGATCTGGAACAGTTTCCAGTGGAAAATCCAAATATAGAAATAGAACTTAAATTAAAAATGCTAGAATTTGAGAGGGAAGAAAAAGAAAAACAAAGGCAGTTTGAGTTAGAAAAATTAGCAAGAGAAGAAAAACAAAGAGAATTTGAGAGAGAGAAAGAGGAAAGAGCAGAAAGAGAGAGACAGAGACAGAGAGATTTCGAATTAGAGAAGTTGGATAGAGAAGAAAGACTCCAAATGGAGAAACTAAAAATTAAAATTGAAACTAAAAATAAATTTTGTGCCAGTCAGGAGGTAAAACTGGTGCCTCCATTTTCAGAAAAGGATGTTGACAACTATTTCCAGTGTTTTGAAAAGGTAGCAAAGAGTTGCCAGTGGCCAAAGGAACACTGGCCTCTGATGTTGCAAACTGTCCTCAAGGGTAAAGCTCAACAAGCCTATTCGGCTTTGTCTGCAGATGATTCCTCTGATTATGAGGTTGTCAAAAAGGTTATTTTGAGAGCTTATGAGTTGGTTCCAGAGGCTTACTGACAGAAATTCAGAGGTCTGTAGAAATCTGAAAATCAGACTTATGTTGAATTTGCTAATGAAAAGCAGGTTTGCTTTGAGCGCTGGTGTACTTCTATGGAGGTCAAGGATGATTTCAACTCACTAAAAGAGATGGTGTAAGTTGAAGAATTCAAGAACTGTGTTAAAGATGATGTTAAGACCTACCTTAATGAGAAGCAAGCACTGAATTTGCAATCAGCTGCCAAATTTGCAGATGAATATGTTCTCACACATAAGTCCAAATTTCAGTCTAGCAGTAATAATAGATGGTCCCAATTTCAGAAAAAGGGTTATGGTGATACCCAAGATTCCTTATCCAAAGACAAAGACAAATCTGGTGATGGTGCTCAGAAATCCAGTAACAGGTCTGATCAAAGTGTGAAAGCTGACAGTGACAAAAGTGGTCTAGTTTGCAGTTATTGCAAGAAATCTGGTCATGTTACAACTAACTGTTGGTTCCTTAAAGCTAAGAAAGAAAAAGAAAAGGATACCAAACCAAATGCCTTTGTGAAAACAAGGTTAGAAACCCCTGTAGTAGATAACCAATCTGCTAAATTGCCTGCTTCTTGTGGGGCTAAAAAACCTAATACAGCTGAAATTGTGAGGGAGGAATTTCTTCCATTTGTGTCAGAGGGATTTGTGGCTCTGAATGAGCATACTACTCCTGTCCCCATATATATCCTAAGGGATACCGGAGCTTCTCAGTCACTTTTGTTGATGGACTCCTTGGAGTTACGTGATGAGACCGCTTCAGGGGATTTCATACTTGTACAAGGTATTGAAGGGAGGACTGTATCTGTACCCCTGCGCTCTATATTCTTGAAGTCAGATTTAGTTACAGGACGGGTAAAGGGGGGACTTATGTCAAGTCTACCAATAAAGGGTGTTTCTCTGTTGCTAGGCAATGACCTGGCTGGGGGCAAAGTAGTTCCCCCTGTACATCTTACTTCACAGCCGAGCACTGAAAATGGGGATGAGGACCCATCTCTGTATCCTTCTTGCGCAGTGACTCGTGCTATGGCCAAGAAGGCTAAAGAAGAAGATGATGTGGTGCCGTCCCGTACATTGAATAGTCAGGACTCAGGTGGTTCGCCTCATGACTCTGATTGGCCTACTATGGTTTCTCCGTTTGAGGACTTATCAGATACTTTTATCAGTTCTCTATTCAGCCAGCCGGATGGGTCTGGTGATTCTGATGTGTCTGGAGACTTGTCTCTGTCCAGAAAGCGGTTGATTGAGGAGCAAACTAATGATCCTGAAATTTGTGTACTAAAGAGGAGAGCCCTTCCTGATAAAGAAATAGACGCAGTTCCAGTTGGGTATTATCTCAAGGATGGTGTGTTGATGCGGAAGTGGCGCCCTCCTGATATCCCTGCCAATGCAGATTGGGCAGTGGTCAGGCAAATTGTTGTTCCGAAGGTCTATAGGAATGAGATCTTAACAATGGCTCATAGTTTACCTTTAGGAGGTCATCTTGGTGTTAACAAGACTGTTGATAAGATCATGAAACACTTCTTTTGGCCTGGGCTTCGGAAAGACGTTTCCAACTTTTGCAAAACCTGTCACACTTGTCAGGTAGTTGGAAAACACCAGTTAGACCCACCTGTAGCTCCATTGCAGCCTATCCCAGCATTTGGGGAGCCATTCTCTAGGGTCATTGTTGATTGCGTTGGTCCATTACCCAAGACTAGATCTGGAAATCAGTACTTGTTGACAATCATGTGTGCATCTACCAGATTCCCCGAAGCCATACCTCTACGTAACATCAAGGCAACTGCAATCTCGAAGGCTTTGATAAAGTTCTTCACGTTGTTTGGTCTTCCCAGGGAAATTCAGTCAGACCAAGGTAGCAATTTCACTTCAGGATTGTTTCAGCAGGTTGTGTATGAACTAGGTGCAAAACAGATTCTTTCTAGTGCCTATCATCCAGAAAGTCAGGGTGCCTTAGAGCGGTTTCATTCCACTCTCAAGACAATGATGAGGACTTATTGTTATGACCATGACAAAGACTGGGATGAAGGGGTTCATTTGCTGTTGTTTGCAGCCAGAGAAGCAGTGCAGGAGTCTACTGGATTCAGTCCATTTGAGCTAGTGTTTGGTCATGAAGTGAGAGGACCTTTGCTATTATTGAGTGAACAATGGCAAGAGGAAGAGCCGCAAATCAGTCTGTTAGACTATGTTAGCAAGTTCAAGGAAAGATTGCGTGCAGCTTGTGACCTTGCCAAAGAGAACTTGAAATCAAGTCAGGGAAAAATGAAAACTTGGTATGATCATAAGGCTAGAAGCCGTGAGTTTAAACCAGGAGACAAGGTCCTTGTGTTGTTTCCCTTGCAGTCCAATCCATTGCAGGCTAGATTTCATGGTCCATATGAAATTCTGACAAAACTCAATGATCTCAATTACATTGTGAAGACTCCAGATAGGAGCAAACCAAAACAATTGTGTCATATTAACATGCTAAAGCCTTATCATGACAGAAATGCTAGGGTTGCAGCTGTCACTTCAGATTCTCCAATGGTCGAGATTTGTGAAGATGAGGGGGAGTTTCAAGATGATGAACCAAGAATTAAAGCTGAAGTTCTTTCATGTAAATTGTCAAACACTGAAGTGTTGCAAAATCTTGATGTAAAACTCCAGCACTTAGAACCCTCACAGAGAGATCAGTTTGAAAGGTTGATCAAGAAATATGAGGATTTGTTTCCTGATGTTCCAAAGAGAGTTACTATAGCCTCTCATGATGTAGATGTTGGTGATGCCAAACCAATAAAACAGCATCCATACCGGATGAATCCTGAAAAGAGAAAGATTGCTGAGAAAGAGGTTGAGTACATGTTAAAACATGATATTATCAGACCCTCCAACTCCGATTGGAGTTCACCCTGTGTGCTAGTTCCAAAACCTGATGGAAGTACTAGATTCTGTACAGATTATCGCAAAGTCAATGCTGTAACTAGAACTGATGTGTTTCCAATACCTAGGATTGATGATTGTATTGATAGCGTAGGGCAAGCAAAGTTTCTGACCAAGATTGATTTATTGAAGGGTTATTGGTGTGTGCCTTTAACTGAGAGGGCCAAGAGCATCTCTGCTTTTGCCACACCATCTGGATTGTACCAGTATGAAGTCCTACCCTTTGGCATGAAAAATGCCCCAGCCACGTTCCAAAGGATGATACAGTCTACAATCGCCGGATTGCCACACACGGGTGCGTACATCGATGACCTGATCACATGGAGTGACTCCTGGGAAGAACATCTAAAAGATGTAGAGACGTTGTTCCAGCGCCTGACCCAGGCTAACCTGACTGTTAACCTGAGCAAGAGTGACTTTGGTTGTGCTACTGTCACCTATCTTGGCTACGTCATAGGCCAGGGTAAGGTGGCACCCATAAATGCTAAAGTCCAAGCCATCATGGACTTTCCAGTTCCTGACAACAAAAAAGCTTTGCGCCGCTTCCTTGGAATGATCGGGTACTACCGCAAGTTCTGCAAGAACTTTGCTGAGATTGCTCTCAGTCTAACTAACCAACTGAAGAAAG
Source organism: Gymnothorax reevesii (assembly GCA_029721435.1). NCBI lineage: Eukaryota > Metazoa > Chordata > Actinopteri > Anguilliformes > Muraenidae > Gymnothorax > Gymnothorax reevesii. Next base: position 13,751,695 of record CM056583.1, on the reverse strand, counting down.
GCGTAAAGTTCACCTGGGATGATGCATGCCAGAGAGCCTTCGATCACCTGAAGTCTCTGCTGTGTCACTTCCCCGTGCTCAAATCTCCTGACTTCAACAAACCGTTCTCCATCGCAGTCGATGCTAGCGACCAAGCTTGTGGATCTGTGCTCCTACAGAGAAGTGACTCTGATGACATTGAGCATCCCGTGGCATACTTCTCCAGGAAGTTCAATCGCCACCAAAGGAACTATTCCACAATAGAGAAGGAACTGTTGGCTCTGGTCCTTTCTTTACAACACTTTGAGGTTTATGTTTTTACAGGACAAAAGCCAATGATTGTGTACACTGACCACAATCCGTTAATGTTTTTGAGTAAGATGAAAAACAAGAATCGGAGATTGTTGAATTGGAGTTTGATTTTACAGGAGTTTGACTTGGAAATTAAGCATGTGAAGGGTACAGACAATGTAATTGCTGATTGCTTATCCCGTGTTTGAATGTGTATATATATATCATGTGTTTGTATATTGTATGATATGTATATATAGACAAGTGTTCACTTAACCATTTTGTATTGAAAAGAAAAATTTTGCCTTTATGAGTCAAAATTTTTCCCTTTTGGAATGGAGGTGTAATGTGAATATAGGCCACTAGATGGCAGTATTTACCTTTTTTTGTTAAGCTCAGACTGGAGTCATGTTTAGACATGTCCTGGACATGTCTGGGGCAAGTCTCAGAAAATTAAAAAAAAGAGGTCTAAATGTGGGTGGGGTCTGCAAAAGAGTATATAAGGAAAAGAACTGAGACAGTAAAGTAGTAGGAGAAATTGCAAGAAGAAGGATACGTGTGACCAGACCTGTCATTTCTGTTCAAGACCTGTGTAGTTTCTTTTGTGGATTTCTTTGCCTGTGTTTGAGCATTTTCTTCATCCAGGACATCACCAAGCCACCCCACCAAAAAGGGACAGTAATTATTTCTGTTTTTTCTTATTTATCAATCTTGGTCTTTAGTTGTAGGTTGTTATTAGTCTTTGTCTTTGTTAAAAATTAAATGTGTTTTAGTTGTTAAAACTGTGTTTGTCATCCCTTGCTGTTGCTGTTGTGTTATAAATGTAATAACAAATTGGGGCCATAACAATATACATATATATAGGAAAATTCACAAAAACAATTTTACAATTTGAAATGTTAGATTTTCAATAAATGACTCACACAATGGTCTATTCCAGACTTGAGCCCCCAATTTGTTATGGCCCCAATTTGTTATTACAATTTACAACACAACAGCTACAGCAACAGCAAGGGATGACAGAAACAGTTTTAAAAACTTGAACACATTTAATTAACAGACAAAGACTAATACTAACCTACAACTAATAACCAAGATTGATTTACAAGAAAAACAGAAATATTTACAGTCCCTTTTTGTTGGGGTGGCTTGGTGATGTCCTGGGTAAGGGAAAAAAAATGCTCTAACACAGGCAAAAATCAACAAAAGAAACTTCACAGGTCTTGAACAGAATGACAGGTCTGGTCACATGTATCCTCCTCCTTGCAATTTCTCCTACTACTTTGCTGTCTAAATTCTTTTCTTTATGTACTCTTTTGCAGACCCCACCCACATTTAGACCTCTTTTTTTAATTTTCGGGGACTTGCCCCAGACATGTCCAGGACATGTCTAAACCTAGCTCCAGTCTGAGCTTAATAAAAGAAAGGTAAATACTGCCATCTAGTGGCCTTTATTCACATTACAGTAACGGTCGATGGACCTTGGCCTACTCGACATGCCTGCTGAGTAAAACAATTAGCTGGTCAGTTTGCCTTGTTTTTTTCCAATTCACTTAGCATTTAATATGTCATATGGTACATCAAATAATTCAGTTTTTTAAATATGGCTCGTCATAATGTAAGCTCACCTGGAATTTCGCAGCGCTCCTTGCAGAAAAAGACGTTCAGAGATAGCTTCCTGTGTTAAAAATCTGCGCCGGTGAAACAACATGATTGGGTTTGTTCAGTGGTTCTGCGGTGACAACGCAGGTGATTGGCTGTCTCAACTTCACTTCACACACGACGTGCTTGTTTGGTTGGAGTTAGTCCTGTTGCTACGTCTCCTCTTGCCTGGTTTGCGGCGCGTAGCCGCCTGAGCTACACAAGGGGGGCGGGCGTGTAATAGTTTTGCGAAGGGTTTAAAGCCGCGCAGCGGGTGGAGTGATGAGAGGGTGTCTTGTTCAGTTGAATTTGGCAGCAAACGGTCGTACCCCAAAGCTGCGAATTAAAACTACCGGGGTGTATTTCAATACCCATGTAAAGGTATTCCGTCGATTCCTTGCAAAGACGACAAACCGCACAACGAGAACAAGAGTTCGTTATTTGCAAGTGCACTGCTACGAGCGAAAGCACTTAGCCATATTGTATGCACTTTCCCTAGAGCTGATCATGAACGAAAGCAAAATCGTTGAAGTGCCTATCCAATGAAAGAGTACGACAAAGATTGCAAACCACACATATAAAACCAGAACAAGGTCGTCAATGGGGCTGGTGCGCATGAATTCTGAACATTAGACAAACACCATATTGTCTGCATTTCCCCTGATGGTGATAATGAACGACAGCAAAATTGTCGGTGTTTGTTCATATTAAGGTTCACAGTAAAGACACAATAGAACACCCAAAAACAACCAGTTTGTTAATGTTACTCCTTTGTTAATATCCTACGGACTCAAAACGGTGACGGACTTTGCAGTGCTGTGTGTGCTGTAATGTGAATAGAGGCCACTAGATGGCAGTATTTACCTTTCTTTTATTAAGCTCAGACTGGAGCTAGGTTTAGACATGTCCTGGACATGTCTGGGGCAAGTCCCCGAAAATTAAAAAAAAGAGGTCTAAATGTGGGTGGGGTCTGCAAAAGAGTATATAAGGAAAAGAATTGAGACAGTAAAGTGGTAGGAGAAATTGCTTGAAGAAGGATACATGTGACCAGACCTGTCATTCTGTTCAAGACCTGAGAAGTTTCTTTTGTGGGTTTTTGCCTGTGTTTGAGCATTTTCCTCACCCCGGACATCACCAAGCCACCCCACCAAAACAAGGGACTGTAAATATTTCTGTTTTTTTAAAATATATTCAATCTTGGTCAGTAGCGTAGTTAGTTGTTTAGTTGTCTTTGTTCATTAAATGTGTTTAAGTTTTTAAAACTGTGTCTGTCATCCCTTGCTGTTGCTGTTGCTGTTGCTGTTGCTGTTGTGGGCCATAACAGTGCCAACCAATCACAGCCTCCCCGTACGCGGCAGCTTTGGATTTTGGAGAGGTGCGCGGCAACGCGGCTGCGTAGGTGAGGAGCGCTTCGCGAGAGCGACGAATTGGCCACTTCGTCACATTTTTGCTACGCGCCGCAGAAGTATAAACCAGACTTGAGTGACGGCGACCTAACGTTACATGCGGTATCTCCGGTCGCGACCCGTTTTTTTTTTTTTTTTGGAGGGGAGAATTTTTTTTTTTTTTTAATATTTTTATTAAATTCTCTTAAACTTCTTGGGCGGCCGTCTGTTTACTTGGGCGGCCCGCCCAAGTATTAACATGGTGTGGGAAACATTAATTTGTAAGTTCAAGTTTTGTATTTTAATCATTTTTAATTAACAATTTTTAAAGTTTCCATAAAATAGTTGAATGGGAAAGATTAATTTTCCTTTTGCTTCTCTTCAGAAAAATCCCTCGGAAGAGCCCAGCAGGCACTGAAATCCCATCTGAGGCAGAAGTTTGAATGTATATTTGAAGGTTCGGCAAAGCAGGGCCACCCGCTCCGTCCCAGTGACTATTCAGGAGGGAAAAGTCCTTTCCATACTGCAGGAAATAAATCCTCTTAAGACCTATGGCCCAGACGGACTTAAAGGGAGGGTCATGAAGGAATGTGCAGGGCAACTGGAACCTACTGTTACCCGAATGTTTCAGCTATTCCTAAATTCAAACTTTTACCCCTAGGCATGGAAGACCGCAACCATCATCAAAAACTTCCCACCCTAAATCCAACAAGTCGACATGGTCTACAACATCCCCCGTCAATCGTGCACTTCTCATTTTCGAACTCAATCAAGGCCTTTATGGTCTGAAGCTTCACACCAAATTTGGTTACTGCATCTGTAGTAGTTTCTGAGTAAAGCTGTTCCCTTTATCTCGGACGGACGGACGCACACACGGACGGATGGACGGACGGACGGAGGTCAAACCTATATCCCCCTCCCACTTCGTGTTGGCGGGGGATAATAATGACTTCAGACCTATTGCCCTCATACCTCTTCTCAGCAAATGTATGGAGCGTCTAATATGCGATGAACTGACATCTCACGTAGCTGGATCACTGGACCCCATGCAGTTTGCTTATAGAGCCAACCGGGGTGTTGAGAATGCCACACACCCTTCTGGATAGAATCCATATCCACCTGGACAAACCCAATACCCATGTCCGTGTCCTATTTATGGACTTATCCTCAGCCTCATTTTCTACTGCGTGATCTCAATGTGAGTGATAGCCTGGTTCTCTTAATGAAGGAATTCTTAAGAGACCAACCTCAGAAAGTCTGCATTAACAATACCCTTTCTGACACTCTGGTACTCAATATAGGTGTTCCTCAAGGGTGTGTTCTATCTCCCTTGCTTTTCTCTATATACACTAATGAATACAATGTGACAGTAGAAACCTCTCCCTTCTTAAATATGCCAATGACATGGCCCTGGTTGCCTGCCTGCAGGGTACAAACAGCACCTCCTAGTGCTAGTACATTAACGCCCTGGCCACCTGGTTTCACAGCAGCTTCTTAGACCTGAATGTTGCTAAGACCCAAGAGCTGTGTCTAATGGCTGGTACACACTGTACGATTTTGGGCCATCCCAGACGAAAGATGACCATGCTTATTAGTGCTTATTAGTCAGTTAGTCTAAATATACAGGGCTAGTGTGGGTTAGTAATTAGCGAAAACAACAAACCGTTAGTATGTGTTGGTAAGATAGTAAAAGTAAGAGGAAGGAAGAACACAAGATAATGAAAGAAGATTGAAACCCAGAAACCAATAAATCACCCGAATGAGTGGCACACAAGACAAGAGACTGTGAGCAAAGATACACACATGACAAGACTGGGGAAAGACGAAGTGCAAGGCATGGAAAAATAAACATGGCATGGAACTGAAACATGGCTATGAAAATGAGAACATGGCTATGAAATGAAAACATGGCATGGAGACTATGATAGACTAAAACATGAAAATAATAAAACGACAAATCCTAAATACCAAATGCACAATACATAATCTAAGAACGGTCAGACGAAAGCAGTGGTTACGAAACACAAGAATCAATCCATCATGGCACTAGGCCAGGCACAGAACTTGAACTAGATATGGGCATGGGCATGGGACAACAGCATGAGACATGGAGCATGGTCAAAAACATGGCATGGCAAAGACAGGATTCATAACAAATTTACTTATTGAGATGTTTTAAAATGTCTTGTGTTACATGCTGTCTTCATGCCAGAGCCAAAGACAAATTTCCATTTTTATGCATTTTAAATGGAAAATAAAGTAATCTGAGTCTGACTGATGTCTGTTCTGTGCAGACGGCTGTCCCCTCACACTGGATCTAAACGCAGCAAACATGTACCTGTCTCTGTCTGAGGGGAACAGGAGGGCGACACACACACCGGGGAGAGAGGAGCCGCATCCTGATCATCCAGAGAGATTAAAGTCCTGGGAGCAGGTTTTGTGTGGAGAGTGTGTGTGCGATCGCTGTTACTGGGAGGCTGAGTATAGTGTGTGTGAGGGGGGAGAGGTTTGTATAGCGCTGACAGATAAAGGAATCAGCAGGAGAGGAGAGGGTGAGGACTGTGGGTTTGGATGGAATAAAACCTCCTTGGATCTGCAGATCTATAAGACCCTTTACATCATCAGGCACAATAGAGAACATACACAATTGCCTGCCCCCCCCCACCGCAGAGCAAGAGTGTGTGAAGATGATGGTGAGATAGACGTGTGTGTGTACAGGATAGATGTGTGTGTGGACCGTCCAGCCAACACACTGTCCTTCTACAGCGTCTCAGACTCTGTCACAATGACCCTCCTGCGCACAGTCCGCACACACTTCATCCAACACACACCCCTCCGTGCTGGGTTTGGAGTGATGTACTCCTCAGTGTCGCTCTGTCAGGTGGTGTAGAAGTACACAAACACACGCGCGCACTCGCTCACTCATACACATCCCGGCATACAAAAATACACACACCCGTATCCACATGTATACACACACTCTAATTGCCAATGTCTTGCACACACTATAACCACCTGCGCATACAAACATACACACACTTCCCCAGATTCACACACATACACACAAACACACACTCTCAAATCCAATCTCACTCACACACTCAAACACACCCTCAATAAACCTATCTGCCCCCACTGCCCCTACCTCAGAGCAGGAGTATGTGATGAATATGGTAGAGGAGTGTGTTTGTACAGAACAGGAGTGTGTGATGATGATGGTAGAGGAGTGTGTGTGTACAGAGCAGAAGTGTGTGATTATGATGGAAGAGGAGTGTGTGTGTACAGAGCAGGAGTGTGTGATGGTGATGGTAGAGGAGTGTGTGTGTACAGAGCAGGAGTGTGTGATGATGATGGTAGAGGAGTGCGTGTGCGTACAGAGCAGGAGTGTGTGATGGTGATGGTAGAGGAGTGTGTGTGTACAGAGCAGGAGTGTGTGATGCTGATGGTAGAGGAGTGCGTGTGCGTACAGAGCAGGAGTGTGTGATGGTGATGGTAGAGGAGTGTGTGTGTACAGAGCAGGAGTGTGTGATGATGATGGTAGAGGAGTGTGTGTGTACAGAGCAGGAGTGTGTGATGATGATGGTAAAGGAGTGTGTGTGTACAGAGCAGGAGTGTGTGATGATGATGGTAGAGGAGTGCGTGTGTGTACAGAGCAGGAGTGTGTGATGATGATGGTAGAGGAGTGTGTGTGTACAGAGCAGGAGTGTGTGATGATGATGGTAGAGGAGTGTGTGTGTACAGAGCAGGAGTGTGTGATGATGATGGTAGAGGAGTGTGTGTGTACAGAGCAGGAGTGTGTGATGATGATGGTAGAGGAGTGTGTGTGTACAGAGCAGGAGTGTGTGATGATGCTGGTAGAGGAGTGTGTGTGTACAGAGCAGGAGTGTGTGATGATGATGGTAGAGGAGTGTGTGTACAGAGCAGGAGTGTGTGATGGTGATGGTAAAGGAGTGTGTGTACAGAGCAGGAGAGTGTGATGATGATGGTAGAGGAGTGCGTGTGTACAGAGCAGGAGTGTGTGATGGTGATGGTAAAGGAGTGTGTGTGTACAGAGCAGGAGAGTGTGATGGTGATGGTAGAGGAGTGTGTGTGTACAGAGCAGGAGTGTGTGATGATGATGGTAGAGGAGTGTGTGTGTACAGAGCAGGAGTGTGTGATGATGATGGTAGAGGAGTGTGTGTGTACAGAGCAGGAGTGTGTGATGATGATGGTAGAGGAGTGTGTGTACAGAGCAGGAGTGTGTGATGATGATGGTAGAGGAGTGTGTGTGTACAGAGCAGGAGTGTGTGATGATGATGGTAGAGGAGTGTGTGTACAGAGCAGGAGTGTGTGATGATGATGGTAGAGGAGTGTGTGTGTACAGAGCAGGAGTGTGTGATGATGATGGTAGAGGAGTGTGTGTACAGAGCAGGAGTGTGTGATGATGATGGTAGAGGAGTGTGTGTGTACAGAGCAGGAGTGTGTGATGATGATGGTAGAGGGGTATGTGTGTACAGAGCAGGAGTGTGCGATGATGATGGTAGAGGAGTGTGTGTACAGAGCAGGAGTGTGTGATGATGATGGTAGAGGAGTGTGTGTGTACAGAGCAGGAGTGTGTGATGGTGATGGTAGAGGGGTATGTGTGTACAGAGCAGGAGTGTGTGATGATGATGGTAGAGGAGTGTGTGTGTACAGAGCAGGAGTGTGATGATGATGATAGTAGAGGAGTGTGTGTGTACAGAGCAGGAGTGTGTGATGATGATGGTAGAGGAGTAAATATTTACTGAGTATGATCTTCTGTGATTAAATCTGAATTAAAAATGTTTTTCTGTCATGATTTCCCTGTCCCTGATGTGTTGAACTGTGACCTAGTGGGCGTTATTAATACTTTTATATTTTATTTGAGCTCATTATGAGTAGGTCTGTTCAGGGCTAAAATCTGCTCTGCTGAAGCTCTGACATCATTTCCTGTGCTGCACAGGGACTCCAGAGTAAGAGACACTGGTGATGCTGAGATGTTGCTTCTGTTAACATGCTGTAACAATTCAATACATTTCAATACAATGTACTATTGAGCAGGTTTGCTTTGTACCAGTGAAAGAAATGGCTGCGCTGTAGGTCTAACCCTGGATCTGCTGCACATCATTTGGATTGATTAAACCACAAAGCCAAAAATAATCAAAGAAGAGCACAGTCTCTGCAGTGCGGTGTGTCTGAGCTCAAGCAGTTTTTATGATTTATACAGATTTATATGCATTTCTAGTGACTTTAGTCACACACTGAATACAGAACTGTATGATGCAATAGCCTCGACTCAGTGTGCAAAACTCTGTATGATATCGATAAAGTTGTCTTGAGAAATTCTATAGCTAAACACAAAGGTTAACACAACAAAACAATCAATTTGCACTGTGTAATACATTGTACTGAATTGATGTGACTGTTATAGAACCAATGGTTTTAACTGCTAGACATGCAAACCCTGAAATAAATGGGAAGTTAACTATCCTGTCTCATTAGTTCCAGCATTAATCTGGTGAGTAGTATTGTAGTACATTTGGTTTAATAAGATGAATGAAGCAAGACACACATACTCTTGTGCCCTGAAAGATATTTAATTATTTGAGCAAAGATGTTAACATTTCTGCTGACTGTGCTTTCATCAGAACATCAGTGTCCGTAGGACTGAAGTCAGATTTCAAAAAACAGCTCTGCAGTCACGGCCATATTACGGACCGGGCCAGTTGGGTCGGCGCCCAAGGGTTCAGGGGCCTGATGCCGATTACGATGTCAGAGGGCCTCTATTCTCTAGGATCTTTTGACTACTCACACTGTTATAGGACATATCTGCAGAGAACCGAGAGAGAAGGGTGATATGAATTGGGCGGGGGGAACAGGGGTTTAAGAAAGTAGGGGGGAATGGTTTCAGAGGGCCCTGTGATTATGAAAGCCCCTGCTAAGGGTCACGACTTCTGGCTATGTGGGGGCCCTAGGGAGAGCCCTAATGGGAGAGCATACTGTTACGAGAGCCCTCTGATTACAAATGTTCTTTCAGAGGGCCTCTGATTTACCAAGGGTTTTGAATGAAAGTCCTTTCAGCGAGCCCTAAGTCCCAGGATATGCTAGCTGTGTGACTTAATTTGCGTGCGCAACCGCACATACTTGCAGCAGAACGATCGGAGCACTATGCACAATACTGGTAGTGTTGCCAGAAACAAATCACCAAAAGTCGCTATTGGCTATCTGAAAAGTTGGTAGATTACGTCATGAAGTTACTATGATGTCATAACGTCACGCACGACTCACTGATCTCAAGAAAATGTGTCTACATGGCTATGTTGACAATCCCAAAGGGTACAGTTTCGAGATCGGGGCTAATGTGCAGTGCTGCTTAACCATAAAATAAGCTTCTGGTGGCGGTGCAGAGGTGAAGTTACATTGAAAAACAATGAATTTGACACTCGAGAGATATGTCAGAGACTGGTAGATATTCACCTTCAGAACACTGAGTTTCGCCCCGCTTCACTTTGCAGATTTCGCTTCCATATGTCCCCACGGTAAAGGGGTGTACTGTCCACACCAATGCCAACAAAGTGGAGTCCAAGTGAAAATCCAATATCGATACAACACTCCCACATTACACTTGGCATTGCTTTTATCGAAACTCCTCACAAGGCAGAAATTTTGAAAGTTTAAGTGAAAATCCAATATTGTTAAATCCATTTATCGAAACTCCTAACATTCTTACATTGAAACCTTTCCTAGACTATCAGATTTAGCATCCAACACCCTATTAAAAAGCTCATTGACATTTACATTATATTATATTGTATTGTAATAATAGTGTACCTTAAGACTTAAAGCCATTGTAAGGGCCACTGCATTTTCAGTGAACAAATTTGGAAGTCTAAGTGGAATTCCAATATCGATTTTCCAATGGACTAAATGAAGGGGCGGAGACTTGGGCTCTCTCTATATGTAGCCCCCTGCTTCACTGCTCCTCACAACCTGACCTTTCAGCTTGACAACTTGCTTTGTATTCAACCTGTGCAACCTGACTTGTTCAGCAGTTTAACATTCAACAGCCTTTTTAAAGGCTTATATCCATTTATATTATATAATTAGAAACAACACTGCACCTTCAAAGGCTCAAAGCCTTTGTAAAAGGCTTAAGCATTTCCAACACCCTTTTTTAAGGCTGGTTGCCTTGTATTGCATTGTGGGTACTCGTTTATACTGTATTATATTATTGTTATATTATTACAATCAGTTGTGAAAGTCCCCGTGAGAATCCAAAAGATATAACGCTCTAACATTACACTTGGCATCAGTAATATGGATTGCAAACAAAAAAGTGGGGCTTCAAAACGAAAAGCCAAAAAAAATAGGGAGGCAAAGCAGGCCGATTTTTTTAAAAATGTGCCTTTGATTTCTCACTTTTTTTGACAAGCCTCAAGATTCAAATATTGCAAACTCCTGGCCCCGGGGCCCAGACCCCCATAATCCGGCCCTGGGACCAGGCCGTACAGGAGGGGGCAGAACACCGGTTGCCCTACAGCAGATCGGGCTGGACAGGTCACACTTGCGCCTCGCTGCATTTTTGAGGATGTACGCTCCTGTTGTAGGTCTGTAGTCTCCAGCACATGCACGCTGCAGTCACCACTTTTTAAAAGAAATGTAGTCGTCACGACGTTTGTCGTTCAAGGCGGGATTTTGACATAAACTGTTCATACGATTGTAATGTGGAAAGAAGCCACTAGATGGCAGTTTTGACTTTTTTTTGTTTAGCCCAGTCTGGAGCTAAGTTTGGGCATGTCCTGGGCATGTCTGAGAGGGGAAAGTCCCAGAGGAAAAAAAAAGTCTAAATGTGGGATGTGCAAAAGAGTATATAAGGAGAGAAATGGAGAGAGTAAAATAGTAGGAGAAATTGCAAGGAGAGGGATACATTTGACCAGACCTGTCATTCTTTTCAAGACCTGTGAAGTTTTTTGAGGATATTCGCCTGTGTTGGAGCATTTTCCTGACCCAGGACATCACCAAGCAACCCCATCTCAAGGGACTGTAAATATTTTTTTTCTTGTATATTATCAATCTTGGTCAGCAGTATAAATTGTAGGTTAGTGTTGGTCTTTGTTGAATTAAATCTGTTTGAGTTTTAAAAATTTGTCTGTCATCCCTGGCTGTCTTATATGTCATAGAAAATTGGGGCTATAACAGGATGCTCCCCCATGGCTGCGAGACAAGTCAACGATAAATCTGGCATCTCACCTGATGAGATGCTTTCTCATCAGGTCACAGATCATCATTTGTCAGGAAACATGCCAGCACAAAGGCCCCAGCCAGGTCTTGAACCCATGACCCACTGTCAGTCAGCGCCATTACCTGCACTTCCAGGCATTACGTTTTTTGACTCTGCCCCTAAATTTGCTTCACCCTTGCAGCGCTAAATGCAGCCATTGTTTGCCACTGATGTAAGCTCTCAAAATCAAACCTGTTGAAAACCCATCATGTGCCGATTTGCTTAAAAGAACATCCACAAGGGAGCTCTGTTAAACAAGTTGCAAATGATAGGTTTTCAACAGCACAAGACCATTTGTATTTTTAAACATTCTTTTCAGCACTCTGAGGGTTCATTTGGGGGCGAGGTGTTCCTAAACCAGAGTGCCAAGCCCTGCGTTGTGTAAGGTGTACAATTTTCCATGGGCTCGTAAATTACATGGCGTTCCTGTGCTCGGCTTTGGAGGTCCTAGTAAAAGAAATATTAGCATAGAGCCCATTGTACTTGCACATACAACGGTTAGCAGAAACCATTTTAGTGAATTCTGTTCATTTGCAACTAATGCCACCCACAGTTTTCTCAAGAACACAATTGTGTTTACATTTCAAGGCTGGACACAAAATTTAATCGAAAACACGGTACTGCAGCCAAAAAAACACTTCTGATTGAGCAGGTCCGGCCCCAATTCCCATAAATCCAGCCATGATTCGGCTTTTCTTCTCCAACTCATGAACGAGCCATTGGTGAAGGTTGAAGGAAACCATGTTGGATTATGGCTCTGACGTCGCACACAAGAATGAAGATTCATTGAAAAACCATAGAACTAGTCTCTGTAGTGCATATTTATTGCCCATGTATGGAGTCACTTTGCCCTTTTAATCTTTCTGTTGTAGATAGAAGATCACATAAAAAAATAAATCAGAAGATAAAAAATATTCCAGAACAATTTGTACCAAAAAAAGAAAACAAACAAAAAATATTCAGAAATTTTACCAATATTCTGCATTAGTGATGCAGACGCAGCATTGCTGGGTACGTTTAAACTTTCGGGAATAAAGTGCAATTAAAACAAACAAACAACAAATATAATGCTTTAAAAAAGGGAAAAAAACCCACAAACCCATTGGACAATAAACTAAAAAAACTGAATACACTCATGAGGAAAATCACTTGTGCTGCCCACCTGATTTCTATCACTGTGGTTCAGAAACCCCATGGAACCTGCCCCACGACTGCGTTCCCCCCACTGCTTTACTCACACCTACACACCATGAACTACACCAGCAAGAGAATACGTTTACATTTTCTTTATTTAGTGACATCAATATCTGAAACTGAACACAAAGTCGGCTTCGAGGAGGGGACAGGGTTCCCACAATCCCAGTAACATCCCATCACCATCAATGAATAGACAGTGGACTAAATATTTTTGGAGACACATGGCTGCCGCTGAGAGGCGGACAGAGTGAGGCACATTAAACTGTGCGCCGACATGCCAGGACTCGACAGAAAACAAAGACGCGTTCGAGTCAAACGTCACAGGATGGAACGCATGATGCCAGAGTCAGACACTCGAGCTTTGACTGAACTTTTCCTTCACGTTCAAGGCCTGAGGGACGGTGGAGCATATTGCCATTTTAAGGAATTATGAAGGATAGTGGGAATTAAAGATTTTTCTGGACACACCTCAGTGCAGTAAGCCCAGAGTTATTCCCTTTTACTCGGCGAAGCACCGTGTCTGACTCCCTGTTGCAGTCCATCCTCATGCAGAGGCCACACAGAAAAGGCAAAACAGACAAAATAACCTCCAATACCACACACTTTATTATATAATGCTGACAGAGGCAAAAAAAATATATATATAAAATATACATGTATATATACCATTTTCCCCAAAGTTTCCATATTCAAACGTCTAACCTTCTGGTTAACCCTTGTGTGACCCCTGGACATTTTTGTCCATTTCAGACAATTCAAAACTCCCTCACAGGCAATCGCTCTCTTCACGGGAGTTGATTTTTGGTGAGGCAGTGTCATTCTGGTTGACATTTCAAAATCTCAACTTTCAGCATTCTAGATTTTAACCCCGTTCAGGCCATTTTGAACACATCTGGGTGCTGTTTCCATGGAGGGCAAAACCACTAAAAAGTCAAAAGAGAAGTGAGAGTTCAACATGTGAAAAATATTGTATGTCATTTACAACAATAAACAACACATTTTGAGCAGTAAAAGACAAATAGATAGAATAACAACAAAAACAGTAAGATACAGCTGTGGTGTGAGGGATGGGGAGGAGAGAAGGACGGCGGGCTCAGGGGGTGCATTTCGAGCAATGTATTGCTCAAATACATCTGTTGCAAACAAATTTCTTGCATCCAGTGCAAGAGGTTGTTGTTTTTGCCCTCTTTATTGGGGGGCAGGTCCTGCAGAGGCCCCTGGCCAGTGCAGCAGTGGCAGAAGTGGGTGGGGTTGGGGCAGCCTCCTGTGCCCATTTTGAAGCAGCATGTGTCAACCGGACTGGCGGCTGTAGGCCAACAATTGGTGGTTGTGCCTGTAGCTGGTGGTTGTTCTGGAGCTGTGCTTTCCGATTGGCTAAGGCCTTTGTCTCCATCACCTGCTTCCGTGACACATCAGCCTGGGGTAACCGGCTTCTCCTGGTTATGTGAGGGTTGACAAGCTCTTTTACTGGTGCAACAATGAAGAGCCGCCTGCGGTATTTTATTTATTTTTCCCCAGCCCAGGTTCAGGAAGTTTGGAGTGCAAACTGATATATTCGGGCAATATATTGCTCGAAATGCATCCCCTGAGCCCCCCCCCCCCGTCCTTCTCTCCTCCCCAATTTTATTCCTCCCTATCCCCCACACCACAGTTGTATCTTACGGTTTTTGTTGTTATTCTATCTATTGTTCTTTTATTGTTCAAAATGTGTTGTTTATTGTTGTAAATGACATATAATATTTTTCTCATGTTGAAGTCTCATTTTGACTTTTTGACCTTTTAGTGGTTTTGCCCTCCATAGAAACAGCACCTAGATGAGTTCAAAATGGCCTGGAAGGGGTTAAAATCTTGAAATCCATGTCAAAGGTCATTTAGTGTAACTCCATATGAGTCACCTCAAAGATTTTGTACAAATGGTACAAAAGTACAAATGGCGATTACAGGGTCATATAATGGATTTTCATGCCGAAAGTTGAGATTTTCAAATTTATTGCAAAATTAGCCCCCCAAACCAAAAATCACTCTCCTGTGACCTTTCGTTGGACACTTTCTAGAAAATGGACATTTTTGTCTACTTGAAGGGTCATGGATGTAACTTTTTTGAAGGATAACACAAGGGTTTTTAATGAAGGATGGAGACGCTTTAGAAAAATAAAGAGATTTTATAATTATGTACAGAAAGGGGTAAAAATGCACCAAAGACAGAAAATAAATCCACAAAACCTTTCCGCCAGTTGAAGGTGGATATTTTCTGAAGTGCTGCGCACGCTCCCGGCCATCACTCCTTACCCTGTACTGAAATAGGATTTCACTTGAATGTACATTGTAATCGCAACAGGGCTTAGACATGGCTCCAATGTCTCAGTCGAGAATATCTCAGGCACTCAGTCTCCATCACTTTTGTTTCTCTTGTGCAGGCCGTGGCAGCATTTCCAGCTCCAACACCACCTCCTCCTCTCGCTCCTACACGTCCTCTTTGGATCCAGGGTCTTCCTCGCGATCATACCGAGGCGCCGCAAGATGGCCATCCTGAGAGGCCGTTGAGGCCGGTTGCTGCTCTTGCAGCGAGGAGAAGAACTGCATCGCGGCAAGCGACTTCTCGCGGTGTTCAGCATGGGAGCTGCCCCCTCTGCTCACCTCCTCGTCCTGCTCCTTCGCGTCTACCTGCATGCAGGGTTTGGCCGCAGACTCGGAGCCCTCAGTTTCCTCCTGGTGCGCGCCCCTTTTTCTTTTTCTTTTCTTTTTTTTCTCTTGTGCAGGCCGTGGCAGCACATCCAGCTCCAACACCACCTCCTCCTCTCGCACCTCCACGTCCTCTTCGGATCCAGGGTCTTCCTCGCGATCATACCGAGGCGTCGTAGGATGGCCATCCTGAGAGGCCGTTGAGGTTGGTTGCTGCTCTTGCTGCGAGGAGAAGAACTGCATCCCGGGAAGCGACTCCTCGCGGTGTTCAGCGTGGGAGCTGCCCCCTCTGCTCACATCCTCGTCCTGCTCCTTTGCGTCTACCTGCATGCAGGGTTTGGCCGCAGACTCCGAGCCCTCAGTTTCTTCCTGGTGCGCGCCCCTTTTGCTTTTCTTTTTTTTCTCTAGTGCAGGCCGTGGCAGCACATCCAGTTCGAACAACACCTCCTTCTCTTGCTCCTCCACGTCCTCTTTGGATCCAGGGTCTTCCTCGCGATCATACCGAGTTGCCGCAGGATGGCCATCCTGAGAGGCCGTTGAGGCTGGTTGCTGCTCTTGCTTCGAAGAGAAGAACTGCATCCCGGGAAGTGGTTCCTCGCGGTGTTCAGCGTGGGAGCTGCCCCCTCTGCTCACCTCCTCGTCCTGCTCCTTCGCGTCTACCTGCATGCAGCGTTTGGTCGCAGACTCCGAGCCCTCAGTTTCTTCCTGGTGCGCGCCCCTTTTTGTTTTTCTTTTCTTTTTTTTCTCTTGTGCAGGCCGTGGCAGCACATCCAGCTCCAACACCACCTCCGCCTCTCGCACCTCCATGTCCTCTTCGGATGCAGGGTCTTCCTCGCGATCATACCGAGGCGCCGCAGGATGGCCATCCTGAGAGGCCGTTGAGGCCGGTTGCTGCTCTTGCTGCGAGGAGAAGAACTGCATCCCGGGAAGCGGCTCCTCGCGGTGTTCAGCGTGGGAGCTGCCCCCTCTGCTCACCTCCTCGTCCTGCTCCTTCGCATCTACCTGCATGCAGGGTTTGGCCGCCAACTCCGAGCCCTCAGTTTCCTCCTGGTGCGCTCCCCTTTTTCTTTTTCTTTTCTTTTTTTTCTCTTGTGCAGGCCGTGGCAGCACAACCAGCTCCAACACCACCTCCTCCTCTCGCTCCTCCACGTCCTCTATGGATCCAGGGTCCTCCTCGCGATCATACCGAGGCGCCGCAGGATGGCCATCCTGAGAGACCGTTGAGACCGGTTGCTGCTCTTGCTGCGAGGAGAAGAACTGCATCCCGGGAAGCGGCTCCTCACGGTGTTCAGCGTGGGAGCTGCCCCCTCTGCTCACCTCCTCGTCCTGCTCCTTCGCGTCTACCTGCATGCAGCGTTTGTTCGCAGACTCCGAGCCCTCAGTTTCCTCCTGGTGCGCGCCCCTTTTTCTTTTTCTTTTCTTTTTTTTCTCTTGTACAGGCCGTGGCAGCACATCCAGCTCCAACACCACCTCCTCCTCTCGCTCCTCCACATCCTCTTTGGGTCCAGGGTCCTCCTCGCGATCATACCGAGGCGCCGCAGGATGGCCATCCTGAGAGGCCGTTGAGGCCAGTTGCTGCTCTTGCTGCGAGGAGAAGAACTGCATCCCGGGAAGCGGCTCCTCACGGTGTTCAGCGTGGGAGCTGCCCCCTCTCCTCACCTCCTCGTCCTGCTCCTTCGCGTCTACCTGCATGCAGGGTTTGGCCGCAGACTCCGAGCCCTCAGTTTCTTCCTGGTGCGCGCCCCTTTTTCTTTTTCTTTTCTTTTTTTTCTCTTGTGCAGGCCGTGGCAGCACATCCAGCTCCAACACCACCTCCTCCTCTCGCTCCTCCACGTCCTCTTTGGATCCAGGGTCTTCCTCGCGATCATACTGAGGCGCCGAAGGATGGCCATCCTGAGAGGCCATTGAGGCCGGTTGCTGCTCTTGCAGCGAGGAGAAGAACTGCATCTCGGCAAGCGGCTCCTCGCGGTGTTCAGCGTGGGAGCTGCCCCCTCTGCTCTCCTCCTCGTCCTGCTCCTTCGCGTCTACCTGCATGCAGGGTTTGGCCGTAGACTCGGAGCCCTCAGTTTCCTCCTGGTGCGCGCCCCTATTTCTTTTTCTTTTCTTTTTTTTCTCTTGTGCAGGCCGTGGCAGCACATCCAGCTCCAACACCACCTCCTCCTCTCGCACCTCCACGTCCTCTTCGGATCCAGGGTCTTCCTCGCGATCATCCCGAGGCGTCGTAGGATAGCCATCCTGAGAGGCCGTTGAGGTTGGTTGCTGCTCTTGCTGCGAGGAGAAGAACTGCATCCCGGGAAGCGGCTCCTCGCGGTGTTCAGCGTGGGAGCTGCCCCCTCTGCTCACATCCTCGTCCTGCTCCTTTGCGTCTACCTGCATACAGGGTTTGGCCGCAGACTCCGAGCCCTCAGTTTCTTCCTGGTGCGCGCCCCTTTTTCTTTTTCTTTTCTTTTTTTTCTCTTGTGCAGGCCGTGGCAGCACATCCAGCTCCAACACCACCTCCTCCTCTCGCTCCTCCATGTCCTCTTTGGATCCAGGGTCTTCCTCGCGATCATACCGAGGCGCCGCAAGATGGCCATCCTGAGAGGCCGTTGAGGCCGGTTGCTGCTCTTGCAGCGAGGAGAAGAACTGCATCGCGGCAAGCGACTTCTCGCGGTGTTCAGCATGGGAGCTGCCCCCTCTGCTCACCTCCTCGTCCTGCTCCTTCGCGTCTACCTGCATGCAGGGTTCGGCCGCAGACTCGGAGCCCTCAGTTTCCTCCTGGTGCGCGCCCCTTTTGCTTTTCTTTTTTTTCTCTTGTGCAGGCCGTGGCAGCACATCCAGCTCCAACACCACCTCCTCCTCTCGCTCCTCCACATCCTCTTTGGATCCAGTGTCTTCCTCGCGATCATCCCGAGCCGCCGCAGGATGGCCATCCTGAGAGGCCGTTAAGGCTGGTTGCTGCTCTTGCTGCGAGGAGAAAAACTGCATCCCGGGAAGCGGCTCCTCGCGGTGTTCAGCGTGGGAGCTGCCCCCTCTGCTCACCTTCTCGTCCTGCTCCTTCGCGTCTACCTGCATGCAGGGTTTGGCCGCAGACTCCGAGCCCTCACTTTCCTCCTGGTGCGCGGCCCTTTTTCTTTTCTTTTTTTTCTCTTGTGCAGGCCGTGGCGGCACATCCAGCTCCAACCCCACCTTCTCCTCTCGCTCCTCCACGTCCTCTTTGGATCCAGGGTCCTCCTCGCGATCATACCGAGGCGCCGCAGGATTGCCATGCTGAGAGGCCGTTGAGGCAGGTTGCTGCTCTTGCTGCAAAAAGAAGAACTGCATCCCGGGAAGCGGCTCCTCGCAGTGTTCAGCGTGGGAGCTGCCCCCTCTGCTCACGTCCTCGCCCTGCTCCTTCGCGTCGACCTGCATGCAGGGTTTGACCGCTGACTCCGAGCCCTCAGTTTGCTCCTGGAGCGCGCCCCTTTTGCTTTTCTTTTCTTTCTCTTGTGCAGGCCGTGGCAGCACATCCAGCTCCAAGCCCACCTCCTCCTCTCGCTCCTCCACGTCCTCTTTGGATCCAGGGTCTTCCTCGCGATCATACCGAGGCGCCGCAGGATGGCCATGCTGAGAGGCCGTTGAGGCAGGTTGTTGCTCTTGCTGCAAAAAGAAGAACTGCATCCCGGGAAGCGGCTCCTCACGGTGCTCAGCGTGGGAGCTGCCCCCTCTGCTCACCTCCTCGTCCTGCTCCTTCGCGTCTACCTGCATGCAGGGTTTGACCGCAGACTCCGAGCCCTCAGTTACCTCCTGGTGCGCGCCCCTTTTGCTTTTCTTTTCTTTCTCTTGTGCAGGCCGTGGCAGCACATCCTGCTCCAACACCACCACCTCCTCTCGCTCATCCACGTCCTCTTCGGATCCAGGGTCTTCCTCGCGATCATACCGAGGCGTCGTAGGATGGCCATCCTGAGAGGCCGTTGAGGTTGGTTGCTGCTCTTGCTGCGAGGAGAAGAACTGCATCCCGGGAAGCGGCTCCTCGCGGTGTTCAGCGTGGGAGCTGCCCCCTCTGCTCACCTCCTCCTCCTGCTCCTTTTCGTCTACCTGCATGCAGGGTTCGGCCGCAGACTCCGAGCCCTCAGTTTCATCCCGGTGCGCGCCCCTTTTTCTTTTTTTTTTCTTTTTTTTCTCTTGTGCAGGCCGTGGCAGCACATCCAGCTCCAACACCAACTCCTCCTCTCGCTCCTCCACGTCCTCTTTGGATCCAGGGTCTTCCTCGCGATCATACCGAGGCGCCGCAGAATGGCCATCCTGAGAGGCCGTTGAGGCCGGTTGCTGCTCTTGCTGCGAGGAGAAGAACTGCATCCCGGGGAGCGGCTCCTCGCGGTGTTCAGCGTGGGAGCTGCCCCCTCTGCTCACCTTCTCGTCCTGCTCCTTCGCGTCTACCTGCATGCAGGGTTTGGCCGCAGACTCCGAGCCCTCACTTTCCTCCTGGTGCGCGGCCCTTTTTCTTTTCTTTTTTTTCTCTTGTGCAGGCCGTGGCGGCACATCCAGCTCCAACCCCACCTTCTCCTCTCGCTTCTCCACGTCCTCTTTGGATCCAGGGTCCTCCTCGCGATCATACCGAGGCGCCGCAGGATTGCCATGCTGAGAGGCCGTTGAGGCAGGTTGCTGCTCTTGCTGCAAAAAGAAGAACTGCATCCCGGGAAGCGGCTCCTCGCAGTGTTCAGTGTGGGAGCTGCCCCTTCTGCTCACGTCCTCGCCCTGCTCCTTCGCGTCGACCTGCATGCAGGGTTTGACCGCTGACTCCGAGCCCTCAGTTTGCTCCTGGAGCGCGCCCCTTTTGCTTTTCTTTTCTTTCTCTTGTGCAGGCCGTGGCAGCACATCCAGCTCCAAGCCCACCTCCTCCTCTCGCTCCTCCACGTCCTCTTTGGATCCAGGGTCTTCCTCGCGATCATACCGAGGCGCCGCAGGATGGCCATGCTGAGAGGCCGTTGAGGCAGGTTGTTGCTCTTGCTGCAAAAAGAAGAACTGCATCCCGGGAAGCGGCTCCTCGCAGTGTTCAGTGTGGGAGCTGCCCCTTCTGCTCACGTCCTCGCCCTGCTCCTTCGCGTCGACCTGCATGCAGGGTTTGACCGCTGACTCCGAGCCCTCAGTTTGCTCCTGGAGCACGCCCCTTTTGCTTTTCTTTTTTTTCTCTTGTGGAGGCTGTGGCAGCACATCCAGCTCCAACACCACCTCCTGCTCTCGCTCCTCCACATCCTCTTTGGATCCAGGGTCTCTCTCGCGATCATACCGAGGCGCCGCAGGATGGCCATCCTGAGAGGCCGTTGAGGCCAGTTGCTGCTCTTGCTGCGAGGAGAATAACTGCATCCCGGGAAGCGGCTCCTCGCGGTGTTCAGCGTGGGAGCTGCCCCCTCTGCTCACGTCCTCGTCCTGCTCCTTCGCGTCTACCTGCATGCAGGGTTTGACCGCAGACTCCGAGCCCTCAGTTTCCTCCTGGTGCGCGCCCCTTTTGCTTTTCTTTTCTTTCTCTTGTGCAGGCCGTGGCAGCACATCCTGCTCCAACACCACCACCTCCTCTCGCTCATCCACGTCCTCTTTGGATCCAGGGTCTTCCTCGCTTTCATACCGAGGCGCCGCAGGATGACCATCTTTAGAGGCCGTTAAGGCTGGTTGCTGCTCTTGCTGCGAGGAGGAGAACTGCATCCCGGGAAGCGGCTCCTCGCGGTGTTCAGCGTGGGAGCTGCCCCCTCTGCTCACCTCCTCCTCCTGCTCCTTCGCGTCTACCTGCATGCAGGGTTCGGCCGCAGACTCCGAGCCCTCAGTTTTCTCCTGGTGCGCGCCCCTTTTTCTTTTCTTTTCTTTTTCTTGTGCAGGCCGTGGCAGCACATCCTGCTCCAACACCACCACCTCCTCTCGCTCATCCACGTCCTCTTTGGATCCAGGGTCTTCCTCGCTTTCATACCGAGGCGCCGCAGGATGACCATCTTTAGAGGCCGTTAAGGCTGGTTGCTGCCCTTGCTGCGAGGAGAAGAACTGCATCCCGGGAAGCGGCTCCTCGCGGTGTTCAGCGTGGGAGCTGCCCCCTCTGCTCACCTCCTCCTCCTGCTCCTTCGCGTCTACCTGCATGCAGGGTTCGGCCGCAGACTCCGAGCCCTCAGTTTCCTCCCGGTGCGCGCCCCTTTTTCTTTTTTTTTTCTTTTTTTTCTCTTGTGCAGGCCGTGGCAGCACATCCAGCTCCAACACCAACTCCTCCTCTCGCTCCTCCACGTCCTCTTCGGATCCAGGGTCTTCCTCGCGATCATACCGAGGCGCCGCAGGATGGCCATCCTGACAGGCCGTTGAGGCCGGTTGCTGCTCTTGCTGCGAGGAGAAAAACTGCATCCCGGGAAGCGGCTCCTCGCGGTGTTCAGCGTGGGAGCAGCCCCCTCTGCTCACCTCCTCGTCCTGCTCCTTCGCGTCTACCTGCATGCAGGGTTCGGCCGCAGACTCCGAGCCCTCAGTTTCCTCCTGGTGCGTGACCCATTTTCTTTTTCTTTTCTTTTTTTTCTCTTGTGGAGGCTGTGGCAGCACATCCAGCTCCAACACCACCTCCTGCTCTCGCTCCTCCACATCCTCTTTGGATCCAGGGTCTCTCTCGCGATCATACCGAGGCGCCGCAGGATGGCCATCCTGAGAGGCCGTTGAGGCCAGTTGCTGCTCTTGCTGCGAGGAGAATAACTGCATCCCGGGAAGCGGCTCCTCGCGGTGTTCAGCGTGGGAGCTGCCCCCTCTGCTCACGTCCTCGTCCTGCTCCTTCGCGTCTACCTGCATGCAGGGTTTGACCGCAGACTCCGAGCCCTCAGTTTCCTCCTGGTGCGCGCCCCTTTTGCTTTTCTTTTCTTTCTCTTGTGCAGGCCGTGGCAGCACATCCTGCTCCAACACCACCACCTCCTCTCGCTCATCCACGTCCTCTTTGGATCCAGGGTCTTCCTCGCTTTCATACCGAGGCGCCGCAGGATGACCATCTTTAGAGGCCGTTAAGGCTGGTTGCTGCTCTTGCTGCGAGGAGAAGAACTGCATCCCGGGAAGCGGCTCCTCGCGGTGTTCAGCGTGGGAGCAGCCCCCTCTGCTCACCTCCTCGTCCTGCTCCTTCGCGTCTACCTGCATGCAGGGTTCGGCCGCAGACTCCGAGCCCTCAGTTTCCTCCTGGTGCGTGACCCTTTTTCTTTTTCTTTTCTTTTTTTTCTCTTGTGGAGGCTGTGGCAGCACATCCAGCTCCAACACCACCTCCTGCTCTCGCTCCTCCACATCCTCTTTGGATCCAGGGTCTCTCTCGCGATCATACCGAGGCGCCGCAGGATGGCCATCCTGAGAGGCCGTTGAGGCCAGTTGCTGCTCTTGCTGCGAGGAGAATAACTGCATCCCGGGAAGCGGCTCCTCGCGGTGTTCAGCGTGGGAGCTGCCCCCTCTGCTCACCTCCTCCTCCTGCTCCTTCGCGTCTACCTGCATGCAGGGTTCGGCCGCAGACTCCGAGCCCTCAGTTTCCTCCTGGTGCGCGCCCCTTTTGCTTTTCTTTTCTTTCTCTTGTGCAGGCCGTGACAGCACATCCTGCTCCAACACCAACACCTCCTCTCGCTCATCCACGTCCTCTTTGGATCCAGGGTCTTCCTCGCTTTCATACCGAGGCGCCGCAGGATGACCATCTTTAGAGGCCGTTAAGGCTGGTTGCTGCCCTTGCTGCGAGGAGAAGAACTGCATCCCGGGAAGCGGCTCCTCGCGGTGTTCAGCGTGGGAGCTGCCCCCTCTGCTCACCTCCTCCTCCTGCTCCTTCGCGTCTACCTGCATGCAGGGTTCGGCCGCAGACTCCGAGCCCTCAGTTTCCTCCCGGTGCGCGCCCCTTTTTCTTTTTTTTTTCTTTTTTTTCTCTTGTGCAGGCCGTGGCAGCACATCCAGCTCCAACACCAACTCCTCCTCTCGCTCCTCCACGTCCTCTTTGGATCCAGGGTCTTCCTCGCGATCATACCGAGGCGCCGCAGGATGGCCATCCTGAGAGGCCGTTGAGGCCGGTTGCTGCTCTTGCTGCGAGGAGAAGAACTGCATCCCGGGAAGCGGCTCCTCGCGGTGTTCAGCGTGGGAGCAGCCCCCTCTGCTCACCTCCTCGTCCTGCTCCTTCGCGTCTACCTGCATGCAGGGTTCGGCCGCAGACTCCGAGCCCTCAGTTTCCTCCTGGTGCGTGACCCTTTTTCTTTTTCTTTTCTTTTTTTTCTCTTGTGGAGGCTGTGGCAGCACATCCAGCTCCAACACCACCTCCTGCTCTCGCTCCTCCACATCCTCTTTGGATCCAGGGTCTCTCTCGCGATCATACCGAGGCGCCGCAGGATGGCCATCCTGAGAGGCCGTTGAGGCCAGTTGCTGCTCTTGCTGCGAGGAGAATAACTGCATCCCGGGAAGCGGCTCCTCGCGGTGTTCAGCGTGGGAGCTGCCCCCTCTGCTCACGTCCTCGTCCTGCTCCTTCGCGTCTACCTGCATGCAGGGTTTGACCGCAGACTCCGAGCCCTCAGTTTCCTCCTGGTGCGCGCCCCTTTTGCTTTTCTTTTCTTTCTCTTGTGCAGGCCGTGGCAGCACATCCTGCTCCAACACCACCACCTCCTCTCGCTCATCCACGTCCTCTTTGCATCCAGGGTCTTCCTCGCTTTCATACCGAGGCGCCGCAGGATGACCATCTTTAGAGGCCGTTAAGGCTGGTTGCTGCTCTTGCTGCGAGGAGAAGAACTGCATCCCGGGAAGCGGCTCCTCGCGGTGTTCAGCGTGGGAGCAGCCCCCTCTGCTCACCTCCTCGTCCTGCTCCTTCGCGTCTACCTGCATGCAGGGTTCGGCCGCAGACTCCGAGCCCTCAGTTTCCTCCTGGTGCGCACCCCTTTTTCTTTTCTTTTTTTGCTCTTGTGCAGGCCGTGGCAGCACATCCAGCTCCAACACCACCTCCTCTCGCTCCTCCACGTCCTCTTTGGATCCAGGGTCTTCCTCGCAATCATACCGAGGCGCCGCAGGATGGCCATCCTGAGATGTTGTTGAGGCCAGTTGCTGCTCTTGCTGCGAGGAGAATAACTGCATCCCCGGAAGCAGCTCCTCGTGGTGTTTAGCGTAGGAGCTGCCCCCTCTGCTCTCCTCCCCGTCCTGCTCCTTCGCGTCTATCTGCATGCAGGGTTTGGCCGCAGACTCCATGCCCTCAGTTTCCTCCTGGTGCGCGCCCCTCTTGCTTTTCTTTTTTTTCTCTTGTGCAGGCCGTGGCAGCACATCCAGTTCCAACACCACCACCTCCTCTCGCTCCTCCACGTCCGCTTTGGATCCAGTGTCTTCCTCGTGATCATACCGAGGCGCCGCAGGATGGCCATCCTGAGAGGTCGTTGAGGCCGGTTGCTGCTCTTGCTGAGAGGAGAAGAACTGCATCCCGGGAAGCGGCTCCTCGCGGTGTTCAGCGTGGTAGCTGCCCCCTCTGCTCACCTCCTCGTCTTGATCCTTCGCGTCTACCTGCATGCAGGGTTTAGCCGCAGACTCCGAGCCCTCAGTTTCCTCCTGGTGCGCGCCCCTTTTTCTTTTTCTTTTCTTTTTTTTCTCTTGTGCAGGCCGTGGCAGCACATCCAGCTCCAACACCACCTCCTCCTCTCGCTCCTCCACGTCCTCTTTGGATCCAGGGTCTTCCTCGCGATCATACCGAAGCGCCGCAGGATGGCCATCCTGAGAGGCCTTTGAGGCTGGTTGCTGCTCTTGCTGCGAGGAGAAAAACTGCATCCCAGGAAGGGGCTCCTCGCGGTGTTCAGCGTGGGAGCTGCCCCCTCTGCTCACCTCCTTGTCCTGCTCCTTCGGGTCTACCTCCATGCAGGGTTCGGCCGCAGACTCCGAGCCCTCAGTTTCCTCCTGGTGCGCGCCCCTTTTTCTTTTTCTTTTCTTTTTTTTCTCTTGTGAAGGCCGTGGCAGCACATCCAGCTCCAACACCACCTCCTCCTCTCGCTCCTCTACGTCCTCTTTGGATCCAGGGTCATCCTCGCGATCATACCGAGGCGCGGCAGGATGGCCATCCTGAGAGGCCATTGAGGCTGGTTGCTGCTCTTGCTGCGAGGAGAAGAACTGCATCCCGGGAAGCGGCTCCTCGCGGTGTTCAGCGTGGGAGCTGCCCCCTCTGCTCACCTCCTCGTCCTGCTCCTTCGCGTCTACCTGCATGCTGGGTTTGGCCGCAGACTCCGAGCCCTCAGTTTCCTCCTGGTGCGCGCCCCTCGACTCTGCGCTGGGCGGAGGAGTGGACTCGTGGTACATCTCGACTGCGCGAATCTCCCTGGCCATGGGTTCCGGCTGCGGAGGCGCAGACCCTGAGTCGACCTCTGACCCCGGCCCCGCAATCAGCGCCTGGCACACACTCCTCTGCAGGGTGCTGTTGCACGACAGGCTGCCGCCGCTGCGGCACTCCCTCTCGCTCTGCCTCTTCAGGCACTTGGACTCTAGATTCGCCACCATGTCCAAGACGCACATGCTCTGGCCCTCCTCTTCGGGTCCCTCCAGAGCTTCCGGTCTTTCCAGCCGCTCCTCGAGGCACAGGGCCGGGTGTAGAGACCCCACCCTGGGGGTGGTCGCCGAGCCAGAGGTACGCGGATGCAGTGTTTTGATGCAGTCCACCTGTGGCTTCTTGGCCCTCTGTTCGATGTAGGCCACTATCTCCACCACGGACAGAGTCTTTCCCTTGCCCTTCCCTTCCCCGGCCTCTAGCTGCGCCCCTCTGCCCCCCTGCGAGAGTCGCTCGAGGAAGCACCTCTTGTCTGGCTCAGTGGAGCATTTCCTGCGCGTGGCCGAGGACCCCTCGACCTCCCGGCAGCCTTTGGCCTTCATGGAGACCGTCCGTGGGTTGGCGAGACCTGCATCTCCTCTGATGCCTTCAGTGCTGACGTTGGCCGGGGCGATAGACTGGCCACACTGCTGCCCAGTGAAGATGCCGATCTTCTCCTTGGTGTTTCCAGGCTTGATGATGGCGCAGATATCCAGCTGCCCATCAGCGTTGTCGCACATGCCGTCCGCATTCGACTCCAACTTCAGCTCCTTCAGGAATTTGGGATATGGCTTCAGGTACATAGTTGGAAACCTAAAAGACAGAAATAAAAAAGTCAGTAATATGCATAAACACTCCTAATGATTCGCAGTGACAGTTACACATCCAAGTGAAAAATAAATTTGGCATTAAGAGTAATTTACAGGCAGGCACACACACACACACACACACACACACACGCACACAAGATGTGAAAGCCCTCAGTCAAGCACAAATAAAAATGCACAACATGGGCCCCAGAGCAGACCCTGGGACATTGTGCATTATGGCAATAACCATGAAGTGCAAGATGGAGGCTCAGTGTTTTTTTGGATATCAAAAAATATGAGAACCCCACTTGTTACACATTACTTAAGTCACAGCGGGTCGGTTGACTTGGTTACGGCATGGCATAGTTCTGACCTGTGACCATTGATCTATATATAATCAGTCTCTGACAGGTGACGTAACTTTCGCAAAAGCCGCAGTGTAAGATGTAAGATGGCATCTGTGATTTCGCAAAACGAACCCCAGAGTTGGGGATTGCCTTTTGGATGAGACATGGGACACCGGTGTTGCGAGAAAGGCTGCAATCGTAATTCAAACGGTAGAAAAGTTGTATTGCACTGGGACATCGTTCAGGCATTGCTATAATGTAAGTACAAGCAAAGGACAGGGATGTTGCCAGCTGATTTTACCGGGGCTTCAGCTCGGGGTAATTTGGGCGCAGCCCAGGTTCGCCAAAATAATTGTTTCGCTATTTTATTTTGTTGTGCTTTCTATCCCTCGCAGCCTGTTAAAAAAGGGATCGAGAACACTATCTCTGGCTCTGACGAGGAGAAGCCGGGCGGGGCGGGGCGGGGCGGGGCTGGGGGTGGGTGGAGAGCATAGGTGGAGAGAGGCGGGAGAAATGTTTTTTTCCCCCCCACTCGAGTTCCGGACGCCAACAGAACTCATTTGCGTGCAGCCAATCAGCGATCTTGTTCTGGACCACTGAAGGAGTGTCGTGAGACAGTGAAATTTTTCTGTCTTTACGAGTCTTACACCGACGCACGGTCTCTGAATCCCTGACTGCACAGTCCATACCCAGAATACTGCGATTACATCGTAGATGCCTGCCTTGCTCTTTGCAAAACAGTTGGCAAAATCATACGTCTAGCCTGCCATTTAGATCAATTAATTGTTATGACTGTATTTTTTCCAATATCCAAAGCTGGTAAAATGAGCTGGTTACAATCAATGTAGTGTAGCAATACCCAACTCTCTGTTTTTTTATTAATAATAAACTAGTTAGTGACACCGAACAAAATCCAATGAATATAAAGTGTAAATAACCGAGATTGCGTCATCTTATTCTCGAAAATATGAATGCTCTGAAGGCCTGAAGATTATTTTTATCCAGCCTCGCAACTGAACATTATAAACATATCGACAGGCTTGGCAAGTGGTGTTGATGAATTGTATTCGCACTGTGCTGTCGGCTGTTAATATAGGTTTTTGCGATTAAGGTGCTTTCTTTCTGCATCATAGGGACAAAATCTTAAGTATACGGATATGCACAGGCAGAGCGGTGTGATACAGCCATATGATTTTATATTTTGAATGAGGTTTTGAATAATTCTTTGTGTCCTTGAAAATGCGGTGGCCTTTTCCAAACCTGCCAATTATTTTTGTTGTTTCCAGCAAGGATTGATAAAAATCATCTGTTCAGAGCATTAATATTCTCTAGAATAAGCTGACGCAATCTCACTTATTTTTACATCATTACGCTCGGGGCAGCACCTCTTGTCTGGCTCGGCGGAGCGTTTCCTGCACGTGGCCGTAGACCCCTCGACCTCCCGGCAGCCTTTGGCCTTCATGGAGACCGTCCGTGGGTTGGCGAGACCTGCATCTGCTCTGATGCCTTCAGTGCTGAGGTTGGCCGGGGCGCTAGACTGGCCACACTGCTGCCCAGTGAAGATGCCGATCTTCTCCTTGGTGTTTCCAGGCTTGATGATGGCGCAGATATCCAGCTGCCCATCAGCGTGGTCGCACATGCCGTCCGCATTCGACTCCAACTTCAGCTCCTTCAGGAATTTGGGATATGGCTTCAGGTGCATAGTTGAAAACCTAAAAGACAGAAATAAAAAAGTCAGTAATATGCATAAACACTCCTTATGATTCGCAGTGACAGTTTCACATCCAAGTGAAAAATAAATTTGGCATTAAAAATAATGTAAAAAGCAATACAGGAGTTGAGCGCTAAAATTACTTCAGTCACATTTTCTCACACTATGAAGTAACAAAGGGAAAACCTCTTTGACAGTTACCCGAGTTCGCTGCCTCAGTTTTCTCAAAATGGACATTTTGTGACTTATGTACCTTCAGCACTGAGGTCTTCCAATTTCTTTTCCTCGCACCACTCATATTTCCACAATAAGAGTAATTTACAGGCAGGCACACACACACATACACACACACACACAGACACACACAAGATATGAAAGCCCTCAGTCAAGCACAAATAAAAATGCACAACATGGGCCCCAGAGCAGACCCTGGGACATTGTGCATTATGGCAATGAGCATCAAGTGCAAGATGGAGGCTCAGTGTTTTTTTGGATATCAAAAAATATGAGAACCCCACTTGTTACACATTACTTAAGTCACAGCGGGTCGGTTGACTTGGTTACGGCATGGCATAGTTCTGACCTGTGACCATTGATCTATATATAATCAGTCTCTGACAGGTGACGTAACTTTCGCAAAAGCCGCAGTGCATTTTGGGTCATGGCTCCATTTTGGTGGGTATGAACAAAACAGCGCGGACCAGGGGAGCGTTTCCCAAAGGACTGTCCATGCACAGTCAATAGGTCAAACTATGTAAGATGGCATCTGTGATTTCGCAAAACGAACCCCAGAGTTGGGGATTGCCTTTTGGATGAGACATGGGACACCGGTGTTGCGGGAAAGGCTGCAATCGTAATTCAAACGGTAAAAAAGTTGTATTGCACTGGGACATCGTTCAGGCATTGCTATAATGTAAGTACAAGCAAAGGACAGGGATGTTGCCAGCTGATTTTACCGGGGCTTCAGCTCGGGGCAATTTGAGCGCAGCCCAGGTTCGCCAAAATAATTGTTTCGCTATTTTATTTTGTTGTGCTTTCTATCCCTCGCAGCCTGTTAAAATAAGGGATCGCGAACACTACCTCTGGCTCTGACGAGGAGAAGCCGGGCGGGGCGGGGCGGGGCTGGGGGTGGGTGGAGAGCATAGGTGGAGAGAGGTGGGAGAAATTTTTTTTTCCCCCCCACTCGAGTTCCGGACGCCAACAGAACTCATTTGCGTACAGCCAATCAGCGATCTTGTTCTGGACCACTGAAGGAGTGTCGTGAGACAGTGAAATTTTTCTGTCTTTACGAGCCTTACACCGACGCACGGTCTCTGAATCCCTGACTGCACAGTCCATACCCAGAATACTGCGATTACATCGTAGATGCCTGCCTTGCTCTTTGCAAAACAGTTGGCAAAATCATACGTCTAGCCTGCCATTTAGATCAATTAATTGTTATGACTGTATTTTTTCCAATATCCAAAGCTGGTAAAATGAGCTGGTTACAATCAATGTAGTGTAGCAATACCCAACTCTCTGTTTTTTTATTAATAATAAACTAGTTAGTGACACCGAACAAAATCCAATGAATATAAAGTGTAAATAACCGAGATTGCGTCATCTTATTCTCGAAAATATGAATGCTCTGAAGGCCTGAAGATTATTTTTATCCAGCCTCGCAACTGAACATTATAAACATATCGACAGGCTTGGCAAGTGGTGTTGATGAATTGTATTCGCACTGTGCTGTCGGCTGTTAATATAGGTTTTTGCGATTAAGGTGCTTTCTTTCTGCATCATAGGGACAAAATCTTAAGTATACGGATATGCACAGGCAGAGCGGTGTGATACAGCCAAATGATTTTATATTTTGAATGAGGTTTTGAATAATTCTTTGTGTCCTTGAAAATGCGGTGGCCTTTTCCAAACCTGCCAATTATTTTTGTTGTTTCCAGCTAGGATTGATAAAAATCATCTGTTCAGAGCATTAATATTCTCCAGAATAAGCTGACGCAATCTCACTTATTTATACATTATTACGCTTGGGGCAGCACCTCTTGTCTGGCTCGGCGGAGCGTTTCCTGCGCGTGGCCGTAGACCCCTCGACCTCCCGGCAGCCTTTGGCCTTCATGGAGACCGTCCGTGGGTTGGCGAGACCTGCATCTGCTCTGATGCCTTCAGTGCTGAGGTTGGCCGGGGCGCTAGACTGGCCACACTGCTGCCCAGTGAAGATGCCGATCTTCTCCTTGGTGTTTCCAGGCTTGATGATGGCGCAGATATCCAGCTGCCCATCAGCGTGGTCGCACATGCCGTCCGATTTCGACTCCAACTTCAGCTCCTTCAGGAATTTGGGATATGGCTTCAGGTGCATAGTTGAAAACCTAAAAGACAGAAATAAAAAAGTCAGTAATATGCATAAACACTCCTAATGATTCGCAGTGACAGTTTCACATCCAAGTGAAAAATAAATTTGGCATTAAAAATAATGTAAAAAGCAATACAGGAGTTGAGTGCTAAAATTACTTCAGTCACATTTTCTCACACTATGAAGTAACAAAGGGAAAACCTCTTTGACAGTTACCCGAGTTCGCTGCCTCAGTTTTCTCAAAATGGACATTTTGTGACTTATGTACCTTCAGCACTGAGGTCTTCCAATTTCTTTTCCTCGCACCACTCATATTTCCACAATAAGAGTAATTTACAGGCAGACACACACACACACACACACTCACACACGCACACAAGATATGAAAGCCCTCAGTCAAGCACAAATAAAAATGCACAACATGGGCCCCAGAGCAGACCCTGGGACATTGTGCATAATGGCAATGAGCATCAAGTGCAAGATGGAGGCTCAGTGTTTGTTTGGATATCAAAAAATATGAGAACCCCACTTGTTACACATTACTTAAGTCACAGCGAGTCGGTTGACTTGGTTACGGCATGGCATAGTTCTGACCTGTGACCATTGATCTATATATAATCAGTCTCTGACAGGTGACGTAACTTTCGCAAAAGCCGCAGTGCATTTTGGGTCATGGCTCCATTTTGGTGGGTATAAACAAAACAGCGCGTACCAGGGGAGCGTTTCCCAAAGGACTGTCCATGCACAGTCAATGGGTCCAACTATGTAAGATGGCATCTGTGATTTCGCAAAACGAACCCCAGAGTTGGGGATTGGCTTTTGGATGAGACATGGGACACCGGTGTAGCGGGAAAGGCTGCAATCGTAATTCAAACGGTAGAAAAGTTGTATTGCACTGGGACATCATTCAGGCATTGCTATAATGTAAGTACAAGCAAAGGACAGGGATGTTGCCAGCTGATTTTACCGGGGCTTCAGCTCCGGGTAATTTGAGCGCAGCCCAGGTTCGCCAAAATAATTGTTTCGCTATTTTATTTTGTTGTGCGTTCTATCCCTCGCAGCCTGTTAAAATAAGGGATCGCGAACACTACCTCTGGCTCTGACGAGGAGAAGCCGGGCGGGGCGGGGCGGGGCGGGGCTGGGGGTGGGTGGAGAGCATCGGTGGAGAGAGGCGGGAGAAATTCCCCCCCTCCCCCCCCCACTCGAGTTCCGGACGCCAACAGAACTCATTTGCGTTCAGCCAATCAGCGATCTTGTTCTGGACCACTGAAGGAGTGTCGTGAGACAGTGAAATTTTTCTGTCTTTACGAGCCTTACACCGACGCACGGTCTCTGAATCCCTGACTGCACAGTCCATACCCAGAATACTGCGATTACATCGTAGATGCCTGCCTTGCTCTTTGCAAAACAGTTGGCAAAATCATACGTCTAGCCTGCCATTTAGATCAATTAATTGTTATGACTATATTTTTTCCAATATCCAAAGCTAGTATAATGAGCTGGTTACAATCAATGTAGTCTAGCAATACCCAACTCTCTGTTTTTTTATTAATAATAAACTAGTTAGTGACAGCGAACAAAATCCAATGAATATAAAGTGTAAATAACCGAGATTGCGTCATCTTATTCTCGAAAATATGAATGCTCTGTAGGCCTGAAGATTACTTTTATCCAGCCTCGCTACTGAACATTATAAACATATCGACAGGTTTGGCAAGTGGTGTTGATGAATTGTATTCGCACTTTGCTGTCGGCTGTTAATATAGGTTTTTGCGATTAAGGTGCTTTCTTTCTGCATCATATAGGGACAAAATCTTAAGAATACGGATATGCACAGGCAGAGCGGTGTGATACAGCCAAATGATTTTATATTTTGAATGAGGTTTTGAATAATTCTTTGTGTCCTTGAAAATGCGGTGGCCTTTTCCAAACCTGCCAATTATTTTTGTTGTTTCCAGCTAGGATTGATAAAAATCATCTGTTCAGAGCATTAATATTCTCTAGAATAAGCTGACGCAATCTCACTAATTTTTACATTATTAAGCTCGGGGCAGCACCTCTTGTCTGGCTAGGCGGAGCGTTACCTGCGCGTGGCCGTAGACCCCTCGACCTCCCGGCAGCCTTTGGCCTTCATGGAGACCATCCGTGGGTTGGCGGGACCTACATCTGCTCTGATGCCTTCAGTGCTGAGGTTGGCCGGGGCGCTAGACTGGCCACACTGCTGCCCAGTGAAGATGCCGATCTTCTTTTTGGTGTTTCCAGGCTTGATGACGGCCCAGATATCCAGCTGCCTGTCAGCGTCGTCGCACATGCCGTCCGCATTCGACTCCAACTTCAGCTCCTTCTGGAATTTGGGATATGGCCTCAGGTGCATAGTTGAAAACCTAAAAGACAGAAATAAAAAAGTCAGTAATATGCATAAATACTCCTTATGATTCGCAGTGACAGTTACACATCCAAGTGAAAAATAAATTTGGCATTAAAAATAATGTAAAAAGCAATACAGGATTTGAGCGCTAAAAGTACTTAAGTCACATTTTCTCACACTATGAAGTAACAAAGGGAAAACCTCTTTTACAGTTACCCGAGTTCGCTGCCTCAGTTTTCTCAAAATGTGACATTTTGTGACTTATGTACCTTCAGCACTGAGGTCTTCCAATTTCTTTTCCTCGCACCACTCATATTTCCACAATAAGAGTAATTTACAGGCAGGCACACACACACACACACACACGCACACAAGATATGAAAGCCCTCAGTCAAGCGCAAATAAAAATGCACAACAAGGGCCCCAGAGCAGACCCTGGGACATTGTGCATTATGGCAATGAGCATCAAGAGCAAGATGGAGGCTCAGTGTTTTTTGGATATCAAAAAATATGAGAACCCCCCTTGTTACACATTACTTAAGTCACAGCGGGTCGGTTGACTTGGTTACGGCATGGCATATTTCTGACCTGTGACCATTTATCGATATATAATCAGTCTCTGACAGGTGACGTAACTTTCGCAAAAGCCGCAGTGCATTTTGGGTCATGGCTCCATTTTGGTGGGAAAACAAAACAGCGCGGACCAGGGGAGCGTTTCCCAAAGGACTGTCCATGCACAGTCAATAGGTCCAACTATGTAAGATGGCATCTGTGATTTCGCAAAACGAACCCCAGAGTTGGGGATTGCCTTTTGGATGAGACATGGGACACCGGTGTTGCGGGAAAGGCTGCAATCGTAATTCAAACGGTAGAAACGTTGTATTGCACTGGGACATCGTTTCGACATTGCTGTAATACAAATACAAGCAAAGGACGGGGGCATCGCCAGCCGATTTCACCGGGGCTTCAGCCCGGGGTAATTTGAGCGCAGCGCAGTGTCGCTAAAATAGTTGTTTCGCTTTAATTATTTCGTTGTGCTTTCTATCCGTCGCAGCGTGTTTAAATAAGGGATCGCGAGCACTCCCTTTGGCTCTGGCGAGGAGAAGCCGGGCGGGGCTTGGCTGGGCTGAGCTGGGGTTGGGTGGAGAGCATTGGTGGAGAGAGGCGGGCGAAATTTTATTTTCTCCCCCACTTGAGTTCCGGACGCCAAAAGAACTCATTTGCATACAGCCAATCAGCGATCTTGTTCTGGACCACTGAAGGAGTGTCGTGAGACAGTGAGATTTTTCTGTCTTTACGAGTCTTACACCGACGCACGGTCTTTGAATCCCTGACTGCGCAGTCCATACCCAGAATACTGCGATTACATCGTAAATGCTTGCCTTGCTCTCTGTATAACAGTTGGCCAAATCATTCGTCTAGCCTGCCATTTAGATAAAAGAAATGTTATGAATGTGTTTTTTCAAATATCTGAAGCTGGTAAAATAAGCTGGTTACAATCAATGTAGTCTCGCAATACCAACTCTCCGTTTTTTATTAATAATAAACTAGTTAGTGACACAGAAGAAAATCCAATGAATATGAAGTGTAAATAACGAGATTGCGTCATCTTATTCTCGAAAATATGAATGCTCTGTAGGCCTATAGATTATTTTTATCTAGCCTCGCAACTGAACATTATGAACATATCGCCTGCACTCTGTGCAACATCGCATTTTTTACTTCTATATTAAGATTGTAGAAAACGGGCTGTCGTGGGGGGGGGGGGGGGGGGAACCTCTAAATTGCCATAAAATAAATAAATAGGGCCTATATTGGCGGCTGGTGAATTGGCGACAGGGGAGGGCATTAACAGGGGAGGGACATTAACAGGTGTGGTCAGTTTTCATTAATTATGCACACTAGGGTTGTGCCAATCGTGAACCGCGATTTTTTTTAAGGCGTAGCAGCAACACCTGCTCCTATGGTGCGAACATCCGAGCTTTCCCTTTTCCTTAGAGTAATCACAGAACTCGCTACCTGTAAAAAATTTGCTCAGCTGAGCCATCCAAAAGGCCCATTTAGGCCATTTAACTGTGACATTGTTGTTTTATTGAATTAGAATAATGGAGAAACCGTTTCACTGAATTAGAATAATTTTTATTATAATTAGAATCATCACTTTCTCAGTATTTTGTGGCTGCCCCCTTGGCTTGTATGACTGCCTGAAGTCTCCGCGGCATCGGTTTGACCAGCTTGTCGCAAGTTTCTGCACTCACTGCTTCCCAGGCTATGGCGATGTTCTGCCTCAGTTGGTCCAGCGTTGTCGGCCTTCCGTCGCAAATTTTCCGCTTGACGATGGCCCAAAGGTTTTCAATAACATTGAGGTCAGACGAGTTGGCCGGCCATGCCAAAACTTCAAGCTGTTTTTCGGCGAACCAATCTTTGGTCGACTTTGCCGCATGAGCCGGTGCAAGATCCTGTTGAAATATGAGGTCTTCTTCGCCGAACTGTCCCTCAACAGTCGGAATCAGGAACGTTTCCAGAACATGTTGGTATACGGCAGCATTGACAGTCTTCTTGAGGAAGCAGAGTTTCCCTACACACCGAGCGGACATGCATACCCAGACCATAACGCTCTGGGGAAACTTGACAGATCTTTTCACGGCCTCGAGGTTGTAGGTTTCGCCACCACGACGCCAGACACGAGGACCTTGGTCACCGAAGGAGATGCAGAAGCGTGATTCGTCACTGAAGACCACTTTCTGTCAGTCTTCAGCAGTCCACTCGCCGTGTTCTTTGGCCCACTTCAGCCGTTTCTCCATTTGTTTCTTGTTCAGCATTGGTTTTACTGCTGGAACAGGAGATTTGAAGCCGAGTTCGCGCAGACGACGGTAAGTGGTTGATCTCGAGACGTTAGTGCTGGTCTGCTCGTTCCACAAGTTGCTGAGCTCAGAAGTGGACTTGAACCGGTTGCTGACTGCGATCTTTCTCAGCTGCTTGTTGTGGCAAGCAGAAGTTTTTCGGATGCCGGAACAGTTGGTGCGCTTGCTCCAGTCTTTCTTGAGAGCTTTGGAGACGGGAGACTGGCTGATGCCGAGCTGCTCAGCAATTTTAGTTTGGGTCAAGCCTTGTAGGCGAAGGGTTGAATTTGAGCCACTATTCCGGTTGAGAGGTCGCGCTGCTTACCCATGATTGATTTTACAACTTAGAAATTCTACTCAATCCTGACTTTATACTGCACAGTGAACACTCTTCACTGAAAACAAAGATTCAAGCACTTATTCTAATTCAATGAAATTACTTATGAATTATTCTAATTCAATGAAACAACAGTGTCACAGTTAAATGGCCTAAATGGGCCTTTTGGAAAGCTCAGCTGAGCACATTTTTTACAGGTAGTGAGTTCTGTGAATACTCAAACAAGTAGGACAGGCGCGGTGAACACCTGATTTGCTTTCTGCACAAAAAATGCATCAAGAAAATTTTACGATTGCGCTATTTCAAATTATTCTACTTTGTTGACCAGCACCTGTATATCTCACATTCAGTTTCATTTGCTTTTGGGGAAGACGAAGTTTTTTTTCTAATTATACAAACTGGCATTCTTTCAATCTAAAACCGCAGCCCAGTTCGTTTTTTCTGCTTTTCACCGTCACATCTTAATCGTTCTAGGCCACAGAAATCGCTTGATTGTTATTGAGGCCAAGTACACGGGAGCAGATTTAGGGAAGGGCGGAGCACCTGCAATTTGCGTAATCTAAACTCGGGCTTCTTCCCGACAGCATTTTAAATCGTTTTAAGCCGCTTCAGGTGTGTGTGTGTTTAAAGAAATTACACGCGACTGCCTACATGCCTCATGACTGTAAGTGGGTCTCATCACACGTAAAAAAAAAAAAACCCTCGTTCAACATCGCCACATCCCAACTCAGCACTTCATTTCTCGTTGTAGTATATTTAGGAGATCTAATGATAAAATAAAAATAAAGAGATTTGTTATAAAAGCTCCCTGGGTTTTTAGCGTCTAGGAAAATAGGTGGAAAACCTGAAAAGCGGATGAAACATGGATGAGAGATATAAATGATCACTGGCACGGAATGGCGTGGCAATGACATCGTGTTCATGCAAATCTGCTGTTCTACGGCCATTTAAATTTCAAAATCCATCAAACATGTCTTCATAAACAGCTCTACTCATTCAACTTGGAGAGTAAACGAATCCACCATTTGATTGCCGATCAAGCTAAGTAAACGGGAACAGGTTGACTTTTCTTAGGGTTGCCTTCTGAAGTCTTTTACTTGGCTCCGTGTAGCACGTCGCCGAAAAATACTTAAGCCAGTCAAGCTTTCTTCCCGAAGTGCTTGTGATACAGAATTATTGTTGCAACAACCCCAGTGAGTGACTGGCAACTCCAGACTAGCTGCTGGCGAGCTGCCTGGGCTCACTCGGTAGCCAACTCAGGTTATAACCACACGAGTCAATACAGATGACAAACTAGTACACAAATTACCTTAATGTCAAAGAACATGACTGACAAAATAAGCGGTGGCAGATGTAGCAACAAAAGAAATATGGGGCGAAGTTTTAATTCCCTGAGAGAAGCACGGGGCCGTAGACGTGACCTCAAACGGATGAGTAAAGACGGCAGTCGAAAGAAAATGGCAGGGTCCTAGTAATTCGACAATGTCCGTTGCTTTCACAGCAGAAAAGGCTGGCAAAGGAATCCACCAATCACACACAGTGATAGATAAAAGAAGCATATGTAAAGCTCATTCTAAATGGCTGTCTGTCTCCGGCTGTGAATCAGTTGGATATCGCGTGCTTGCTGTCAAATTGGAGTAAATAGATTTTTTTAATCTTGAGTTTTCATTGGGGGGCAGAGCTTTTCTCAGGGTGGGCACTGCCCACCCCCTGCCCCCGCTTGGTAACGCCCCTGCTTCAGTTGCCGATTACGATAATTTGAAAACGCGTCGATGAAGGAAAATAATTGAGAACTGGCCAGGACTAATTGTCATAAAGGCCGTGTCAAAGTCCCCACCAACTCCCAGTTAAATCTACGCCCCTGCGGCCGACGAACCGTCACTGGTAAAAACGGGAAATGCTGTGTGATTTATTTATTTATTTAGGGTAGGTGTTTTGGCCGATTGGCTCTTGCGGCAACGCGTGGAAAGAGCACGGCATTCTACTGCGGTGAACAGGGGGCTTTTATGGGTGGGCAGCACGGCAAACAGGCCGTCGTGAAATTCAAGCCCCGTCATTGTCTCCTTGTCATTTTCACTGTAAGTGGAGTCATATCCGCATTTAACCGTGGTTTACGCATAGGCCTAACATGCACTGAACTCTGCGGTAAACTTATTGCCAAATGACAGTTAAAATAACTCGCAAAAAGGAGCCATTTAAGTACCTGTCAAAAAAGGCTTCCGTTTATTCGTTAATTACGAACAGTTCATTCACGGAAACTGAAACTGGCGCGGTTTCACTTACATTCTTTAGTTTTGAGACTTCTTCATCCCAGTTGGGGCAACACGCAGCATTATCCTGTATAAATGAATACTACAAGTAGATATGAAAAATTCAGAATGAAGTTTTACCGATCTTAATACTCAAAGCATACACATATATGTATACGAGCACTTTGCCTGTGGGTATCCAAGAGTTCTATTTTATGTAACTTCGTGCAGCATTATTATGCCATCACTAGCACCTCTATGATGTCATCACGTTGCTATGGTGTTTCTGTAAACACCAAGGTGGCTGTCACGCGGAGCTAACATTCCACGCTCAGTGGAACACGAAGTCGACCAGAAAGGGTCTAGCTGCAGACGCATGGAGGAGTGGAGCTCCTCTACGTCACATCGTCAGCTCCCTACGTCACGCCCACTTCCGCATATGACGCTGGCCTCGCCTGCTGCTTTCCCATGGAAACCGCACGCTAAGAGACACCGACTCACGAAAGTGCCCTATTACTAGCTAACGAACTGAGCTTGCTAGACGCAGCTGCAGCTCATAGCTAGCACGCTACTGTATTTAGCTACATAGCCAACTAGCCAGCGAGCTATAAAAGCTACAGTTCGCTCACCATGGAATACTCGCGAGCGAGCTATTTGGATAGCTAGCTCATGAGATAAAGAGACATCGATGTCTATAATGTTATAGCTAGCATGTCAATGTATTTAACATCCTAAAGTCGCTTTCACACCGGACGCAAAACGAATTTTTCGCACGACAGATTACATTCAAAGTCAATGCAAAGACGCGAATACTGGCGAAAACGCGTATATTGGCGTCTTAGCATTGACTTTGAATGCAATCTGTCGTACGAAAAAATCGTTTCGCATCCGGTGTGAGAGCACCTTAATTTTCCTCATTTCAGGAGGACATTCACAGTAATTATCAGAGGGAATCATTAATCTCTCTTCAACGATGAAAAGCTGTAGTGCCCAGTTTTCTTCAGTTTAAAAATTAG
Organism: Gymnothorax reevesii; assembly: GCA_029721435.1. Taxonomy (NCBI): domain Eukaryota; kingdom Metazoa; phylum Chordata; class Actinopteri; order Anguilliformes; family Muraenidae; genus Gymnothorax; species Gymnothorax reevesii. The sequence continues at coordinate 13,711,963 of CM056583.1, read as the reverse complement.
GAACAATGTGGACTATGGAAGTGTTATTTTAGGGGACTTTTTTCCTGGTCTTTGAAATAGCGATGCATCAACGGTACAGAAAAAATTTGCAGCCTGCCAAAAGGACACAATAAACACTTGACAAACAAAAAAAGCTGAAAACCGTTTTCATTATTATTCTTTCCACAAATTTTGATCTAAATTTTAATTTTATTGCTGATGTTCAACTCTTCTTCATTTTTGACAAGTTTCAGCAATGTTCTTTTGTGGATTGATTTGTAAAGGAGTTCTTTTCAGTCTCATGCTTGCAGGATTTTTAAACAGTGTGTTGTGGTTTTCTTCAACATGTTGAGGTTCCCGCATCCTCAAGCAATTGGAGAGAGACAGATTATGAAAATGAAAATTAGGCTTTATTGTGTCATGTTGAGAAATGTAGAGCCGAGTTCCTCCAGCGCAAGACGAACTGCTTCTTCAGCGTTTGCACGCCCGTCTTATACCTCTCATTCTCGCACTACCATTGGACAGGTAACCTGAGAACCCAGTTAGGTAATCCTTCAGGAATTTGACACATGCTCATCACAGTGGAAACGTACAGCCACACCCAGCAAGAGCTATACAGAGATATGCAGGCAAAGAGCAACCAGATGAGTATGACAAAAAGAAAAAGATACCAGTGGATGAATTCAATGCATATCAAATTATTACAAATTATTCAATTGATTATGTTTTCAGTAGCAACTAATGATTTTGCTGAACAAATATTGATCAAAGCTACAGAAATCAAATACATCCTCTGATTATGTTTTTTGAATCAACTAAACAGAAGCCTGTTTACTAATCAAAGCTACAGAAGCTGCTGCTTATGTGTGTGTGAGCTGCTCATGCATGTGTGAACTGAATTGCTTGTATATGTGTGTCTGTCTGTGTGTGAACCGCTTGCATGTGTATTTGTCTGTGTGTTTGCACTGCAGTATGTGAACTACTTGTATGTATGTGTGTGTGTGTGTTATGTGTGTGTGTCTTTTTGCTGCCCACATAATATGGTTATTGATTATGATTATTGACTATTAGTATGAGCAATGAATGAATAATGATAAAAATATATATAATCATGAATAATGAATATAATGAATAATGCTGAAATATAATCTTCAACATTCCTCCCTTTGAGGCCGTCCAATCATGGCCTCACATTAACCACGGTCGAAAAATGGCACAGCATTGTTTACCACTGCCCCGATACTACACACAAGTGAATTTCTTATAAGCCTGAACATAAAATCATTCGTTGTTGCTTTCCGATTGTAACACTTTGAGTAAAAACAGTCTGTCATGTTTGCAGCATGTGAACTTCAGTTGTTTTTGCTTCACGGCTTCTCAAGGCCTCAAGGTCTTTCGTTGCTGTGGTGAATAAAGTCCCAGTCTAATGTCCCATTTGAATCCAGTAATGTTGCTTAATGCAGGTTTTCAGTCCAAAGTTCAAGTCCATTGTCCACGTCCATATTCAACATTGATTTGCGATTTTTCCATCTGATTGTTTTGGTGAACGGGCCTTCATGACTGGAATCAGTGTCCCAGCATATTTGTTCAAAACTTTGGGCAGGCTCCAGGAAGGAGCGGCCTTGACCGGCTGGTATGTTAAACTGCCACTTGTCGTCACTGGAGTGAGAAAATAAAATACAGACAAAAATACAAGCACTTGCACATGCAGATTCACTATGCGCACATACAGAACGAGGGTCATCTGTTCATGCAAAATTTCCCCTAAGTCTTAGATGTACCAAATTTTATAATATTTACTTTTGCAGCAAAGACTGTGCAGACACTTTTGCCAGAACATTTTTTTTAAAAACAGTTTTAACCAGGGCTTTCCAAGGACTTACATTTGGAATATCATAGCGCCTTCATAAAATAGCCCATAATAATAATCTCCAAAAAGACTTAGATTTCAACAATCACCCGGGGATCGACTCACCCCTGCCTTAGGTTGTCTCCTCTATAGGAGATCTTACCTGTCTCTGGAGTGAGTCACAACACACACAGGTGCTCAGCACTGAACTTTGTATTCATGCTGGGGCAGGTTTCCTCACCCCTCATAATGGGTCAGTTATGAAATCATTCCAATTGAAGTGGGGCTACTGCAGCCTCTTTGTTGGAATAATTGATGAAACAGTTAAAGTTACAACTTATCAAAAACAATTTCAAACAGATGCTGCATTTATAGTTCAGACACTCAGATTCTTCTTTAATCCTCCAAATAAGTCCCAATTCAAGACATTTTTCTTGTGTATTTTTCCCCTCGGTCTTAATGTGCTTTACAAAATCTTCAATGTCAAATGAATTATTTGGAATACAATGAGTTGTCAATGTGCCACCCTGATAAATTAATATTATTCAAAAATTCATGATTACCCAAATTGCTCATCCTCACTACTCACTTAGATCCTTTGAACCTCCCTCTCCCAGATTGCAGTTCCAGGCTAGATCCCTTTCCACAGAGATCTTTGCCCAGGCTCCCCCAGGTTCAGAACTCTGCCTTCTGCTTCCCGGTGTCTCCTTTTCAGAGCCCACCGATCACAGAAGCACCACTCGCCTACTGACGCATTCGCTTTTGGCTTGTGGTGGCCTGACTGTACATTGAGCCGAGCGCAGCGGCCACCCCTCTCTGTGGTCTTACTGCCATCTGCGACCCGACCGGCCGATGACCCAGTCGATAGCGATCCCCAGATCCCGTAGCGGTTACCAGCCACCCAGATGGGAACCGACGGTCTGATCCCTACCCCACTTCGCTATGGGAATAGAAACTTTGACCATTTTCACCAGCCTCGCCTGTTCACAGAGGTCATCTCTCACGCACCTCTGCTAGGTGTGGGCTGTCACCCACGTACCACGTGTTGCCCAAAACCTTACATGCGACAAACACGCCTACTAGACGGTACCACGGCAGTATGTTAATTCATACTTCACCAGACACGGGGGCCTTCAGCCCTCTCCTCTGCACTATATGACATCTTTAACGTGCCCTCGGAACTTTGCAGTCCCGCCGCCGCCTGTTGAACTCAAGGTTCGGGGGGGCCCAATCCCCTACCCTGAGCTCCTGTCAACTTTAAATCAATAATTTTTTTCCCCCATAATGTGTGTGCCCATAATTTTATGTTTCAGTGTATTCCGGGTCAAAAGATTGGGCAGTAACAATAATATCTTTGCACAGTATTTTTTCAATGAATTTTAATTTATAAACCCACCACAGTCTAGGGTTCCACTAACAGTATGGAGGAGATGCGCAGTCAGGCCTTATTAGTCCCAGCCATAAAAACTCACCATATCCTCAGCAGAACTGAGTGGAATTGCTTTAGACCGTATGCTGCAATTTGCAGTTTTTTTTTTTTTTCTCTCAGACAATTCACCAAAATGGGCATATATTGAATATTCATCTGTAATATAGTTTTTTTCATTGGGATCCCAGCACATAAAGGAAAGCAATCATTCCAGATTTAGTCAGTTCAGTCCGTTTCTGTCAATTGAACACTGAAGACTCAGGTTGCCGTCACTGTCACAGTTCCCGTCTTTCTCACTACTTGTAAAGCCTAATCAAAATAAATTTAGAATGTGATCACGTTATTAGTTGACTTTTTCAATTATATGGTGCATCATTTGAATTTAGTCTTACTTTTGTGTTAATACTCCAAATTTATTTCACCAAATTTATTTTATAAGAATCTCTTAAGTTGCAACCCCGCAGTTGAATCTTTAGCTGGCCAGCTTATCCTTTCACTCAAGGTCATTTTACTCTCTTCTCTTTTGCAGTGCGCACTCTGTGGAAAAGTTTCAATAGAATGTGTTAGATGCATACAACAATGTATGTGTGTGTGTCTTTTGTGTGTGTGTGTCTTTTTGCTGCCCACATAATATGGTTATTGATTATGATTATTGATTATTAGTATGAGCAATGAATAAATAATGATAAAAAATATATATATAATCATGAATAATGAATATGATGAATTATGCTGAAATATAATCTTCAAGTGCTTTTTATACGCCCCAAGAAATAATACTGTCCTCCAATACCATACATGACTCCACAATCCTAATCATATTTCATGTGATATCATGAGCAGGTGAGATATAAAATGGCATTTACAATATACAGTGCTGTAAAAAAAAGTATTCGCCTTTGCCCCTTCCTGATTTCTTATTCTTTTGCATATTTTTTACACTTCAGTGTTTCAGATCATCAAACACATTTTAATATTAGACAAAGATAACCAGAGTAAATCAAAAATGCAGTTTTAAAAATGAGGATTTTTACATCCGTCGACTTTAAAGGGTTTGCTTACCCTACAGAGAAAAAAGTAAAACAATGAAAAACATGGCTGGCTGCATGGAATGTTATTCAGAACAGGGAGAAACTTTTGCTTTACAGAGAATACTAGAGAGAGCAATAGTGATGCCTAGTGACTGGTTTTATTTGCACATACTGCACAGCCTATTAGCACAATGAATCTTGCAAGGCTTTTTGAAAAAAGCTCCAAAGCCTCCTGGTAGGGGAAGTCCTGTGGTGCTGGTCCATTTATTGATATCCTGAGACACGCAGCCAGGTTCTCCCCCTCCAGGCGATTCCGCAGGTCAGTTTTGACCTGAAAAGCGTCACAGGCACCAAGCTTTAAAATGACCATGCAGAAATTTAAATACAAACAAGTGCTGAAATTGTTTTTCATATTCTGCCTGCCCCTGTGAAATAATTTGGATGTATGCATTCTCCTTACCCTGTTCATGGTCGAAAAATCCCGCTCACAGTTCACACTGGAGACGGGGATTACCAGCCCAGCTGCAGCAAGTTGGCTAAGCAGGGGAAAGATATTGGCCCACTCATCATTCTCACTGGCCAGCAGCTGCATCATTTCTGCTTGATTCTTCTCCTTCAGAAATTTGCCAAAAGAGCACACAACGAAATTTACAATACTCAAGACAGATGAGTAATCAATTCTTTAAAGAAAATCTGGCAAGTTACTAACCTTAAATACTCCTGAGAGGTGATGTTTAAAGGAGCACTACTCCGTCTTGATGGCCTCCTCTTGTCCTGGGATGATTTTTTTTGAGAGGATCTGCAGATTAGTGATGTTGCCCTCTTCAGTTTTCACTGCCCTTGGACTGAGCACACTGACGGCCCCCAATACCTCTATGTCCTGGAACCTGGCAGTAAGGTTACTCTCCAGGCTGCTGAGGTATGGCTTGAGGACCTGGAATGATAGGCAGTGGCGTGCACAGATAGACGCTAGGTGGTGCTACAGCACTTGCCTCTTTGCCCTTTATCAATGAAATAATTGCCCTTTTGAAACTTCGCTTTTTTTTTTTTAATTATGATTATTATTATTATTATTATTAACACTTTAGTGGCGCCAATGTTGAAATGACCTTTTATAAAAGCTGTCTGATTAAAAACTACTGAAAAAAATGCCCCGAAATGGGACACCTCCTCACGAGCTTCCGACCTCTCTTCCTTTGTCACGTGAACACGCGCGCAGTGCATATAGATGCGCTCACAGAGATATAAGAAAACTAGAGTGGACGCCGCGTGGGCTGGGCCAAAGCGCTGACGGCAGAATAGCCGCCTCGGAAGTGACTGGATTGTCCACTCTAGTTTTCTTATATCTCTGTGGATGCGCTGCAGGAGCATATCAGCTGAGCGACTGGAAGCCACAGTCTTGTGCCCCGCCAGCCAGGTAACACACAGATCAAGTGAAATCGTACAGCCCAACCTGCAATCATTTTGTTGTGCAGTAGCAGGTCTCATACACAGTGATGGTCCGTCGGCAGAAACACAGGGCCAGCAATAACCTCACCTTTCACTTCTTAATGACAGACACCTCTCGCAGTCTACCTCCCCGATTAGCAACCGTTGCTCAGACTGATTGGAGGAACCGACGAGAATCTAACTTGTTTTTGAAAGCCTTGTTATACATTGCAGTATGAAATTGTACGGCGTTTAACTTACTTCCGCACACCAATGGCTACGGAAAAAATATCAAAAGCCTACGTCTTTATAATTTCCGAATTTGCTTAAATTACTTCGCGACGTTCATTGAGCAATTAGCCATGAGAATCCGTTCTACATACTCTGAATGTCACAGCTAAAGTGCGTTGTTAGGTAAGAAGCACAGCTGAGTGAAGACGAAAATAATTGCGAAAGTATAAGTCCGCGAAAGTTTAGGATTTTTTGCAGATTGTCATCTTTGCGGATTCACATCAATTATATCAACATAGCCAACAGGCAATCGCTTTGTAATTTGCATTTCTTAATCATTACGTGTCACGCATTGGTGGTAGCTATTCTGTTAATTAACTGTTTGATTGTTAATCAATCAAACCTGATCGCAAACAGTTTGAGAGCAAATATCCGGGAAAGGGTGATGTTACTGAAGGCCTTCTTGGCATCTGACGGTACGCCACTGCTCATACAGCACCAAACAACTGAGCATTTTTTAGCCGACTGGTCACCTGATTAGCTAGTTTAATGCTATATCCCAAATCAAAGATAGACAACGTGAGGACGACCACCACAAACAATGTCGGTCGACTTTGCAAATCTATCTGTGAAGCTGAACGTTTTCTTTTGTGTAGGTTTTGTTAGGCAACATAAATGAACACATAAAGAAGAATCAGGCAGTTCTCCATTGCCTGAGAAAAATATCCCCATGAAGGCTACCCAAGTGCCTTCTTGTAATGAATGACAGTAGTCATGAATTCCATTGAACAAGTGCGTGTAACGTTTATTTTATTTTTTTAATTTCACACTATAATAACATGTTCCACGAGTGCAAAAAAGTGCCCTCCCCCTCCCCCCTGAGCACTTGCCCCCCATAATGTCTGTGCACGCCACTGATGATAAGTATATTACATTATATTACATATTTCAAAAATATCTACAATTCTAAATTAAGAGCTGAGGGGGATCTATTTACATCTTTCACAAATCTGTCCCACAGCTCCTCCCGGGGATGCTCCTGGAGGTCCTGTCCCCTCCTGATCCGCTCCTCCTCGTGGGTGATGTTCAGGGCCCCAAGCCCCACTGGGTTGTCCAGGTCACAGGAAAGCCGAGCAAGGTGAGTCCCGGGCAGTGGGGCCTCGCCCGCCTCCTGGAACCTCCTCAGTGCGGCAAGTGTGGCGGGAACCTTAAATTGTGTAAAAAGACATTCAAGATGACAAGATAATGATTGGTAAAGGGTCATTCCACCTTTATGAAATGCATCCTTTGTGACATACCTGGGTCTTTATGTGAGTGAAGTTCACATTCGCTCTCTGGAACACCTTAGAAAGCAAAGCAATGTGCGGCAACACATCTGCTTGCAGGTAGAGTGCAGCCACAAATCTGTAGGTCGCACAAAAGGTGTAGAGTCCTTTTGCGATGGGACATTTTCGTGAGGTGGCCTCCTCTGCCAAAGCAGACAGGACGGCTGGCAGATTTCTCTGCAGATTCTGGACAGCCAGATACTGGGAAAGCCATCTTGTATCCTTGACTTCCTAAACATACCTAGAAACACAGGTAAGAATAAAATAATCAAACCCAATTTTCAATAATATTGTAAGGATTGTAAGTCTTGATGACATACCTTGACCTTCAGGTCACTCAGACAAAGAGTGGTAGCAGCAGATCGGAGGGTGGCTGAACGATTGGCACTGTTCCTGAAAAACAGATGCAGCTCCTGGAGGTGGTCCCTGAAGGTGGCCATGTAGCGAACCGAGTTTGAGGCATCTTAACATGCCAGTGCTAGTCGGTGCGCTGCACAGGCCACAGAGACCAGCTTCAGAAAGCAATCAGTGAGCTGCTTCGCCACGCCATTCACACGACCTAAGTATTAGATATAAATTTTGTGTTGGGGTGTCACCAATTGTCACCATCTCTAATATCACACAGATTTCATATCCGTCATGACTGCGGCTCCATCTGTCCCAAGGCCGTAGAGCCTGTCTGTCGGGATCTCTTTCTTCCGCAGGACAGCTTTTATAGCCGCAACAATGGTGTCCGCTTTGCCATCATCCACTGCCACCAGGTCTAGGAAGTAATTGAACACTCCTCCATCTTCATCCAGGTGTCTAAAATAAAATAATGTATGACATTAAAATATCATCAAGGCCTGAATTTTAATTGTCATTGAATGCTTTCAAAAATACAGCTCCTGACATGCAAATCCAGCTGCCGGTTCACAGAGATATCAGTTGTTTCATCAACCTCTAGGCCAATTGCTCCTGAAGCTCTAATGGCTGCCACGATAGGTGACTCTACAACCTACAAGAAGAATATTTTATTGTTTCCATGGAGACATTTTTCTAACCTTTATCAGACAGAAGAGCAAACAAGGAAGCAAAAACACCATTACATCTGATCACTTATTGCACACAAAATAATACATGAACCCAATATTCCATTACCAATACAGCACTTGGGTCTGAGAATAAATACTGGGTAGATTTACTTTACCGTTGCAAGGATCTCAAGCATTTCATCCACTATTCTATGTGAGTGGTAATTGTTTCTCTGATCCACCTGAGAAAAGGACATTTATCAATTTGTAAGCCTGTGGTTTAAGTTCCAAGTGTCATAGAGTATTATCTGTAAAGGGTCAATTAACTTCAACTTTTCAAAGTAGCTGCAACCCAAAAGCTGAGCTAGGCTCAGCGGCTTTGGGTAATCTGTGTGATGAGCCATCTCATTCTTAATTAGCCAATAGAGGCATTTGAAGCCACCAATAATGGCCTCATGCTCCAAAACAACGGTAGGCTCAAAAGCCTGAACCACGGAGAGGCCCACACAAAGAACAAATATTTAATTACAGTATATGGTTAAACATGTGTAGAATTTGCCTAGGCTAGAGATGCAGAGAAATACATGTCATATTAAATAAATAAATTCATTTAAGAGAGATAATTAAGATCATATGAATAGTTTTAAAAAGCAGTTTCATAACATTGAGTAGTAATGTCTGCTATTTACAATATAATTGCATTGCATATCATTGCATCATAAGTTCATCTGAAATGTACAGTACATTGGTCCAACTGTGTATGTATGAATGTATGTCATGAGGATGTCTATTTATAGACAATGATATGGATTAAATCCATAAACTGGCCGGGTATTACACATGTTTCATAGGCCTTTGGTTTAAAGTTAAATTCTATACCTGATGCAAGTGAGGTCTGCTTTTGCACGCTGTATTGATGTGGGTCTGAGGTCATGTGGCGCTGTACAAAATCCTTTCTGTACACCTTACAACCCACTTCAATGAATGCCCTTTGCTGAGGGCCTTTCTTTGCTGGAGGCTTGTGTTGGCGGCAGAGTCTGCAAAACATTCCTTCAAAAAAAAAAAAAAAAACAAGTGTTAATTCTTACATAAACAATACATTTGCTATTAAACACATGGTCTTGCAAATGGCATTCCAATTTCCTACCATGATTGGTGTTGTACAGCCAACTCTGGTACTGAGGCTCATTACACCAGTCAGTGTTACATCCAGAATGACGATGCTTGGAATCTGAAATTATCATGCAGTGGTGTAAGAATACAGCATTTAAATAGTGTTCTCCTTTCTCTGTCTAGGTGAATGGAATGCTCCAACTGTGGAACTTGGAACGATGGCACTTGGAACTGTGGAACTTGGAAATGTGGAACTGTGCTGTTTGGCCACCTGCTGCTGCCTCAACACTGGGACCTGCACTTTTTGCCTCAACACTGGGACCTGCACTTTTTGCCTCAACACTGACTCCTGCTCTCTCTGCCTCTGCACTCTGACTAGCACTCACCGACTCCTAGAATTCATTGTGAACAAGTGAACCAAGTTGCCTCTGCATTTTGTCTGTTAACTTGCAATTGAATTTCACACCAAATTAAATGACACGTGGCTAAATGAGTTTGTCATTTCAAGTTACCTGCTGTGCGGTGCCTTCATCTTCTCGCCGTATCCTCTTAAAGTAATGTTATGGCCCCAATTTGTTATTACAATTTACAACACAACAGCTACGGCAATAACAAGGGATGACAGAAACAGTTTTAAAAACTTGAACACATTTAATTAACAGACTAAGACTAATACTAACCTACAACTAATAACCAAGATTGATTTACAAGAAAAACAGAAATATTTACAGTCCCTTTTTGTTGGGGTGGCTTGGTGATGTCCTGGGTAAGGAAAAAAAAATGCTCTAACACAGGCAAAAATCCACAAAAGAAATTTCACAGGTCTTGAACAGAATGACAGGTCTGGTCACATGTATCCTTCTCCTTGCAATTTCTCCTACTACTTTACTGTCTCAATTCTTTTCCTTATATACTCTTTTGCAGACCCCACCCACATTTAGACCTCTTTTTTTTAATTTTCGGGGACTTGCCCCAGACATGTCCAGGACATGTCTAAACCTAGCTCCAGTCTGAGCTTAATAAAAGAAAGGTAAATACTGCCATCTAGTGGCGTCTATTCACATTACACCTGCATTCCAAAGGGGAAAAATTTTGACTCATTAAGGCAAAATTTTTCTTGTCAATACAAAATGGTTAAGTGAACACTTGTCTATATATACATATCATACAATATTCAAATAAACACGTGATATATATATATATACATTTTCAAACACGGGATAAGCAATCAGCAATCACATTGTCAGCACCCTTTACATGCTTAATTTCCAAGTCAAACTCCTGTCAAATCAAACTCCAATTCAACAATCTCCGATTCTTGTTTTTCATCTTACTCAAAAAAATTAACGGATTGTGGTCAGTGTACACAATCATTGGCTTTTCCCCTGTACAAACATAAACCTCAAAGTGTTGTAAAGAAAGGACCAGAGCCAACAGTTCCTTCTCTATTGTGGAATAGTTAGTTTGGTGGCGATTGAACTTCCTGGAGAAGTATGCCACGGGATGCTCAATGTCATCAGAATCACTTCTCTGTAGGAGCACAGATCCACAAGCTTAGTCGCTAGCATCGACCGCGATGTAGAACGGTTTGTTGAAGTCAGGAGATTTGAGCACGGGGAAGTGACACAGCAGAGACTTCTCGATCGAAGGCTCTCTGGCATGCATCATCCCAAGTGAACTTTACGCCTTTCTTCAGTTGGTTAGTTAGACTGAGAGCAATCTCAGCAAAGTTCTTGCAGAACTTGCGGTAGTACCCGATCATTCCAAGGAAGCGGCGCAAAGCTTTTTTGTTGTCAGGAACTGGAAAGTCCATGATGGCTTGGGCTTTAGCATTTATGGGTGCCACCTTACCCTGGCCTATAACGTAGCCAAGATAGGTGACAGTAGCACAACCAAAGTCACTCTTGTTCAGGTTAACAGTCAGGTTAGCCTGGGTCAGGCGCTGGAACAACGTCTCTACATCTTTTAGATGTTCTTCCCAGGAGTCACTCCATGTGATCAGGTCATCGATGTATGCACCCGTGTGTGGCAATCCGGCGATTGTAGACTGTATCATCCTTTGGAATGTGGCTGGGGCATTTTTCATCCCAAAGGGTAGGACTTCATACTGGTACAACCCAGATGGTGTGGCAAAAGCAGAGATGCTCTTGGCCCTCTCAGTTAAAGGCACACACTAATAACCCTTCAATAAATCAATCTTGGTCAGAAACTTTGCTTGCCCTACTCTATCAATACAATCATCAATCCTAGGTATTGGAAACACATCAGTTCTAGTTACAGCATTGACTTTGCGATAATCTGTACAGAATCTAGTACTTCCATCAGGTTTTGGAACTAGCACACAGGGTGAACTCCAATCTGAGTTGGAGGGTCTGATAATATCATGTTCTAACATGTACTCAACCTCTTTCTCAGCAATCTTTCTCTTTTCAGGATTCATCCGGTACGGATGCTGTTTTATTGGTTTGGCATCACCAACATCTACATCATGTGAGGCTATAGAAACTCTCTTTGGAACATCAGGAAACAGATCCTCATATTTCTTGATCAACCTCTCAAACTGATCTCTCTGTGAGGGTTCTAAGTGCTGGGGTTTTACATCAAGATTTTGCAACACTTCAGAATTTGACAATTTACATGAAAGAACTTCAGCTTTAATTCTAGGTTCATCATCTTGAAACTCCCCCTCATCTTCACACGTTTTGACCATAGGAGAATCTGAAGTGACAGCTGCAACCCTAGCATTTCTGTCATGATAAGGCTTCAGCATGTTAATTTGACACAATTGTTTTGGTTTTCTCCTATCTGGAGTCTTCACAATGTAATTGAGATCATTGAGTTTTGTCAGAATTTCATAAGGACTATGAAATCTAGCCTGCAATGGATTGGACTGCAAGGGAAACAACACAAGAACCTCGTCTCCTGGTTTAAACTCACGGCTTCTAGCCTTATGATCATACCAAGTTTTCATTTTTCCCTGACTTGATTTCAAGTTCTCTTTGGCTAGGTCACAAGCAGCCCGCAATCTGTCCTTGAACTTGCTAACATAGTCTAACAGACTGATGTGCGGCTCTTCCTCTTGCCATTGTTCACTCAATAATAGCAAAGGTCCTCTCACTTCATGGCCAAACACTAGCTCAAATGGACTGAATCCAGTAGACACCTGCACTGCTTCTCTAGCTGCAAACAACAGCAAATGAACACCTTCATCCCAGTCTTTCTCATGGTCATAACAATAAGTCCTCATCATTGTCTTGAGAGTGGAATGAAACCGCTCTAAGGCACCCTGACTTTCTGGATGATAGGCACTAGAAAGAATCTGCTTTGCACCTAGTTCATACACAACCCGCTGAAACAAACCAGAAGTGAAATTGCTACCTTGGTCTGACTGAATTTCCCTGGGAAGGCCAAACAACGTGAAGAACTTTATCAAAGCCTTTAAGATTGCAGTTGCCTTGATGTTACGGAGAGGTATGGCTTCAGGGAATCTGGTAGATGCACACATGATTGTCAACAAGTACTGATTTCCAGATCTAGTCTTGGGTATTGGACTAACACAATCAACAATGACCTTAGAGAAGGGCTCTCCAAAAGCTGGGATAGGCTGCAATGGAGCTACAGGTGGGTCTAACTGGTGTTTTCCAACTACCTGACAAGTGTGACAGGTTTTGCAAAAGTTGGAAACGTCTTTCCGAAGCCCAGGCCAAAAGAAGTGTTTCATGATCTTATCAACTGTCTTGTTAACACCAAGATGACCTCCTAAAGGTAAACTATGAGCCATTGTTAAGATCTCATTCCTGTAGACCTTCGGAACAACAATTTGCCTGACCACTGCCCAATCTGCATTGGCAGGGATATCAGGAGGGCGCCACTTCCGCATCAACACACCATCCTTGAGATAATACCCACCTGGAACTGCGTCTATTTCTTTATCAGGAAGGGCTCTCCTCCTTAGTGCACAAATTTCAGGATCATTAGTTTGCTCCTCAATCAACTGCTTTCTGGACAGAGACAACTCTTCGGACACATCAGAATCACCAATCCCCTCTGGCTGGCTGAACAATGAACTGATAAAAGTGTCTGATAAGTTCTCAAACGGAGAAACCATAGTAGGCCAATCAGAGTCATGAGGCGAACCACCTGTTCAATGTGCTGGACGGCACCACAACATCCTCTTCTTTAGCCTTCTTGGCCATAGCACGAGTCACTGCGCAAGAAGGATACAGAGATGGGTCCTCATCCCCATCTTCAGTGCTCGGCTGTGAAGTAAGATGTACAGGGGGAACTACTTTGCCCCCAGCCAGGTCATTGCCTAGCAACAGAGAAACACCCTTTATAGGTAGACTTGACATAAGTCCCACCTTTACCTGTCCTGTAATAAATCTGACTTCAAGAATATAGAGCGCAGGGGTACAGATACAGTCGTCCCTTCAATACCTTGTACAAGTATGAAATCCCTTGAAGCGGTCTCATCACGTAACTCCAAGGAGTCCATCAACAAAAGTGACTGAGAAGCTCCGGTATCCCTTAGGATATATATGGGGACAGGAGTAGTATGCTCATTCAGAGCCACAAATCCCTCTGACACAAATGGAAGAAATTCCTCCCTCACAAAGTCAGCTGTATCAGGCTTTTTAGCCCCACAAGAAGCAGGCAATTTAGCAGATTGGTTATCTACTACAGGGGTTTCTAACCTTGTTTTCACAAAGGCATTTGGTTTGGTATCCTTTTCTTTTTCTTTCTTAGCTTTTAGGAACCAACAGTTAGTTGTAACATGACCAGATTTCTTGCAATAACTGCAAACTAGACCACTTTTGTCACTGTCAGCTTTCACACTTTGATCAGACCTGTTACTGGATTTCTGAGCACCATCACCAGATTTGTCTTTGTCTTTGGGTGAGGAATCTTGGGTATCACCGTAACCCTTTTTCTGAAATTGGGACCATCTATTGTTACTGCTAGACTGAAATTTAGACTTATGTGTGAGAACATAGTCATCTGCAAATTTGGCAGCTGATTGCAAATTCAGTGCTTGCTTCTCATTAAGGTAGGTCTTAATATCATCCTTAACACAGTTCTTGAATTCTTCAACTAACGCCATCTCTTTTAGTGAGTTGAAATCATCCTTGACCTCCATAGAAGTACACCAGCGCTCAAAGCAAACCTGCTTCTCATAAGCAAATTCAACATAAGTCTGATTTTCAGATTTCTTCAGACCTCTGAATTTCTGTCGGTAAGCCTCTGGAACCAACTCATAAGCTCTCAAAATAACCTTTTTGACAACCTCATAATCAGAGGAATCATCTGCAGACAAAGCCGAATAGGCTTGTTGAGCTTTACCCTTGAGGACAGTTTGCAACATCAGAGGCCAGTGTTCCTTTGGCCACTGGCAACTCTTTGCTACCTTTTCAAAACACTGGAAATAGTTGTCAACATCCTTTTCCGAAAATGGAGGCACCAATTTTACCTCCTGGCTAGCCCGAAATTTATTTTCAGTTTGAATTTTAATTTTTAGTTGCTCCATTTGGAGTCTTTCTTCTCTATCGAATTTCTCTAATTCAAAATCTCTGTCTTGCAAATTTTTCCTACTCAAATTCTCTTTGTTTTTCTTTTTCTTCCCTCTCAAATTCTGTTTCTCTTTTTCCTCCCTTTCTTTCTCTCTTTCCTCCCTTTCTTTCTCTTTTTCCTCCCTTTCTTTTTTCTCCTCTCTTGCTAATTTTTCCAACTCAAACTGCCTTTGTTTTTCTTTTTCTTCCCTTTCAATCTCTAGCATTTTTAATTTAAGTTCCATTTCTATATTTGTATTTTCCACTGGAAACTGTTCCAGATCTCCTGGTGCAAACACATTTTCATCAATGTAATATTGAACTATCTCTCTAGCCAGTCTTGCTTTTCGCATGGCTGGTTTCACGTCTGTCAGCTCTAACTGTCTGCAAATTTCTAGCAGTTCTGTCTTTTTAAAAGACTTCAAAACCCCGAGGGTTGGTGATGCCAAGAAATCATCCATTGCTGTTGATCTATCTATCTATATATATATATATATATATATATATATATATATATATATATATATAGGAAAATTCACAAAAACAATTTTACAATTTGAAATGTTAGATTTTCAATAAATGACTCACACAATGGTCTATCCCGGACTTGAGCCCCCAATTTGTTATGGCCCCAATTTGTTATTACAATTTACAACACAACAGCTACAGCAACAGCAAGGGATGACAGAAACAGTTTTAAAAACTTGATCACATTTAATTAACAGACAAAGACTAATACTAACCTACGCCTAATAACCAAGATTGATTTACAAGAAAAACAGAAATATTTACAGTCCCTTTTTGTTGGGGTGGCTTGGTGATGTCCTGGGTAAGGAAAAAAAAAATGCTCTAACACAGGCAAAAATCAACAAAAGAAACTTCACAGGTCTTGAACAGAAATGACAGGTCTGGTCACATGTATCCTCCTCCTTGCAATTTCTCCTACTACTTTGCTGTCTCAATTCTTTTCTTTATATACTCTTTTGCAGACCCCACCCACATTTAGACCTCTTTTTTTAATTTTCGGGGACTTGCCCCAGACATGTCCAGGACATGTCTAAACCTAGCTCCAGTCTGAGCTTAATAAAAGAAAGGTAAATACTGCCATCTAGTGGCTTCTATTCACATTACAGTAATGGTCGATGGACCTTGGCCTACTCGACATGCCTGCTGAGTAAAACAATTAGCTGGTCAGTTTGCCTTGTTTTTTTTCCAATTCACTTAGCATTTAATATGTCATATGGTACATCAAATAATTCCGTTTTTTAAATATGGCTCGTTATAATGTCAGCTCACCTGGAATTTCGCAGCGCTCCTTGCAGAAAAAGACGTTCAGAGATAGCTTCCTGTGTTAAAAATCTGCGCCAGTGAAACAACATGATTGGGTTTGTTCAGTGGTTCTGCTTTGACAACGCAGGTGATTGGCTGTCTCAACTTCACTTCACACACGACGTGCTTGTTTGGTTGGAGTCACGGTGAGGCCCCACTACACACGGAAAATCTCCGCCCTCCTCCGCATCCCATTCATTTTCTATGGCATGCGGGCGTTTTGGTGCGCGATGCATTCTGGGATACCATCCGATATGATCCGGGCATCCGTGCGGGAAAGTGGGAGGGGACGAAGATGAAATTTTCTAGCCATATGGAAATGAATACGGTGCCCGCAACTTGGGAGCCAATCTCTTTCGTCCGAAATACTTCCAGAGCTAGCAGATCTTCCTGTTTTGACAAAGACGAACAAGAAGCTGAACTGGGACCTGTCCAGTCGAAAGTACTGCTAGACTGCTGTATCCAAACGGAGCTCTGATACGAGCCGATGATACTCCCCAAAATTTTTTCGGCGTTGCAGGATGGGATGAACTCAAAAACGGCGGTGGCGACGGCAATCGCAGCCAGAATCTTCTTTCGACGATCCATGGCAGAGAGATGTTTGTACGAAATTGATTTGTACTCATAACAGCAGGAAAATCAAAATTTAGCGGCGATGGATTCTATTTGATCACACAATGTCTGACACGCCCACAAGCCAGCAAGTTAGAAACGCCCATAAACGAGCAGTTCCGCAGGGAGGTGCGGATAACATCCGGATTTTCCAGTTTTAATTCTTCTTCTTCTGAACAGCAAGGGCAAGATGGCGGATTGAGCAGTCGCTTGTTTCAAAGCGCGTCTTAATCAGTCCCAAAGTTTGAACTGAAGTGTTAAAAGTCCACTTTGAAGTGTCGAAATGTCATCACAGAGGCATATTAAACCGGCCAAGCTCGTTATAGAACCCAAGGAAAAGAAACTTTTGCCGACAGTCGAAAGGAAAGACAACGCTCATACTACGGAGCATGATTATGCTATGGATACCTCGCTGCTAAACAAGAGGGACCGTAGTGATGATTCGGTACCATCCACACCAGTCAAGAATCCAGGAGGGAAAAAGGCCAAGTCAGCAGGGGATGGTGAGAATGCTGAAGTTTCCAACAACGCCATATTACAAGCAATACTGGGCCTGGAAAAACGAGTGGAGGTGCAGCTAGCTGATTTGAAGGAGCAGACCAAACAAAGTAGCGCCATGATCGCTAGCTTAGCGAAAGCAGTCCAGTTTAACGCGGAGGAGGTGAGAGAGTGCCAAAAGGTAGTTAAAGACCTGAAGGAGCAATGCGACCAGTTTCACAAAGAGAATGGCGAACTCAAAGACCGAGTGAGAGAACAAGAGAGATACAGGATGAGATGGTGTCTCCGGATTAGAGGTCTGGAAGGGAAAAAAGATGAGAACATTCAAGCGCAAGTCACAGAAATCCTCCGGGAAATCGCACCAGATTTGGAGTCGAAGGTGGAGGAAGCAGTTGACATCGTCCATAGAGTTGGGAAGAAAATGGACTATAGGACCAGAAATGTCATCATTTTGTTTGCCAAGAGATGGGTGAAAGAAGAGATCTGGCGTCGGACGAAGAACTCGCTGGTCTGCAAGGATAAAGGCATCCGTTTTGCAGAAGTGTTGCCACGGGAGGACTGGGAGGAAAGGAGACGTTTATGGCCGCAAATTGAACAGGCAAGGCGCGCTGGTAAACTGGCTTTCTTTCGAGGTCCCTACGGATACATTGACGGACGCCGGATTGGTGATGGGAAGTAAAATTGTTGTATATGATCGTGATACAGTGGAAAATTTTGTATAGGGGCGTTACAACTCCATTTAGGTTAGGTTCTTTTGCTGAGTGAGCGGTTTATACAAGGGTTAAACTTGTAGTTCACTTTCTCTTTTATTTTAGTGTTGATGGATAATGTTAACATTTCGTTTAGTTCATTGAATGTTAGGGGCCTGAAGGACATTGTGAAAAGGAAAGCACTTTTTTTATTTTGTAAAGGGCAAAGAACTCAGTGTTTATTGTTGCAAGAGACTCATTCTGCTGAAGTGGATGAAACATTTTGGATCAATCAATGGGGAGACCGTATTTTATTTTGTCATGGCTCTAACCGATCAGGAGGAGTGGCTATATGCTTCAATAAATGTTCTGGAGAAGTTATAACTCATAGAGCTGATGAAGATGGTCACTGGTTGACAGTGGTGTTGAAAGTTGAATGTCTTTATATGATAATAACGAATATTTATGGGTATAATAATGAGGTGCAAAACATAAAACTTTTAGAAAATATAACAAACGTGATATTGGATCTTAAAATGCTGTATCCCACTAACTGTGTCTTAGTAGGAGGAGACTGGAACATGACTCCTGATGAATGGTTGGATAGGTCACCTCCAAGACTGAGTAAACCACAGTGTAATGACACTCTTAGAAGTTTTATGACCGATAATAACCTAACTGATGTATGGAGAACTGTAAACCCAGATGTTAAAAGTTACTCATGGTTTAAGCCCAACGGAGCAAACAAGTCCAGAATTGATTATTGGTTGGTGAGTGATAACACTTTAAGTTATGTCTCTCGTACTACAATCTCTAAAGCACCCTTGACTGATCATTGTTTCATAGATTTATTTTTAGAACCCACATTGAAGGAAGTAAAGAATAAAGGGTATTGGAAATTTAATGCCGGACTGCGAAAGAATGAGGAATATTGTAATAAGATTAGAGAATTGATAAAGGAAACTGAAAATAATGAATCGATCGAAAATAACATAGGTAAGTGGGAATATACCAAATTTAAAATTAGACAATTTACGATTAAGTTTTGCAAAGAACTTAACAGGATAAAAAAAGAATATGAAAGTAATTTACTCCGAGAAATAAGTATGTGTTGTAATAAACCAAACCCAAATTCGCAAGAGAAGTATAAATTAATGGAGTTACAAGTCAAATTAGATGAACTTTATCTTGAAAAAGCTCAAGGCGCCTTCATAAGATCAAGGGCTAAGTGGATTGAAGCGGGGGAAAAAAATTCATCATATTTTAGCAAGTTGGAAAAAAGTAGACAACAAAAAAATTCAATTACAAGTCTAATGATTAATGGGGTAGAAAATAAAGATCCCAAAAGGATAGAAAAAGAGGTTTTCTCATTTTATTCTGAATTATATTCCTCCAATTATTCTTTAGTAGATAGTGAAATCCTGTTTGATATGATTGGGAACTCTATCCCCTGTATCGATGACTCCTTTAAAGATCTATGTGAATCTGACCTTGTTATTGAGGAATTGGACTCCGTTATTCTTAAAATGGCTTTGAACAAATCCCCTGGAACAGATGGGCTTACAACAAATTTTTATCAATTCTTTTGGAAGGAGGTAAGAAGTCTACTATTCAAAGCGCTAAAGGAATGTACACTGTAAAAAATGGCTCTTTGGATCGAATTAAAAAATCTGCGTCAACTGGTCACATGTAATTTTTTTAGTTACTCTCAAATTAAAAAAAACCTGTCTGAACAAAGTAAATAATGTAGTAATATTAACTTAAAAATATAATTTGAACCAAGGAAAGTTTTCAAATACAAGGAAATCATAATTTCAACTTGTAATATGCAGTTTATGCTTTACATTAACTTATATTATCAACCTGGCTTGAGCCAAAATCTTATATAACTTCAAAGTAATATATTATATGAATACAATGCATTTTTTCACTTTGCGAAAAACTAATGAAACTGCATCTTGTCTGGTCACAAGTAATCAAATGACTTAACGCCAACATAAATTAAGAAGAGACAAATTTCCAACTTCACATTTCTTTTATTACTGGCATATTCTTTACAGTACAACTGCATATAAATGAAAAAAAAAAATATGTATAAAATTAAATAATTTTACATCCTCAATAGGCCATATATAAAAATAAAAGTAGGCAATATATAAAACATTGTATGAAAAAATATATATATAAATAAATTCTGACAGTGGCAGTGCATTTAGCACAGAATCGCACGCGCGCACACGCACACACACACACACACACACACACACACCTCCACTGATCAATAAATCACTGCCCTCCAATAATCGACTGACAGCAACAGCCTCAATAAAACAAGTGCCATTTGAACTGAAACATGTTTCTTTGTTCTGTCATTCAAGTGATTTTGTTCATGTTCCATTTTAAACAATGCTTTGTCTTGCAACAGCAACAAGCAATCTGTGATAAATACCAAGGCTCAGACTAACCATGTGACAACGTGTTTCTCCACAGGTTTTCAGTCCTATGTTCCATTTTAAAACAAAATCACTGAATGTCAATGAACATTGGCCTTGTTACCAATGGAGGTACTCAACAACTTGTTCTCCATTGACATGAGCGAGCGCACACACACACGTGCGCGCACAAGTGCACTGCCCTCCACTAATCAACAAATCACTGCCCTCCAATAATCAACTATGACAGCAACAGCCTCAATAAAACAAGTGCCATTTGAACTGAAACATGTTTGATTTTGTTCATGTTCCATTTTAAAACAATGCTTTGTCTTGCAACAGCAACAAGCAATCTGTGATAAATACCAAGGCTCAGACTAACCATGTGACAACATGTTTCTCTCCACAAGTTTTTAGTCCTATGTTCCATTTTAAAACAAAGAAACAAACACTGAATGACTGTCGATGAACGTTGGCCTTGTTATCAATGGAGATACTCAACATCTTGTTCTCCATTGCATCTGCTTGTGCAACAGCAACAAGCAATGTGATTAATACCAAGGCTCAGACTAGTTACAAGTTTTCAGTCCTGCAGCTTAGCAGAGAGGTTCTGAATCCTTCTTGACATTTGCCTACTTTCAATATCCATGATGATTTTTTGAAAGGTCTCAAAAGTATATTTGAGTTCCAATGGGTAACTCAGGTTGACTGCATAAGTCAGGCCAAATAGCATGGCACAAGCTGATGCAATGGAAACCGAGTTGTTGAGTACCTCAACACCATCAATAACGAGGCCAATGTCCTTTGGAGGGGCGAGATCGTCACCATCGCGGAACACAAAGATGGCCATGGTGGCATTTTCAAGTTCTGCCTCTGCTTCTTCCTTTTGGACAACCTAAAATCAGATAATTCCCCATGGAGGGGAGAGGGGGATTACTCATTCAGTAAATGACAATACTTATTTACACTCATAATAAAAATGAAATTAAGTCCGCTACAGCCAGTATTTTTTTTGCTCCCACTTAGTTTTTTATTTTTCCTGTGACGTTTCAGGGTTGCCACATTTCAGACGTGAAGACAGGAGGGGAAAAAAAAACAAAACATCACACTGGCCACTTTATTATTAGGTACACCTTGCTAGTGCTGGGTTGGACCTTTTTTTGCTTTCAGAACTGGCTTAACTGACTGAAACATCATTCAGGTAGGCTGTGCCATTCCAGCAAAGTTCAGTTGGTACTAAGGGCCAGAATGGGGCCAAGAAACTATCCCTACGCCATTGCACTACCAGCCTAAACCGTTCATTCAAGGCAAGATGGATCCATGCTTTCATGTTGTTGACACCAAATTCTGGCCATACCACCAGAGCATTGCAGTAGAAATCAGTCATCAGACCAAGCAACATTATTCCAATCCTCTATTGTCAAATTTTGGTGAGCCTGTGCAAATTATAGCCTCATTTTCCTGTTCTTCGCTTACAGGAATGGCACCTGGTGTGGTTTTCTGCTGTTGTAGCCCATCTGCCCTAACCCTCGACATGCTGTGCATTGTGAAATGCTGTTATGCATACCTTGGTTGTAACGAGTGTTTGAGCTACTATTGCCTTTGTATCAGCTCAAACCAATCTGGCTAGTCTCTGCTGATATCTGGCATCAATAAGGCATTTTTGCCCACAGAACTGCTGCTCACTTGATATTTTGTCTTTTTTGGACCTCGTCTTTGTAAACCATAAAGATGATTGTGCGTGAATATCCCAGTAGATCAGCAGTTTCTAAAACAATCAAACCAAGCCCATCAGGCACCAACATCCATGCCATGTTTAAAGTCACTTAAATGATCCGTCTTCCAAATTCTGATGCTTGGTTTGAACTACAGCAGATCATCTTGTCCATGTCTATATGCACAGAGTTGCCGCCATGTGATTGGCTGATTAGAAATTGGCGTCAATGAACAGTTGGAAAGGTGTACGCCGGTGAGTGTACTCACCAGCCACTTTATTAGGTAGTAGGTACAGCTTTCCAACTGCTCATTGATGACAATTTCTATATCAGCCAATCACACGGCGGCAACTCAGTACATTTAGGCATGTAGAGATGGTCAAGAAAATCACCTGCAGTTCAAACCGAGCACCAGAATGGGGAAGACGGATGATTTACGCGACTTTGAACATGGCAAGGTTGTTGGGCTGATGGGCTTGGTTTACTGGGATGTTCAGGCACAATCATCTTTAGAGTTTACAGAGGCAAGGTCCAAAAAAGAGAAAATATCCAGTGAGCAGCAGTTCTGTGGGCACAAATGCCTAATTGATGCCAGACATGTTTAACCTGATACAAAGGCAACAATAGCAGCTCCAATAACCAGTCCTTACAACCAAGGAAGGTATGCATAATAGCATCTCTGAACACACAGCACATCAAATCTTGGGACAGATTCTACAGCAGCAGGAAACCACACAGGGTGTCATAACTGTCAGCTAAAAACAGGATGAGGCTACAATTCCCACAGGCTCACCAAAATTGGACAAGAGAATTGGAAAATATTGCCTGGTCTGATGAGATGATGGCAGTAATAACATGAAAATATGGATCCATCCAGCCTTGCATCAATGGTTTAGGCTGGTGGTTTAATGACACAGGGATATTTTCTTGGCACCGTTTGGGCCTCTTAGTAGCAACTGAACTTTGTTGGAATGCCACAGCCTACCTGAATATTGTTGCAGGCAATTAAGGCAGTTCTGAAGGCAAAATGGGGACCAACCCAGCACTAACAAGGTGTACCTAATAAAGTGGCCAGTCAGTGTATATACACACACAACCCCTGAGCACACTAAACAAGGTCCATAAAGAAATGGATGAGAGAGTCCTGTGTGAATGAACTTGACTGGCAGAGTCCTTACCTGAAACCGACAAAACACCTTTGGGGATCAATTTAGAGCGGGGACTTTGAACCAGTCCTCCTCAACCAACATCAGGGTTTGACCTCACCAATGCGCATTTGGAAAAATGGTCAACATTCACACTGGCACTGGCCTATCATGTGGACAACCTTCACACTAGAGTTGAAGCTGTAATAGCTGCAAAAAGTGGACCGGCATCATATTGAGCCCTATGGGTTAGGACTGGGATGGCACTGAAGTTCATATGTGAGTCAAGGCAGGTGAGCAAATACTTTTGGCAATATCCTGTACTTTTGGAATTTGGAAATAAATGTATAAATCCTTTATCATGTACATCTGGACAGCTTTTGTCTAATTTTAAATCAGAGAATGAGAAAAAAAATAATTTTACCCTCCTGTTGCCCTGGTTCTCCTCCCCTCTACTCGCCCTCTCCAACGCCTACTCTCCTGTCACAAAACACCCTGATCTCAGAGCAGTCACTTACCAGGTACTCTTTGATCAGATGGCTTACGTCTTCACCCAGGTAGATCACAAGTGACTTCAGGATGCACTCTCTTCTTATGTTCAAGTCCACACCCTGTAGCAACAAAGCCATATCAAAAGAAATACGGATCAGCTTTCAACTCACTAGAGAGAACTGAACTGATAAAAGAGGAGCTCAAATGCAATACATCTGCATGTCATCTGCATTTCATACCTGATCCAAAGGCTTAAGGGTGTCCCTGATTTTCTCCCCGACGGCTCCACTTTTTTTTCTCATGACCCGAAGAAGCTGACTGCTCTGCTTATCCAAACCAGCAAGGAATCGTGCTTGTAGTGGTACTGTTGTGATCCGTAGAAATTCAGCATTGATCTGAAATATACAGATTAGACAACACATTTCATGTTAAGGGATATGATTGGCAAAAATTAAAAAGATCAGGAAAATAGTGTTTGTCTGACTTGACTCTGGAATTGAGTTTTAACAGATTTCGACAGTGAGCCTACCTCATCTTCTTGAAACATCGCTGGCCACCGCTCCTGGAGTTCTTCTACCCTGGGCTGTTTTTCCACAATTTCTTGTCGACGGAGGGCAAATGTCTTGGCCATTTTTTCATGGATGATCTTCCCGTTGTTCCGTTTCTTCACCTCCTTCAAAAGCACCTGTCGCTCCATCTCAAGATTATCTGCTGTCTCGCCAACTGGATAGGACGGCACATGGTTGGCCTCACCACGTTTAGGTCGCTTGACATTTTTTGCTGGATGGGCATCAGCTGTAGCTTTGGTCTTTAGAGAATTGACTGCTAGCTCAGGGCATCCAAGTCCCTTCAGGTGGGTACGAAGGTTTCCCATCTTGGTTTTAAGTCTCTGTGTCCACCCATAGCAGCCATTCCAAGATCCTGGCTCTGACAAGCAGGGATGCTTCTTGATCAGTGCCTCTGAAACCTCACAAAAGTCTGCGTTATTTGGGTAAGCTTTATACTTATAGATCTGATCAAACAACTTTTCCAGAATGTCTGACTTCATCCTCGGACCGGCTGTCAATCTTGTTCCATTTGCCTTAAAGGCAGCATTTCCTCTCTCTAATTGGACTTCAGTGTCGTATGAAAAGCTTGGAACGGGAAACTCCTTTGGCCATTGCTCGGCCCTTGAAGAATGACCAGAGGAGGGTGAAGAGACAATTAACGTGTCATCAGTATCACCAGAAATGGAAACGGCATCATCACTACAGAGGCTAACATTGACAGCTGTCTGTGCAGGAGGTGCATCATCATCAGGCAAAGGGATTACTTTGATGGTACACAGATCCTCAAGTTCAGCAGTAGATGTTAAATTAACAAATATATCACGAAAGTCTTTGTCCTGGTACTGGAGCCTGAAGTTTCCCCTTAATCCACAAGCTCCCCTCACATCATCAATAAGCTGGTCCATGGACTCTGGAATCCCATTTGGCAGCAACAATTTCCTTTTGTCATCTTCACTCAGAAAAACCAGCAGCTTTGCAGCCCTCTTCCCAGCCATGCTCAAGAGTCTGAAAGAGAGAGAGAATAAGGGAGAGAGAGAATAAGATTAATTCATGTCAAGCTGGCTTTGAATGTTAACAGTGCACACATCATTTCAACAATTTTCATGGAGCTACGAATGAAATCCCCCCCCCCCCCCAAACATTCCTTACCTCCCCTCTACCTACCTCCCCCCTCCTGTGCCTTCTTCCCCCTTCCTTCCACCCATCTTCCTCCTCCACTCACATTCTGCCCCTCCACTTTAACCCCCCCCTCCCCCAAATCACCTCCTTTCCCACTTTCCTCTCCTTCTCTAGTCTGGGCCCGCCCATTCCGTGACATCACCTGATACCGCGGACTCCACATGGTCTGGCAAAGCATGCCATCTACAGCTTTCTGATTTCCCAAAAAAACGGGAACTCCATTCTGTGTTTTTGAGAGCCAATCAACATTGTGAGACAGGTTTACAAAGTTTGAACCATGCGCTCTGAGAAACAAATTTGTTACTATGCTTGGCCAAACCCAATACAGAGTATCGGAATGTCATGTCACAACCACACAACTCCTTCTCCTCCCTCCTCAACCCCCCTCCCCTGGAGGAGAAACAGAGTGTCATAATGCACAGAAATTAAATGAATGGTTCAGACAGTAATATCCACAGTATAATCATACACATTTTAAAACATAAGCCATAATGTCACCTTAAACGTGGATATATCTTTTTGGAACCACCAGACGCCTCCCCCGAATCGTGTAGTCAGCCAGTGGGTATGGGTCATTAAGACTGTGGTGTTCCAGGAGAAGAATTTCTCTAGCCGACGTGGTCAGTATAAAAGCTCTGTAATGTTCTGTATACCAGGCATCAAGCTGTCTGACAACAAAAAGTGGCTTCTCTTGGAGAATGATCATCTGAATGATCTCACAAAACTCTGGCAGGCCTGCAAGCTCCCCATGTGAAATGATCATGCCCTTCCTGTAATTATAGGCTTCATAAGTCACATTTTCCGCCATGCACAGAACATCCAGGTTTGGGTGCTTCTCCTTCACAGCATGTGATATTTCCTCACACAGAACATCAATGGGAATGGAAGAAACATTTCCAACTTTCAGAGTTGATGTCGGTAAGCTGAACAGGTGCAGCTGATGGGCCATGTGAAACTGATGCCACTGTGACAATGATAGTAGCACATTTTTGAAGCAGTTTGTGTGACGGACAACTCTTTTAAAGAAGCCATGTTTAGATTCAAAGCGCATCGTCCATAGCTCAACCAGGGGACCAAACTGCTCAATAAGGTGGGGGTAATGCTCCAGGTAGTGGTGCTTGGGCAAAATTTTTTGGTCAGGGAAAACTTCTTGAAATCTCAGTCTGTGTTCAGATATTTTACTATCCAAATAAGATACAGATTCTTTGGTGTGAAAAGGTGCAACTACAAGGTCCACAATATCCTTCAAATCAGTAAGGACCTGCCAGGCAGGTTCATTAGCAGGGACCTTGTCTCCAATCAACAGGGGTAGAAATCTCACTAGGCCCCAATTCTCATGTGCATTCCCCCCGATCCTTTTCTTTGTTGAAAATGCAAGAGGCACAGGATGGGGACGATTATTTTTATCACTCCACTTGAAGGGAAATGGATTGCTTCATTCAGGTTGTTCAATGTGAAATATTTTTTACCTATAAAGACAGCCAAACACAATGCTACTTCAAGAGGGATAATACCTTCAAAGAGGTCATGTGCTATGTCAGGGGGAAAACCTGTAGTCACATGAAAGTATGATAGTCTCTTTGATAACACACAATCCCCTTTCACACCAAAATGAGGCACTTCCTCCTCTCTCACAGCCTCAAGATGAGCAGCATGAACCCCCTTGGTTCTCAGACAAAATGCTCCTGAATTAACTTCTATGGTCTAAAATTCTTCACTCTGTGCTGTACAGAATCTACACACATATGTCCCTGAGAAATTCTCCACGAATCCTGCGATGCTATGTGCACCGAGGTTGTCAGCAACAATGCACTGAACAGTGCCCTTTATAGACTTTCCCAGCTTAGAGACAAAAACTCCATGTTGCTCCAACGTGACAAGATCATCTACCAGAGGCTCAAGCACTTTTTCATACCCATACTGCTTAACATCATTACTATTTATCAAAGCAGCTAAATGTATGGACGACAGGGATGAGTGACACCCTGGAGGTAAATTACCTAAAATCCAATAAACACCCAAGATCTTGTGTATTTTCTTGGATGTGCCAAGGGGGTTACAAATTTCAAATTCATCAGCATACAATATCAATGAAATTGCTGTTTCATTTGAGAGCAATTCGTTCTGCTGAAAGTTCAGTGAATCAAAAAAACATGCATATTTCGGTCCATGACCCCCCCCCTATGACGAGATTTCACATTAATAGCTTTATCTAGTATTGACTGGCAACTAAGAATCTGCTGCAATGCCTTGAGTATTGGGACATACTGGAATGACCTTTTACTCTTTCGGTCTAGCACATACTCCACCGGTTCTACAACACTGAAATTATTTTTGTAGTATACCTTTCTTTTCCAAGATGTAGAGAGAGGACCTGTATCTCCAACTGCGGTTTGAATGGGACTTGACTCACACAGGACAGAGGCTAGCTCCTGTACCACTGCAATGTCAACTTGGCAGTTATATTCCTGCAGTAGCTGGGTTATGGTGTCATAGGTGACAGGGACTGAAACTACTCTTATCAAATAGTACAGCTCCTGCAAAAGATAATCAATGGCCACACTAGGGACCAGGAAAACATGCTCTAGTTTCAATAGCACTGAAGCAATTTTGTGCTCTATAGCACTGGACAAGTCTTCAGTATCTTGTCTGTCAAAGGCAGAACTAGCTACTTCATCCTCAGGAAAATCCTCATGGAAATCATCGGCATTAATGTCAGATGAATGGTGGATTGGCTGTACGCCCACAACAATTTCAGTTTTTAAATCGCTTACAGAGGCCAACCTGTGATTTCTGTACCGATGAGTCTTGAATGAACCATAAACATTTGTTTTGTACGAGCAACTTTGAAAAATGCAATTTAAAGTCTCGTGATTTTTCAAATGATGCCCTAAGTGCTGCAAATACTCGTTGAGAGTTGAATTTTGCTTGTATTCACACAAAAGGCATCTCAAAGTTGTCTGCTTGTCATTTTGTGGATTCAGTCTAGGGTGGCTTCTTGACAAATGGCTCTTAAGGGAATTCCAGGTGGTAAAGGAACAAGGGCAGCTTGAATATAGGCAAGGATAGCCACGGCGGCGTCCAAAATGGCTATGCTGAAGTTTGTAATGATTCAGCAGTTCAGACTGGCGTGATTTGGTGACACCACAGTCTTTACACGTCCACATTCAGCAGATGACTGAAAAGGGGAGGATGGGGTGATTGGAGGACAAGAGAGACCCAAATCATTGGCATTGTTGGTAGAAGTGGAAGTGATCGTGAAAACGCAATTTATGTAATAAAACTCCCCATCATGGCTGTTGACAAAGAATAATGTTTCTCAGCTGCATCAAATGACATTCACATATGAACACTTACCCATTAAACGTTGCTGCCTTTCTCAACTTGATTGCAGGCCAAGAAGAAAGGACAAACTTGTTAATGAGAGCAAAGTGACAAACAAGACCGTTTTTTTCCCAATTGGAACACAGAAACGCCGTTTTTCAAAACAGAACACTAAACATAACCAGGGTTTCTGAATGGCGGGGTTTCGGAAAGGAAAAGCGTCCTCGACTACACTACCGACATCTAACATTAGACCGCGGTAGCAGAAAGGCCTGTGTTTAAACGTGTACGTGCACGCGGGGGTATACCAACCCGGGCACCATGTTAGGGCTCCGCACAAACATTTGATAACTTACTGCGTATGTATATGTGAAAACGCGACAAAACTCCACGGTGACCTTCACTATAAAACCGTGAGAAAAGTTCGCCGGGGGGCGGGGGTGGGTGACTGGCTGGCTACGATATAAATGTAATGGGAATTCGACATAAATGCAACGGACATTCCAGACGTTTGTGAAATTCCGCCCGGACATTTAGTTAAGTCTCAAAAGGAAAATGTGTCCGGGAGAAAGAGGATGTCTGGTCACCCTACACATTACACGTGTACGACGAATTCAAAGCTTAGCAGACTCACCTCAAAGTGGAGTCTGCTAAGCTAATGTCACCCGAAAAGAGCTAGCTAATGTTAGCTCAACGTGAACGACGACATATGCATAAAAGTCATGGCATCATCGACATTATGCGGTAAAAGACAGCGGAAAGTCGTGGTGTATAAATGTATGCACATATTCAACAGTCATGAACATTTCTTACCGATTTCTTTCTCTTGGGCCTTCCCGTCGGTATGGAGCTCTGGGTTTCGTGTGGTCAACGAAAATGGCGGATCCAAAATTCAGTTCAAGTCCAGTTGTGGTGGCGTGACGTCAGTACGTACGCACATCACGTGACATAGTACGTTTTCACTTGAATGGGAAATTGATATTTGATTTTAAGTGTGCCAATTACTTTGAACCAATGAGGCCTTGATCTACATTGAATGAATGTAATTTAATACATTAAACCAAATAAACGACAGAAACACAGCGATAATAGGTCAGTTCAAATAAATATCCTTCCTTACATCAATGGCTGCCCATGTTCACTTTTTTCAGTGTATAGAGAAAAAAGAATTGATGACAACCATGAAACAAGGGTTAATTACCCTGATTCCTAAACCAGGAAAAGACAAAAGGATATTAGACAACCTAAGGCCAATCACTCTGCTTAATACAGACTACAAGATTCTCTCAGGGGCTATTGCTGCTAGATTGAGAGATGATATCTCTTTGATTATCAGTGAAACACAATCTGGCTTTCTAAAAGGAAGGTTAATTCACAATAACATCAGACTTGTATTGGATTTGCTTGATTACAGTCAATGGGTTCAAGAAAGGGGGTTTATTTTATTTCTAGATTTTTATAAAGCTTTTGATTCAGTTGAACATCCATTTATTTTAAAAACTTTATATCATTTTGGTTTTGGAAGTAAATTTATAGATATGATTGGAATGCTATATAATGGAATCAATAGTTCGGTAGCTTTAGGACATGGCACCTGTAATAGATTTGAGATTAAGAGGGGCATTAGACAAGGCTGTGGTAGCTCACCATTATTGTTCATAATGGTTGCAGAAATGTTATCTATTCTAATCAAAAATAGTCATATTGAAGGGTTAACTGTGGCGGACAAACAGATTATAGTAAGTCAATTGGCAGATGACACAACTTTATTTCTTAAAAATGAAGATCAAATTCCCTTAGCACTGCAGACTATCAACCAATTCTCAAGAGCTTCTGGCTTACAGCTGAATTTAAATAAATGTGAAATTTTAACATTACATGACTACCATCTGCAATCCTTGTATAACATTAAAATTAAAAAGGAGGTCAAATATTTGGGTATTGTTATTTCTAAGGAAAAAACAACAACTGAAAATATGAATATTTGCAACAATGTGGACAAATGTAAGTCAATTTTAGACAGGTGGCTACAGAGAGATATCTCGATTTTTGGGAGAGTTTTGTTGTCGAAAATGGACAGTTTGTCCAGACTCATTTACCCAGCTTTCTCCTTACCCATCTCAGCAAGAATAATTAAAAAAATAAATTCTGTAAATTTTAAATTCATATGGAGAAATAGATGTCAACATATAAGAAAGACAGATATGGTCAAAAGTTATGAAGAGGGAGGGTTGAATGTGATTGATTTTGACATTATGAACGGGGTTTTGAAATTGAAATGGTTGAAATCTTTCCTTACAAACAGAGATTCTTTTTGGTTCATTGTCCCTAATACGATTTTTTAAAAAATGGGTGGAATAGACTTTCTTCTGCGATGTGACTTTGAATGTAGCTCATTACCAGTTAAACTTTCTGCTTTCCATCAGCAAGTCCTTCTTTATTGGAAATTAATCTACAGTCATAATTTCACTCCACATAATACACCAGTTTGGAATAACAGGTACATATTGCTTAGTAGAAAATCTGTGCATATTGAGGAATGGAGATCCAAGGGTGTCTGGGCTATTGCTCATTTTTTGGATGATACTGGAAATATATTACAACATGAGGATTTTTGTGTTAAATACCATCTTCAATGTAATGTTAAACATTATGAAAGGGTTGTTAAAGCCATACCAATCTCTCTGAGGTCCATGGTCAGTGAAGACATTAAGTACTCAAAGGTCTCACCTGAACTGAGACAGCTTTCAATTGGAGAAGTGGATTTTTATGACTCCAAATGTACCAACAAAACGATCAGAAATATTTTGCTAAAAGAATTTTACCCTAACCCAGTTAAAAGAATGTATATTCTCAAGGAATTTGGAGCAGAAAAAATAAAAAAAATAAGAAAGAATTATGTTTCATTTCCACTCCCTCCTAAAGTAAAAGAGATTAACTTCAAAATTTTAAATGAAATTTACCCAACTAATAAATATTTAAGACTAAGGTTTAATGTTGATTTGAATAATTGTGTTTTCTGTGAAGAGGAAATTGAAAGTTTGGAACATCTTTTCTTTTATTGTGATTCAGTGAAATCCTTTTGGAGTGAGATGCAGAGCTGGCTACAATCCAAGGGAATTGAGTTACCTTTAACAATGAAAACTATCTTATTTGGTGTTTTTGTTGATAATAAGAATGTAGACTTGGTTCTCAACAATCTGCTGCTATTTAGTAAGTTCTTCATCCATAAATGTAGGTTTTATAAAACCAAACCGTATTTAACCCATTGGAGGAATGAGTTTAAACTCTGGAGTAAAGCACTGAGTCTTGTTAAAGAAAAGAAAGCCCTTAAGCTATTCTCTCTATTGGAAACATTTAAGTTATTATGAGATGGCCCCTGTATTGTGTTTCTTTTTTTGTACGTGTTTTGTTTTATTTTTGTTTAATGTGTGCACATGAATATGTATATCATATTTAGATTCAGACCTTATGTCTTATGCTGTTTTTGCTCAATCTAAGGCAGAATGAATGTATATTTACATAACTTTTGTATGCCTTGAATGGTTGTATATATTTTCAATAAAAAAAAAAAAAAAAAAAAAAAAAAAACATCCGGATTTTCCGTGTGTAGTGGGGCCTCACCGTTAGTCCTGTTGCTACGTCTCCTCTTGCCTGGTTTGCGGCGCGTAGCCGCCTGAGCTACACAAGGGGGGCGGGCGTATAATAGTTTTGCGAAGAATTTAAAGCCGCGCAGCGGGTGGAGTGATGAGAGGGTGTCTTGTTCAATTGAATTTGGCAGCAAACGGTTGTACCCCAAAGCTGCGAATTAAAACTACCGGGGTGTATTTCAATACCTATGTAAAGGTATTCCATCGATTCCTTGCAAAGACGACAAACCGCACAACGAGAACAAGAGTTCGTTATTTGCAAGTACACTGCTACGAGCGAAAGCACTTAGCCATATTGTATGCACTTTCCCTAGAGCTGATCATGAACGAAAGCAAATTGTTGAAGTGCCTATTCAATGAAAGTGTACGACAAAGATTGCAAACCACACATATAAAACCAGAACAAGGTCGTCAATGGGGCTATTCCTAAATTCAAACTTTTACCCCTTGGCATGGAAGACCGCAACCATCATCAAAAACTTCCCACCCTAAATCCAATAATGACTTCAGACCCATTGCCCTCATACCTCTTCTCAGCAAATGTATGGAGCGTCTAATATGCGATGAACTGACATCTCACGTAGCTGGATCACTGGACCCCATGCAGTTTGCTTATAGAGCCAACCGGGGTGTTGAGAATGCCACACACCCTTCTGGATAGAATCCATATCCACCTGGACAAACCCAATACCCATGTCCGTGTCCTATTTATGGACTTATCCTCAGCCTCATTTTCTACTGCGTGATCTCAATGTGAGTGATAGCCTGGTTCTCTTAATGAAGGAATTCTTAAGAGACCAACCTCAGAAAGTCTGCATTAACAATACCCTTTCTGACACTCTGGTACTCAATACAGGTGTTCCTCAAGGGTGTGTTCTATCTCCCTTGCTTTTCTCTATATACACAAATGAATACAATGTGACAGCAGTAACCTCTCCCTTCTTAAATATGCCAATGACATGGCCCTGGTTGCCTGCCTGCAGGGTACAAACAGCACCTCCTAGTGCTAGTACATTAACGCCCTGGCCACCTGGTTCACAGCAGCTTCTTAGACCTGAATGTTGCTAAGACCCAAGAGCTGTGTCTAATGGCTGGTACGCACTGTATGATTTTGGGCCGTCCCAGACGAAAGATGACCATCGTAGGAGAAACGTGGAGAAATCTTTGGTTGTGGCTTTAAAACGATGGTGTTAAGTAACACTGTGAGACAGGTTCAAGGACGGCCGTTTTCAGCGTCTTGCGACCAAAGATAACCTGAGATTAAATTCTGACCGTGTCAGTAATTTAGGATGACTATCATACAGTGTGACAGCTGCTACGACCTACGTCTACCAATCAAGCCAATACAAATGCAGCAGGAAATAAAATGATAATAGTTCATTTTTTTAATAAAATAAACAGAATTATTTATAGATTACGCATTAGCTGATGCCGACAGTGATTCATGTAGACACACATTGGAGTTAAATCATGGACACAAGCCAGCGGTCAATTTTAATGGGTATTTAATTACATACAATCCTTCACGTTTTGCCATATTTCTCAAATACAATACCCCCTCCATTCTGCCTTTTTTATATGCCCGTTTTAAGACGGGACGGATCATGTCATCACCCCCGTCTGTCCGTCCGTCTGTCTGTTGTCTGTTAGCAATTTCTTGTCCGGGGTATAACTCCTGAGCCGTTTGAGCTACATTCGTGATACTTCACATACACGTGCACCATCACTAGGCGCTGTGTCGCGCACCATGATTTCGTTCACCCGGTCAAGGTCAAGGTCACTGGCAAACGTCAAAGGTCACATGGGGCCCAGATGGGGCTTGTGCGGAGCATAACTTCACAACCGTTTGAGATACATCCATGATATTTCACACACACGTGTACCATCACTGAGCGGAGTGTCGCGTACCATGTTTACGGCCCTCCCTCCAAGGTCAAGGTCACGGACAAAGGTCAAAGGTCACATGGGCCTGTTGTCTGTTGGATATTGGTATCATGTTGTCTGTCCACTTCCTGATCCATGTTCATGACAGGCGTATTATGTACCGTTGCCGGTGCTCTTGTTGGATGCTGTCGTCAGGGAATAGACTGGCAGTCCCACTGGGCAGGAAAAGGAGGCTACAAAATGCCCTTCATTCGGTCAGCTGTGGCCACTTTCAACAAGGAACAGTTAAAATAGGCTCAGCAGGACCTGCCCCCAGTACACAGACATGCTTTCGACTTTTTGCACTTATCATTACTTTTGCCGCACTGTATTAATCCCCTCATCATTTTTTTTTTTAGGTGACTTAACTGCTCATTAAGCACTGCATTTTAGAACACAACTGGACTGCAGTCAGATGTGCTGCTTCACTGTTTTATTCTTTGTCTTACTAATTTTGTTGGGTTTTACGAAATGAACCAAGAGCAATAACCAGTAGAATACAAAAGGGAGGCTTTATTTCTGAAGGGGGAACCCCCCAACAGAGCTGGCGACAGTACAAAATGCGCAATCCAAAAACAATGAGTCCAATGGGCGAAATCCAGAGTCATACACGGGGCACCAATCACAAAAATCGTAGTCAGACAAAAGAGGTCAAAAAACAAGAATGCAGCAAAAGTACAGGGAATCGGCAAAACTCGGTGTATTGGGCAGTCCAGTCAGAAAGATAAATCACAATGAAACAAGGCGAAAGAAGCGTAGCACAGGTAACACAGAAGATGGATCTGACAAGGAAGTGAACCAAACAGACATCTAATATACATATCTGGGTGAACACATGGTCAGGGAACACAGGTGCAATCAATGGTAACAATAATCATGGAGTGACACATAAGGAATAACTAATTACATGAATTTGGCCGAAGCCAAAACGCAGACAGGGATCACAAGACAAACCTATGAACAGACAGACAGCTCCAGTCATGGAGCACTAAAAGTGCATAGTTTAGAGAAAGGAAAGCACAAAGTATTTGCGGAGACCCACAGAAAATCGCAGCAGAGATAATAGGGAACGGCAAGGAGGCGGAGACTAGAATAGGGCGACTGCTGAGTGATCGTTAGTCATTTAGTAAGTGCAGCTATACAATCCCGAGTGCTTATTAGTCAGTTAGTCTAAATATACAGGGTTAGTGTGGGTTAGTAATCAGCGAAAACAACAAACCGTTAGTATGTGGTGGTAAGATAGTAAAAGAGAGAGGAAGGAAGAACACGAGATAATGAAAGAAGATTGAAACCCAGAAACCAATAAATCACCTGAAGGAGTGACACACAAGACAAGAGACTGTGAGCAAAGATACACACATGACAAGACTGGGGAAAGACGAAGTGCAAGGCATGGAAAAATAAACATGGCATGGAACTGAAACATGGCTATGAAAATGAGAACATGGCTATGAAATGAAAACATGGCATGGAGACTATGATAGACTAAAACATGAAAATAATAAAACAACAAATCCTAAATACCAAATGCACAATACATAATCTAAGAACGGTCAGACGAAAGCAGTGGTTACTAAACACAAGAATCAATCCATCATGGCACTAGGCCAGGCACAGAACTTGAACTAGATATGGGCATGGGCATGGGACAACAGCATGAGACATGGAGCATGGTCAAAAACATGGCATGGCAAAGACAGGATTCATAACAAATTTACTTATTGAGATGTTTTAAAATGTCTTGTGTTACATGCTGTCTTCATGCCAGAGCCAAAGACAAATTTCCATTTTTATGCATTTTAAATGGAAAATAAAGTAATCTGAGTCTGACTGATGTCTGTTCTGTGCAGACGGCTGTCCCCTCACACTGGATCTAAACGCAGCAAACATGTACCTGTCTCTGTCTGAGCGGAACAGGAGGGCGACACACACACCGGGGAGAGAGGAGCCGCATCCTGATCATCCAGAGAGATTAAAGTCCTGGGAGCAGGTTTTGTGTGGAGAGTGTGTGTGCGATCGCTGTTACTGGGAGGCTGAGTATAGTGTGTGTGAGGGGGGAGAGGTTTGTATAGCGCTGACAGATAAAGGAATCAGCAGGAGAGGAGAGGGTGAGGACTGTGGGTTTGGATGGAATAAAACCTCCTTGGATCTGCAGATCTATAAGACCCTTTACATCATCAGGCACAATAGAGAACACACACAATTGCCTGCCCCCCCTCCCCCTACCGCAGAGCAAGAGTGTGTGAAGATGATGGTGAGAGAGAAGTGTGTGTGTACAGGATAGATGTGTGTGTGGACCGTCCAGCCAACACTCTGTCCTTCTACAGCGTCTCAGACTCTGACACAATGACCCTCCTGCACACAGTCCGCACAAACTTCATCCAACACACACCCCTCCGTGCTGGGTTTCGAGCGATGTACTCCTCAGTGTCGCTCTGTCAGGTGGTGTAGAAGTACACAAACACACACGCGCGCACTCGCTCACTCATACACATCCCGGCATACAAAAATACACACACCCGTATCCACATGTATGCACACATTCTAATTGCCAATGTCTTGCACACACTATAACCACCTGCGCATAAAAACATACACACACTTCCCCAGATTCACACACATACACACAAACACACACTCTCATATCCAATCTCACTCACACACTCAAACACACCCTCAATAAACCTATCTGCCCCCACTGCCCCTACCTCAGAGCAGGAGTATGTGATGAATATGGTAGAGGAGTGTGTGTGTACAGAACAGGAGTGTGTGATGATGATGGTAGAGGAGTGTGTGTGTACAGAGCAGGAGTGTGTGATTATGATGGAAGAGGAGTGTGTGTGTACAGAGCAGGAGTGTGTGATGGTGATGGTAGAGGAGTGTGTGTGTACAGAGCAGGAGTGTGTGATGATGATGGTAGAGGAGTGCGTGTGCGTACAGAGCAGGAGTGTGTGATGGTGATGGTAGAGGAGTGTGTGTGTACAGAGCAGGAGTGTGTGATGATGATGGTAGAGGAGTGTGTGTGTACAGAGCAGGAGTGTGTGATGATGATGGTAAAGGAGTGTGTGTGTACAGAGCAGGAGTGTGTGATGATGATTGTAGAGGAGTGCGTGTGTGTACAGAGCAGGAGTGTGTGATGATGATGGTAGAGGAGTGTGTGTGTACAGAGCAGGAGTGTGTGATGATGATGGTAGAGGAGTGTGTGTGTACAGAGCAGGAGTGTGTGATGATGATGGTAGAGGAGTGTGTGTGTACAGAGCAGGAGTGTGTGATGATGATGGTAGAGGAGTGTGTGTGTACAGAGCAGGAGTGTGTGATGATGATGGTAGAGGGGTGTGTGTGTACAGAGCAGGAGTGTGTGATGATGATGGTAGAGGAGTGTATGTGTACAGAGCAGGAGTGTGTGATGGTGATGGTAGAGGGGTATGTGTGTACAGAGCAGGAGTGTGTGAT
This sequence comes from Gymnothorax reevesii, assembly GCA_029721435.1. NCBI lineage: Eukaryota > Metazoa > Chordata > Actinopteri > Anguilliformes > Muraenidae > Gymnothorax > Gymnothorax reevesii. The sequence goes on along the minus strand of CM056583.1, from coordinate 13,674,030 downwards.
GATCATGGCAGAGGGGTGTGTGTGTATACAGAGCAGTAGTGTGTGATGGTGATGGTAGAGGAGTGGGTGTACAGAGCAGGAGTGCTTGATGATAATGGTAGAGGGGTGTGTGTGCAGAGCAGGAGTGTGTGATGATGATGGTAGAGGGGGATGTGTGTACAGAGCAGGAGTGTGCGATGATGATGGTAGAGGAGTGTGTGTGTACAGAGAAAGAGTGTGTGATGGTGATGGTAGAGAAGTGTGTGTACAGAGCAGGAGTGTGCGATGATGATGGTAGAGGAGTGTGTGTGTACAGAGCAGGAGTGTGTGATGGTGATGGTAGAGGGGTATGTGTGTACAGAGCAGGAGTGTGTGATGATGATGGTAGAGGAGAAAATATTTACTGAGTATGATCTTCTGTGATTAAATCTGAATTAAAAATGTTTTTCTGTCTTGATTTCCCTGTCCCTGATGTGTTGAACTGTGACTAGTGGGCGTTATTAATACTTTTATATTTTATTTGAGCTCAATATGAGTAGGTCTGTTCAGGGCTAAAATCTGCTCTGCTGAAGCTCTGACACCATTTCCTGTGCTGCACAGGGACTCCAGAGTAAGAGACACTGGTGATGCTGAGATGTTGCTTCTGTTAACATGCTGTAACAATTCAATACATTTCAATACAATGTACTATTGAGCAGGTTTGCTTTGTACTAGTGAAAGAAATGGCTGCGCTGTAGGTCTAACCCTGGATCTGCTGCACATCATTTGGATTGATTAAACCACAAAGCCAAAAATAATCAAAGAAGAGCACAGTCTCTGCAGTGCGGTGTGTCTGAGCTCAAGCAGTTTTTATGATTTATACAGATTTATATGCATTTCTAGTGACTTTAGTCACACACTGAATACAGAACTGTATGATGCAATAGCCTCGACTCAGTGTGCAAAACTCTGTATGATATCGATAAAGTTGTCTTGAGAAATTCTATAGCTAAACACAAAGGTTAACACAACAAAACAATCAATTTGCACTGTGTAATACATTGTACTGAATTGATGTGACTGTTATAGAACCAATGGTTTTAACTGCTAGACATGCAAACCCTGAAATAAATGGGAAGTTAACTATCCTGTCTCATTAGTTCCAGCATTAATCTGGTGAGTAGTATTGTAGTACATTTGGTTTAATAAGATGAATGAAGCAAGACACACATACTCTTGTGCCCTGAAAGATATTTAATTATTTGAGCAAAGATGTTAACATTTCTGCTGACTGTGCTTTCATCAGAACATCAGTGTCCGTAGGACTGAAGTCAGATTTCAAAAAACAGCTCTGCAGTCACGGCCATATTACGGACCGGGCCAGTTGGGTCGGCGCCCAAGGGTTCAGGGGCCTGATGCCGATTACGATGTCAGAGGGCCTCTATTCTCTAGGATCTTTTGACTACTCACACTGTTATAGGACATATCTGCAGAGAACCGAGAGAGAAGGGTGATATGAATTGGGCGGGGGGAACAGGGGTTTAAGAAAGTAGGGGGGAATGGTTTCAGAGGGCCCTGTGATTATGAAAGCCCCTGCTAAGGGTCACGACTTCTGGCTATGTGGGGGCCCTAGGGAGAGCCCTAATGGGAGAGCATACTGTTACGAGAGCCCTCTGATTACAAATGTTCTTTCAGAGGGCCTCTGATTTACCAAGGGTTTTGAATGAAAGTCCTTTCAGCGAGCCCTAAGTCCCAGGATATGCTAGCTGTGTGACTTAATTTGCGTGCGCAACCGCACATACTTGCAGCAGAACAATCAGAGCACTATGCACGATACTGGTAGTGTTGCCAAAAACAAATCACCAAAAGTCGCTATTGGCTATCTGAAAAGTTGGTAGATTACGTCATGAAGTTACTATGATGTCGTAACGTCACGCACGACTCACTGATCTCAAGAAAATGTGTCTACATGGCTATGTTGACAATCCCAAAGGGTACAGTTTCGAGATCGGGGCTAATGTGCAGTGCTGCTTAACCATGAAATAAGCTTCTGGTGGCGGTGCAGAGGTGAAGTTACATTGAAAAACAATGAATTTGACACTCGAGAGATGTATCAGAGACTGGTAGATATTCACCTTCAGAACACTGAGTTTCACCCCGCTTCACTTTGCAGATTTCGCTTCCATATGTCCCCACCGTAAAGGGGTGTACTGTCCACACCAATGCCAACAAAGTGGAGTCCAAGTGAAAATCCAATATCGATACAACACTCCCACATTACACTTGGCATTGCTTTTATCGAAACTCCTCACAAGGCAGAAATTTTGGAAGTTTAAGTGAAAATCCAATATTGTTAAATCCATTTATCGAAACTCCTAACAACATTCTTACATTGAAACCTTTCCTAGACTATCAGATTTAGCATCCAACACCCTATTAAAAAGCTCATTGACATTTACATTATATTATATTGTATTGTATTGTATTGTAATAATAGTGTACCTTAAGACTTAAAGCCATTGTAAGGGCTACTGCATTTTCAGTGAACAAATTTGGAAGTCTAAGTGGAATTCCAATATCGATTTTCCAATGGACTGAATGAAGGGGCGGAGACTTGGGCTCTCTCTATATGTAGCCCCCTGCTTCACTGCTCCTCACAACCTGACCTTTCAGCTTGACAACTTGCTTTGTATTCAACCTGTGCAACCTGACTTGTTCAGCAGTTTAACATTCAACAGCCTTTTTAAAGGCTTATATCCATTTATATTATATAATTAGAAACAACACTGCACCTTCAAAGGCTCAAAGCCTTTGTAAAAGGCTTAAGCATTTCCAACACCCTTTTTTAAGGCTGGTTGCCTTGTATTGCATTGTGGGTACTCGTTTATACTGTATTATATTATTGTTATATTATTACAATCAGTTGTGAAAGTCCCCGTGAGAATCCAAAAGATATAACACTCTAACATTACACTTGGCATCAGTAATATGGATTGCAAACAAAAAAGTGGGGCTTCAAAACGAAAAGCCAAAAAAAATAGGGAGGCAAAGCAGGCCGATTTTTTAAAAAATGTGCCTTTGATTTCTCACTTTTTTTGACAAGCCTCAAGATTCAAATATTGCAAACTCCTGGCCCCGGGGCCCAGACCCCCATAATCCGGCCCTGGGACCAGGCCGTACAGGAGGGGGCAGAACACCGGTTGCCCTACAGCAGATCGGGCTGGACAGGTCACACTTGCGCCTCGCTGCATTTTTGAGGATGTACGCTCCTGTTGTAGGTCTGTAGTCTCCAGCACATGCACGCTGCAGTCACCACTTTTTAAAAGAAATGTAGTCGTCACGACGTTTGTCGTTCAAGGCGGGATTTTGACCTAAACTGTTCATACGATTGTAATGTGGAAAGAAGCCACTAGATGGCAGTTTTGACTTTTTTTTGTTAGGCCCAGTCTGGAGCTAAGTTTGGGCATGTCCTGGGCATGTCTGAGGGGAAAGTCCCAGAGGAAAAAAAAAAGTCTAAATGTGGGATGTGCAGAAGAGTATATAAGGAAAGAAATGGAGAGAGTAAAATAGTAGGAGAAATTGCAAGGAGGGGGATACATTTGACCAGACCTGTCACTCTTTTCAAGACCTGTGAAGTTTTTTGAGGATTTTTGCCTGTGTTGGAGCATTTTCCTGTCCCAGGACATCACCAAGCAACCCCATCTCAAGGGACTGTAAAAATTTTTTTTCTTGTATATTATCAATCTTGGTCAGCAGTATAAATTGTAGGTTAGTGTTGGTCTTTGTTGAATTAAATCTGTTGGAGTTTTAAAAATTTGTCTGTCATCCCTGGCTGTCTTATATGTCGAAGCAAATTGGGGCTATAACAGGATGCTCCCCCATGGCTGCGAGACAAGTCAACGATAAATCTGGCATCTCACCTGATGAGATGCTTTCTCATCAGGTCACAGATCATCATTTGTCAGGAAACATGCCAGCACAAAGGCCCCAGCCAGGTCTTGAACCCATGACCCACTGTCAGTCAGCGCCATTACCTGCACTTCCAGGCATTACGTTTTTTGACTCTGCCCCTAAATTTGCTTCACCCTTGCAGCACTAAATGCAGCCATTGTTTGCCACTGATGTAAGCTCTCAAAATCAAACCTGTTGAAAACCCATCATGTGCCGATTTGCTTAAAAGAACATCCACAAGGGAGCTCTGTTAAACAAGTTGCACATGATAGGTTTTCAACAGCACAAGACCATTTGTATTTTTAAACATTCTTTTCAGCACTCTGAGGGTTAATTTGGGGGCGAGGTGTTCCTAAACCAGAGTGCCAAGCCCTGCGTTGTGTAAGGTGTACAATTTTCCATGGGCTCGTTGGAGGTCCTAGTAAAAAAAATATTAGCGTAGAGCCCATTGTACTTGCACATACAACGGTTAGCAGAAACCATTTTAGTGAATTCTGTTCATTTGCAACTCATGCCACCCACAGTTTTCTCAAGAACACAATTGTGTTTACATTTCAAGGCTGGACACAAAATTAAATCGAAAACACAGTACTGCAGCCAAAAAAACACTTCTGATTGAGCAGGTCCGGCCCTAATTCCCATAAATCCAGCCATGATTCGGCTTTTCTTCTCCAACTCATGAACGAGCCATTGGTGAAGGTTGAAGGAAACCATGTTGGATTATGGCTCTGACGTCGCACACAAGAATGAAGATTCATTGAAAAACCATAGAACTAGTCTCTGTAGTGCATATTTATTGCCCATGTATGGTGTCACTTTGCCCTTTTAATCTTTCTGTTGTAGATAGAAGACCACATAAAAAAATAAATCAGAAGATAAAAAATATTCCAGAGCAATTTGTACCAAAAAAAAAAAAACAAACAAACAATATTCAGAAATTTTACCAATATTTTGCATTAGTGATGCAGACGCAGCATTGCTGGGTACGTTTAAACTTTCGGGAATAAAGTGCAATTAAAACAAACAAACAATAAATATAATGCTTTAAAAAGGGAAAAAAACCCACAAACCCATTGGACAATAAACTAAAAAAACTGAATACACTCATGAAGAAAATCACTTGTGCTGCCCACCTGATTTCTATCACTGTGGTTTAGAAACCCCATGGAACCTGCCCCACGACTGCGTTCCCCCCACTGCTTTACTCACACCTACACACCATGAACTACACCAGCAAGAGAATACGTTTACATTTTCTTTATTTAGTGACATCAATATCTGACACTGAACACAAAGTCGGCTTCGAGGAGGGGACAGGGTTCCCACAATCCCAGTAACATCCCATCACCTTCAATGAATAGACAGAGGACTAAATATTTTTGGAGACACATGGCTGCCGCTGAGAGGCGGACAGAGTAAGGCACATTAAACTGTGCGCCGACATGCCAGGACTCGACAGAAAACAAAGACGCGTTCGAGTCAAACGTCACAGGATGGAACGCAAGATGCCAGAGTCAGACACTCGAGCTTTGACTGAACTTTTCCTTCACGTTCAAGGCCTGAGGGACGGTGGAGCATATTGCCATTTTAAGGAATTATGAAGGATAGTGGGAATTAAAGATTTTTCTGGACACACCTCAGTGCAGTAAGCCCAGAGTTATTCCCTTTTACTCGGCGAAGCACCGTGCCTGACTCCCTGTTGCAGTCCATCCTCATGCAGAGGCCACACAGAAAAGGCAAAACAGACAAAATAACCTCCAATACTGCACACTTTATTATATAATGCTGACAGAGGCAAAAAAAAATATAAATAAAATATACATGTATATATACCATTTTCCCCAAAGTTTCCATATTCAAACGTCTAACCTTCTGGTTAACCCTTGTGTGACCCCTGGACATTTTCGTCCATTTCAGACAATTCAAAACTCCCTCACAGGCATTCGCTCTCTTCACGGGAGTTGATTTTTGGTGAGGCAGTGTCATTCTGGTTGACATTTCAAAATCTCAACTTTCAGCATGAAAATCCATTATTTGACCCTGTCATGCATTTTTATCCCATCCATGACCCATCCATGTTGTAAATGACATATAATATTTTTCTCATGTTGAAGTCTCATTTTGACTTTTTGACCTTTTAGTGGTTTTGCCCTCCATAGAAACAGCACCTAGATGAGTTCAAAATGGCCTGGAAGGGGTTAAAATCTTGAAATCCATGTCAAAGGTCATTTAGTGTAACTCCATATGAGTCACCTCAAAGATTTTGTACAAATGGCACAAAAGTACAGATGGCGACATTTACAAATGGCTATATGACAGGTGGACATTTTTGTCCACTTGAAGGGTCATAGATAGGATAAAAATGGATTACAGGGTCATATAATGGATTTTCATGCCGAAAGTTGAGATTTTCAAATTTATTGCAAAATTAGCCCCCCTAACCAAAAATCACTCTCCTGTGACCTCTCGTTGGACACTTTCTAGAAAATGGACATTTTTGTCTACTTGAAGGGTCATGGATGTAACTTTTTTGAAGGATAACACAAGGGTTTTTAATGAAGGATGGAGACGCTTTAAAAAAATAAAGAGATTTTATAATTATGTACAGAAAGGGGTAAAAATGCACCAAAGACAGAAAATAAATCCACAAAACCTTTCCGCCAGCTGAAGGTGGATATTTTCTGAAGTGCTGCGCACGCTCCCGGCCATCACTCCTTACCCTGTACTGAAATAGGATTTCACTTGAATGTACATTGTAATCGCAACAGGGCTTAGACATGGCTCCAATGTCTCAGTCGAGAATATCTCAGGCACTCAGTCTCCATCACTTTTGTTTCTCTTGTGCAGGCCGTGGCAGCATTTCCAGCTCCAACACCACCTCCTCCTCTCGCTCCTCCACGTCCTCTTTGGATCCAGGGTCTTCCTCGCGATCATACCGAGGCGCCGCAGGATGGCCATCCTGAGAGGCCGTTGAGGCAGGTTGCTGATCTTGCTGCGAGGAGAAGAACTGCATCTCGGGAAGCGGCTCCTCGCGGTGTTCAGCGTGGGAGCTGCCCCCTCTGCTCACCTCCTCATCCTGCTCCTTCCCGTCTACCTGCATGCAGGGTTTGGCCGTAGACTCAGAGCCCTCAGTTTCCTCCTGGTGCGCGCCCCTTTTTCTTTTTCTTTTCTTTTTTTTCTCTTGTGCAGGCCGTGGCAGCACATCCAGCTCTAACACCACCTCCTCCTCTCGCTCCTCCACGTCCTCTTTGGATCCAGGGTCTTCCTCGCGATCATACTGAGGCGCCGAAGGATGGCCATCCTGAGAGGCCGTTGAGGTTGGTTGCTGCTCTTGCTGAGAAGAGAAGAACTGCATCCCGGGAAGAGGCTCCTCGCGGTGTTCAGCGTGGGAGCTGCCCCCTCTGCTCACCTCCTCGTCCTGCTCCTTCGCGTCTACCTGCATGCAGGGTTCGGCCGCCAACTCCGAGCCCTCAGTTTCCTCCTGGTGCGCTCCCCTTTTTCTTTTTCTTTTCTTTTTTTTCTCTTGTGCAGGCCGTGGCAGCACATCCAGCTCCAACACCACCTCCGCCTCTCCCACCTCCACGTCCTCTTTGGATCCAGGGTCTTCCTCGCGATCATACTGAGGCGCCGCAGGATGGCCATCCTGAGAGGCCGCTGAGGCCAGTTGCGGCTCTTGCTGCGAGGAGAATAACTGCATCCCGGGAAGCGGCTCCTCGCGGTGTTCAGCGTGGGAGCTGCCCCCTCTGCTCACCTCCTCGTCCTGCTGCTTCGCGTCTACCTGCATGCAGGGTTTGGCTGCAGACTCCGAGCCCTCAGTTTCTTCCTGGTGCGGGCCCCTTTTTCTTTTCTTTTTTTTCTCTTGTACAGGCCGTGGCAGCACATCCAGCTCCAACACCACCTCCTCCTCTCGCTCCTCCACGTCCTCTTTGGATCCAGGGACCTCCTCGCGATCATACCGAGGCGCCGCAGGATGGCCATCCTGAGAGGCCGTTGAGGCCAGTTGCTGCTCATGCTGCGAGGAGAAGAACTGCATCCCGGAAAGCGGCTCCTCACGGTGTTCAGCGTGGGAGCTGCCCCCTCTCCTCACCTCCTCGTCCTGCTCCTTCGCGTCTACCTGCATGCAGGGTTTGGCCGCAGACTCCGAGCCCTCAGTTTCTTCCTGGTGCGCGCCCCTTTTTGTTTTTCTTTTTTTTTTTTCTCTTGTACAGGCCGTGGCAGCAGATCCAGCTCCAACACCACCTCCTCCTCTCGCTCCTCCACGTCCTCTTTGGATCCAGGGTCATACTCGCGATCATACTGAGGCGCCGAAGGATGGCCATCCTGAGAGGTCGTTGAGGCCGGTTGCTGCTCTTGCAGCGAGGAGAAGAACTGCATCCCGGGAAGAGGCTCCTCGCGGTGTTCAGCGTGGGAGCTGCCCCCTCTGCTCACCTCCTCGTCCTGCTCCTTCGCGTCTACCTGCATGCAGGGTTCGGCCGCAGACTCGGAGCCCTCAGTTTCCTCCTGGTGCGTGACCCTTTTTCTTTTTCTTTTCTTTTTTTTCTCTTGTGCAGGCCGTGGCAGCACATCCAGCTCCAACACCACCTCCTCCTCTCGCTCCTCCATGTCCTCTTTGGATCCAGGGTCTTCCTCGCGATCATACCGAGGCGCCGCAAGATGGCCATCCTGAGAGGCCGTTGAGGCCGGTTGCTGCTCTTGCAGCGAGGAGAAGAACTGCATCGCGGCAAGCGGCTCCTCGCGGTGTTCAGCATGGGAGCTGCCCCCTCTGCTCACCTCCTCGTCCTGCTCCTTCGCGTCTACCTGCATGCAGGGTTCGGCCGCAGACTCCGAGCCCTCAGTTTCCTCCTGGTGCGTGACCCTTTTTCTTTTTCTTTTCTTTTTTTTCTCTTGTGCAGGCCGTGGCAGCACATCCAGCTCCAACACCACCTCCTGCTCTCGCTGCTCCACATCCTCTTTGGATCCAGGGTCTTCCTCGCGATCATACCGAGGCGCCGCAGGATGGCCATCCTGAGAGGCCGTTGAGGCCGGTTGCTGCTCTTGCTGCGAGGAGAATAACTGCATCCCGGGAAGCGGCTCCTCGCGGTGTTCAGCGTGGGAGCTGCCCCCTCTGCTCACCTTCTCGTCCTGCTCCTTCGCGTCTACCTGCATGCAGGGTTTGGCCGCAGACTCCGAGCCCTCACTTTCCTCCTGGTGCGCGGCCCTTTTTCTTTTCTTTTTTTTCTCTTGAGCAGGCCGTGGCAGCACATCCAGCTCCAACCCCACCTTCTCCTCTCGCTCCTCCACGTCCTCTTTGGATCCAGGGTCCTCCTCGCGATCATACCGAGGCGCCGCAGGATGGCCATGCTGAGAGGTCGTTGAGGCAGGTTGTTGCTCTTGCTGCAAAAAGAAGAAATGCATCCCGGGAATCGGCTCCTCGCAGTGTTCAGCGTGGGAGCTGCCCCCTCTGCTCACGTCCTCGGCCTGCTCCTTCGCGTCGACCTGCATGCAGGGTTTGACCGCTGACTCCGAGCCCTCAGTTTCCTCCTGGTGCGCGCCCCTTTTTCTTTTCTTTTTTTTCTCTTGTGCAGGGCGTGGCAGCACATCCAGCTCCAACAGCACCTCCTCCTCTAGCTCCTCCACGTCCTCTTTGGATCCAAGGTCTTCCTCGCGATCATACCGAGGCGACGCAAGATGGCCATCCTGAGAGGTCGTTGAGGCCGGTTGCTGCTCTTGCTGCGAGGAGAAAAACTGCATCCCGGGAAGCGGCTCCTCGCGGTGTTCAGCGTGGGAGCTGCCCCCTCTGCTCACCTTCTCGTCCTGCTCCTTCGCGTCTACCTGCATGCAGGGTTTGGCCGCAGACTCAGAGCCCTCAGTTTCCTCCTGGTGCGCGCCCCTTTTGCTTTTCTTTTCTTTCTCTTGTGCAGGCCGTGGCAGCACATCCAGCTTAAACCCCACCTCCTCCTCTCGCTCCTCCACGTCCTCTTTGGATCCAGGGTCCTCCTCGCGATCATACCGAGGCGCCGCAGGATGGCCATGCTGAGAGGCCGTTGAGGCAGGTTGTTGCTCTTGCTGCAAAAAGAAGAACTGCATCCCGGGAAGCGGCTCCTCGCGTGGTTCAGCGTGGGAGCTGCCCCCTCTGCTCACGTCCTCGTCCTGCTCCTTCGCGTCTACCTGCATGCAGGGTTTGACCGCAGACTCCGAGCCCTCAGTTTCCTCCTGGTGCGCGACCCTTTTGCTTTTCTTTTCTTTCTCTTGTGCAGGCCGTGGCAGCACATCCTGCTCCAACACCACCACCTCCTCTCGCTCATCCACGTCCTCTTTGGATCCAGCGTCTTCCTCGCTTTCATACCGAGGCGCCGCAGGATGACCATCCTGAGAGGCCGTTAAGGCTGGTTGCTGCTCTTGCTGCGAGGAGAAGAAATGCATCCCGGGAAGCGGCTCCTCGCGGTGTTCAGCGTGGGAGCTGCCCCCTCTGCTCACCTCCTCCTCCTGCTCCTTCGCGTCTACCTGCATGCAGGGTTCGGCCGCAGACTCCGAGCCCTCAGTTTCCTCCCGGTGCGCGCCCCTTTTTCTTTTTTTTTTCTTTTTTTTCTCTTGTGCAGGCCGTGGCAGCACATCCAGCTCCAACACCAACTCCTCATCTCGCTCCTCCACGTCCTCTTTGGATCCAGGGACCTCCTCGCGATCATACCGAGGCGCCGCAGGATGGCCATCCTGAGATGTTGTTGAGGCCAGTTGCTGCTCTTGCTGCGAGGAGAATAACTGCATCCCAGGAAGCAGCTCCTCGCGGTGTTCAGCGTAGGAGCTGCCCCCTCTAATCTCCTCCCCGTCCTGCTCCTTCGCTTCTATCTGCATGCAGGGTTTGGCCGCAGACTCCGAGCCCTCAGTTTCCTCCTGGTGCGCACCCCTTTTTCTTTTCTTTTTTTGCTCTTGTGCAGGCCGTGGCAGCACATCCAGCTGCAACACCACCTCCTCTTCTCGCTGCTCCACGTCCTCTTTGGATCCAGGGTCTTCCTCGCGATCATACCGAGGCGCCGCAGGATGGCCATCCTGAGATGTTGTTGAGGCCAGTTGCTGCTCTTGCTGCGAGGAGAATAACTGCATCCCAGGAAGCAGCTCCTCGCGGTGTTCAGCATAGGAGCTGCCCCCTCTGCTCTCCTCCCCGTCCTGCGCCTTCGCATCTATCTGCATGCAGGGTTTGGCCGCCCACTCCGAGCCCTCAGTTTCCTCCTGGTGCGCGCCCCTCTTGCTTTTCTTTTTTTTCTCTTGTGCAGGCCGTGGCAGCACATCCAGTTCCAACACCACCACCTCCTCTCGCTCCTCCACGTCCTCTTTGGATCCAGTGTCTTCCTCGCGATCATACCGAGGCGCCGCAGGATGGCCATCCCGAGAGGTCGTTGAGGCCGGTTGCTGCTCTTGCTGCGAGGAGAAGAACTGCATCCCGGGAAGCGGCTCCTCGCGGTGTTCAGCGTGGTAGCTGCCCCCTCTGCTCACCTCCTCGTCTTGCTCCTTCGCGTCTACCTGCATGCAGGGTTTGGCCGCAGACTCTGAGCCCTCAGTTTCCTCCTGGTGCGCGCCCCTTTTTCTTTTTCTTTTCTTTTTTTTCTCTTGTGCAGGCCGTGGCAGCACATCCAGCTCCAACACCACCTCCTCCTCTCGCTCCTCCACGTCCTTTTTGGATCCAGGGTCTTCCTCGCGATCATACCGAAGCGCCGCAGGATGGCCATCCTGAGAGGCCTTTGAGGCTGGTTGCTGCTCTTGCTGCGAGGAGAAAAACTGCATCCCAGGACGGGGCTCCTCGCGGTGTTCAGCGTGGGAGCTGCCCCCTCTGCTCACCTCCTTGTCCTGCTCCTTCGGGTCTACCTGCATGCAGGGTTCGGCCGCAGACTCCGAGCCCTCAGTTTCCTCCTGGTGCGCGCCCCTTTTTCTTTTTCTTTTCTTTTTTTTCTCTTGTGAAGGCCGTGGCAGCACATCCAGCTCCAACACCACCTCCGCCTCTCGCACCTCCACGTCCTCTTCGGATGCAGGGTCTTCCTCGCGATCATACCGAGGCGCCGCAGGATGGCCATCCTGAGAGGCCGTTGAGGCCGGTTGCTGCTCTTGCTGCGAGGAGAAGAACTGCATCCCGGGAAGCGGCTCCTCGCGGTGTTCAGCGTGGGAGCTGCCCCCTCTGCTCACCTCCTCGTCCTGCTCCTTCGCATCTACCTGCATGCAGGGTTCGGCCGCCAACTCCGAGCCCTCAGTTTCCTCCTGGTGCGCTCCCCTTTTTCTTTTTCTTTTCTTTTTTTTCTCTTGTGCAGGCCGTGGCAGCACATCCAGTTCCAACACCACCACCTCCTCTCGCTCCTCCACGTCCTCTTTGGATCCAGTGTCTTCCTCGCGATCATACCGAGGCGCCGCAGGATGGCCATCCCGAGAGGTCGTTGAGGCCGGTTGCTGCTCTTGCTGCGAGGAGAAGAACTGCATCCCGGGAAGCGGCTCCTCGCGGTGTTCAGCGTGGTAGCTGCCCCCTCTGCTCACCTCCTCGTCTTGCTCCTTCGTGTCTACCTGCATGCAGGGTTTGGCCGCAGACTCTGAGCCCTCAGTTTCCTCCTGGTGCGTGCCCCTTTTTCTTTTTCTTTTCTTTTTTTTCTCTTGTGCAGGCCGTGGCAGCACATCCAGCTCCAACACCACCTCCTCCTCTCGCTCCTCCACGTCCTTTTTGGATCCAGGGTCTTCCTCGCGATCATACCGAAGCGCCGCAGGATGGCCATCCTGAGAGGCCTTTGAGGCTGGTTGCTGCTCTTGCTGCGAGGAGAAAAACTGCATCCCAGGAAGGGGCTCCTCGCAGTGTTCAGCGTGGGAGCTGCCCCCTCTGCTCACCTCCTTGTCCTGCTCCTTCGGGTCTACCTGCATGCAGGGTTCGGCCGCAGACTCGGAGCCCTCAGTTTCCTCCTGGTGCGCGCCCCTTTTTCTTTTTCTTTTCTTTTTTTTCTCTTGTGAAGGCCCTGGCAGCACATCCAGCTCCAACACCACCTCCTCCTCTCGCTCCTCTACGTCCTCATTGGATCCAGGGTCATCCTCGCGATCATACCGAGGCGCGGCAGGATGGCCATCCTGAGAGGCCGTTGAGGCTGGTTGCTGCTCTTGCTGCGAGGAGAAGAACTGCATCCCGGGAAGCGGCTCCTCGCGGTGTTCAGCGTGGGAGCTGACCCCTCTGCCCACCTCCTCGTCCTGCTCCTTCGCGTCTACCTGCATGCTGGGTTTGGCCGCAGACTCCGAGCCCTCAGTTTCCTCCTGGTGCGCGCCCCTCGATTCTGCGCTGGGCGGAGGAGTGGACTCGTGGTACATCTCGACTGCGCAAATCTCCCTGGCCATGGGTTCTGGCTGCGGAGGCGCAGACCCTGAGTCGACCTCTGACCCCGGCCCCGCAATCAGCGCCTGGCACACACTCCTCTGCAGGGTGCTGTTGCACGACAGGCTGCCGCCGCTGCGGCACTCCCTCTCGCTCTGCCTCTTCAGGCACTTGGACTCTAGATTCGCCACCATGTCCAAGACGCACATGCTCTGGCCCTCCTCCTCGGGTCCCTCCAGAGCTTCCGGTCTTTCCAGCCGCTCCTCGAGGCACAGGGCCGGGTGTAGAGACCCCACCCTGGGGGTGGTCGCCGAGCCAGAGGTACGCGGATGCAGTGTTTTGATGCAGTCCACCTGTGGCTTCTTGGCCCTCTGTTCGATGTAGGCCACTATCTCCACCACGGACAGAGTCTTTCCCTTGCCCTTCCCTTCCCCGGCCTCTAGCTGCGCCCCTCTGCCCCCCTGCGACAGTCGCTCGAGGAAGCACCTCTTGTCTGGCTCAGTGGAGCGTTTCCTGCGCGTGGCCGAGGACCCCTCGACCTCCCGGCAGCCTTTGGCCTTCATGGAGACCGTCCGTGGGTTGGCGAGACCTGCATCTGCTCTGATGCCTTCAGTGCTGAGGTTGGCCGGGGCGCAAGACTGGCCACACTGCTGCCCAGTGAAGATGCCGATCTTCTCCTTGGTGTTTCCAGGCTTGATGATGGCGCAGATATCCAGCTGCCCATCAGCGTTGTCACACATGCCGTCCGCATTCGACTCCAACTTCAGCTCCTTCAGGAATTTGGGATATGGCTTCAGGTACATAGTTGGAAACCTAAAAGACAGAAATAAAAAAGTCAGTAATATGCATAAACACTCCTAATGATTCGCAGTGACAGTTACACATCCAAGTGAAAAATAAATTTGGCATTAAGAGTAATTTACAGGCAGGCACACAAACACACACACACACACACACACACGCACACGCACACAAGATGTGAAAGCCCTCAGTCAAGCACAAATAAAAATGCACAACATGGGCCCCAGAGCAGACCCTGGGACATTTTGCATTATGGCAATGAGCATCAAGTGCAAGATGGAGGCTCAGAGTTTTTTTGGATATCAAAAAATATGAGAACCCCACTTGTTACACATTACTTAAGTCACAGCGGGTCGGTTGACTTGGTTACGGCATGGCATAGTTCTGACCTGTGACCATTGATCTATATATAATCAGTCTCTGACTGGTGACGTAACTTTCGCAAAAGCCGCAGTGCATTTTGGGTCATGGCTCCAATTTGGTGGGTATAAACAAAACAGCGCGGACCAGGGGAGCGTTTCCCAAAGGACTGTCCATGCACTGTCAATAGGTCCAACTATGTAAGATGGCATCTGTGATTTCGCAAAACGAACCCCAGAGTTGGGGATTACCTTTTGGATGAGACATGGGACACCGGTGTAGCGGGAAAGGCTGCAATCGTAATTCAAACGGTAGAAAAGTTGTATTGCACTGGGACATCGTTCAGGCATTGCTATAATGTAAGTACAAGCAAAGGACAGGGAGGTTGCCAGCTGATTTTACCGGGGCTTCAGCTCGGGGTAATTTGAGCGCAGCCCAGGTTCGCCAAAATAATTGTTTCGCTATTTTATTTTGTTGTGCTTTCTATCCCTCGCAGCCTGTTAAAAAAGGGATCGAGAACACTATCTCTGGCTCTGACGAGGAGAAGCCGGGCGGGGCGGGGCGGGGCGGGGCTGGGGGTGGGTGGAGAGCATAGGTGGAGAGAGGCGGGAGAAATGTTTTTTTCCCCCCCACTCGAGTTCCGGACGCCAACAGAACTCATTTGCGTGCAGCCAATCAGCGATCTTGTTCTGGACCACTGAAGGAGTGTCGTGAGAGTGAAATTTTTCTGTCTTTACGAGTCTTACACCGACGCACGGTCTCTGAATCCCTGACTGCACAGTTCATACCCAGAATACTGCGATTACATCGTAGATGCCTGCCTTGCTCTTTGCAAAACAGTTGGCAAAATCATACGTCTAGCCTGCCATTTAGATCAATTAATTGTTATGACTGTATTTTTTCCAATATCCATAGCTGGTAAAATGAGCTGGTTACAATCAATGTAGTGTAGCAATACCCAACTCTCTGTTTTTTTATTAATAATAAACTAGTTAGTGACACCGAACAAAATCCAATGAATATAAAGTGTAAATAACCGAGATTGCGTCATCTTATTCTCGAAAATATGAATGCTCTGTAGGCCTGAAGATTATTTTTATCCAGCCTCGCTACTGAACATTATAAACATATCGACAGGTTTGGCAAGTGGTGTTGATGAATTGTATTCGCACTGTGCTGTCGGCTGTTAATATAGGTTTTTGCGATTAAGGTGCTTTCTTTCTGCATCATAGGGACAAAATCTTAAGTATACGGATATGCACAGGCAGAGCGGTGTGATACAGCCAAATGATTTTATATTTTGAATGAGGTTTTGAATAATTCTTTGTGTCCTTGAAAATGCGGTGGCCTTTTCCAAACCTGCCAATTATTTTTGTTGTTTCCAGCTAGGATTGATAAAAATCATCTGTTCAGAGCATTAATATTCTCCAGAATAAGCTGACGCAATCTTACTTATTTATACATTATTACGCTTGGGGCAGCACCTCTTGTCTGGCTCGGCGGAGCGTTTCCTGCGCGTGGCCGTAGACCCCTCGACCTCCCGGCAGCCTTTGGCCTTCATGGAGACCTTCCGTGGGTTGGCGAGACCTGCATCTGCTCTGATGCCTTCAGTGCTGAGGTTGGCCGGGGCGCTAGACTGGCCACACTGCTGCCCAGTGAAGATGCCGATCTTCTCCTTGGTGTTTCCAGGCTTGATGATGGCGCAGATATCCAGCTGCCCATCAGCGTGGTCGCACATGCCGTCCGCATTCGACTCCAACTTCAGCTCCTTCAGGAATTTGGGATATGGCTTCAGGTGCATAGTTGAAAACCTAAAAGACAGAAATAAAAAAGTCAGTAATATGCATAAACACTCCTAATGATTCGCAGTGACAGTTTCACATCCAAGTGAAAAATAAATTTGGCATTAAAAATAATGTAAAAAGCAATACAGGAGTTGAGCGCTAAAATTACTTCAGTCACATTTTCTCACACTATGAAGTAACAAAGGGAAAACCTCTTTTACAGTTACCCGAGTTCGCTGCTTCAGTTTTCTCAAAATGGACATTTTGTGACTTATGTACCTTCAGCACTGAGGTCTTCCAATTTCTTTTCCTCGCACCACTCATATTTCCACAATAAGAGTAATTTACAGGCAGGCACACACACACACACACACACACACATACACACACAAGATATGAAAGCCCTCAGTCAAGCACAAATAAAAATGCACAACATGGGCCCCAGAGCAGACCCTGGGACATTGTGCATTATGGCAATGAGCATCAAGTGCAAGATGGAGGCTCAGTGTTTTTTTGGATATCAAAAAATATGAGAACCCCACTTGTTACACATTACTTAAGTCACAGCGGGTCGGTTGACTTGGTTACGGCATGGCATAGTTCTGACCTGTGACCATTGATCTATATATAATCAGTCTCTGACAGGTGATGTAACTTTCGCAAAAGTCGCAGTGCATTTTGGGTCATGGCTCCATTTTGGTGGGTATAAACAAAACAGCGCGGACCAGGGGAGCGTTTCCCAAAGGACTGTCCATGCACAGTCAATAGGTCCAACTATGTAAGATGGCATCTGTGATTTCGCAAAACGAACCCCAGAGTTGGGGATTGCCTTTTGGATGAGACATGGGACACCGGTGTTGCGGGAAAGGCTGCAATCGTAATTCAAACGGTAAAAAAGTTGTATTGCACTGGGACATCGTTCAGGCATTGCTATAATGTAAGTACAAGCAAAGGACAGGGATGTTGCCAGCTGATTTTACCGGGGCTTCAGCTCGGGGTAATTTGAGCGCAGCCCAGGTTCGCCAAAATAATTGTTTCGCTATTTTATTTTGTTGTGCTTTCTATCCCTCGCAGCCTGTTAAAATAAGGGATCGCGAACACTACCTCTGGCTCTGACGAGGAGAAGCCGGGCGGGGCGGGGCGGGGCTGGGGGTGGGTGGAGAGCATAGGTGGAGAGAGGCGGGAGAAATTTTTTTTTCCCCCCCACTCGAGTTCCGGACGCCAACAGAACTCATTTGCGTACAGCCAATCAGCGATCTTGTTCTGGACCACTGAAGGAGTGTCGTGAGACAGTGAAATTTTTCTGTCTTTACGAGCCTTACACCGACGCACGGTCTCTGAATCCCTGACTGCACAGTCCATACCCAGAATACTGCGATTACATTGTAGATGCCTGCCTTGCTCTTTGCAAAACAGTTGGCAAAATCATACGTCTAGCCTGCCATTTAGATCAATTAATTGTTATGACTGTATTTTTTCCAATATCCAAAGCTGGTAAAATGAGCTGGTTACAATCAATGTAGTGTAGCAATACCCAACCCTCTGTTTTTTTATTAATAATAAACTAGTTAGTGACACCGAACAAAATCCAATGAATATAAAGTGTAAATAACCGAGATTGCGTCATCTTATTCTCGAAAATATGAATGCTCTGTAGGCCTGAAGATTATTTTTATCCAGCCTCGCTACTGAACATTATAAACATATCGACAGGTTTGGCAAGTGGTGTTGATGAATTGTATTCGCACTGTGCTGTCGGCTGTTAATATAGGTTTTTGCGATTAAGGTGCTTTCTTTCTGCATCATAGGGACAAAATCTTAAGTATACGGATATGCACAGGCAGAGCGGTGTGATACAGCCAAATGATTTTATATTTTGAATGAGGTTTTGAATAATTCTTTGTGTCCTTGAAAATGCGGTGGCCTTTTCCAAACCTGCCAATTATTTTTGTTGTGTCCAGCTAGGATTGATAAAAATCATCTGTTCAGAGCATTAATATTCTCTAGAATAAGCTGACGCAATCTCACTTATTTATACATTATTACGCTTGGGGCAGCACCTCTTGTCTGGCTCGGCAGAGCGTTTCCTGCGCGTGGCCGTAGACCCCTCGACCTCCCGGCAGCCTTTGGCCTTCATGGAGACCGTCCGTGGGTTGGCGAGACCTGCATCTCCTCTGATGCCTTCAGTGCTGTGGTTGGCCGGGGCGCTAGACTGGCCACACTGCTGCCCAGTGAAGATGCCGATCTTCTCCTTGGTGTTTCCAGGCTTGATGATGGCGCAGATATCCAGCTGCCCATCAGCGTTGTCGCACATGCCGTCCGCATTCGACTCCAACTTCAGCTCCTTCAGGAATTTGGGATATGGCTTCAGGTGCATAGTTGAAAACCTAAAAGAAAGAAATAAAAAAGTCAGTAATATGCATAAACACTCCTAATGATTCGCAGTGACAGTTACACATCCAAGTGAAAAATAAATTTGGCATTAAAAATAATGTAAAAAGCAATACAGGAGTTGAGCGCTAAAAGTACTTAAGTCACATTTTCTCACACTATGAAGTAACAAAGGGAAAAACTCTTTTACAGTTACCCGAGTTCGCTGCCTCAGTTTTCTCAAAATGTGACATTTTGTGACTTATGTACCTTCAGCACTGAGGTCTTCCAATTTCTTTTCCTCGCACCACTCATATTTCCACAATAAGAGTAATTTACAGGCAGACACACACACACACACACACTCACACACGCATACAAGATATGAAAGCCCTCAGTCAAGCACAAATAAAAATGCACAACATGGGCCCCAGAGCAGACCCTGGGACATTGTGCATAATGGCAATGAGCATCAAGTGCAAGATGGAGGCTCAGTGTTTGTTTGGATATCAAAAAATATGAGAACCCCACTTGTTACACATTACTTAAGTCACAGCAGGTCGGTTGACTTGGTTACGGCATGGCATAGTTCTCACCTTTGACCATTTATCTATATATAATCAGTCTCTGACAGGTGACGTAACTTTCGCAATAGCCGCAGTGCATTTTGGGTCATGGCTCCATTTTGGTGGGTATAAACAAAACAGCGCGTACCAGGGGAGCGTTTCCCAAAGGACTGTCCATGCACAGTCAATGGGTCCAACTATGTAAGATGGCATCTGTGATTTCGCAAAACGAACCCCAGAGTTGGGGATTACCTTTTGGATGAGACATGGGACACCGGTGTAGCGGGAAAGGCTGCAATCGTAATTCAAACGGTAGAAAAGTTGTATTGCACTGGGACATCGTTCAGGCATTGCTATAATGTAAGTACAAGCAAAGGACAGGGATGTTGCCAGCTGATTTTACCGGGGCTTCAGCTCCGGGTAATTTGAGCGCAGCCCAGGTTCGCCAAAATAATTGTTTCGCTATTTTATTTTGTTGTGCGTTCTATCCCTCGCAGCCTGTTAAAATAAGGGATCGCGAACACTACCTCTGGCTCTGACGAGGAGAAGCCGGGCAGGGCGGGGCGTGGCTGGGGGTGGGTGGAGAGAGGCGGGAGAAATTTTTTTCCCCCCCCACTCGAGTTCCGGACGCCAACAGAACTCATTTGCGTACAGCCAATCAGCGATCTTGTTCTGGACCACTGAAGGAGTGTCGTGAGACAGTGAAATTTTTCTGTCTTCACGAGCCTTACACCGACGCACGGTCTCTGAATCCCTGACTGCACAGTCCATACCCAGAATACTGCGATTACATCGTAGATGCCTGCCTTGCTCTTTGCAAAACAGTTGGCAAAATCATACGTCTAGCCTGCCATTTAGATCAATTAATTGTTATGACTATATTTTTTCCAATATCCAAAGCTAGTAAAATGAGCTGGTTACAATCAATGTAGTCTAGCAATACCCAACTCTCTGTTTTTTTATTAATAATAAACTAGTTAGTGACAGCGAACAAAATCCAATGAATATAAAGTGTAAATAACCGAGATTGCGTCATCTTATTCTCGAAAATATGAATGCTCTGTAGGCCTGAAGATTACTTTTATCCAGCCTCGCTACTGAACATTATAAACATATCGACAGGTTTGGCAAGTAGTGTTGATGAATTGTATTCGCACTTTGCTGTCGGCTGTTAATATAGGTTTTTGCGATTAAGGTGCTTTCTTTCTGCATCATATAGGGACAAAATCTTAAGAATACGGATATGCACAGGCAGAGCGGTGTGATACAGCCAAATGATTTTATATTTTGAATGAGGTTTTGAATAATTCCTTGTGTCCTTGAAAATGCGGTGGCCTTTTCCAAACCTGCCAATTATTTTTGTTGTTTCCAGCTAGGATTGATAAAAATCATCTGTTCAGAGCATTAATATTCTCTAGAATAAGCTGACGCAATCTCACTTATTTTTACATTATTACACTCGGGGCAGCACCTCTTGTCTGGCTGGGCGGAGCGTTACCTGCGCGTGGCCGTAGACCCCTCGACCTCCCGGCAGCCTTTGGCCTTCATGGAGACCATCCGTGGGTTGGCGGGACCTACATCTGCTCTGATGCCTTCAGTGCTGAGGTTGGCCGGGGCGCTAGACTGGCCACACTGCTGCCCAGTGAAGATGCCGATCTTCTTTTTGGTGTTTCCAGGCTTGATGACGGCCCAGATATCCAGCTGCCCGTCAGCGTCGTCGCACATGCCGTCCGCATTCGACTCCAACTTCAGCTCCTTCTGGAATTTGGGATATGGCCTCAGGTGCATAGTTGAAAACCTAAAAGACAGAAATAAAAAAGTCAGTAATATGCATAAATACTCCTTATGATTCGCAGTGACAGTTACACATCCAAGTGAAAAATAAATTTGGCATTAAAAATAATGTAAAAAGAAATACAGGATTTGAGCGCTAAAAGTACTTAAGTCACATTTTCTCACATTATGAAGTAACAAAGGGAAAACCTCTTTTACAGTTACCCGAGTTCGCTGCCTCAGTTTTCACAAAATGGACATTTTGTGACTTATGTACCTTCAGCACTGAGGTCTTCCAATTTCTTTTCCTCGCACCACTCATATTTCCACAATAAGAGTAATT
Organism: Gymnothorax reevesii; assembly: GCA_029721435.1. NCBI lineage: Eukaryota > Metazoa > Chordata > Actinopteri > Anguilliformes > Muraenidae > Gymnothorax > Gymnothorax reevesii. The sequence goes on along the minus strand of CM056583.1, from coordinate 13,652,814 downwards.
TACAGGCAGGCACACACACACACACACACACACACACACACACACACACGCACACACAAGATATGAAAGCCCTCAGTCAAGCGCAAATAAAAATGCACAACATGGGCCCCAGAGCAGACCCTGGGACATTGTGCATTATGGCAATGATCATCAAGAGCAAGATGGAGGCTCAGTGTTTTTTGGATATCAAAAAATATGAGAACCCCACTTGTTACACATTACTTAAGTCACAGCGGGTCGGTTGACTTGGTTACGGCATGGCATAGTTCTGACCTGTGACCATTTATCGATATATAATCAGTCTCTGACAGGTGACGTAACTTTCGCAAAAGCCGCAGTGCATTTTGGGTCATGGCTCCATTTTGGTGGGTATAAGCAAAATAGCGCAAACTAGGGGAGCGTTTCCCAAAGGAATGTCCATGCACAGTCAATGGGTCCAACTATGTAAGTTAGCATCTGTGATTTCGCAAAACGAACCCCAGAGTTGGGGATTGCCTTTTGGATGAGACATGGGACACCGGTGTTGCGGGAAAGGCTGCAAACGTAATTCAAACGGTAGAAACGGTGTATTGCACTGGGACATCGTTCAGGCATTGCTATAATGTAAGTACAAGCAAAGGACGGGGGCATCGCCAGCCGATTTCACCGGGGCTTCAGCCCGGGGTAATTTGAGCGCAGCGCAGGGTCGCTAAAATAGTTGTTTCGCTTTAATTATTTCGTTGTGCTTTCTATCCGTCGCAGCGTGTTAAAATAAGGGATCGCGAGCACTACCTTTGGCTCTGGCGAGGAGAAGCCGGGCGGGGCTTGGCTGGGCTGAGCTGGGGTTGGGTGGAGAGCATTGGTGGAGAGAGGCGGGCGAAATTTATCCCCCACTTGAGTTCCGGATGCCAAAAGAACTCATTTGCATACAGCCAATCAGCGATCTTGGTCCAGACCACTGAAGGAGTGTCGTGAGACAGTGTGATTTTTCTGTCTTTACGGGCCTTACACCGACGCACGGTCTCTGAATCCCTGACTGCACAGTCCATACCCAGAATACTGCGATTACATCGTAAATGCTTGCCTTGCTCTCTGTATAACAGTTGGCCAAATCATTCGTCTAGCCTGCCATTTAGATAAAAGAAATGTTATGAATGTGTTTTTTCAAATATCTGAAGCTGGTAAAATAAGCTGGTTACAATCAATGTAGTCTCGCAATACCAACTCTCCGTTTTTTATTAATAATAAACTAGTTAGTGACACAGAAGAAAATCCAATGAATATGAAGTGTAAATAACGAGATTGCGTCATCTTATTCTCAAAAATATGAATGCTCTGTAGGCCTATAGATTATTTTTATCTAGCCTCGCAACTGAACATTATGAACATATCGCCTGCACTCTGTGCAACATCGCATTTTTTACTTCTATATTAAGATTGTAGAAAACGGGCTGTCGTGGGGGGGGGGGAAGAACCTCTAAATCGCCATAAAATAAATAAATAGGGCCTATATTGGCGGCTGGTGAATTGGCGACAGGGGAGGGCATTAACAGGGGAGGGACATTAACAGGTGTGGTCAGTTTTCATTAATTATGCAAACTCGGGTTGTGCCAATCGTGAACCGCGATTTTTTTAAGGCGTAGCAGCAACACCTGCTCCTATGGTGCGAACATCCGAGCTTTCCCTTTTCCTTAGAGTAATCACAGAACTCGCTACCTGTCAAAAATTTGCTCAGCTGAGCCATCCAAAAGGCCCTTTTAGGCCATTTAACTGTGACATTGTTGTTTTATTGAATTAGAATAATGGAGAAACCGTTTCACTGAATTAGAATAATTTTTATTATAATTAGAATCATCACTTTCTCAGTATTTTGTGGCTGCCCCCTTGGCTTGTATGACTGCCTGAAGTCTCCGCGGCATCGGTTTGACCAGCTTGTCGCAAGTTTCTGCACTCACTGCTTCCCAGGCTATGGCGATGTTCTGCCTCAGTTGGTCCAGCGTTGTCGGCCTTCCGTCGCAAATTTTCCGCTTGACGATGGCCCAAAGGTTTTCAATAACATTGAGCTCAGACGAGTTGGCCGGCCATGCCAAAACTTCAAGCTGTTTTTCGGCGAACCAATCTTTGGTCGACTTTGCCGCATGAGCCGGTGCAAGATCCTGTTGAAATATGAGGTCTTCTTCGCCGAACTGTCCCTCAACAGTCGGAATCAGGAACGTTTCCAGAACATGTTGGTATACGGCAGCATTGACAGTCTTCTTGAGGAAGCAGAGTTTCCCTACACACCGAGCGGACATGCATACCCAGACCATAACGCTCTGGGGAAACTTGACGGATCTTTTCACGGCCTCGAGGTTGTAGGTTTCGCCACCACGACGCCAGACACGAGGACCTTGGTCACCGAAGGAGATGCAGAAGCGTGATTCGTCACTGAAGACCACTTTCTGTCAGTCTTCAGCAGTCCACTCGCCGTGTTCTTTGGCCCACTTCAGCCGTTTCTCCATTTGTTTCTTGTTCAGCATTGGTTTTACTGCTGGAACGGGAGATTTGAAGCCGAGTTCGCACAGACGACGGTAAGTGGTTGATCTCAAGACGTTAGTGCTGGTCTGCTCGTTCCACAAGTTGCTGAGCTCAGAAGTGGACTTGAACCGGTTGATGACTGCGATCTTTCTCAGCTGCTTGTTGCGGCAAGCAGAAGTTTTTCGGACGCCGGAACAGTTGGTGCGCTTGCTCCAGTCTTTCTTGAGAGCTTTGGAGACGGAAGACTGGCTGATGCCGAGCTGCTCAGCAATTTTAGTTTGGGTCAAGCCTTGTAGGCGAAGGGTTGAATTTGAGCCACTATTCCGGTTGAGAGGTCGCGCTGCTTACCCATGATTGATTTTACAACTTAGAAATTCTACTCAATCCTGACTTTATACTGCACAGTGAACACTCTTCACTCAAAACAAAGATTCAAGCACTTATTCTAATTCAATGAAATTACTTATGAATTATTCTAATTCAATGAAACAACAGTGTCACAGTTAAATGGCCTAAATGGGCCTTTTGGAAAGCTCAGCTGAGCACATTTTTTACAGGTAGTGAGTTCTGTGAATACTCAAACAAGTAGGACAGGCGCGGTGAACACCTGATTTGCTTTCTGCACAAAAAAATGCATCAAGAAAATTTTACGATTGCGCTATTTCAAATTATTCTACTTTGTTGACCAACACCTGTATATCTCACATTCAGTTTCATTTGCTTTTGGGGAAGACGAAGTTTTTTTCTAATTATTCAAACTGGCATTCTTTCAATCTAAAACCGCAGCCCAGTTCGTTTTTTCTGCTTTTCACCGTCACATCTTAATCGTTCTAGGCCACAGAAATCGCTTGATTGTTATTGAGGCCAAGTACACGGGAGCAGATTTAGGGAAGGGCGGAGCACCTGCAATTTGCGAAATCTAAACTCGGGCTTCTTCCCGACAGCATTTTAAATCGTTTTAAGCCGCTTCAGGTGTGTGTGTGTTTAAAGAAATTACACGCGACTGCCTACATGCCTCATGACTGTAAGTGGGTCTCATCACACGTAAAAAAAAAAAAAACCCTCGTTCAACATCGCCACATCCCAACTCAGCACTTCATTTCTCGTTGTAGTATATTTAGGAGATCTAATGATAAAATAAAAATAAAGAGATTTGTTATAAAAGCTCCCTGGATTTTTAGCGTCTAGGAAAATAGGTGGAAAACCTTCTGAAAAGCGGATGAAACATGGATGAGAGATATAAATGATCACTGGCACGGAATGGCGTGGCAATGACATCGTGTTCATGCAAATCTGCTGTTCTACGGCCATTTAAATTTCAAAATCCATCAAACATGTCTTCATAAACAGCTCTACTCATTCAACTTGGAGAGTAAACGAATCCACCATTTGATTGCCGATCAAGCTAAGTAAACGGGAACAGGTTGACTTTTCTTAGAGTTGCCTTCTGAAGTCTTTCACTTGGCTCCGTGTAGCACGTCGCCGAAAAATACTTAAGCCAGTCAAGTTTTCTTCCCGAAGTGCTTGTGATACAGAATTATTGTTGCAACAACCCCAGTGAGTGACTGGCAACTCCAGACTAGCTGCTGGCGAGCTGCCTGGGCTCACTCGGTAGCTAACTCAGGTTATAACCACACGAGTCAATACAGATGACAAACTAGTACACAAATTACCTTAATGTCAAAGAACATGACTAACAAAATAAGCGGTGGCAGAAGTAGCAACAAAAGAAATATGGGCGAAGTTTTAATTCCCTGAGAGAAGCGCGGGGCCGTAGATGTGACCTCAAACGGATGAGTAAAGACGGCAGTCGAAAGAAAATGGCAGGGTCCTAGGAATTCGACAATGTCCGTTGCTTTCACAGCAGAAAAGACTGGCAAAGGAATCCACCAATCACACACAGTGATAGATAAAAGAAGCATATGTGAAGCTCATTCTAAATGGCTGTCTGTCTCCGGCTGTGAATCAGTTGGATATCGCCTGCTTGCTGTCAAATTGGAGTAAATTGATTTTTTTAATCTTGAGTTTTCATTGGGGGGCAGAGCTTTTCTCAGGGTGGGCACTGCCCACCCCCTGCCCCCGCTTGGTAACGCCCCTGCTTCAGTTGCCGATTACGATAATTTGAAAACGCGTCGATGAAGGAAAATAATTGAGAACTGGCCAGGACTAATTGTCATAAAGGCCGTGTCAAAGTCCCCACCAACTCCCAGTTAAATCTACGCCCCTGCGGCCGACGAACCGTCACTGGTAAAAACGGGAAATGCTGTGTGATTTATTTATTTATTTATTTAGGGTAGGTGTTTTGGCCATTTGGCTCTTGCGGCAACGCGTGGAAAGAGCACGGCATTCTACTGCGGTGAACAGGGGGCTTTTATGGGTGGGCAGCACGGCAAACAGGCCGTCGTGAAATTCAAGCCCCGTCATTGTCTCCCTGTCATTTTCACTGTAAGTGGAGTCATATCCGCATTTAACCGTGGTTTACGCATAGGCCTAACATGCACTGAACTCTGCGGTAAACTTATTGCCAAATTACAGTTAAAATAACTCGCAAAAAGGAGCCATTTAAGTACCTGTCAAAAAAGGCTTCCGTTTATTCGTTAATTACGAACAGTGCATTCACGGAAACTGAAACTGGCGCGGTTTCACTTACATTCTTTAGTTTTGAGACTTCTTCATCCCAGTTGGGGCAACACGCAGCATTATCCTGTATAAATGAATACTACAAGTAGATATGAAAAATTCAGAATGAAGTTTTACCGATCTTAATACTCAAAGCATACACATATATGTATACGAGCACTTTGCCTGTGGGTATCCAAGAGTTCTATTTTATGTAACTTCGTGCAGCATTATTATGCCATCACTAGCACCTCTATGATGTCATCACGTTGCTATGGTGTTTCTGTAAACACCAAGGTGGCTGTCACGCGGAGCTAACATTCCACGCTCAGTGGAACACGAAGTCGCCCCGAAAGGGTCTAGCTGCAGACGCATGGAGGAGTGGAGCTCCTCTACGTCACATCGTCAGCTCCCTACGTCACGCCCACTTCCGCATATGACGCTGGCCTCGCCTGCTGCTTTCCCATGGAAACCGCACGCTAAGAGACACCGACTCACGAAAGTGCCCTATTACTAGCTAACGAACTGAGCTTGCTAGACGCAGCTGTAGCTCATAGCTAGCACGCTACTGTATTTAGCTACATAGCCAACTAGCCAGCGAGCTCTAAAACCAACAGTTCGCTCACCATGGAATACTCGCGAGCGAGCTATTTGGATAGCTAGCTAGTGAGATAAAGAGACATCGATATCTATAATGTTATAGCTAGCATGTCAATGTATTTAACATCCTAAAGTCGCTTTCACACCGGACGCAAAACGAATTTTTCGCACGACAGATTACATTCAAAGTCAATGCAAAGACGCGAATACTGGCGAAAACGCGTATATTGGCGTCTTAGCATTGACTTTGAATGCAATCTGTCGTACGAAAAAATCGTTTCGCATCCGGTGTGAGAGCACCTTAATTTTCCTCATTTCAGGAGGACATTCACAGTAATTATCTGAGGGAATCATTAATCTCTCTTCAACGATGAAAAGCTGTAGTGCCCAGTTTTCTTCACATTAAATATTAGGAACAATGTGGACTATGGAAGTGTTATTTTAGGGGACTTTTTTCCTGGTCTTTGAAATAGCGATGCATCAACGGTACAGAAAAAAATTGCAGCCTGCCAAAAGGACACAATAAACACTTGACAAACAAAAAAAGCTGAAAACCGTTTTCATTATTATTCTTTCCACAAATTTTGATCTAAATTTTAATTTTATTGCTGATGTTCAACTCTTCTTCATTTTTGACAACTTTCAGCAATGTTCTTTTGTGGATTGATTTGTAAAGGAGTTCTTTTCAGTCTCATGCTTGCAGGATTTTTAAACAGTGTGTTGTGGTTTTCTTCAACATGTTGAGGTTCCCGCATCCTCAAGCAATTGGAGAGAGACAGATTCTGAAAATGAAAATTAGGCTTTATTGTGTCATGTTGATAAATGTAGAGCCGAGTTCCTCCAGCGCAAGACGAACTGCTTCTTCAGCGTTTGCACGCCCGTATTATACTTCTCATTCTCGCACTACCATTGGACAGGTAACCTGAGAACCCAGTTAGGTAATCCTTCAGGAATTTGACACATGCTCATCACAGTGGAAACTTACAGCCACACCCAGCAAGAGCTATACAGAGATATGCAGGCAAAGAGCAGCCAGATGAATATGACAAAAAGAAAAAGATACCAGTGGATGAATTCGATGCATATCAAATTATTACAAATAATTCAATTGATTATGTTTTCAGTAGCAACTAATGATTTTGCTGAACAAATATTGATCAAAGCTACAGAAATCAAATACATCCTCTGATTATGTTTTTTGAATCAACTAAACAGAAGCCTGTTTACTAATCAAAGCTACAGAAGCTGCTGCTTATGTGTGTGTGAGCTGCTCATGCATGTGTGAACTGAATTGCTTGTATATGTGTGTCTGTCTGTGTGTGAACCGCTTGCATGTGTATTTGTCTGTGTGTTTGCACTGCAGTATGTGAACTACTTGTATGTATGTGTGTGTGTGTTATGTGTGTGTGTCTTTTTGCTGCCCACATAATATGGTTATTGATTATGATTATTGACTATTAGTATGAGCAATGAATGAATAATGATAAAAATATATATAATCATGAATAATGAATATAATGAATAATGCTGAAATATAATCTTCAACATTCCTCCCTTTGAGGCCGTCCAATCATGGCCTCACATTAACCACGGTCGAAAAATGGCACAGCATTGTTTACCCCTGCCCCCATACTACACACAAGTGAATTTCTTATAAGCCTGAACATAAAATCATTCGTTGTTGCTTTCCGATTGTAACACTTTGAGTGAAAACAGTCTGTCATGTTTGCAGCATGTGAACTTCAGTTGTTTTTGCTTCACGGCTTCTCAAGGCCTCAAGGTCTTTCGTTGCGGTGGTGAATAAAGTCCCAGTCTAATGTCCCATTTGAATCCAGTAATGTTGCTTAATGCAGGTTTTCAGTCCAAAGTTCAAGTCCATTGTCCACGTCCATATTCAACATTGATTTGCGATTTTTCCATCTGATTGTTTTGGTGAACGGGCCTTCATGACTGGAATCAGTGTCCCAGCATATTTGTTCAAAACTTTGGGCAGGCTCCAGGAAGGAGCGGCCTTGACCGGCTGGTATGTTAAACTGCCACTTGTCGTCACTGGAGTGAGAAAATAAAATACAGACAAAAATACAAGCACTTGCACATGCAGATTCACTATGCGCACATACAGAACGAGGGTCATCTGTTCATGCAAAATTTCCCCTAAGTCTTAGATGTACCAAATTTTATAATATTTACTTTTGCAGCAAAGACTGTGCAGACACTTTTGCCAGAACATTTTTTTTAAAAACAGTTTTAACCAGGGCTTTCCAAGGACTTACATTTGGAATATCATAGCGCCTTCATAAAATAGCCCATAATAATTATCTCCAAAAAGACTTAGATTTCAACAATCACCCGGGGATCGACTCACCCCTGCCTTAGGTTGTCTCCTCTATAGGAGATCTTACCTGTCTCTGGAGTGAGTCACAACACACACAGGTGCTCAGCACTGAACTTTGTATTCATGCTGGGGCAGGTTTCCTCACCCCTCATAATGGGTCAGTTATGAAATCATTCCAGTTGAAGTGGGGCTACTGCAGCCTCTTTGTTGGAATAATTGATGAAACAGTTAAAGTTACAACTTATCAAAAACAATTTCAAACAGATGCTGCATTTATAGTTCAGACACTCAGATTCTTCTTTAATCCTCCAAATAAGTCCCAATTCAAGACATTTTTCTTGTGTATTTTTCCCCTCGGTCTTAATGTGCTTTACAAAATCTTCAATGTCAACTGAATTATTTGGAATACAATGAGTTGTCAATGTGCCACCCTGATAAATTAATATTATTCAAAAATTCATGATTACCCAAATTGCTCATCCTCACTACTCACTTAGATCCTTTGAACCTCCCTCTCCCAGATTGCAGTTCCAGGCTAGATCCCTTTCCACAGAGATCTTTGCCCAGGCTCCCCCAGGTTCAGAACTCTGCCTTCTGCTTCCCGGTGTCTCCTTTTCAGAGCCCACCGATCACAGAAGCACCACTCGCCTACTGACGCATTCGCTTTTGGCTTGTGGTGGCCTGACTGTACATTGAGCCGAGCGCAGCGGCCACCCCTCTCTGTGGTCTTACTGCCATCTGCGACCCGACCGGCCGATGACCCAGTCGATAGCGATCCCCAGATCCCGTAGCGGTTACCAGCCACCCAGATGGGAACCGACGGTCTGATCCCTACCCCACTTCGCTATGGGAATAGAAACTTTGACCATTTTCACCAGCCTCACCTGTTCACAGAGGTCATCTCTCACGCACCTCTGCTAGGTGTGGGCTGTCACCCACGTACCACGTGTTGCCCAAAACCTTACATGCGACAAACACGCCTACTAGACGGTACCACGGCAGTATGTTAATTCATACTTCACCAGACACGGGGGCCTTCAGCCCTCTCCTCTGCACTATATGACATCTTTAACGTGCCCTCGGAACTTTGCAGTCCCGCCGCCGCCTGTTGAACTCAAGGTTCGGGGGGGCCCAATCCCCTACCCTGAGCTCCTGTCAACTTTAAATCAATAATTTTTTTCCCCCATAATGTGTGTGCCCATAATTTTATGTTTCAGTGTATTCCGGGTCAAAAGATTGGGCAGTAACAATAATATCTTTGCACAGTATTTTTTCAATGAATTTTAATTTATAAACCCACCACAGTCTAGGGTTCCACTAACAGTATGGAGGAGATGCGCAGTCAGGCCTTATTAGTCCCAGCCATAACAACTCACCATATCCTCAGCAGAACTGAGTGGAATTGCTTTAGACCGTATGCTGCAATTTGCAGTTTTTTTTTTTTTTCTCTCAGACAATTCACCAAAATGGGCATATATTGAATATTCATCTGTAATATAGTTTTTTTCATTGGGATCCCAGCACATAAAGGAAAGCAATCATTCCAGATTTAGTCAGTTCAGTCCGTTTCTGTCATTTGAACACTGAAGACTCAGGTTGCCGTCACTGTCACAGTTCCCGTCTTTCTCACTACTTGTAAAGCCTAATCAAAATAAATTTAGAATGTGATCACGTTATTAGTTGACTTTTTCAATTATATGGTGCATCATTTGAATTTAGTCTTACTTTTGTGTTAATACTCCAAATTTATTTCACCAAATTTATTTTATAAGAATCTCTTAAGTTGCAACCCCGCAGTTGAATCTTTAGCTGGCCAGCTTATCCTTTCACTCAAGGTCATTTTACTCTCTTCTCTTTTGCAGTGCGCACTCTGTGGAAAAGTTTCAATAGAATGTGTTAGATGCATACAACAATGTATGTGTGTGTGTCTTTTGTGTGTGTGTGTCTTTTTGCTGCCCACATAATATGGTTATTGATAATGATTATTGATTATTAGTATGAGCAATGAATAAATAATGATAAAAAATATATATATAATCATGAATAATGAATATGATGAATTATGCTGAAATATAATCTTCAAGTGCTTTTTATACGCCCCAAGAAACAATACTGTCCTCCAATACCATACATGACTCCACAATCCTAATCATATTTCATGTGATATCATGAGCAGGTGAGATATAAAATGGCATTTACAATATACAGTGCTGTAAAAAAAAGTAATCGCCTTTGCCCCTTCCTGATTTCTTATTCTTTTGCATATTTTTTACACTTCAGTGTTTCAGATCATCAAACACATTTTAATATTAGACAAAGATAACCAGAGTAAATAAAAAATGCAGTTTTAAAAATGAGGATTTTTACATCCGTCGACTTTAAAGGGTTTGCTTACCCTACAGAGAAAAAAGTAAAACAATGAAAAACTTGGCTGGCTGCATGGAATGTTATTCAGAACAGGGAGAAACTTTTGCTTTACAAAGAATACTAGAGAGAGCAATAGTGATGCCTAGTGACTGGTTTTATTTGCACATACTGCACAGCCTATTAGCACAATGAATCTTGCAAGGCTTTTTGAAAAAAAGCTCCAAAGCCTCCTGGTAGGGGAAGTCCTGTGGTGCTGGTCCATTTATTGATATCCTGAGACACGCAGCCAGGTTCTCCCCCTCCAGGCGATTCCGCAGGTCAGTTTTGACCTGAAAAGCGTCACAGGCACCAAGCTTTAAAATGACCATGCAGAAATTTAAATACAAACAAGTGCTGAAATTGTTTTTCATATTCTGCCTGCCCCTGTGAAATAATTTGGATGTATGCATTCTCTTTACCCTGTTCATGGTCGAAAAATCCCGCTCACAGTTCACACTGGAGACGGGGATTACCAGCCCAGCTGCAGCAAGTTGGCTAAGCAGGGGAAAGATATTGGCCCACTCATCATTCTCACTGGCCAGCAGCTGCATCATTTCTGCTTGATTCTTCTCCTTCAGAAATTTGCCAAAAGAGCACACAACGAAATTTACAATACTCAAGACAGATGAGTAATCAATTCTTTAAAGAAAATATGGCAAGTTACTAACCTTAAATACTCCTGAGAGGTGATGTTTAAAGGAGCACTACTTCGTCTTGATGGCCTCCTCTTGTCCTGGGATGATTTTTTTTGAGAGGATCTGCAGATTAGTGATGTTGCCCTCTTCAGTTTTCACTGCCCTTGGACTGAGCACACTGACGGCCCCCAATACCTCTATGTCCTGGAACCTGGCAGTAAGGTTACTCTCCAGGCTGCTGAGGTATGGCTTGAGGACCTGGAATGATAGGCAGTGGCGTGCACAGATAGACGCTAGGTGGTGCTACAGCACTTGCCTCTTTGCCCTTTATCAATGAAAGTGCCCTTTTGAAACTTCGTTTTTTTTTTTTTAATTATTATTATTATTATTATTATTATTATTAACACTTTAGTGGCGCCAATGTTGAAATGACCTTTTATAAAAGCTGTCTGATTAAAAACTACTGAAAAAAATGCCCCGAAATGGGACACCTCCTCACGAGCTTCCGACCTCTCTTCCTTTGTCACGTGAACACGCGCGCAGTGCATATAGATGCGCTCACAGAGATATAAGAAAACTAGAGTGGACGCCGCGTGGGCTGGGCCAAAGCGCTGACGGCAGAATAGCCGCCTCGGAAGTGACTGGATTGTCCACTCTAGTTTTCTTATATCTCTGTGGATGCGCTGCAGGAGCATATCAGCTGAGCGACTGGAAGCCACAGTCTTGTGCCCCGCCAGCCAGGTAACACACAGATCAAGTGAAATCGTACAGCCCAACCTGTAATCATTTTGTTGTGCAGTAGCACTTCTCATACACGGTGATGGTCCGTCGGCAGAAACACAGGGCCAGCAATAACCTCACCTTTCACTTCTTAATGACAGACACCTCTCGCAGTCTACCTCCCCGATTAGCAACCGTTGCTCAGACTGATTGGAGGAACCGACGAGAATCTAACTTGTTTTTGAAAGCCTTGTTATACATTGCAGTACGAAATTATACGGCGTTTAACTTACTTCCGCACACCAATGGCTACGGAAAAAATATCAAAAGCCTACGTCTTTATCATATCCGAATTTGCGTAAATAAATTTGCGACGTTCATTGAGCAATTAGCAATGAGAATCCGTTCTACATACTCTGAATGTGACAGCTAAAGTGCGTTGTTAGGTAAGAAGCATAGCTGAGTGAAGACGAAAATAATTGCGAAAGTATAAGTCCGCGAAAGTTTAGGATTTTTTGCAGATTGTCATCTTTGCGGATTCACATCAATTATATCAACATAGCCAACAGGCAATCGCTTTGTAATTAGCATTTCTTAATCATTACGTGTCACGCATTGGTGGTAGCTATTCTGTTAATTAACTGTTTGATTGTTAATCAATCAAACCTGATCGCAAACAGTTTAAGAGCAAATATCCGGGAAAGGGTGATGTTACTGAAGGCCTTCTTGGCATCTGACGGTACGCCACTGCTCATACAGCACCAAACAACTGAGCATTTTTTAGCCGACTGGTCACCTGATTAGCTAGTTTAATGCTATATCCCAAATCAAAGATAGATAACGTGAGGACGACCACCACAAACAATGTCGGTCGACTTTGCAAATCTATCTGTGAAGCTGAACGTTTTCTTTTGTGTAGGTTTTGTTTGGCAACATAAATGAACACAGAAAGAAGAATCAGGCAGCTCCCCATTGCCTGAGAAAAATATCCCCATAAAGGCTACCCAAGTGCCTTCTTGTAATGAATGACAGTAGTCATGAATTGCATTGAACAAGTGCGTGTAATGTTTATTTTATTTTTTTAATCTCACACTATAATAACATGTTCCACGAGTGCAAAAAAGTGCCCTCCCCCTCCCCCCTGAGCACTTGCCCCCCCTTAATGTCTGTGCACGCCACTGATGATAGGTATATTACATTATATTACATATTTCAAAAATATCTACAATTCTCAATTAAGAGCTGAGGGGGATCTATTTACATCTTTCACAAATCTGTCCCACAGCTCCTCCCGGGGATGCTCCTGGAGGTCCTGTCCCCTCCTGATCCGCTCCTCCTCGTGGGTGATGTTCAGGGCCCCAAGCCCCACATGGTTGTCCAGGTCACAGGAAAGCCGAGCGAGGTGAGTCCCGGGCAGTGGGGCCTCGCCCGCCTCCTGGAACCTCCTCAGTGTGGCAAGTGTGGCGGGAACCTAAAATGTGTAAAAAGACATTCAAGATGACAAGATAATGATTGTTAAAGGGTCATTCCACCTTTATGAAATGCATCCTTTGTGACATACCTGGGTCTTTATGTGAGTGAAGTTCACATTCGCTCTCTGGAACACCTTAGAAAGCAACGCAATGTGCGGCAACACATCTGCTTGCAGGTAGAGTGCAGCCACAAATCTGTAGGTCGCACAAAAGGTGTAGAGTCCTTTTGCGATGGGACATTTTCGTGAGGTGGCCTCCTCTGCCAAAGCAGACAGGACGGCTGGCAGATTTCTCTGCAGATTCTGGACAGCCAGATCCTGGGAAAGCCATCTTGTATCCTTGACTTCCTAAACATACATAGAAACACAGGTAAGAATAAAATAATCAAACCCAATTTTCAATAATATTGTAAGGATTGTAAGTCTTGATGACATACCTTGACCTTCAGGTCACTCAGACAAAGAGTGGTAGCAGCAGATCGGAGGGTGGCTGAACGATTGGCACTGTTCCTGAAAAACAGATGCAGCTCCTGGAGGTGGTCCCTGAAGGTGGCCATGTAGCGAACCGAGTTTGAGGCATCTTAACATGCCAGTGCTAGTGGGTGCGCTGCACAGGCCACAGAGACCAGCTTCAGAAAGCAATCAGTGAGCTGTTTCGCCACGCCATTCACACGACCTAAGTATTAGATATAAATTTTGTGTTGGGGTGTCACCAATTGTCACCATCTCTAATATCACACAGATTTCATATCCGTCATGACTGCGGCTCCATCTGTCCCAAGGCCGTAGAGCCTGTCTGTCGGGATCTCTTTTTTCCGCAGGACAGCTTTTATAGCTGCAACAATGGTGTCCGCTTTGCCATCATCCACTGCCACCAGGTCTAGGAAGTAATTGAACACTCCTCCATCTTCATCCAGGTGTCTAAAATAAAATAATGTATGACATTAAAATATCATCAAGGCCTAAATTTTAATTTTCATTGAATGCTTTCAAAAATACAGCACCTGACATGCAAATCCAGCTGCCGGTTCACAGAGATATCAGTTGTTTCATCAACCTCTAGGCCAATTGCTCCTGAAGCTCTAATGGCTGCCACGATAGGTGACTCTACAACCTACAAGAAGAATATTTTATTGTTTCCATGGAGACATTTTTCTAACCTTTATCAGACAGAAGAGCAAACAAGGAAGCAAAAACACCATTACATCTGATCACTTATTGCACACAAAATAATACATGAACCCAATATTCCATTACCAATAGAGCACTTGGGACTGAGAATAAATACTGCGTAGATTTACTTTACCGTTGCAAGGATCTCAAGCATTTCATCCACTATTCTATGTGAGTGGTAATTGTTTCTCTGATCCACCTGAGAAAAGGACATTTATCAATTTGTAAGCCTGTGGTTTAAGTTCCAAGTGTCATAGAGTATTATCTGTAAAGGGTCAATTAACTTCAACTTTTCAAAGTAGCTGCAACCCAAAAGCTGAGCTAGGCTCAGCGGCTTTGGGTAATCTGTGTGATGAGCCATCTCATTCTTAATTAGCCAATAGAGGCATTTGAAGCCACCAATAACGGCCTCATGCTCCAAAACAACGGTAGGCTCAAAAGCCTGAACCACGGAGAGGCCCACACAAAGAGCAAATATTTAATTACAGTATATGGTTAAACATGTGTAGAATTCGCCTAGGCTAGAGATGCAGAGAAATAAATGTCATATTAAATAAATAAATTCATTTAAGAGAGATGATTAAGATCATATGAATAGTTTTAAAAAGCAGTTTCATAACATTGAGTAGTAATGTCTGCTATTTACAATATCATTACATTGCATATCATTGCATCATAAGTTCATCTGAAATGTACAGTACATTGGTCCAACTGTGTATGTATGAATGTATGTCATGAGGATGTCTATTTATAGACAATGATATGGATTAAATCCATAAATTGGCCGGGTATTACACATGTTTCATAGGCCTTTGGTTTAAAGTTAAATTCTATACCTGATGCAAGTGAGGTCTGCTTTTGCACGCTGTATTGATGTGGGTCTGAGGTCATGTGGCGCTGTACAAAATCCTTTCTGTACACCTTACAACCCACTTCAATGAATTCCCTTTGCTGAGGGCCTTTCTTTGCTGGAGGCTTGTGTTGGCGGCAGAGTCTGCAAAACATTCCTTAAAAAAAAAAAAAAAAAAAAAAACAAGTGTTAATTCTTACATAAACAATACATTTGCTATTAAACACATGGTCTTGCAAATGTCATTCCAATTTCCTACCATGATTGGTGTTGTACAGCCAACTCTGGTACTGAGGCTCATTACACCAGTCAGTGTTACATCCAGAATGACGATGCTTGGAATCTGAAATTATCATGCAGTGGTGTAAGAATACAGCATTTAAATAGTGTTCTCCTTTCTCTGTCTAGGTGAATGGAATGCTCCAACTGTGGAACTTGGAACGATGGCACTTGGAACTGTGGAACTTGGAAATGTGGAACTGTGCTGTTTGGTCACCTGCTGCTGCCTCAACACTGGGACCTACACTTTTTGCCTCTACACTGACTCCTGCTCTCTGACTAGCACTCACCGACTCCTAGAATTCATTGTGAACAAGTGAACCAAGTTGCCTCAGCATTTTGTCTGTTAACTTGCAATTGAATTTCACACCATATTAAATGACACGTGGCTAAATGAGTTTGTCATTTCAAGTTACCTGCTGTGCGGTGCCTTCATCTTCTCGCCGTATCCTCTTAAAGTAATGTTATGGCCCCAATTTGTAATTACAATTTACAACACAACAGCTACAGCAACAGCAAGAGATGACAAAAACAGTTTTAAAAACTTGAACACATTTAATTAACAGACAAAGACTAATACTAACCTACAACTAATAACCAAGATTGATTTACAAGAAAAACAGAAATATTTACATTCCCTTTTTGTTGGGGTGGCTTGGTGATGTCCTGGGTAAGGAAAAAAAAAATGCTCTAACAGGCAAAAATCCACAAAAGAAACTTCACAGGTCTTGAACAGAAATGACAGGTCTGGTCACATGTATCCTTCTCCTAGCAATTTCTCCTACTACTTTACTGTCTCAATTCTTTTCCTTATATACTCTTTTGCAGACCCCACCCACATTTAGACCTCTTTTTTTTTAATTTTCGGGGACTTGCCCCAGACATGCCCAGGACATGTCTAAACCTAGCTCCAGTCTGAGCTTAATAAAAGAAAGGAAAATACTGCCATCTAGTGGCCTCTATTCACATTACACCTCCATTCCAAAAGGGAAAAATTTTGACTCATAAAGGCAAAATTTTTCTTTTCAATACAAAATGGTTAAGTGAACACTTGTCTACATATACATATCATACAATATTCAAATAAACACGTGATATATATATATATATATATATATATATATATATATATATATATATATATATATATATATATATATATATATATATATATATACATATATATACACATTTTCAAACACGGGATAAGCAATCAGCAATCACATTGTCAGCACCCTTTACATGCTTAATTTCCAAGTCAAACTCCTGTAAAATCAAACTCCAATTCAATAATCTCTGATTCTTGTTTTTCATCTGACTCAAAAACATTAACGGATTGTGGTCAGTGTACACAATCATTGGCTTTTCCCCTGTACAAACATAAACCTCAAAGTGTTGTAAAGAAAGGACCAGAGCCAATAGTTCCTTCTCTATTGTGGAATAGTTCGTTTGGTGGCGATTGAACTTCCTGGAGAAGTATGCCACGGGATGCTCAATGTCATCAGAGTCACTTCTCTGTAGGAGCACAGATCCACAAGCTTGGTCGCTAGCATCGACCGCGATGGAGAACGGTTTGTTGAAGTCAGGAGATTTGAGCACGGGGAAGTGACACAGCAGAGACTTCAGGCGATCGAAGGCTCTCTGGCATGCATCATCCCAAGTGAACTTTACGCCTTTCTTCAGTTGGTTAGTTAGACTGAGAGCAATCTCAGCAAAGTTCTTGCAGAACTTGCGGTAGTACCCGATCATTCCAAGGAAGCGGCGCAAAGCTTTTTTGTTGTCAGGAACTGGAAAGTCCATGATGGTTTGGACTTTAGCATTTATGGGTGCCACCTTACCCTGGCCTATGACGTAGCCAAGATAGGTGACAGTAGCACAACCAAAGTCACTCTTGTTCAGGTTAACAGTCAGGTTAGCCTGGGTCAGGCGCTGGAACAACGTCTCTACATCTTTTAGATGTTCTTCCCAGGAGTCACTCCATGTGATCAGGTCATCGATGTATGCACCCGTGTGTGGCAAACCGGCGATTGTGTAGACTGTATCATCCTTTGGAATGTGGCTGGGGCATTTTTCATCCCAAAGGGTAGGACTTCATATTGGTACAACCCAGATGGTATGGCAAAAGCAGAGGTGCTCTTGGCCCTCTCAGTTAAAGGCACACACCAATAACCCTTCAATAAATCAATCTTGGTCAGAAACTTTGCTTGCCCTACTCTATCAATACAATCATCAATCCTAGGTATTGGAAACACATCAGTTCTAGTTACAGCATTGACTTTGCGATAATCTGTACAGAATCTAGTACTTCCATCAGGTTTTGGAACTAGCACACAGGGTGAACTCCAATCTGAGTTGGAGGGTCTGATAATATCATGTTCTAACATGTACTCAACCTCTTTCTCAGCAATCTTTCTCTTTTCAGGATTCATCCGGTACGGATGCTGTTTTATTGGTTTGACATCACCGACATCTACATCATGAGAGGCTATAGAAACTCTCTTTGGAACATCAGGAAACAGATCCTCATATTTCTTGATCAACCTCTCAAACTGATCTCTCTGTGAGGGTTCTAAGTGCTGGAGTTTTACATCAAGATTTTGCAACACTTCAGAATTTGACAATTTACATGAAAGAACTTCAGCTTTAATTCTAGGTTCATCATCTTGAAACTCCCCCTCATCTTCACACGTTTTGACCATAGGAGAATCTGAAGTGACAGCTGCAACCCTAGCATTTCTGTCATGAAAAGGCTTCAGCATGTTAATTTGACACAATTGTTTTGGTTTTCTCCTATCTGGAGTCTTCACAATGTAATTGAGATCATTGAGTTTTGTCAGAATTTCATAAGGACCATGAAATCTAGCCTGCAATGGATTGGACTGCAAGGGATACAACTCAAGAACCTTGTCTCCTGGTTTAAACTCACGGCTTCTAGCCTTATGATCATACCAAGTTTTCATTTTTCCCTGACTTGATTTCAAGTTCTCTTTGGCTAGGTCACAAGCAGCACGCAATCTGTCCTTGAACTTGCTAACATAGTCTAACAGACTGATGTACGGCTCTTCCTCTTGCCATTGTTCACTCAATAATAGCAAAGGTCCTCTCACTTCATGGCCAAACACTAGCTCAAATGGACTGAATCCAGTAGACTCCTGCACTGCTTCTCTAGCTGCAAACAACAGCAAATGACACCTTCATCCCAGTCTTTCTCATGATCATAACAATAAGTCCTCATCATTGTCTTGAGAGTGGAATGAAACCTCTCTAAGGCACCCTGACTTTCTGGATGATAGGCACTAGAAAGAATCTGCTTTGCACCTAGTTCATACACAACCTGCTGAAACAAACCAGAAGTGAAATTGCTACCTTGGTCTGACTGAATTTCCCTGGGAAGGCCAAACAACGTGAAGAACTTTATCAAAGCCTTTGAGATTGCAGTTGCCTTGATGTTACGTCGAGGTATGGCTTCAGGGAATCTGGTAGATGCACACATGATTGTCAACAAGTACTGATTTCCAGATCTAGTCTTGGGTAATGGACCAACACAATCAACAATGACCTTAGAGAGGGGCTCTCCAAATGCAGGGATAGGCTGCAATGGAGCAACAGGTGGGTCTAACTGGTGTTTTCCAACTACCTGACAAGTGTGACAGGTTTTGCAAAAGTTGGAAACGTCTTTCCGAAGCCCAGGCCAAAAGAAGTGTTTCATGATCTTATCAACAGTCTTGTTAACACCAAGATGACCTCCTAAAGGTAAACTATGAGCCATTGTTAAGATCTCATTCCTGTAGACCTTCGAAACAACAATTTGCCTGACCACTGCCCAATCTGCATTGGCAGGGATATCAGGAGGGCGCCACTTCCGCATCAACACACCATCCTTGAGATAATACCCACCTGGAACTGCGTCTATTTCTTTATCAGGAAGGGCTCTCCTCCTTAGTGCACAAATTTCAGGATCATTAGTTTGCTCCTCAATCAACCGCTTTCTGGACAGAGACAAGTCTCCAGACACATCAGAATCACCAATCCCCTCTGGCTGGCTGAACAATGAACTGATAAAAGTGTCTGATAAGTTCTCAAACGGAGAAACCATAGTAGGCCAATCAGAGTCATGAGGCGAACCACCTGAGTCCTGACTATTCAATGTGCTGGACGGCACCACAACATCCTCTTCTTTAGCCTTCTTGGCCATAGCACGAGTCACTGCGCAAGAAGGATACAGAGATGGGTCCTCATCCCCATCTTCAGTGCTCGGCTGTGAAGTAAGATGTACAGGGGGAACTACTTTGCCCCCAGCCAGGTCATTGCCTAGCAACAGAGAAACACCCTTTATAGGTAGACTTGTCATAAGTCCCACCTTTACCTGTCCTGTAACTAAATCTGACTTCAAGAATATAGAGCGCAGGGGTACAGATACAGTCCTCCCTTCAATACCTTGTACAAGTATGAAATCCCCTGAAGCGGTCTCATCACGTAACTCCAAGGAGTCCATCAACAAAAGTGACTGAGAAGCTCCGGTATCCCTTAGGATATATATGGGGACAGGGGTAGTATGCTCATTCAGAGCCACAAATCCCTCTGACACAAATGGAAGAAATTCCTCCCTCACAAAGTCAGCTGTATCAGGCTTTTTAGCCCCACAAGAAGCAGGCAATTTAGCAGATCGGTCATCTACTACAGGGGTTTCTAACCTTGTTTTCACAAAGGCATTTGGTTTGGTATCCTTTTCTTTTTCTTTCTTAGCTTTAAGGAACCAACAGTTAGTTGTAACATGACCAGTTTTCTTGCAATAACTGCAAACTAGACCACTTTTGTCACTGTCAGCTTTCACACTTTGATCAGACCTGTTCCTGGATTTCTGAGCACCATCACCAGATTTGTCTTTGTCTTTGGGTGAGGAATCTTGGGTATCACCGTAACCTTTTTTCTGAAATTGGGACCATCTATTGTTACTGCTAGACTGAAATTTGGACTTATGTGTGAGAACATATTCATCTGCAAATTTGGCAGCTGATTGCAAATTCAGTGCTTGCTTCTCATTAAGGTAGGTCTTAATATCATCTTTAACACAGTTCTTGAATTCTTCAACTAACACCTCTCTTTTAGTGAGTTAAAATCATCCTTGACCTCCAAAGAAGTACACCAGCGCTCAAAGCAAACCTGCTTCTCATTAGCAAATTCAACATAAGTCTGATTTTCAGATTTCTTCAGACCTCTAAATTTCTTTCGGCAAGCCTCTGGAACCAACTCATAAGCTCTCGATATAACCGTTTTGACAACCTCATAATCAGAGGAATCATCTGCAGACAAAGCCGAATAGGCTTGTTGAGCTTTACCCTTGAGGACAGTTTGCAACATCAGAGGCCAGTGTTCCTTTGGCCACTGGCAACTCTTTGCTACCTTTTCAAAACACTGGAAATAGTTGTCAACATCCTTTTCCGAAAATGAGGGCACCAATTTTACCTCCTGGCTAGCCCAAAATTTATTTTCAGTTTGAATTTTAATTTTTAGTTGCTCCATTTGGAGTCTTTCTTCTCTATCGAATTTCTCTAATTCAAAATCTCTCTGTCTTGCAAATTTTTCCAACTCAAATTCTCTTTGTTTTTCTTTTTCTTCCCTCTCAAATTCTCTTTGTTTCTCTTTTTCCCCCCTTTCTTTTTCTCTTTCCTCCCTTTCTTTCTCTTTTTCCTCCCTTTCTTTTTCTCTTCTCTTGCTAATTTTTCCAACTCAAACTGCCTTTGTTTTTCTTTTTCTTCCCATTCAATCATTCATCTCATGGTCCCTGAAGGAGTAACAGCTCTGAACAGGGACTGCGCGAAATACTGGAATACAACGGCAGAGTCGGGAGAAAAGTTGAGTGAAAAACTTTCTCACAATCTCTGTGATCGCCAAAATCCCTTTTCTCGAAGCTAAGAAAATGGGTAAGCCTGGTGGAAGCAAGGAAACTGGGAAATCAGGCTCACTGGATCCCGCAGCAGTCATGGAGGCTCTCGCTGATTTGAGAAAGGAAGTGAGGGAGTGGAGGGACAGTATGAGGGAGCAAATGGAACGGCTGATGGAGGAAAACCGTGATCTCAGAAAAGAGATTGCTAAGAAAGACATGGAGATCAAATCTTTAGGAAGCAATCTGGAGGAGCTGGAACAACAAGAGAAACGTAATGATGTAATCCTGACCGGGCTCAAAATCAACCCAGGAGTTATGCCAGGGCAGCAGAGGGTGCTGATGAGTCAGATGAGGAGGATAATAAATCTGTGGAACTGCAGGTGATGGAATTCCTTCAGTCCAGACATATTTCTTTGGACCAAAGCAATGTGGATTCATGTTATCTGCTGCCGAAAAGGAATGTAAGCCGAGACCAAAATGCAACAACACGAGCCGTGTTGCTACGATTTACAAGTAACAAGCAAAAGATCTCTCTGTTGAAGCAAGGGAAAAATCTCAAAGGATCCAATGTATTCATGAATGAAAACCTCACCAAGCAAAATGCAACACTCGCATGGAAAGCTCGTCAACTACGGAAAGTGGGTAAGATACACAGCACCTGGTCGACAAACTGCAGAATTTTTTATCAAACCAAATGGATCTTCACCGGAAACCACCAGACCGGTGCTGATCAAGATGATGCGTGATTTGACCACTGAGGTCCCTGACAGATATTCATGAGTAGTCATCAACCTACAGAAATAAATTTTTCGGGAAATGGATTTTTGACAGGAGGTCACCATTCTTCCGAAATAGACCCAAATGAAGAAATCGATCCGGATAACAATTTTTTCTACAAAGAGTCTAACACGTGAATACTTTTCTGTGGACAAATTCAACAAAAGTATTAAAATGGATGGGAGTTTGTCCATTATCCACTTTAATAGTAGGAGTCTATATTCCAACTTCGATCAAATAAAGGAATACCTTCAGTCATTTGCTGACCCGTTTAACATCATCGCCTTATCGGAAGCTAGGATTAAAGAGGAAAAGGGCAAGGACTTCTACATGGAGGGATATAACTTTGTGTGTAAGAGTAGACTGAATAAAGCAGGTGGGGGAGTTGGTCTATTTATTCATGAAGCCATAAACTTCCAGTTAATAGAATCTAAATCTTATGTTGTGGAAAATGTTATGGAATGCCTTACAATTGAGATTCCCAGATTGAAAGGTAAAAATATTGTTATTTCTTCTGTGTACAGGGCACCAGATTCGCAAATTGATGTTTTCAGCAAATGTATGGGTGAACTACTCACTAATACCAGCCATAAAAATGTTTTCATGTGTGGGGACTTTAACGTTGACTTGATGAATCCAAATAACAGCTCTGTAATAGAAGATTATATTAACACCACGTATGCCATGGGTATGCAACCATTAATTACAAAACCAAGCAGGATTACTAGGCATAGTGCCACCTTGATAGATAATATCTATATTAATGTACTAGATTCTGATATATTTTGCGGCATCATGATAAATGACATTACTGATCATCTGCCAGTCTTTGCTATTTGTGATTGCAAGGTAGATATAAAAGATCAGGCCAGATCGAAAATCCGGGAATACACAGAAATCAGAATTAAAAGTGAAAAAAGGTTAAAGGATCTGGAAATAGATCTGTTAAATCAAAAATGGGATAATGTATTAGCAGAAAACGACCCGAATAGAGCGTATGAGGCGTTCCTGTTGACTGTAAATTCTCTGTATGATACCCACTGCTTAGTCAAAACAACCAATAATCTGAAGAAAAACAAAGAGAGAAGACCTTGGGTTTCAAAAGCACTGGCCAATGCCTGTAAGAAAAAAAATACTCTATACAAGCAGTTTCTGAGAGAAAAGACTGAGAAAGCGGAATAAGATATAAAACTTACAGAAATAAAATTACAAGCTTGTTGAGGAAGCATAAAAAGGAGTATTACGAAAAGCTTTTAACAGGAAATAAACATTACACCAAAAATCTTTGGAATATAGTAAAGACCGTTTCTGGGAGGTCTCCCAAGAAGGAGTACCCTGCCTTCTTTAATGTTCATGGTAAACAGGTAGAGAACATGCATCTAGTAGTGGAACATTTTAATAATTACTTTGTGAATGTTGGGCCAGAACTAGCAAAGGGCATCGAACCCTCACACCTGAGATGGGACGACCTTGATAAGGATGAGGAAGTACAAGACACATTGACATTAACTCCTGTTACTGAATCAGAAATTAGATCAATTCTGAATAACTGTACAGCTAAGACATCTGTTGACGTAAACCAATTAGATATGAAATTACTGACAACACTAACCAACGCAATTGTAACTCCACTTACGCACATATGTAATCTATCCTTCTCTTGCGGAGTGTTTCCAGATAAAATGAAGATAGCAAAGGTTATCCCTCTCTACAAAAGCGGGGATAAATATGATTTCTCAAACTATCGACCCGTCTCGATTTTGCCTCAATGTTCAAAAATCTTAGAAAAACTCTTCAATGATTGATTGGACAATTATATAGATAAACACAAATTTCTATGTGATAGTCAGTATGGGTTCAGGAAAAAGCATTCGACAGCACTAGCCCTAACAGAACTTACTGAGATGATCAAAGATTCACTAGAATCAAAACTATATTCTATAGGTATATATATTGACCTGAAGAAGGCTTTTGACACTATAAATCACAATATATTGATTGAAAGACTGTATAAATATGGAATAAGAGGGACCGCATTAAAATGGATTAAAAATTATTTAACAAATAGAACGCAATTTGTACAGATGGGCAATAATAAATCAAAATGCCTGGACATTACCTGTGGAATTCCTCAGGGCTCGGTCATAGGTCCTAAGGTGTTCATAATCTACATAAATGACATTGTTAAGGTATCAGATATTCTAAGATTAATTTTATTTGCTGACGACACGACTATTTTTTGCTCTGGTGCTGATCTCAACCAATTAGTCAAATTGGCTAATCATGAAATGTCTAAACTTCACACGTGGTTTAATGTAAATAAACCATCATTAAATCTTACAAAGAGCAAATTCATGGTATTTGGGAAAAAAGGTCTAAAGGACGACGTAGACTTAAAAGTTAATGGTATCAGCATTGAAAGAGTAAACGAATATAAAGTTTTGGGTGTTATGATAGATAATCTCTTAAGCTGGAAACCGCATGTAAATTTAGTTCAAAGAAAGTTAGCTAAAAGTGTATGTATTCTTTGGAAAATGCAGAAATTATTAAACCTTAGTCTCTTAAAATAATATATTCAGCCCTCATAGCACCCCATCTACATTACTGCGCTGAAGTGTGGGGTCACACTTACAAAAACACAATAGAACCTTTATTTAAACTTCAAAAAAAGGCCCTTAGAATTATTTACTGCGTACCGTATGGAACTCATACAAATGATTTGTTTATTAAGGCAAAGCTTCTTAAATTAGAGGATATAGTAAAATTCAACTCCTTGCAACTGGTCTACTTGGGATATAAAAATTGTTTGCCCAAAAATGTACAAAACCTATTTCTTCAGCGTGACTACATGCAGCACACCAGAAGTAGGATGTTATTACAATCAAGCAAGGTCAGAACGACTCGTAGGGAGCATTCGCTATCTGTGGCTGGAGTCAGGGCATGGAATGTACTTGATGATAATATAAGGATGGCTGGAGAGCTGAAGGTCTTCAAATATTCGTTGAAATGTGCATATCTGAGTAACTATATACATGTTTAATCTTGTTCAATTGCATCCTGTCACTGGACGCTTAAGAGATCCAAGGATAGATCCGGTATCTGCTTCCACTCATCTACGCCAAATCAGCTGGAACAAATCAAATGAGCAAGAATGGGGATTTGGGACAATGTCGCTTTGGATCAAGAGTGACATTTGAATCTAAGTTATATGATCACTCACTTAATTTGCAATTATAATTATTATGATATTCATAAACTTCATGATCTTATTTTCTGAAGTTAAAACGTAGCGTGCATGGACATTAACTCTGCTGTGATTTATAATCCTTATGATATTTTAATCATAACCAAAATGTTTTTTTCTGGAAGCTGGGGGCGGGACTCTGATAAGCGATTTCGCTTCCCCCGCGACCCTTTCGGTCATGATACATGCTGTGTATCGGTCATGATACATGCTGTCCCCAGCTGATGACCCTGCCGCTAGCAGACAAGGCACCGGCGGAGGTGCTGCATGCCCAATGGCAAAGCAGGAAAACATCTACCTGTATAAAAATGTCTTGAAATTGTCATGAAATGATTTTCAATCATGCCGAAATAAAAATAAAAAAAAAAATAAAAAAATCTGTAGCATTTTTAATTTAAGTTCCATTTCTATATTTGGATTTTCCTCTGGAAACTGTTCCAGATCTCCTGGTGCAAACACATTTTCATCAATGTAATATTCAACTATCTCTCTAGCCAGTCTTGCTTTTCGCATGGCTGGTTTTACCTCTGTCAGCTCTAACTGTCTGCAAATTCCTGGCAGTTCTGTCTTTTTAAAAGACTTCAAAACCCCTACGGTTGGTGATGCCAAGAAATCATCCATTGCTGTTGGTCTATCTATCTATCTATCTATCTATCTATCTATCTATCTATCTATCTATCTATATATATATATATATATATATAGGAAAATTCACAAAAACAATTTTACAATTTGAAATGTTAGATTTTCAATAAATGACTCACACAATGGTCTATCCCGGACTTGAGCCCCCAATTTGTTATGGCCCCAATTTGTTATTACAATTTACAACACAACAGCTACAGCAACAGCAAGGGATGACAGAAACAGTTTTAAAAACTTGAACACATTTAATTAACAGACAAAGACTAATACTAACCAACAACTAATAACCAAGATTGATTTACAAGAAAAACAGAAATATTTACAGTCCCTTTTTGTTGGGGTGGCTTGGGGATGTCCTGGGTAAGGAAAAAAAAATGCTCTAACACAGGCAAAAATCAACAAAAGAAACTTCACAGGTCTTGAACAGAATGACAGGTCTGGTCACATGTATCCTCCTCCTTGCAATTTCTCCTACTACTTTGCTGTCTCAATTCTTTTCTTTATATACTCTTTTGCAGACCCCACCCACATTTAGACCTCTTTTTTTTAATTTTCGGGGACTTGCCCCAGACATGTCCAGGACATGTCTAAACCTAGCTCCAGTCTGAGCTTAATAAAAGAAAGGTAAATACTGCCATGTAGTGGCCTCTATTCACATTACAGTAACGGTCGATGGACCTTAGCCTACTCGACATGCCTGCTGAGTAAAACAATTAGCTGGTCAGTTTGCCTTGTTTTTTTCCAATTCACTTAGCATTTAATATGGCACATGGTTCATCAAATAATTCCGTTTTTTAAATATGGCTCGTTATAATGTAAGCTCACCTGGAATTTCGCAGCGCTCCTTGCAGAAAAAGACGTTCAGAGATAGCTTCCTGTGTTAAAAATCTGCGCCGGTGAAACAACATGATTGGGTTTGTTCAGTGGTTCTGCGGTGACAACGCAGGTGATTGGCTGTCTCAACTTCACTTCACACACGACGTGCTTGTTTGGTTGGAGTTAGTCCTGTTGCTACGTCTCCTCTTGCCTGGTTTGCGGCGCGTAGCCGCCTGAGCTACACAAGGGGGGCGGGCGTGTAATAGTTTTGCGAAGGGTTTAAAGCCGCGCAGCGGGTGGAGGGTGGAGTGATGAGAGGGTGTCTTGTTCAGTTGAATTTGGCAGCAAACGGTCGTACCCCAAAGCTGCGAATTAAAACTACCGGGGTGTATTTCAATACCCATGTAAAGGTATTCCGTCGATTCCTTGCAAAGACGACAAACCGCACAACGAGAACAAGAGTTCGTTATTTGCAAGTGCACTGTCCATCCATCCATCATCTACCGCTTATCCGGGGCCGGGTCGCGGGGGCAGCAGTCTAAGCAGGGATGCCCAGACTTCCCTCTCCCCGGACACTTCCTCCAGTTCTTCCGGGGGTATCCCGAGGCGTTCCCAGGCCAGCCGAGAGACATAGTCCCTCCAGCGTGTCCTGGGTCTTCCCCGAGGCCTCCTCCCGGTGGGGCATGCCCGGAACACCTTCCCAGGAAGGCGTCCAGGGGGCATCCGATAAAGATGCCCGAGCCACCCCAGCTGGCCCCTCTCGACGTGGAGGAGCAGCGGCTCTACTCTGAGCTCCTCCCGGGTGACAGAGCTCCTCACCCTATCTCTAAGGGAGCGGCCCACCACCCTGCGGAGGAAACCCATTTCAGCCGCTTGTACCCGAGATCTCGTTCTTTCGGTCATGACCCAGAGTTCATGGCCATAGGTGAGGGTAGGAACGTAGATTGACTGGTAAATCGAGAGCTTTGCCTTTCGGCTCAGCTCCCTCTTCACCACGACAGATCGGTACAATGACCGCATTACTGCTGCCGCTGCACCGATCCGTCTGTCAATCTCACGCTCCATCCTTCCCTCACTCGTGAACAAGACCCCAAGATACTTAAACTCTTCCACTTGAGGCAAGAACTCTCCTCCAACCCAGAGGGGACATATCACCTTTTTCCGGTCGAGAACCATGGCCTCGGACTTGGAGGTGCTGATTCTCATCCCAGCCGCTTCACACTCGGCTGCAAACCGCCCCAGTGCATGCTGAAGGTCCTGGTTCGAGGGAGCCAACAGGACAACATCATCCGCAAAAAGCAGAGATGAGATCCTGTGGTCCCCAAACCGAACTCCCTCCGCCCCCTGGCTGCGCCTAGAAATTCTGTCCATAAAAATAATGAACAGAACCGGTGACAAAGGGCAGCCCTGCCGGAGTCCAACATGCACCGGGAACAGGTCTGACTTACTGCCGGCAATGCGAACCAAGCTCCTGCTCCGGTCATACAGAGACCGCACGGCCCTTAGTAGAGGGCCCCGGACTCCATACTCCCGAAGCACCTCCCACAGAATGCCACGAGGGACACGGTCGAATGCCTTCTCCAAGTCCACAAAACACATGTGAACAGGTTGGGCAAACTCCCATGCACCCTCAAGCACCCTGCGGAGGGTATAGAGCTGGTCCAGTGTTCCACGACCAGGGCGAAAACCGCATTGTTCCTCTTGAATCCGAGGTTCGACTATCGGCCGGATTCTCCTCTCCAGCACCCTGGAATAGACTTTACCCGGGAGGCTGAGAAGTGTGATCCCCCTATAGTTGGAGCACACCCTCCGGTCCCCCTTCTTAAATAGAGGAACCACCACCCCGGTCTGCCAATCCAGAGGCACTGTCCCCGACTGCCACGCGATGCTGCAGAGGCGTGTCAACCAAGACAGCCCTACTACATCCAGAGACTTGAGGTACTCAGGGCGGATCTCATCCACCCCCGGTGCCTTGCCACCGAGGAGCTGCCAAACTACCTCAGTGACTTCAGCCCGAGTGATGGATGCGTCAGCCTCTGAGTCCCCAGCCTCTGCTTCCTCTATGGAAGGCGTAACAGTGGGATTAAGGAGGTCCTCGAAGTATTCCTTCCACCGGCCGACAATATCCCCAGTCGAAGTCAACAGCTCCCCACCTCCACTGTAAACAGTGTTGGCAGGGTACTGCTTTCCCCTCCTGAGGCGCCGAACGGTTTGCCAGAATTTCTTCGGGGCCGACCGATAGTCCTCCTCCATGGCCTCCCCGAACTTTTCCCATACCCAAGTTTTTGCTTCCGCAACCGCCCGGGCCGCAGCACGCTTAGCCTGCCGGTACCGGTCAGCTGCCTCAGGAGTCCCGCGAGCTTGCAAGTGCACTGCAGAATTCATGCGCACCAGCCCCATTGACGACCTTGTTCTGGTTTTATATGTGTGGTTTGCAATCTTTGTCGTACACTTTCATTGGATAGGCACTTCAAGTGCACTGTTACGAGCGAAAGCACTTCGCCATATTGTATGCACTTTCCCTAGAGCTGATCATGAGCGAAAGCAAAATCGTTGAAGTGCCTATCCAATGAAAGTGTACGACAAAGATTGCAAACCACACATATAAAACCAGAACAAGGTCGTCAATGGGGCTGGTGCGCATGAATTCTGAACATTAGACAAACACCATATTGTCTGCATTTCCCCTGACGGTGATAATGAACGACAGCAAAATTGTCGGTGTTTGTTCATATTAAGGTTCACAGTAAATACACAATAGAACACACAAAGACAACCAGTTTGTTAATGTTACTCCTTTGTTAATATCCTACGGACTGAAAACGGTGACGGACTTTGCAGTGCTGTGTGTGCTGTAATGCGAATAGAGGCCACTAGATGGCAGTATTTACCTTTCTTTTATTAAGCTCAGACTGGAGCTAGGTTTAGACATGTCCTGGACATGTCTGGGGCAAGTCCCCGAAAATAAAAAAAAAGAGGTCTAAATGTGGGTGGGGTCTGCAAAAGAGTATATTGGGAAAAGAATTGAGACAGTAAAGTGGTAGGAGAAATTGCTTGAAGAAGGATACAAGTGACCAGACCTGTCATTCTGTTCAAGACCTGAGAAGTTTCTTTTGTGGGTTTTTGCCTGTGTTTGAGCATTTTCCTCACCCAGGACATCACCAAGCCACCCCACCAAAACAAGGGACTGTAAATATTTCTGTTTTTTTTTTAATATATTCAATCTTGGTCAGTAGCGTAGTTAGTTGTTTAGTTGTCTTTGTTCATTAAATGTGTTTAAGTTTTTAAAACTGTGTCTGTCATCCCTTGCTGTTGCTGTTGCTGTTGCTGTTGTGTTGTAAATTGTAATAACAAATTGGGGCCATAACAGTGCCAACCAATCACAGCCTCCCCGTACGCAGCAGCTTTGGATTTTGGAGAGGTGCGCGGCAACGCGGCTGCGTAGGTGAGGAGCGCTCCGCGAGAGAGACGATTTGGCCACTTCGTCACATTTTTGCTACGCGCCGCAGAAGTATAAACCAGACTTGAGTGACGGCGACCTAACGTTACATGCAGTATCTCCGGTCGCGACCCGTTTTTTTTTTTTTTTTTTTTGGAGGGGAGAATTTTTTTTTTTTTTTAATATTTTTATTAAATTCTCTTAAACTTCTTGGGCGGCCGTCTGTTTACTTGGGCGGCCTGCCCAAGTATTAACATGGTGTGGGAAACATTAATTTGTAAGTTCAAGTTTTGTATTTTAATCATTTTTAATAAACAATTTTTAAAGTTTCCATAAAATAGTTGAATGGGAAAGATTAATTTTCCTTTTGCTTCTGTTCAGAAAAATCCCTCGGAAGAGCCCAGCAGGCACTGAAATCCCATCTGAGGCAGAAGTTTGAATGTATATTTGAAGGTTCGGCAAAGCAGGGCCACCGGCTCCTTCCCAGTGACTATTCAGGAGAGAAAAGTCCTTTCCATACTGCAGGAAATAAATCCTCTTAAGACCTATGGCCCAGATGGACTTAAAGGGAGGGTCATTAAGGAATGTGCAGGGCAACTGGGACCTACTGTTACCCGAATGTTTCAGCTATTCCTAAATTAAAACTTTTACCCCTAGGCATGGAAGACCGCAACCATCATCAAAAACTTCCCACCCTAAATCCAACAAGTCGACATGGTCTACAACATCCCCCGCCAATCGTGCACTTCTCATTTTCGAACTCAATCAAGGCCTTTATGGTCTGAAGCTACACACCAAATTTGGTTACTGTGTCTGTAGTAGCTTCTGAGTAAAGCTGTCCCCTTTATCTTGGACGGACGGACGGACGGACGCACACACGGACGGATGGAGGTCAAACCTATATCCCCCTCCCACTTCGTGTTGGCGGGGGATAATAATGACTTCAGACCCATTGCCCTCATACCTCTTCTCAGCAAATGGATGGAGCGTCTAATATGCGATGAACTGACATCTCACGTAGCTGGATCACTGGACCCCATGCAGTTTGCTTATAGAGCCAACCGGGGTGTTGAGAATGCCACACACCCTTCTGGATAGAATCCATATCCACCTGGACAAACCCAATACCCATGTCCGTGTCCTATTTATGGACTTATCCTCAGCCTCATTTTCTACTGCGTGATCTCAATGTGAGTGATAGCCTGGTTTTCTTAATGAAGGAATTCTTAAGAGACCAACCTCAGAAAGTCTGCATTAACAATACCCTTTCTGACACTCTGGTACTCAATATAGGTGTTCCTCAAGGGTGTGTTCTATCTCCCTTGCTTTTCTCTATATACACTAATGAATACAATGTGACAGTAGAAACCTCTCCCTTCTTAAATATGCCAATGACATGGCCCTGGTTGCCTGCCTGCAGGGTACAAACAGCACCTCCTAGTGCTAGTACATTAACGCCCTGGCCACCTGGTTTCACAGCAGCTTCTTAGACCTGAATGTTGCTAAGACCCAAGAGCTGCGTCTAATGGCTGGTACGCACTGTACGTTTTTGGGCCATCCCAGACGAAAGATGACCATGCTTATTAGTGCTTATTAGTCAGTTAGTCTAAATATACAGGGCTAGTGTGGGTTAGTAATTAGCGAAAACAACAAACCGTTAGTATGTGGTGGTAAGATAGTAAAAGAGAGAGGAAGGAAGAACACAAGATAATGAAAGAAGATTGAAACCCAGAAACCAATAAATCACCTGAAGGAGTGACACGCAAGACAAGAGACTGTGAGCAAAGATACACACATGACAAGACTGGGGAAAGACGAAGTGCAAGGCATGGAAAAATAAACATGGCATGGAACTGAAACATGGCTATGAAAATGAGAACATGGCTATGAAATGAAAACATGGCACGGAGACTATGATAGACTAAAACATGAAAATAATAAAACAACAAATCCTATATACCAAATGCACAATACATAATCTAAGAACGGTCAGACGAAAGCAGTGGTTACTAAACACAAGAATCAATCCATCATGGCACTAGGCCAGGCACAGAACTTGAACTAGATATGGGCATGGGCATGGGACAACAGCATGAGACATGGAGCATGGTCAAAAACATGGCATGGCAAAGACAGGATTCATAACAAATTTACTTATTGAGATGTTTTAAAATGTCTTGTGTTACATGCTGTCTTCATGCCAGAGCCAAAGACAAATTTCCATTTTTATGCATTTTAAATGGAAAATAAAGTAATCTGAGTCTGACTGATGTCTGTTCTGTGCAGACGGCTGTCCCCTCACACTGGATCTAAACGCAGCAAACATGTACCTGTCTCTGTCTGAGGGGAACAGGAGGGCGACACACACACCGGGGAGAGAGGAGCCGCATCCTGATCATCCAGAGAGATTAAAGTCCTGGGAGCAGGTTTTGTGTGGAGAGTGTGTGTGCGATCGCTGTTACTGGGAGGCTGAGTATAGTGTGTGTGAGGGGGGAGAGGTTTGTATAGCGCTGACAGATAAAGGAATCAGCAGGAGAGGAGAGGGTGAGGACTGTGGGTTTGGATGGAATAAAACCTCCTTGGATCTGCAGATCTATAAGACCCTTTCCATTATAAGGCACAATAGAGAACACACACAATTGCCTGCCCCCCCCCTCCCCAACCGCAGAGCAAGAGTGTGTGAAGATGATGGTGAGAAGGAAGTGTGTGTGTACAGGATAGATGTGTGTGTGGACCGTCCAGCCAACACTCTGTCCTTCTACAGCATCTCAGACTCTGACACAATGACCCTCCTGCACACAGTCCGCACACACTTCATCCAACACACACCCCTCCGTGCTGGGTTTGGAGTGATGTACTCCTCAGTGTCGCTCTGTCAGGTGGTGTAGAAGTACACAAACACACACGCGCGCACTCGCTCACTCATACACATCCCGGCATACAAAAATACACACACCCGTATCCACATGTATACACACACTCTAATTGCCAATGTCTTGCACACACTATAACCACCTGCGCATAAAAACATACACACACTTCCCCAGATTCACAAACATACACACAAACACACACTCTCATATCCAATCTCACTCACACACTCAAACACACCCTCAATATACCTATCTGCCCCCACTGCCCCTACCTCAGAGCAGGAGTGTGTGATGATGATGGTAGAGGAGTGCGTGTGTGTACAGAACAGGAGTGTGTGATGATGATGGTAGAGGAGTGTGTGTGTGTACAGAGCAGGAGTGTGTGATGGTGATGGTAGAGGAGTGTGTGTGTACAGAGCAGGAGTGTGTGATGATGATGGTAGAGGAGTGTGTGTGTACAGAGCAGGAGTGTGTGATGGTGATGGTAGAGGAGTGTGTGTGTACAGAGCAGGAGTGTGTGATGATGATGGTAGAGGAGTGTGTGTGTACAGAGCAGGAGTGTGTGATGATGATGGTAGAGGAGTAAGTGTGTACAGAGCAGGAGAGTGTGATGATGATGGTAGAGGAGTGTGTGTGTACAGAGCAGGAGTGTGTGATGATGATGGTAGAGGAGTGTGTGTGTACAGAGCAGGAGTGTGTGATGATGATGGTAGATAGTGTGTGTACAGAGCAGGAGTGTGTGATGATGATGGAAGAGGAATGTGTGTGTACAGAGCAGCAGTGTGTGATGATGATGGAAGAGGAGTGTGTGTGTGGACAGAGCAGGAGTGTGTGATCGTGATGGTAGAGGAGTGTGTGTGTACAGAGCAGGAGTGTGTGATGATGATGGTAGAGGAGTGTGTGTGTACAGAGCAGGAGTGTGTGATGATGATGGTAGAGGAGTGTGTGTGTACAGAGCAGGAGTGTGTGATGGTGATGGTAGAGGAGTGTGTGTGTACAGAGCAGGAGTGTGTGTGATGATGATGGTAGAGGAGTGTGTGTGTACAGAGCAGGAGTGTGTGATGATGATGGTAGAGGAGTGTGTGTGTACAGAGCAGGAGTGTGTGATGATGATGGTAGAGGAGTGTGTGTCCAGAGCAGGAGTTTGTGATGGTGATGTAGAGGAGTGTGTGTGTACAGAGCAGGAGTGTGTGATGATGATGGTAGAGGAGTGTGTGTGTACAGAGCAGGAGTGTGTGATGATGATGGTAGAGGAGTGTGTGTGTACAGAGCAGGAGTGTGTGATGGTGATGGTAAAGGAGTGTGTGTGTACAGAGCAGGAGAGTGTGATGATGATGGTAGAGGAGTGTGTATGTACAGAGAAGGAGTGTGTGATGATGATGGTAGAGGAGTGTATGTGTACAGAGCAGGAGTGTGTGATGATGATGGTAGAGGAGTCTGTGTGTACAGAGCAGGAGTGTGTGTGTACAGAGCAGGAGTGTGTGATGATGATGGTAGAGGAGTGTGTGTGTACAGAGCAGGAGTGTGTGATGGTGATGGTAGAGGAGTGTGTAAGATGAATGGTAGAGGAGTGTGTGTGTACAGAGCAGGAGTGTGTGATGATGATGGTAGAGGAGTGTGTGTGTACAGAGCAGGAGTGTGTGATGATGATGGTAGAGGAGTGCGTGTGTGTACAGAGCAGGAGTGTGTGATGATGATGGTAGAGGAGTGTGTGTGTACAGAGCAGGAGTGTGTGATGATGATGGTAGAGGAGTGCGTGTGCGTACAGAGCAGGAGTGTGTGATGATGATGGTAGAGGAGTGTGTGTGTACAGAGCAGGAGTGTGTGATGATGATGGTAGAGGAGTGTGTGTGTACAGAGCAGGAGTGTGTGATGATAATGGTACAGGAGTGTGTGTGTACAGAGCTGGAGTGTGTGATGATGATGGTAGAGGAGTGTGTGTGTACAGTGCATTACTGTAAAATATCTATGGACAGCTTCTTACCAGAACACACACACCCACACACACACACATGCACACGCCTGACAGTATTGTTTGTTTTCTGAGTTAAGTGTGTTGATTTTCTGGGAAAATAATGTAAAACAGGTAGAGTTGAATATAATCTACACTGATCTAAAGGGGGTTTGTTCTGCCTCTTCAGAGTTCGGCTCAGTAACGTCACTGATGATCACAGTGTATTTATGTCCTTCAGATTATTAAATGAGTTTGAAACTGACAAAAGATGGCAGGATAAAATGCTTTTGAAGTGAAGTAATTATTCTGTCTCCTGTGTCTGCATCTCTGTATAAAAGAAGCCTGTGGCAAACTCCTGTGTGAGTTGCCAGTTTTTTTATTCATTTTTACAACAGCTTTCATTAATTTTTACAAGAGTTCCTGTGTGAAAGTCTCAAGAGTGTAAATACAGCTGATGGGGGATTGCAGAATGATCACTGTAATCTACTTATTTCATTTCAATACTGTAATGTATCACGGATTCAGTGGATTGAGTGTCATTATCATGTTTGAACCAATTGCTTTAACCGTCTAAATAATAATTTTATTGTAAATATTTACTGAGTATGATCTTCTGTGATTAAATCTGAATTAAAAATGTTTTTCTGTCATGATTTCCCTGTCCCTGATGTGTTGAACTGTGACCTAGTGGGCGTTATTAATACTTTTATATTTTATTTGAGCTCAATATGAGTAGGTCTGTTCAGGGCTAAAATCTGCTCTGCTGAAGCTCTGACATCATTTCCTGTGCTGCACAGGGACTCCAGAGTAAGAGACACTGGTGATGCTGAGATGTTGCTTCTGTTAACATGCTGTAACAATTCAATACATTTCAATACAATGTACTATTGAGCAGGTTTGCTTTGTACTAGTGAAAGAAATGGCTGCGCTGTAGGTCTAACCCTGGATCTGCTGCACATCATTTGGATTGATTAAACCACAAAGCCAAAAATAATCAAAGAAGAGCACAGTCTCTGCAGTGCGGTGTGTCTGAGCTCAAGCAGTTGTTATGATTTATTCAGATTTATATGCATTTCTAGTGACTTTAGTCACACACTGAATACAGAACTGTATGATGCAATAGCCTCGACTCAGTGTGCAAAACTCTGTATGATATCGATAAAGTTGTCTTGAGAAATTCTATAGCTAAACACAAAGGTTAACACAACAAAACAATCAATTTGCACTGTGTAATACATTGTACTGAATTGATGTGACTGTTATAGAACCAATGGTTTTAACTGCTAGACATGCAAACCCTGAAATAAATGGGACGTTAACTATCCTGTCTCATTAGTTCCAGCATTAATCTGGTGAGTAGTATTGTAGTACATTTGGTTTAATAAGATGAATGAAGCAAGACACACATACTCTTGTGCCCTGAAAGATATTTAATTATTTGAGCAAAGATGTTAACATTTCTGCTGACTGTGCTTTCATCAGAACATCAGTGTCCGTAGGACTGAAGTCAGATTTCAAAAAACAGCTCGACAGTCACGGCCATATTACGGTCCCGGCCAGTAGGGCCGGCGCCCAAGGGTTCAGGGGCCTGATGCCAATTACGATGTCAGAGGGCCTCTATTCTCTATGATCTTTTGACTACTCACACTGTTATAGGACATATCTGCAGAGAACCGAGAGAGAAGGGTGATATGAATTGGGCGGGGGGGACAGGGGTTTAAGAAAGTAGGGGGGAATGGTTTCAGAGGGCCCTGTGATTATGAAAGCCCCTGCTAAGGGTCACGACTTCTGGCTATGTGGGGGCCCTAGGGAGAGCCCTAATGGGAGAGCATACTGTTACGAGAGCCCTCTGATTACAAATGTTCTTTCAGAGGGCCTCTGATTTACCAAGGGTTTTGAATGAAAGTCCTTTCAGCGAGCCCTAAGTCCCAGGATATGCTAGCTGTGTGACTTAATTTGCGTGCGCAACCGCACATACTTGCAGCAGAACGATCGGAGCACTATGCACGATACTGGTAGTGTTGCCAAAAACAAATCACCAAAAGTCGCTATTGGCTATCTGAAAAGTTGGTAGATTACGTCATGAAGTTACTATGATGTCGTAACGTCACGCACGACTCACTGATCTCAAGAAAATGTGTCTACATGGCTATGTTGACAATCCCAAAGGGTACAGTTTCGAGATCGGGGCTAATGTGCAGTGCTGCTTAACCATGAAATAAGCTTCTGGTGGCGGTGCAGAGGTGAAGTTACATTGAAAAACAATGAATTTGACACTCGAGAGATGTATCAGAGACTGGTAGATATTCACCTTCAGAACACTGAGTTTCGCCCCGCTTCACTTTGCAGATTTCGCTTCCATATGTCCCCACCGTAAAGGGGTGTACTGTCCACACCAATGCCAACAAAGTGGAGTCCAAGTGAAAATCCAATATCGATACAACACTCCCACATTACACTTGGCATTGCTTTTATCGAAACTCCTCACAAGGCAGAAATTTTGGAAGTTTAAGTGAAAATCCAATATTGTTAAATCCATTTATCGAAACTCCCAACATTCTTACATTGAAACCTTTCCTAGACTATCAGATTTAGCATCCAACACCCTATTAAAAAGCTAATTGACATTTACATTATATTATATTGTATTGTATTGTATTGTAATAATAGTGTACCTTAAGACTTAAAGCCATTGTAAGGGCCACTGCATTTTCAGTGAACAAATTTGGAAGTCTAAGTGGAATTCCAATATGGATTTTCCAATGGACTGAATGAAGGGGCGGAGACTTGGGCTCTCTCTATATGTAGCCCCCTGCTTCACTGCTCCTCACAACCTGACCTTTCAGCTTGACAACTTGCTTTGTATTCAACCTGTGCAACCTGACTTGTTCAGCAGTTTAACATTCAACAGCCTTTTTAAAGGCTTATATCCATTTATATTATATAATTAGAAACAACACTGCACCTTCAAAGGCTCAAAGCCTTTGTAAAAGGCTTAAGCATTTCCAACGCCCTTTTTTAAGGCTGGTTGCCTTGTATTGCATTGTGGGTACTCGTTTATACTGTATTATATTATTGT
Source organism: Gymnothorax reevesii (assembly GCA_029721435.1). NCBI lineage: Eukaryota > Metazoa > Chordata > Actinopteri > Anguilliformes > Muraenidae > Gymnothorax > Gymnothorax reevesii. Next base: position 13,614,516 of record CM056583.1, on the reverse strand, counting down.
TATATTACTACAATCAGTTGTGAAAGTCCCCGTGAGAATCCAAAAGATATAACGCTCTAACATTACACTTGGCATCAGTAATATGGATTGCAAACAAAAAAGTGGGGCTTCAAAACGAAAAGCCAAAAAAAATAGGGAGGCAAAGCAGGCCGATTTTTTAAAAAATGTGCCTTTGATTTCTCACTTTTTTTGACAAGCATCAAGATTCAAATATTGCAAACTCCTGGCCCCGGGGCCCAGACCCCCATAATCCGGCCCTGGGACCAGGCCGTACAGGAGGGGGCAGAACACCGGTTGCCCTACAGCAGATCGGGCTGGACAGGTCACACTTGCGCCTCGCTGCATTTTTGAGGATGTACGCTCCTGTTGTAGGTCTGTAGTCTCCAGCACATGCACGCTGCAGTCACCACTTTTTAAAAGAAATGTAGTCGTCACGACGTTTGTCGTTCAAAGCGGGATTTTGACCTAAACTGTTCATACGATTGTAATGTGGAAAGAAGCCACTAGATGGCAGTTTTGACTTTTTTTTGTTAAGCCCAGTCTGGAGCTAAGTTTGGGCATGTCCTGGGCATGTCTGAGGGGAAAGTCCCAGAGGAAAAAAAAAAGTCTAAATGTGGGATGTGCAGAAGAGTATATAAGGAGAGAAATGGAGAGAGTAAAATAGTAGGAGAAATTGCAAGGAGGGGGATACATTTGACCAGACCTGTCACTCTTTTCAAGACCTGTGAAGTTTTTTGAGGATTTTTGCCGGTGTTGGAGCATTTTCCTGTCCCAGGACATCACCAAGCAACCCCATCTCAAGGGACTGTAAAAATTTTTTTTCTTGTATATTATCAATCTTGGTCAGCAGTATAAATTGTAGGTTAGTGTTGGTCTTTGTTGAATTAAATCTGTTGGTGTTTTAAAAATTTGTCTGTCATCCCTGGCTGTCTTATATGTCGAAGCAAATTGGGGCTATAACAGGATGCTCCCCCATGGCTGCGAGACAAGTCAACGATAAATCTGGCATCTCACCTGATGAGATGCTTTCTCATCAGGTCACAGATCATCATTTGTCAGGAAACATGCCAGCACAAAGGCCCCAGCCAGGTCTTGAACCCATGACCCACTGTCAGTCAGCGCCATTACCTGCACTTCCAGGCATTACGTTTTTTGACTCTGCCCCTAAATTTGCTTCACCCTTGCAGCACTAAATGCAGCCATTGTTTGCCACTGATGTAAGCTCTCAAAATCAAACCTGTTGAAAACCCATCATGTGCCGATTTGCTTAAAAGAACATCCACAAGGGAGCTCTGTTAAACAAGTTGCACATGATAGGTTTTCAACAGCACAAGACCATTTGTATTTTTAAACATTCTTTTCAGCACTCTGAGGGTTAATTTGGGGGCGAGGTGTTCCTAAACCAGAGTGCCAAGCCCTGCGTTGTGTAAGGTGTACAATTTTCCATGGGCTCGTTGGAGGTCCTAGTAAAAAAAATATTAGCGTAGAGCCCATTGTACTTGCACATACAACGGTTAGCAGAAACCATTTTAGTGAATTCTGTTCATTTGCAACTCATGCCACCCACAGTTTTCTCAAGAACACAATTGTGTTTACATTTCAAGGCTGGACACAAAATTAAATCGAAAACACAGTACTGCAGCCAAAAAAACACTTCTGATTGAGCAGGTCCGGCCCTAATTCCCATAAATCCAGCCATGATTCGGCTTTTCTTCTCCAACTCATGAACGAGCCATTGGTGAAGGTTGAAGGAAACCATGTTGGATTATGGCTCTGACGTCGCACACAAGAATGAAGATTCATTGAAAAACCATAGAACTAGTCTCTGTAGTGCATATTTATTGCCCATGTATGGTGTCACTTTGCCCTTTTAATCTTTCTGTTGTAGATAGAAGACCACATAAAAAAATAAATCAGAAGATAAAAAATATTCCAGAGCAATTTGTACCAAAAAAAAAAAAACAAACAAACAATATTCAGAAATTTTACCAATATTTTGCATTAGTGATGCAGACGCAGCATTGCTGGGTACGTTTAAACTTTCGGGAATAAAGTGCAATTAAAACAAACAAACAATAAATATAATGCTTTAAAAGGGAAAAAAACCCACAAACCCATTGGACAATAAACTAAAAAAACTGAATACACTCATGAAGAAAATCACTTGTGCTGCCCACCTGATTTCTATCACTGTGGTTTAGAAACCCCATGGAACCTGCCCCACGACTGCGTTCCCCCCACTGCTTTACTCACACCTACACACCATGAACTACACCAGCAAGAGAATACGTTTACATTTTCTTTATTTAGTGACATCAATATCTGACACTGAACACAAAGTCGGCTTCGAGGAGGGGACAGGGTTCCCACAATCCCAGTAACATCCCATCACCTTCAATGAATAGACAGAGGACTAAATATTTTTGGAGACACATGGCTGCCGCTGAGAGGCGGACAGAGTAAGGCACATTAAACTGTGCGCCGACATGCCAGGACTCGACAGAAAACAAAGACACGTTCGAGTCAAACGTCACAGGATGGAACGCAAGATGCCAGAGTCAGACACTCGAGCTTTGACAGAACTTTTCCTTCACGTTCAAGGCCTGAGGGACGGTGGAGCATATTGCCATTTTAAGGAATTATGAAGGATAGTGGGAATTAAAGATTTTTCTGGACACACCTCAGTGCAGTAAGCCCAGAGTTATTCCCTTTTACTCGGCGAAGCACCGTGTCTGACTCCTTGTTGCAGTCCATCCTCATGCAGAGGCCACACAGAAAAGGCAAAACAGACAAAATAACCTCCAATACCACACACTTTATTATATAATGCTGACAGAGGCAAAAAAAAAAATATATAAAATATACATGTATATATACCATTTTCCCCAAAGTTTCCATATTCAAACGTCTAACCTTCTGGTTAACCCTTGTGTGACCCCTGGACATTTTCGTCCATTTCAGACAATTCAAAACTCCCTCACAGGCATTCGCTCTCTTCACGGGAGTTGATTTTTGGTGAGGCAGTGTCATTCTGGTTGACATTTCAAAATCTCAACTTTCAGCATGAAAATCCATTATTTGACCCTTTTATCCCATCCATGACCCATCCATGTTGTAAATGACACATAATATTTTTCTCATGTTGAAGTCTCATTTTGACTTTTTGACCTTTTAGTGGTTTTGCCCTCCATAGAAACAGCACCTAGATGAGTTCAAAATGGCCTGGAAGGGGTTAAAATCTTGAAATCCATGTCAAAGGTCATTTAGTGTAACTCCATATGAGTCACCTCAAAGATTTTGTACAAATGGCACAAAAGTACAGATGGCGACATTTACAAATGGCTATATGACAGGTGGACATTTTTGTCCACTTGAAGGGTCATAGATAGGATAAAAATGGATTACAGGGTCATATAATGGATTTTCATGCCGAAAGTTGAGATTTTCAAATTTATTGCAAAATTAGCCCCCCTAACCAAAAATCACTCTCCTGTGACCTCTCGTTGGACACTTTCTAGAAAATGGACATTTTTGTCTACTTGAAGGGTCATGGATGTAACTTTTTTGAAGGATAACACAGGGGTTTTTAATGAAGGATGGAGACGCTTTAAAAAAATAAAGAGATTTTATAATTATGTACAGAAAGGGGTAAAAATGCACCAAAGACAGAAAATAAATCCACAAAACCTTTCCGCCAGCTGAAGGTGGATATTTTCTGAAGTGCTGCGCACGCTCCCGGCCATCACTCCTTTCCCTGTACTGAAATAGGATTTCACTTGAATGTACATTGTAATCGCAACAGGGCTTAGACATGGCTCCAATGTCTCAGTCGAGAATATCTCAGGCACTCAGTCTCCATCACTTTTGTTTCTCTTGTGCAGGCCGTGGCAGCATTTCCAGCTCCAACACCACCTCCTCCTCTCGCTCCTCCACGTCCTCTTTGGATCCAGGGTCTTCCTCGCGATCATACCGAGGCGCCGCAGGATGGCCATCCTGAGAGGCCGTTGAGGCAGGTTGCTGATCTTGCTGCGAGGAGAAGAACTGCATCTCGGGAAGCGGCTCCTCGCGGTGTTCAGCGTGGGAGCTGCCCCCTCTGCTCACCTCCTCGTCCTGCTCCTTCCCGTCTACCTGCATGCAGGGTTTGGCCGTAGACTCAGAGCCCTCAGTTTCCTCCTGGTGCGCGCCCCTTTTTCTTTTTCTTTTCTTTTTTTTCTCTTGTGCAGGCCGTGGCAGCACATCCAGCTCCAACACCACCTCCTCCTCTCGCACCTCCACGTCCTCTTCGGATCCAGGGTCTTCCTCGCGATCATACCGAGGCGTCGTAGGATGGCCATCCTGAGAGGCCGTTGAGGTTGGTTGCTGCTCTTGCTGCGAGGAGAAGAACTGCATCCCGGGAAGCGACTCCTCGCGGTGTTCAGCGTGGGAGCTGCCCCCTCTGCTCACATCCTCGTCCTGCTCCTTTGCGTCTACCTGCATGCAGGGTTTGGCCGCAGACTCCGAGCCCTCAGTTTCTTCCTGGTGCGCGCCCCTTTTTGTTTTTCTTTTCTTTTTTTTCTCTTGTACAGGCCGTGGCAGCACATCCAGCTCCAACACCACCTCCGCCTCTCGCACCTCCACGTCCTCTTCGGATGCAGGGTCTTCCTCGCGATCATACCGAGGCGCCGCAGGATGGCCATCCTGAGAGGCCGTTGAGGCCGGTTGCTGCTCTTGCTGCGAGGAGAAGAACTGCATCCCGGGAAGCGGCTCCTCGCGGTGTTCAGCGTGGGAGCTGCCCCCTCTGCTCACCTCCTCGTCCTGCTCCTTCGCATCTACCTGCATGCAGGGTTCGGCCGCCAACTCCGAGCCCTCAGTTTCCTCCTGGTGCGCTCCCCTTTTTCTTTTTCTTTTCTTTTTTTTCTCTTGTGCAGGCCGTGGCAGCACATCTAGCTCCAACACCACCTCCGCCTCTCCCACCTCCACGTCCTCTTTGGATCCAGGGTCTTCCTCGAGATCATACTGAGGCGCCGCAGGATGGCCATCCTGAGAGGCCGCTGAGGCCAGTTGCGGCTCTTGCTGCGAGGAGAATAACTGCATCCCGGGAAGCGGCTCCTCGCGGTGTTCAGCGTGGGAGCTGCCCCCTCTGCTCACCTCCTCGTCCTGCTGCTTCGCGTCTACCTGCATGCAGGGTTTGGCTGCAGACTCCGAGCCCTCAGTTTCTTCCTGGTGCGGGCCCCTTTTTCTTTTCTTTTTTTTCTCTTGTACAGGCTGTGGCAGCACATCCAGCTCCAACACCACCTCCTCCTCTCGCTCCTCCACATCCTCTTTGGATCCAGGGACCTCCTCGCGATCATACCGAGGCGCCGCAGGATGGTCATCCTGAGAGGCCGTTGAGGCCAGTTGCTGCTCATGCTGCGAGGAGAAGAACTGCATCCCGGAAAGCGGCTCCTCACGGTGTTCAGCGTGGGAGCTGCCCCCTCTCCTCACCTCCTCGTCCTGCTCCTTCGCGTCTACCTGCATGCAGGGTTTGGCCGCAGACTCCGAGCCCTCAGTTTCTTCCTGGTGCGCGCCCCTTTTTGTTTTTCTTTTCTTTTTTTTCTCTTGTGCAGGCCGTGGCAGCACATCCAGCTCCAACACCACCTCCTCCTCTCGCTCCTCCACGTCCTCTTTGGATCCAGGGTCTTCCTCGCGATCATACTGAGGCGCCGAAGGATGGCCATCCTGAGAGGCCGTTGAGGCCGGTTGCTGCTCATGCAGCGAGGAGAAGAACTGCATCTCGGCAAGCGGCTCCTCGCGGTGTTCAGCGTGGGAGCTGCCCCCTCTGCTCACCTCCTCGTCCTGCTCCTTCGCGTCTACCTGCATGCAGGGTTTGGCCGTAGACTCGGAGCCCTCAGTTTCCTTCTGGTGCGCGCCCCTTTTTCTTTTTCTTTTCTTTTTTTTCTCTTGTGCAGGCCGTGGCAGCACATCCAGCTCCAACACCACCTCCTCCTCTCGCACCTCCACGTCTTCTTCGGATCCAGGGTCTTCCTCGCGATCATACCGAGGCGTCGTAGGATAGCCATCCTGAGAGGCCGTTGAGGCCGGTTGCTGCTCTTGCTGCGAGGAGAAGAACTGCATCTCGGCAAGCGGCTCCTCGCGGTGTTCAGCGTGGGAGCTGCCCCCTCTGCTCACCTCCTCGTCCTGCTCCTTTGCGTCTACCTGCATGCAGGGTTCGGCCGCAGACTCCGAGCCCTCAGTTTCCTCCCGGTGCATGACCCTTTTTCTTTTTCTTTTCTTTTTTTTCTCTTGTGCAGGCCTTGGCAGCACATCCAGCTCCAACACCACCTCCTCCTCTCGCTCCTCCAAGTCCTCTTTGGATCCAGGGTCTTCCTCGCGATCATACCGAGGCGCCGCAAGATGGCCATCCTGAGAGGCCGTTGAGGCCGGTTGCTGCTCTTGCAGCGAGGAGAAGAACTGCATCGCGGCAAGCGGCTCCTCGCAGTGTTCAGCATGGGAGCTGCCCCCTCTGCTCACCTCCTCGTCCTGCTCCTTCGCGTCTACCTGCATGCAGGGTTCGGCCGCAGACTCCGAGCCCTCAGTTTCCTCCTGGTGCGTGACCCTTTTTCTTTTTCTTTTCTTTTTTTTCTCTTGTGCAGGCTGTGGCAGCACATCCAGCTCCAACACCACCTCCTGCTCTCGCTCCTCCACATCCTCTTTGGATCCAGGGTCTTCCTCGCGATCATACCGAGGCGCCGCAGGATGGCCATCCTGAGAGGCCGTTGAGGACAGTTGCTGCTCTTGCTGCGAGGAGAATAACTGCATCCCGGGAAGCGGCTCCTCGCGGTGTTCAGCGTGGGAGCTGCCCCCTCTGCTAACCTTCTCGTCCTGCTCCTTCGCGTTTACCTGCATGCAGGGTTTGGCCGCAGACTCCGAGCCCTCACTTTCCTCCTGGTGCGCGGCCCTTTTTCTTTTCTTTTTTTTCTCTTGTGCAGGCCGTGGCAGCACATCCAGCTCCAACCCCACCACCTCCTCTCGCTCCTCCACGTCCTCTTTGGATCCAGGGTCCTCCTCGCGATCATACCGAGGCGCCGCAGGATGGCCATGCTGAGAGGCCGTTGAGGCAGGTTGTTGCTCTTGCTGCGAGGAGAAGAACTGCATCTCGGCAAGCGGCTCCTCGCGGTGTTCAGCGTGGGAGCTGCCCCCTCTGCTCACCTCCTCGTCCTGCTCCTTCGCATCTACCTGCATGCAGGGTTCGGCCGCCAACTCCGAGCCCTCAGTTTCCTCCTGGTGCGCTCCCCTTTTCCTTTTTCTTTTCGTTTTTTTCTCTTGTGCAGGCCGTGGCAGCACATCCAGCTCCAACACCACCTCCGCCTCTCCCACCTCCACGTCCTCTTTGGATCCAGGGTCTTCCTCGCGATCATACTGAGGCGCCGCAGGATGGCCATCCTGAGAGGCCGCTGAGGCCAGTTGCGGCTCTTGCTGCGAGGAGAATAACTGCATCCCGGGAAGCGGCTCCTCGCGGTGTTCAGCGTGGGAGCTGCCCCCTCTGCTCACCTCCTCGTCCTGCTGCTTCGCGTCTACCTGCATGCAGGGTTTGGCTACAGACTCCGAGCCCTCAGTTTCTTCCTGGTGCGGGCCCCTTTTTCTTTTCTTTTTTTTCTCTTGTACAGGCCGTGGCAGCACATCCAGCTCCAACACCACCTCCTCCTCTCGCTCCTCCACATCCTCTTTGGATCCAGGGTCTTCCTCGCGATCATACCGAGGCGCCGAAGGATGGCCATCCTGAGAGGCCGTTGAGGCCGGTTGCTGCTCTTGCAGCGAGGAGAAGAACTGCATCTCGGCAAGCGGCTCCTCGCGGTGTTCAGCGTGGGAGCTGCCCCCTCTGCTCACCTCCTCGTCCTGCTCCTTCGCGTCTACCTGCATGCAGGGTTTGGCCGTAGACTCGGAGCCCTCAGTTTCCTTCTGGTGCGCGCCCCTTTTTCTTTTTCTTTTCTTTTTTTTCTCTTGTGCAGGCCGTGGCAGCACATCCAGCTCCAACACCACCTCCTCCTCTCGCACCTCCACGTCCTCTTCGGATCCAGGGTCTTCCTCGCGATCATACCGAGGCATCGTAGGATAGCCATCTTGAGAGGCCGTTGAGGCCGGTTGCTGCTCTTGCTGCGAGGAGAAGAACTGCATCTCAGCAAGCGGCTCCTCGCGGTGTTCAGCGTGGGAGCTGCCCCCTCTGCTCACCTCCTCGTCCTGCTCCTTTGCGTCTACCTGCATGCAGGGTTCGGTCGCAGACTCCGAGCCCTCAGTTTCCTCATGGTGCGTGACCCTTTTTCTTTTTCTTTTCTTTTTTTTCTCTTGTGCAGGCCGTGGCAGCACATCCAGCTCCAACACCACCTCCTCCTCTCGCTCCTCCACGTCCTCTTTGGATCCAGGGTCTTCCTCGCGATCATACCGAGGCGCCGCAAGATGGCCATCCTGAGAGGCCGTTGAGGCCGGTTGCTGCTCTTGCAGCGAGGAGAAGAACTGCATCGCGGCAAGCGGCTCCTCGCAGTGTTCAGCATGGGAGCTGCCCCCTCTGCTCACCTCCTCGTCCTGCTCCTTCGCGTCTACCTGCATGCAGGGTTCGGCCGCAGACTCCGAGCCCTCAGTTTCCTCCTGGTGCGTGACCCTTTTTCTTTTTCTTTTCTTTTTTTTCTCTTGTGCAGGCTGCGCCAGCACATCCAGCTCCAACACCACCTCCTGCTCTCGCTCCTCCACATCCTCTTTGGATCCAGGGTCTTCCTCGCGATCATACCGAGGCGCCGCAGGATGGCCATCCTGAGAGGCCGTTGAGGCCAGTTGCTGCTCTTGCTGCGAGGAGAATAACTGCATCCCGGGAAGCGGCTCCTCGCGGTGTTCAGCGTGGGAGCTGCCCCCTCTGCTCACCTTCTCGTCCTGCTCCTTCGCGTCTACCTGCATGCAGGGTTTGGCCGCAGACTCCGAGCCCTCACTTTCCTCCTGGTGCGCGGCCCTTTTTCTTTTCTTTTTTTTCTCTTGTGCAGGCCGTGGCAGCACATCCAGCTCCAACAGCACCTCCTCCTCTAGCTCCTCCACGTCCTCTTTGGATCCAAGGTCTTCCTCGCGATCATACCGAGGCGACGCAAGATGGCCATCCTGAGAGGTCGTTGAGGCCGGTTGCTGCTCTTGCTGCGAGGAGAAAAACTGCATCCCGGGAAGCGGCTCCTCGCGGTGTGCAGCGTGGGAGCTGCCCCCTCTGCTCACCTTCTCGTCCTGCTCCTTCGCGTCTACCTGCATGCAGGGTTTGGCCGCAGACTCAGAGCCCTCAGTTTCCTCCTGGTGCGCGCCCCTTTTGCTTTTCTTTTCTTTCTCTTGTGCAGGCCGTGGCAGCACATCCAGCTCAAACCCCACCTCCTCCTCTCGCTCCTCCACGTCCTCTTTGGATCCAGGGTCCTCCTCGCGATCATACCGAGGCGCCGCAGGATGGCCACGCTGAGAGGCCGTTGAGGCAGGTTGTTGCTCTTGCTGCAAAAAGAAGAACTGCATCCCGGGAAGCGGCTCCTCGCGTGGTTCAGCGTGGGAGCTGCCCCCTCTGCTCATGTCCTCGTCCTGCTCCTTCGCGTCTACCTGCATGCAGGGTTTGACCGCAGACTCCGAGCCCTCAGTTTCCTCCTGGTGCGCGACCCTTTTGCTTTTCTTTTCTTTCTCTTGTGCAGGCCGTGGCAGCACATCCTGCTCCAACACCACCACCTCCTCTCGCTCATCCACGTCCTCTTTGGATCCAGCGTCTTCCTCACTTTCATACCGAGGCGCCGCAGGATGACCATCCTGAGAGGCCGTTAAGGCTGGTTGCTGCTCTTGCTGCGAGGAGAAGAAATGCATCCCGGGAAGCGGCTCCTCGCGGTGTTCAGCGTGGGAGCTGCCCCCTCTGCTCACCTCCTCCTCCTGCTCCTTCGCGTCTACCTGCATGCAGGGTTCGGCCGCAGACTCGGAGCCCTCAGTTTCCTCCCGGTGCGCGCCCCTTTTTCTTTTTTTTTTCTTTTTTTTCTCTTGTGCAGGCCGTGGCAGCACATCCAGCTCCAACACCAACTCTTCCTCTCGCTCCTCCACGTCCTCATTGGATCCAGGGACCTCCTCGCGATCATACCGAGGCGCCGCAGGATGGCCATCCTGAGAGGCCGTTGAGGCCAGTTGCTGCTCTTGCTGCGAGAAGAATAACTGCATCCCGGGAAGCGGCTCCTCGCGGTGTTCAGCGTGGGAGCAGCCCCCTCTGCTCACCTCCTCGTCCTGCTCCTTCGCGTCTACCTGCATGCAGGGTTCGGCCGCAGACTCCGAGCCCTCAGTTTCCTCCTGGTGCGCACCCCTTTTTCTTTTCTTTTTTTGCTCTTGTGCAGGCCGTGGCAGCACATCCAGCTGCAACACCACCTCCTCTTCTCGCTCCTCCATGTCCTCTTTGGATCCAGGGTCTTCCTCGCGATCATACCGAGGCGCCGCAGGATGGCCATCCTGAGATGTTGTTGAGGCCAGTTGCTGCTCTTGCTGCGAGGAGAATAACTGCATCCCCGGAAGCAGCTCCTCGCGGTGTTCAGCGTAGGAGCTGCCCCCTCTGCTCTCCTCCCCGTCCTGCTCCTTCGCATCTATCTGCATGCAGGGTTTGGCCGCAGACTCCGAGCCCTCAGTTTCCTCCTGGTGCGCGCCCCTCTTGCTTTTCTTATTTTTCTCTTGTGCAGGCCGTGGCAGCACATCCAGTTCCAACACCACCACCTCCTCTCGCTCCTCCACGTCCTCTTTGGATCCAGTGTCTTCCTCGCGATCATACCGAGGCGCCGCAGGATGGCCATCCCGAGAGGTCGTTGAGGCCGGTTGCTGCTCTTGCTGCGAGGAGAAGAACTGCATCCCGGGAAGCGGCTCCTCGCGGTGTTCAGCGTGGTAGCTGCCCCCTCTGCTCACCTCCTCGTCTTGCTCCTTCGCGTCTACCTGCATGCAGGGTTTGGCCGCAGACTCTGAGCCCTCAGTTTCCTCCTGGTGCGCGCCCCTTTTTCTTTTTCTTTTCTTTTTTTTCTCTTGTGCAGGCCGTGGCAGCACATCCAGCTCCAACACCACCTCCTCCTCTCGCTCCTCCATGTCCTTTTTGGATCCAGGGTCTTCCTCGCGATCATACCGAAGCGCCGCAGGATGGCCATCCTGAGAGGCCTTTGAGGCTGGTTGCTGCTCTTGCTGCGAGGAGAAAAACTGCATCCCAGGAAGGGGCTCCTCGCGGTGTTCAGCGTGGGAGCTGCCCCCTCTGCTCACCTCCTTGTCCTGCTCCTTCGGGTCTACCTGCATGCAGGGTTCGGCCGCAGACTCCGAGCCCTCAGTTTCCTCCTGGTGCGCGCCCCTTTTTCTTTTTCTTTTCTTTTTTTTCTCTTGTGAAGGCCGTGGCAGCACATCCAGCTCCAACACCACCTCCGCCTCTCGCACCTCCACGTCCTCTTCGGATGCAGGGTCTTCCTCGCGATCATACCGAGGCACCGCAGGATGGCCATCCTGAGAGGCCGTTGAGGCCGGTTGCTGCTCTAGCTGCGAGGAGAAGAACTGCATCCCGGGAAGCGGCTCCTCGCGGTGTTCAGCGTGGGAGCTGCCCCCTCTGCTCACCTCCTCGTCCTGCTCCTTCGCATCTACCTGCATGCAGGGTTCGGCCGCCAACTCCGAGCCCTCAGTTTCCTCCTGGTGCGCTCCCCTTTTTCTTTTTCTTTTCTTTTTTTTCTCTTGTGCAGGCCGTGGCAGCACATCCAGTTCCAACACCACCACCTCCTCTCGCTCCTCCACGTCCTGTTTGGATCCAGTGTCTTCCTCGCGATCATACCGAGGCGCCGCAGGATGGCCATCCCGAGAGGTCGTTGAGGCCGGTTGCTGCTCTTGCTGCGAGGAGAAGAACTGCATCCCGGGAAGCGGCTCCTCGCGGTGTTCAGCGTGGTAGCTGCCCCCTCTGCTCACCTCCTCGTCTTGCTCCTTCGCGTCTACCTGCATGCAGGGTTTGGCCGCAGACTCTGAGCCCTCAGTTTCCTCCTGGTGCGCGCCCCTTTTTCTTTTTCTTTTCTTTTTTTTCTCTTGTGCAGGCCGTGGCAGCACATCCAGCTCCAACACCACCTCCTCCTCTCGCTCCTCCACGTCCTTTTTGGATCCAGGGTCTTCCTCGCGATCATACCGAAGCGCCGCAGGATGGCCATCCTGAGAGGCCTTTGAGGCTGGTTGCTGCTCTTGCTGCGAGGAGAAAAACTGCATCCCAGGAAGGGGCTCCTCGCGGTGTTCAGCGTGGGAGCTGCCCCCTCTGCTCACCTCCTTGTCCTGCTCCTTCGGGTCTACCTGCATGCAGGGTTCGGCCGCAGACTCCGAGCCCTCAGTTTCCTCCTGGTGCGCGCCCCTTTTTCTTTTTCTTTTCTTTTTTTTCTCTTGTGAAGGCCGTGGCAGCACATCCAGCTCCAACACCACCTCCTCCTCTCGCTCCTCTACGTCCTCATTGGATCCAGGGTCATCCTCGCGATCATACCGAGGCGCGGCAGGATGGCCATCCTGAGAGGCCGTTGAGGCCGGTTGCTGCTCTTGCTGCGAGGAGAAGAACTGCATCCCGGGAAGCGGCTCCTCGCGGTGTTCAGCGTGGGAGCTGCCCCCTCTGCTCACCTCCTCGTCCTGCTCCTTCGCGTCTACCTGCATGCTGGGTTTGGCCGCAGACTCCGAGCCCTCAGTTTCCTCCTGGTGCGCGCCCCTCGACTCTGCGCTGGGCGGAGGAGTGGACTCGTGGTACATCTCGACTGCGCGAATCTCCCTGGCCATGGGTTCTGGCTGCGGAGGCGCAGACCCTGAGTCGACCTCTGACCCCGGCCCCGCAATCAGCGCCTGGCACACACTCCTCTGCAGGGTGCTGTTGCACGACAGGCTGCCGCCGCTGCGGCACTCCCTCTCGCTCTGCCTCTTCAGGCACTTGGACTCTAGATTCGCCACCATGTCCATGCTCTGGCCCTCCTCCTCGGGTCCCTCCAGAGCTTCCGGTCTTTCCAGCCGCTCCTCGAGGCACAGGGCCGGGTGTAGAGACCCCACCCTGGGGGTGGTCGCCGAGCCAGAGGTACGCGGATGCAGTGTTTTGATGCAGTCCACCTGTGGCTTCTTGGCCCTCTGTTCGATGTAGGCCACTATCTCCACCACGGACAGAGTCTTTCCCTTGCCCTTCCCTTCCCCGGCCTCTAGCTGCGCCCCTCTGCCCCCCTGCGAGAGTCGCTCGAGGAAGCACCTCTTGTCTGGCTCAGTGGAGCGTTTCCTGCGCGTGGCCGAGGACCCCTCGACCTCCCGGCAGCCTTTGGCCTTCATGGAGACCGTCCGTGGGTTGGCGAGACCTGCATCTGCTCTGATGCCTTCAGTGCTGAGGTTGGCCGGGGCGCAAGACTGGCCACACTGCTGCCCAGTGAAGATGCCGATCTTCTCCTTGGTGTTTCCAGGCTTGATGATGGCGCAGATATCCAGCTGCCCATCAGCGTTGTCGCACATGCCGTCCGCATTCGACTCCAACTTCAGCTCCTTCAGGAATTTGGGATATGGCTTCAGGTACATAGTTGGAACCCTAAAAGACAGAAATAAAAAAGTCAGTAATATGCATAAACACTCCGAATGATTCGCAGTGACAGTTACACATCCAAGTGAAAAATAAATTTGGCATTAAGAGTAATTTACAGGCAGGCACACAAACACACACACACACACACACACACGCACACAAGATGTGAAAGCCCTCAGTCAAGCACAAATAAAAATGCACAACATGGGCCCCAGAGCAGACCCTGGGACATTTTGCATTATGGCAATGAGCATCAAGTGCAAGATGGAGGCTCAGAGTTTTTTTGGATATCAAAAAATATGAGAACCCCACTTGTTACACATTACTTAAGTCACAGCGGGTCGGTTGACTTGGTTACGGCATGGCATAGTTCTGACCTGTGACCATTGATCTATATATAATCAGTCTCTGACAGGTGACGTAACTTTCGCAAAAGCCGCAGTGCATTTTGGGTCATGGCTCCAATTTGGTGGGTATAAACAAAACAGCGCGGACCAGGGGAGCGTTTCCCAAAGGACTGTCCATGCACAGTCAATAGGTCCAACTATGTAAGATGGCATCTGTGATTTCGCAAAACGAACCCCAGAGTTGGGGATTGCCTTTTGGATGAGACATGGGACACCGGTGTTGCGAGAAAGGCTGCAATCGTAATACAAACGGTAGAAAAGTTGTATTGCACTGGGACATCGTTCAGGCATTGCTATAATGTAAGTACAAGCAAAGGACAGGGATGTTGCCAGCTGATTTTACCGGGGCTTCAGCTCGGGGTAATTTGAGCGCAGCCCAGGTTCGCCAAAATAATTGTTTCGCTATTTTATTTTGTTGTGCTTTCTATCCCTCGCAGCCTGTTAAAAAAGGGATCGAGAACACTATCTCTGGCTCTGACGAGGAGAAGCCGGGCGGGGCGGGGCGGGGCGGGGCTGGGGGTGGGTGGAGAGCATAGGTGGAGAGAGGCGGGAGAAATTTTTTTTTCCCCCCCACTCGAGTTCCGGACGCCAACAGAACTCATTTGCGTACAGCCAATCAGCGATCTTGTTCTGGACCACTGAAGGAGTGTCGTGAGAGTGAAATTTTTCTGTCTTTACGAGTCTTACACCGACGCACGGTCTCTGAATCCCTGACTGCACAGTCCATACCCAGAATACTGCGATTACATCGTAGATGCCTGCCTTGCTCTTTGCAAAACAGTTGGCAAAATCATACGTCTAGCCTGCCATTTAGATCAATTAATTGTTATGACTGTATTTTTTCCAATATCCAAAGCTGGTAAAATGAGCTGGTTACAATCAATGTAGTGTAGCAATACCCAACTCTCTGTTTTTTTATTAATAATAAACTAGTTAGTGACACCGAACAAAATCCAATGAATATAAAGTGTAAATAACCGAGATTGCGTCATCTTATTCTCGAAAATATGAATGCTCTGTAGGCCTGAAGATTATTTTTATCCAGCCTCGCTACTGAACATTATAAACATATCGACAGGTTTGGCAAGTGGTGTTGATGAATTGTATTCGCACTGTGCTGTCGGCTGTTAATATAGGTTTTTGCGATTAAGGTGCTTTCTTTCTGCATCATAGGGACAAAATCTTAAGTATACGGATATGCACAGGCAGAGCGGTGTGATACAGCCAAATGATTTTATATTTTGAATGAGGTTTTGAATAATTCTTTGTGTCCTTGAAAATGCGGTGGCCATTTCCAAACCTGCCAATTATTTTTGTTGTTTCCAGCTAGGATTGATAAAAATCATCTGTTCAGAGCATTAATATTCTCTAGAATAAGCTGACGCAATCTCACTTATTTTTACATCATTACGCTCGGGGCAGCACCTCTTGTCTGGCTCGGCGGAGCGTTTCCTGCGCGTGGCCGTAGACCCCTCGACCTCCCGGCAGCCTTTGGCCTTCATGGAGACCTTCCGTGGGTTGGCGAGACCTGCATCTGCTCTGATGCCTTCAGTGCTGAGGTTGGCCGGGGCGCTAGACTGGCCACACTGCTGCCCAGTGAAGATGCCGATCTTCTCCTTGGTGTTTCCAGGCTTGATGATGGCGCAGATATCCAGCTGCCCATCAGCGTGGTCGCACATGCCGTCCGCATTGGACTCCAACTTCAGCTCCTTCAGGAATTTGGGATATGGCTTCAGGTGCATAGTTGAAAACCTAAAAGACAGAAATAAAAAAGTCAGTAATATGCATAAACACTCCTAATGATTCGCAGTGACAGTTTCACATCCAAGTGAAAAATAAATTTGGCATTAAAAATAATGTAAAAAGCAATACAGGAGTTGAGCGCTAAAATTACTTCA
Organism: Gymnothorax reevesii; assembly: GCA_029721435.1. Lineage (NCBI taxonomy): Eukaryota > Metazoa > Chordata > Actinopteri > Anguilliformes > Muraenidae > Gymnothorax > Gymnothorax reevesii. Next base: position 13,598,680 of record CM056583.1, on the reverse strand, counting down.
GTCACATTTTCTCACACTATGAAGTAACAAAGGGAAAACCTCTTTTACAGTTACCCGAGTTCGCTGCTTCAGGTTTCTCAAAATGGACATTTTGTGACTTATGTACCTTCAGCACTGAGGTCTTCCAATTTCTTTTCCTCGCACCACTCATATTTCCACAATAAGAGTAATTTACAGGCAGGCACACACACACACACACAGACACACACACACACACACAGACACACACAAGATATGAAAGCCCTCAGTCAAGCACAAATAAAAATGCACAACATGGGCCCCAGAGCAGACCCTGGGACATTGTGCATTATGGCAATGAGCATCAAGTGCAAGATGGAGGCTCAGTGTTTTTTTGGATATCAAAAAATATGAGAACCCCACTTGTTACACATTACTTAAGTCACAGCGGGTCGGTTGACTTGGTTACGGCATGGCATAGTTCGGACCTGTGACCATTGATTTATATATAATCAGTCTCTGACAGGTGATGTAACTTTCGCAAAAGTCGCAGTGCATTTTGGGTCATGGCTCCATTTTGGTGGGTATAAACAAAACAGCGCGGACCAGGGGAGCGTTTCCCAAAGGACTGTCCATGCACAGTCAATAGGTCCAACTATGTAAGATGGCATCTGTGATTTCGCAAAACGAACCCCAGAGTTGGGGATTGCCTTTTGGATAAGACATGGGACACCGGTGTTGCGGGAAAGGCTGCAATCGTAATTCAAACGGTAAAAAAGTTGTATTGCACTGGGACATCGTTCAGGCATTGCTATAATGTAAGTACAAGCAAAGGACAGGGATGTTGCCAGCTGATTTTACCGGGGCTTCAGCTCGGGGTAATTTGAGCGCAGCCCAGGTTCGCCAAAATAATTGTTTCGCTATTTTATTTTGTTGTGCTTTCTATCCCTCGCAGCCTGTTAAAATAAGGGATCGCGAACACTACCTCTGGCTCCGACGAGGAGAAGCCGGGCGGGGCGGGGCGGGGCTGGGGGTGGGTGGAGAGCATAGGTGGAGAGAGGCGGGAGAAATTTTTTTTTCCCCCCCACTCGAGTTCCGGACGCCAACAGAACTCATTTGCGTACAGCCAATCAGCGATCTTGTTCTGGACCACTGAAGGAGTGTCGTGAGACAGTGAAATTTTTCTGTCTTTACGAGTCTTACACCGACGCACGGTCTCTGAATCCCTGACTGCACAGTCCATACCCAGAATACTGCGATTACATCGTAGATGCCTGCCTTGCTCTTTGCAAAACAGTTGGCAAAATCATACGTCTAGCCTGCCATTTAGATCAATTAATTGTTATGACTGTATTTTTTCCAATATCCAAAGCTGGTAAAATGAGCTGGTTACAATCAATGTAGTGTGGCAATACCCAACCCTCTGTTTTTTTTATTAATAATAAACTAGTTAGTGACACCGAACAAAATCCAATGAATATAAAGTGTAAATAACCGAGATTGCGTCATCTTATTCTCGAAAATATGAATGCTCTGTAGGCCTGAAGATTATTTTTATCCAGCCTCGCTACTGAACATTATAAACATATCGACAGGTTTGGCAAGTGGTGTTGATGAATTGTATTCGCACTGTGCTGTCGGCTGTTAATATAGGTTTTTGCGATTAAGGTGCTTTCTTTCTGCATCATAGGGACAAAATCTTAAGTATACGGATATGCACAGGCAGAGCGGTGTGATGCAGCCAAATGATTTTATATTTTGAATGAGGTTTTGAATAATTCTTTGTGTCCTTGAAAATGCGGTGGCCTTTTCCAAACCTGCCAATTATTTTTGTTGTGTCCAGCTAGGATTGATAAAAATCATCTGTTCAGAGCATTAATATTCTCTAGAATAAGCTGACGCAATCTCACTTATTTATACATTATTACGCTTGGGGCAGCACCTCTTGTCTGGCTCGGCGGAGCGTTTCCTGCGCGTGGCCGTAGACCCCTCGACCTCCCGGCAGCCTTTGGCCTTCATGGAGACCGTCCGTGGGTTGGCGAGACCTGCATCTGCTCTGATGCCTTCAGTGCTGTGGTTGGCCGGGGCGCTAGACTGGCCACACTGCTGCCCAGTGAAGATGCCGATCTTCTCCTTGGTGTTTCCAGGCTTGATGATGGCGCAGATATCCAGCTGCCCATCAGCGTTGTCGCACATGCCGTCCGCATTCGACTCCAACTTCAGCTCCTTCAGGAATTTGGGATATGGCTTCAGGTGCATAGTTGAAAACCTAAAAGAAAGAAATAAAAAAGTCAGTAATATGCATAAACACTCCTAATGATTCGCAGTGACAGTTACACATCCAAGTGAAAAATAAATTTGCCATTAAAAATAATGTAAAAAGCAATACAGGAGTTGAGCGCTAAAAGTACTTAAGTAACATTTTCTCACACTATGAAGTAACAAAGGGAAAACCTCTTTTACAGTTACCCGAGTTCGCTGCCTCAGTTTTCTCAAAATGTGACATTTTGTGACTTATGTACCTTCAGCACTGAGGTCTTCCAATTTCTTTTCCTCGCACCACTCATATTTCCACAATAAGAGTAATTTACAGGCAGACACACACACACACACACTCACACACGCACACAAGATATGAAAGCCCTCAGTCAAGCACAAATAAAAATGCACAACATGGGCCCCAGAGCAGACCCTGGGACATTGTGCATAATGGCAATGAGCATCAAGTGCAAGATGGAGGCTCAGTGTTTGTTTGGATATCAAAAAATATGAGAACCCCACTTGTTACACATTACTTAAGTCACAGCAGGTCGGTTGACTTGGTTACGGCATGGCATAGTTCTCACCTGTGACCATTTATCTATATATAATCAGTCTCTGACAGGTGACCTAACTTTCGCAATAGCCGCAGTGCATTTTGGGTCATGGCTCCATTTTGGTGGGTATAAACAAAACAGCGCGTACCAGGGGAGCGTTTCCCAAAGGACTGTCCATGCACAGTCAATGGGTCCAACTATGTAAGATGGCATCTGTGATTTCGCAAAACGAACCCCAGAGTTGGGGATTACCTTTTGGATGAGACATGGGACACCGGTGTAGCGGGAAAGGCTGCAATCGTAATTCAAACGGTAGAAAAGTTGTATTGCACTGGGACATCGTTCAGGCATTGCTATAATGTAAGTACAAGCAAAGGACAGGGATGTTGCCAGCTGATTTTACCGGGGCTTCAGCTCCGGGTAATTTGAGCGCAGCCCAGGTTCGCCAAAATAATTGTTTCGCTATTTTATTTTGTAGTGCGTTCTATCCCTCGCAGCCTGTTAAAATAAGGGATCGCGAACACTACCTCTGGCTCTGACGAGGAGAAGCCGGGCGGGGCGGGGCGGGGCGGGGCTGGGGGTGGGTGGAGAGCATAGGTGGAGAGAGGCGGGAGAAATGTTTTTTTCCCCCCCACTCGAGTTCCGGACGCCAACAGAACTCATTTGCGTGCAGCCAATCAGCGATCTTGTTCTGGACCACTGAAGGAGTGTCGTGAGAGTGAAATTTTTCTGTCTTTACGAGTCTTACACCGACGCACGGTCTCTGAATCCCTGACTGCACAGACCATACCCAGAATACTGCGATTACATCGTAGATGCCTGCCTTGCTCTTTGCAAAACAGTTGGCAAAATCATACGTCTAGCCTGCCATTTAGATCAATTAATTGTTATGACTATATTTTTTCCAATATCCAAAGCTAGTAAAATGAGCTGGTTACAATCAATGTAGTCTAGCAATACCCAACTCTCTGTTTTTTTATTAATAATAAACTAGTTAGTGACAGCGAACAAAATCCAATGAATATAAAGTGTAAATAACCGAGATTGCGTCATCTTATTCTCGAAAATATGAATGCTCTGTAGGCCTGAAGATTACTTTTATCCAGCCTCGCTACTGAACATTATAAACATATCGACAGGTTTGGCAAGTAGTGTTGATGAATTGTATTCGCGCTTTGCTGTCGGCTGTTAATATAGGTTTTTGCGATTAAGGTGCTTTCTTTCTGCATCATATAGGGACAAAATCTTAAGAATACGGATATGCGCAGGCAGAGCGGTGTGATACAGCCAAATGATTTTATATTTTGAATGAGGTTTTGAATAATTCTTTGTGTCCTTGAAAATGCGGTGGCCTTTTCCAAACCTGCCAATTATTTTTGTAGTTTCCAGCTAGGATTGATAAAAATCATCTGTTCAGAGCATTAATATTCTCTAGAATAAGCTGACGCAATCTCACTTATTTTTACATTATTACACTCGGGGCAGCACCTCTTGTCTGGCTGGGCGGAGCGTTACCTGCGCGTGGCCGTAGACCCCTCGACCTCCCGGCAGCCTTTGGCCTTCATGGAGACCATCCGTGGGTTGGCGGGACCTACATCTGCTCTGATGCCTTCAGTGCTGAGGTTGGCCGGGGCGCTAGACTGGCCACACTGCTGCCCAGTGAAGATGCCGATCTTCTTTTTGGTGTTTCCAGGCTTGATGACGGCCCAGATATCCAGCTGCCCGTCAGCGTCGTCGCACATGCCGTCCGCATTCGACTCCAACTTCAGCTCCCTCTGGAATTTGGGATATGGCCTCAGGTGCATAGTTGAAAACCTAAAAGACAGAAATAAAAAAGTCAGTAATATGCATAAATACTCCTTATGATTCGCAGTGACAGTTACACATCCAAGTGAAAAATAAATTTGGCATTAAAAATAATGTAAAAAGCAATACAGGATTTGAGCGCTAAAAGTACTTAAGTCACATTTTCTCACACTATGAAGTAACAAAGGGAAAACCTCTTTTACAGTTACCCGAGTTCGCTGCCTCAGTTTTCACAAAATGGACATTTTGTGACTTATGTACCTTCAGCACTGAGGTCTTCCAATTTCTTTTCCTCGCACCACTCATATTTCCACAATAAGAGTAATTTACAGGCAGGCACACACACACACACACACACACACACACGCACACACAAGATATGAAAGCCCTCAGTCAAGCGCAAATAAAAATGCACAACATGGGCCCCAGAGCAGACCCTGGGACATTGTGCATTATGGCAATGATCATCAAGAGCAAGATGGAGGCTCAGTGTTTTTTGGATATCAAAAAATATGAGAACCCCACTTGTTACACATTACTTAAGTCACAGCGGGTCGGTTGACTTGGTTACGGCATGGCATAGTTCTGACCTGTGACCATTTATCGATATATAATCAGTCTCTGACAGGTGACGTAACTTTCGCAAAAGCCGCAGTGCATTTTGGGTCATGGCTCCATTTTGGTGGGAAAACAAAACAGCGCGGACCAGGGGAGCGTTTCCCAAAGGACTGTCCATGCACAGTCAATAGGTCCAACTATGTAAGATGGCATCTGTGATTTCGCAAAACGAACCCCAGAGTTGGGGATTGCCTTTTGGATGAGACATGGGACACCGGTGTTGTGGGAAAGGCTGCAATCGTAATTCAAACGGTAGAAACGTTGTATTGCACTGGGACATCGTTTCGACATTGCTGTAATACAAATACAAGCAAAGGACGGGGGCATCGCCAGCCGATTTCACCGGGGCTTCAGCCCGGGGTAATTTGAGCGCAGCGCAGTGTCGCTAAAATAGTTGTTTCGCTTTAATTATTTCGTTGTGCTTTCTATCCGTCGCAGCGTGTTAAAATAAGGGATCGCGAGCACTCCCTTTGGCTCTGGCGAGGAGAAGCCGGGCGGGGCTTGGCTGGGCTGAGCTGGGGTTGGGTGGAGAGCATTGGTGGAGAGAGGCGGGCGAAATTTTATTTTATCCCCCACTTGAGTTCCGGACGCCAAAAGAACTCATTTGCATACAGCCAATCAGCGATCTTGTTCTGGACCACTGAAGGAGTGTCGTGAGACAGTGAGATTTTTCTGTCTTTACGAGCCTTACACCGACGCACGGTCTCTGAATCCCTGACTGCACAGTCCATACCCAGAATACTGCGATTACATCGTAAATGCTTGCCTTGCTCTCTGTATAACAGTTGGCCAAATCATTCGTCTAGCCTGCCATTTAGATAAAAGAAATGTTATGAATGTGTTTTTTCAAATATCTGAAGCTGGTAAAATAAGCTGGTTACAATCAATGTAGTCTCGCAATACCAACTCTCCGTTTTTTATTAATAATAAACTAGTTAGTGACACAGAAGAAAATCCAATGAATATGAAGTGTAAATAACGAGATTGCGTCATCTTATTCTCGAAAATATGAATGCTCTGTAGGCCTATAGATTCTTTTTATCTAGCCTCGCAACTGAACATTATGAACATATCGCCTGCACTCTGTGCAACATCGCATTTTTTACTTCTATATTAAGATTGTAGAAAACGGGCTGTCGTGGGGGAGGGGGGAGAAAGAACCTCTAAATCGCCATAAAATAAATAAATAGGGCCTATATTGGCGGCTGGTGAATTGGCGACAGGGGAGGGCATTAACAGGGGAGGGACATTAACAGGTGTGGTCAGTTTTCATTAATTATGCACACTAGGGTTGTGCCAATCGTGAACCGCGATTTTTTTAAGGCGTAGCAGCAACACCTGCTCCTATGGTGCGAACATCCGAGCTTTCCCTTTTCCTTAGAGTAATCACAGAACTCGCTACCTGTAAAAAATTTGCTCAGCTGAGCCATCCAAAAGGCCCATTTAGGCCATTTAACTGTGACATTGTTGTTTTATTGAATTAGAATAATGGAGAAACCGTTTCACTGAATTAGAATAATTTTTATTATAATTAGAATCATCACTTTCTCAGTATTTTGTGGCTGCCCCCTTGGCTTGTATGACTGCCTGAAGTCTCCGCGGCATCGGTTTGACCAGCTTGTCGCAAGTTTCTGCACTCACTGCTTCCCAGGCTATGGCGATGTTCTGCCTCAGTTGGTCCAGCGTAGTCGGCCTTCCGTCGCAAATTTTCCGCTTGACGATGGCCCAAAGGTTTTCAATAACATTGAGCTCAGACGAGTTGGCCGGCCATGCCAAAACTTCAAGCTGTTTTTCGGTGAACCAATCTTTGGTCGACTTTGCCGCATGAGCCGGTGCAAGATCCTGTTGAAATATGAGGTCTTCTTCGCCGAACTGTCCCTCAACAGTCGGAATCAGGAACGTTTCCAGAACATGTTGGTATACGGCAGCATTGACAGTCTTCTTGAGGAAGCAGAGTTTCCCTACACACCGAGCGGACATGCATACCCAGACCATAACGCTCTGGGGAAACTTGACGGATCTTTTCACGGCCTCGAGGTTGTAGGTTTCGCCACCACGACGCCAGACACGAGGACCTTGGTCACCGAAGGAGATGCAGAAGCGTGATTCGTCACTGAAGACCACTTTCTGTCAGTCTTCAGCAGTCCACTCGCCGTGTTCTTTGGCCCACTTCAGCCGTTTCTCCATTTGTTTCTTGTTCAGCATTGGTTTTACTGCTGGAACAGGAGATTTGAAGCCGAGTTCGCGCAGACGACGGTAAGTGGTTGATCTCGAGACGTTAGTGCTGGTCTGCTCCTTCCACAAGTTGCTGAGCTCAGAAGTGGACTTGAACCGGTTGCTGACTGCGATCTTTCTCAGCTGCTTGTTGTGGCAAGCAGAAGTTTTTCGGACGCCGAAACAGTTGGTGCGCTTGCTCCAGTCTTTCTTGAGAGCTTTGGAGACGGAAGACTGGCTGATGCCGAGCTGCTCAGCAATTTTAGTTTGGGTCAAGCCTTGTAGGCGAAGGGTTGAATTTGAGCCACTATTCCGGTTGAGAGGTCGCGCTGCTTACCCATGATTGATTTTACAACTTAGAAATTCTACTCAATCCTGACTTTATACTGCACAGTGAACACTCTTCACTCAAAACAAAGATTCAAGCACTTATTCTAATTCAATGAAATTACTTATGAATTATTCTAATTCAATGAAACAACAGTGTCACAGTTAAATGGCCTAAATGGGCCTTTTGGAAAGCTCAGCTGAGCACATTTTTTACAGGTAGTGAGTTCTGTGAATACTCAAACAAGTAGGACGGGCGCGGTGAACACCTGATTTGCTTTCTGCACAAAAAAATGCATCAAGAAAATTTTACGATTGCGCTATTTCAAATTATTCTACTTTGTTGACCAGCACCTGTATATCTCACATTCAGTTTCATTTGCTTTTGGGGAAGATGAAGTTTTTTTTCTAATTATTCAAACTGGCATTCTTTCAATCTAAAACCGCCGCCCAGTTCGTTTTTTCTGCTTTTCACCGTCACATCTTAATCGTTCTAGGCCACAGAAATCGCTTGATTGTTATTGAGGCCAAGTACACGGGAGCAGATTTAGGGAAGGGCGGAGCACCTGCAATTTGCGTAATCTAAACTCGGGCTTCTTCCCGACAGCATTTTCAATCGTTTTAAGCCGCTTCAGGTGTGTGTGTGTTTAAAGAAATTACACGCGACTGCCTACATGCCTCATGACTGTAAGTGGGTCTCATCACACGTAAAAAAAAAAAAAAAAACCCTCGTTCAACATCGCCACATCCCAACTCAGCACTTCATTTCTCGTTGTAGTATATTTAGGAGATCTAATGATAAAATAAAAATAAAGAGATTTGTTATAAAAGCTCCCTGGGTTTTTAGCGTCTAGGAAAATAGGTGGAAAACCTGAAAAGCGGATGAAACATGGATGAGAGATATAAATGATCACTGGCACGGAATGGCGTGGCAATGACATCGTGTTCATGCAAATCTGCTGTTCTACGGCCATTTAAATTTCAAAATCCATCAAACATGTCTTCATAAACAGCTCTACTCATTCAACTTGGAGAGTAAACGAATCCACCATTTGATTGCCGATCAAGCTAAGTAAACGGGAACAGGTTGACTTTTCTTAGAGTTGCCTTCTGAAGTCTTTTACTTGGCTCCGTGTAGCACGTCGCCGAAAAATACTTAAGCCAGTCAAGTTTTCTTCCCGAAGTGCTTGTGATACAGAATTATTGTTGCAACAACCCCAGTGAGTGACTGGCAACTCCAGACTAGCTGCTGGCGAGCTGCCTGGGCTCACTCGGTAGCCAACTCAGGTTATAACCACACGAGTCAATACAGATGACAAACTAGTACACAAATTACCTTAATGTCAAAGAACATGACTAACAAAATAAGCGGTGGCAGAAGTAGCAACAAAAGAAATATGGGCGAAGTTTTAATTCCCTGAGAGAAGCGCGGGGCCGTAGACGTGACCTCAAACGGATGAGTAAAGACGGCAGTCGAAAGAAAATGGCAGGGTCCCAGTAATTCGACAATGTCCGTTGCTTTCACAGCAGAAAAGACTGGCAAAGGAATCCACCAATCACACACAGTGATAGATAAAAGAAGCATATGTGAAGCTCATTCTAAATGGCTGTCTGTCTCCGGCTGTGAATCAGTTGGATATCGCGTGCTTGCTGTCAAATTGGAGTAAATTGATTTTTTTAATCTTGAGTTTTCATTGGGGGGGCAGAGCTTTTCTCAGGGTGGGCACTGCCCACCCCCTGCCCCCGCTTGGTAACGCCCCTGCTTCAGTTGCCGATTACGATAATTTGAAAACGCGTCGATGAAGGAAAATAATTGAGAACTGGCCAGGACTAATTGTCATAAAGGCCGTGTCAAAGTCCCCACCAACTCCCAGTTAAATCTACGCCCCTGCGGCCGACGAACCGTCACTGGTAAAAACGGGAAATGCTGTGTGATTTATTTATTTATTTAGGGTAGGTGTTTTGGCCGATTGGCTCTTGCGGCAACGCGTGGAAAGAGCACGGCATTCTACTGCGGTGAACAGGGGCTTTTATGGGTGGGCAGCACGGCAAACAGGCCGTCGTGAAATTCAAGCCCCGTCATTGTCTCCTTGTCATTTTCACTGTAAGTGGAGTCATATCCGCATTTAACCGTGGTTTACGCATAGGCCTAACATGCACTGAACTCTGCGGTAAACTTATTGCCAAATTACAGTTAAAATAACTCGCAAAAAGGAGCCATTTAATTACCTGTCAAAAAAGGCTTCCGTTTATTCGTTAATTACGAACAGTGTATTCACGGAAACTGAAACTGGCGCGGTTTCACTTACATTCTTTAGTTTTGAGACTTCTTCATCCCAGTTGGGGCAATACGCAGCATTATCCTGTATAAATGAATACTACAAGTAGATATGAAAAATTCAGAATGAAGTTTTACCGATCTTAATACTCAAAGCTTACACATAAATGTATACGAGCACTTTGCCTGTGGGTATCCAAGAGTTCTATTTTATGTAACTTCGTGCAGCATTATTATGCCATCACTAGCACCTCTATGATGTCATAGAGCTAACATTCCACGCTCAGTGGAACACGAAGTCGCCCCGAAAGGGTCTAGCTGCAGACGCATGGAGGAGTGGAGCTCCCCTACGTCACATCGTCAACTCCCTACGTCACGCCCACTTCCGCATATGACGCCGGCCTCGCCTGCTGCTTTCCCATGGAAACCGCACGCTAAGAGACACCGACTCACGAAAGTGCCCTATTACTAGCTAACGAACTGAGCTTGCTAGACGCAGCTGTAGCTCATAGCTAGCACGCTACTGTATTTAGCTACATAGCCAACTAGCCAGCGAGCTATAAAAGCTACAGTTCGCTCACCATGGAATACTCGCGAGCGAGCTATTTGGCTAGCTAGCTAGCAAGATAAAGAGACATCGACATTTATAATGTTATAGCTAGCATGTCAATGTATTTAACATCCTAAAGTCGCTTTCACACCGGACGCAAAACGAATTTTTCGCACGACAGATTACATTCAAAGTCAATGCAAAGACGCGAATACTGGCGAAAACGCGTATATTGGCGTCTTAGCATTGACTTTGAATGCAATCTGTCGTACGAAAAAATCGTTTCGCATCCGGTGTGAGAGCACCTTAATTTTCCTCATTTCAGGAGGACATTCACAGTAATTATCAGAGGGAATCATTAATCTCTCTTCAACGATGAAAAGCTGTAGTGCCCAGTTTTCTTCACAATAAATATTAGGAACAATGTGGACTATGGAAGTGTTATTTTAGGGGACTTTTTTCCTGGTCTTTGAAATTGCGATGCATCAACGGTACAGAAAAAAATTGCAGCCTGCCAAAAGGACACAATAAACACTTGACAAACAAAAAAAGCTGAAAACCGTTTTCATTATTATTCTTTCCACAAATTTTGATCTAAATTTTTATTTTTACTGCTGATGTTCAACTCTTCTTCTTTTTTTGACAACTTTCAGCAATGTTCTTTTGTGGATTGATTTGTAAAGTAGTTCTTCTCAGTCTCATGCTTGCAGGAATTTTAAACAGTGTGTTGTGGTTTTCTTCAACATGTTGAGGTTCCCGCATCCTCAAGCAATTGGAGAGAGACAGATTCTGAAAATGAAAATTAGGCTTTATTGTGTCATGTTGATAAATGTAAAGCCGAGTTCCTCCAGCGCAAGACGAACTGCTTCTTCAGCGTTTGCACGCCCGTCTTATACCTCTCATTCTCGCACTACCATTGGACAGGTAACCTGAGAACCCAGTTAGGTAATCCTTCAGGAATTTGACACATGCTCATCACAGTGGAAACTTACAGCCACACCCAGCAAGAGCTATACAGAGATATGCAGGCACAGAGCAGCCAGATGAATATGACAAAAAGAAAAAGATACCAGTGGATGAATTCGATGCATATCAAATTATTACAAATAATTCAATTGATTATGTTTTCAGTAGCAACTAATGATTTTGCTGAACAAATATTGATCAAAGCTACAGAAATCAAATACATCCTCTGATTATGTTTTTTGAATCAACTAAACAGAAGCCTATTTACAAATCAAAGCTACAGAAGCTGCTTCTTATGTGTGTGTGAGCTGCTCATGCATGTGTGAACTGAATTGCTTGTATATGAGTGTCTGTCTGTGTGTGAACCGCTTGCATGTGTATTTGTCTGTGTGTTTGCACTGCAGTATGTGAACTACTTGTATGTATGTGTGTGTGTTATGTGTGTGTGTCTTTTTGCTGCCCACATAATATGGTTATTGATTATGATTATTGATTATTAGTATGAGCAATGAATGAATAATGATAAAAATATATATAATCATGAATAATGAATATAATGAATAATGCTGAAATATAAGAGGCACTTGCCTCTTTGCCCTTTATCAATGAAAGTGCCCTTTTGAAACTTCGTTTTTTTTTTTTTAATTATTATTATTATTATTATTAACACTTTAGTGGCGCCAATGTTGAAATGATCTTTTATAAAAGCTGTCTGATTAAAAACTACTGAAAAAAATGCCCCGAAATGGGCCACCTCCTCACGAGCTTCCGACCTCTCTTCCTTTGTCACGTGAACACGCGCGCAGTGCATATAGTTGCGCTCACAGAGATATAAGAAAACTAGAGTGGACGCCGCGTGGGCTGGGCCAAAGCGCTGGCGGCAGAATAGCCGCCTCGGAAGTGACTGGATTGTCCACTCTAGTTTTCTTATATCTCTGTGGATGCGCTGCAGGAGCATATCAGCTGAGCGACTGGAAGCCACAGTCTTGTGCCCCGCCAGCCGGGTAACACACAGATCAAGTGAAATCGTACAGCCCAACCTGTAATCATTTTGTTGTGCAGTAGCACTTCTCATACACGGTGATGGTCCGTCGGCAGAAACACAGGGCCAGCAATAACCTCACCTTTCACTTCTTAATGACAGACACCTCTCGCAGTCTACCTCCCCGATTAGCAACCGTTGCTCAGACTGATTGGAGGAACCGACGAGAATCTAACTTGTTTTTGAAAGCCTTGTTATACATTGCAGTACGAAATTGTACGGCGTTTAACTTACTTCCGCACACCAATGGCTACGGAAAAAATATCAAAAGCCTACGTCTTTATAATTTCCGAATTTGCGTAAATTACTTCGCGACGTTCATTGAGCACTTAGCCATGAGAATCCGTTCTACATACTCTGAATGTCACAGCTAAAGTGCGTTGTTAGGTAAGAAGCACAGCTGAGTGAAGACGAAAATAATTGCGAAAGTATAAGTCCGCGAAAGTTTAGGATTTTTTGCAGATTGTCATCTTTGCGGATCCACATCAATTATATCAACATAGCCAACAGGCAATCGCTTTGTAATTAGCATTTCTTAATCATTACGTGTCACGCATTGGTGGTAGCTATTCTGTTAATTAACTGTTTGATTGTTAATCAATCAAACCTGATCGCAAACAGTTTAAGAGCAAATATCCTGGAAAGGGTGATGTTACTGAAGGCCTTCTTGGCATCTGACGGTACGCCACTGCTCATACAGCACCAAACAACTGAGCATTTTTTAGCCGACTGGTCACCTGATTAGCTAGTTTAATGCTATATCCCAAATCAAAGTTAGATAATGTGAGGAAGACCACCACAAACAATGTCGGTCGACTTTGCAAATCTATCTGTGAAGCTGAACGTTTTCTTTTGTGTAGGTTTTGTTAGGCAATATAAATGAACACAGAAAGAACAATCAGGCAGTTCTCCATTGCCTGAGAAAAATATCCCCATGAAGGCTACCCAAGTGCCTTCTTGTAATGAATGACAGTAGTCATGAATTGCATTGAACAAGCGCGTGTAACGTTTATTTTATTTTTTTAATCTCACACTATAATAACATGTTCCACGAGTGCAAAAAAGTGCCCTCCCCCTCCCCCCTGAGCACTTGCCCCCCATAATGTCTGTGCACGCCACTGATGATAGGTATATTACATTATATTACATATTTCAAAAATATCTACAATTCTCAATTAAGAGCTGAGGGGGATCTATTTACATCTTTCACAAATCTGTCCCACAGCTCCTCCCGGGGATGCTCCTGGAGGTCCTGTCCCCTCCTGATCCGCTCCTCCTCGTGGGTGATGTTCAGGGTCCCAAGCCCCACTGGGTTGTCCAGGTCACAGGAAAGCCGAGCAAGGTGAGTCCCGGGCAGTGGGGCCTCGCCCGCCTCCTGGAACCTCCTCAGTGTGGCAAGTGTGGCGGGAACCTAAAATGTGTAAAAAGACATTCAAGATGATAAGATAATGATTGGTAAAGGGTCATTCCACCTTTATGAAATGCATCCTTTGTGACATACCTGGGTCTTTATGTGAGTGAAGTTCACATTCGCTCTCTGGAACACCTTAGAAAGCAACGCAATGTGCGGCAACACATCTGCTTGCAGGTAGAGTGCAGCCACAAATCTGTAGGTCGCACAAAAGGTGTAGAGTCCTTTTGCGATGGGACATTTTCGTGAGGTGGCCTCCTCTGCCAAAGCAGACAGGACGGCTGGCAGATTTCTCTGCAGATTCTGGACAGCCAGATCCTGGGAAAGCCATCTTGTATCCTTGACTTCCTAAACATACCTAGAAACACAGGTAAGAATAAAATAATCAAACCCAATTTTCAATAATATTGTAAGGATTGTAAGTCTTGATGACATACCTTGACCTTCAGGTCACTCAGACAAAGAGTGGTAGCAGCAGATCGGAGGGTGGCTGAACGATTGGCACTGTTCCTGAAAAACAGATGCAGCTCCTGGAGGTGGTCCCTGAAGGTGGCCATGTAGCGAACCGAGTTTGAGGCATCTTAACACGCCAGTGCTAGTCGGTGCGCTGCACAGGCCACAGAGACCAGCTTCAGAAAGCAATCAGTGAGCTGCTTCGCCACGCCACTCACACGACCTAAGTATTAGATATAAATTTTGTGTTGGGGTGTCACCAATTGTCACCATCTCTAATATCACACAGATTTCATATCCGTCATGACTGCGGCTCCATCTGTCCCAAGGCCGCAGAGCCTGTCTGTCGGGATCTCTTTTTTCCGCAGGACAGCTTTTATAGCCGCAACAATGGTGTCCGCTTTGCCATCATCCACTGCCACCAGGTCTAGGAAGTAATTGAACACTCCTCCATCTTCTCCATCCAGGTGTCTAAAATAAAATAATGTATGACATTAAAATATCATCAAGGCCTGAATTTTAATTGTCATTGAATGCTTTCAAAAATACAGCACCTGACATGCAAATCCAGCTGCCGGTTCACAGAGATATCAGTTGTTTCATCAACCTCCAGGCCAATTGCTCCTGAAGCTCTAATAGCTGCCACGATAGGTGACTCTACAACCTACAAGAAGAATATTTTATTGTTTCCATGGAGACATTTTTCTAACCTTTATCAGACAGAAGAGCAAACAAGGAAGCAAAAACACCATTACATCTGATCACTTATTGCACACAAAATAATACATGAACCCAATATTCCATTACCAATAGAGCACTTGGGACTGAGAATGAATACTGCGTAGATTTACTTTACCGTTGCAAGGATCTCAAGCATTTCATCCACTATTCTATGCGAGTGGTAATTGTTTCTCTGATCCACCTGAGAAAAGGACATTTATCAATTTGTAAGCCTGTGGTTTAAGTTCCAAGTGTCATAGAGTATTATCTGTAAAGGTCAATTACCTTCAACTTTTCAAAGTAGCTGCAACCCAAAAGCTGAGCTAGGCTCAGCGGCTTTGGGTAATCTGTGTGATGAGCATCTCATTCTTAATTAGCCAAGAGAGGCATTTGAAGCCACCAATAATGGCCTCATGCTCCAAAACAATGGTAGGCTCAAAAGCCTGAACCACGGAGAAGCCCACACAAAGAGCAAATATTTAATTACAGTATATGGTTAAACATGTGTAGAATTTGCCTAGGCTAGAGATGCAGAGAAATAAATGTCATATTAAATAAATAAATTCATTTAAGAGAGATGATTAAGATCATATGAATAGTTTTACAAAGCAGTTTCATAACATTGAGTAGTAATGTCTGCTATTTACAATATAATTGCATTGCATATCATTGCATCATAAGTTCATCTGAAATGTACAGTACATTTGTCCAATGAATGTATGTCATGAGGATGTCTATTTATAGACAATGATATGGATTAAATCCATAAATTGGCCGGGTATTACACGTTTAATAGGCCTTTTGGTTTAAAGTTAAATTCTATACCTGATGCAAGTGAGGTCTGCTTTTGCACGCTGTATTGATGTGGGTCTGAGGTCATGTGGCGCTGTACAAAATCCTTTCTGTACACCTTACAACCCACTTCAATGAATGCCCTTTGCTGAGGGCCTTTCTTTACTGGAGGCTTGTGTTGGCGGCAGAGTCTGCAAAACATTCCTTAAAAAAAAAAAAAAAAAAACAAGTGTTAATTCTTACATAAACAATACATTTGCTATTAAACACATGGTCTTGCAAATGTCATTCCAATTTCCTACCATGCTTGGTGTTGTACAGCCAATGCTGGTATTGAGGCTCATTACACCAGTCAGTGTTACATCCAGAATGACGATGCTTGGAATCTGAAATTATCATGCATTGGTGTAAGAATACAGCATTTTAATAGTGTTCTCCTTACTTTGTCTAGGTGAATGGAATGCTCCAACTGAACTTGGAACGATGGCACTTGGAACTGTGGAACTGTGCTGTTTGGTCACCTGCTGCTGCCTCAACACTGGGACCTGCACTTTTTGCCTCAACACTGACTCCTGCTCTCTCTGCCTCTGCACTCTGACTAGCACTCACCGACTCCTAGAATTCATTGTGAACAAGTGAACCAAGTTGCCTCTGCATTTTGTCTGTTAACTTGCAATTGTATTTCACACCATATTAAATGACACATGGCTAAATGAGTTTGTCATTTCAAGTTACCTGCTGTGCGGTGCCTTCATCTTCTCGCCGTATCCTCTTAAAGTAATGGTCGATGGACCTTGGCCTACTCGACATGCCTGCTGAGTAAAACAATTAGCTGGTCAGTTTGCCTTGTTTTTTTCCAATTCACTTAGTATTTAATATGTCATATGGTACATCAAATAATTCCGTTTTTTAAATATGGCTCGTTATAATGTAAGCTCACCTGGAATTTCGCAGCGCTCCTTGCCGAAAAAGACGTTCAGAGATAGCTTCCCGTGTTAAAAATCTGCGCCGGTGAAACAACATGAATGGGTTTGTTCAGTGGTTCTGCTGTGACAACGCAGGTGATTGGCTGTCTCAACTTCACTTCACACACGACGTGCTTGTTTGGTTGGAGTTACGGTGAGGCCCCACTGCACACGGAAAATCCAGATGTTATCCGCACCTCCCTGCGGAACTGCTCGTTTATGGGCGTTTCTGACTTGCTGGCTTGTGGGCGTGTCGGACATTGTGTGATCAAATAGAATCCATCGCCGCTAAATTTTGATTTTCCTGCTGTTATGAGTACAAATCAATTTTCTTACAAACATCTCTCTGCCATGGATCGTCGAAAGAAGATTCTGGCTGCGATTGCCGTCGCCACCGCCGTTTTTGGGTTCATCCCATCCTGCAACGCCGAAAAAATTATGGGGAGTATCATCGGCTCGTATCAGAGCTCCGTTTGGATACAGCAGTCTTCCAGCAGTACTTTCGACTGGACAGGTCCCAGTTCAGCTTCTTGTTCCTCCTTGTCAAAACAGGAAGATCTGCTTGCTCTGGAAGTTTTTCGGACGAAAGAGATTGGCTCCCAGGTTGCGGGCACCGTATTCATTTCCATATGGCTAGAAAATTTCATCTTCGTCCCCTCCCACTTTCCCGCACGGATGCCCGGATCGTATCGGATGGTTTTCCAGAATGCATCGCGCACCAAAACGCACGCATGCCATAGAAAATGAATGGAATGCGGAGGAGGGCGGAGATTTTCCGTGTGTAGTGGGGCCTCACCGTTAGTCCTGTTGCTACGTCTCCTCTTGCCTGGTTTGCGGCGCGTAGCCGCCTGAGCTACACAAGGGGGGCGGGCGTGTAATAGTTTTGCGAAGGGTTTAAAGCCGCGCAGCGGGTGGAGTGATGAGAGGGTGTCTTGTTCAGTTGAATTTGGCAGCAAACGGTCGTACCCCAAAGCTGCGAATTAAAACTACCGGGGTGTATTTCAATACCCATGTAAAGGTATTCCGTCGATTCCTTGCAAAGACGACAAACCGCACAACGAGAACAAGAGTTCGTTATTTGCAAGTGCACTGCTACGAGCGATAGCACTTAGCCATATTGTATGCACTTTCCCTTGAGCTGATAATGAACGAAAGCAAAATCGTTGAAGTGCCTATTCAATGAAAGTGTACGACAAAGATTGCAAACCACACATATAAAACCAGAACATGGCCGTCAATAAAGCTGGTGCGTATGAATTCTGAACATTAGACAAACACCATATTGTCTGCATTTCCCCTGACGGTGATAATGAACGACAGCAAAATCGTCGGTGTTTGTTCATATTAAGGTTCACAGTAAAGACACAACAGAACACACAAAGACAACCAGTTTGTTAATGTTACTCCATTGTTAATATCCTACGGACTCAAAACGGTGACGGACTTTGCAGTGCTGTGTGTGCTGTAATGCGAATAGAGGCCACTAGATGGCAGTATTTACCTTTCTTTTATTAAGCTCAGACTGGAGCTAGGTTTAGACATGTCCTGGACATGTCTGGGGCAAGTCCCCGAAAATTAAAAAAAGAGGTCTAAATGTGGGTGGGGTCTGCAAAAGAGTATATTAGGAAAAGAATTGAGACAGTAAAGTGGTAGGAGAAATTGCTTGAAGAAGGATACAAGTGACCAGACCTGTCATTCTGTTCAAGACCTGAGAAGTTTCTTTTGTGGGTTTTTGCCTGTGTTTGAGCATTTTCCTCACCCAGGACATCACCAAGCCACCCCACCAAAACAAGGGACTGTAAATATTTCTGTTTTTTTTTAATATATTCAATCTTGGTCAGTAGCGTAGTTAGTTGTTTAGTTGTCTTTGTTCATTAAATGTGTTTAAGTTTTTAAAACTGTGTCTGTCATCCCTTGCTGTTGCTGTTGCTGTTGCTGTTGTGTTGTAAATTGTAATAACAAATTGGGGCCATAACAGTGCCAACCAATCACAGCCTCCCCGTACGCGGCAGCTTTGGATTTTGGAGAGGTGCGCGGCAACGCGGCTGCGTAGGTGAGGAGCGCTCCGCGAGAGCGACGAATTGGCCACTTCGTCACATTTTTGCTACGCGCCGCAGAAGTATAAACCAGACTTGAGTGACGGTGAGCTAACGTTACATGCGGTATCTCCGGTCGCGACCCATTTTTTTTTTTTTGGAGGGGTGAATTTTTTTACATTTTTAAAAAAAATTATTTTTATTAAATTCTCTTAGACTTCTTGGGCGGCCGTCTGTTTACTTGTATTAACATGGTGTGGGAAACATTAATTTGTAAGTTCAAGTTTTGTATTTTAATCATTTTTAATTAACAATTTTTTAAGTTTTCATTAAATAGTTGAATGGGAAAGATTAATTTTCCTTTTTCTTCTCTTCAGAAAAATCCCTCAGTAGAGCCCAGCAGGCACTGAAATCCCATCTGAGGCAGAAGTTTGAATGTATATTTGAAGGTTCGGCAAAGCAGGGCCACCCTGAGGGATAGCCAACATGGTCTCTGTAAGGGAAGGTCATGCCTGACAAACCTTCTGGAATTTTTTGAAGAGGCCACCAAGACTTATGACCAGAGCAGGGCTTATAACATCATATACTTGGATTTTCAGAAAGCATTTGATACTGTACTGTATAAGAGACTAATTTTTAAAATGAGCTCCATTGGAGTTATAGGTGGTATTCTGGAGTGGATTCAAAACTGGTTACAGGACAGAACACAAAGAGTGGTGGTCAGTGGAACCTCATCTGAGCTAGGTATGGTGGGGAGTGGCGTCCCCCAGGCATCGGTGTTGGGGCCCCTGCTGTTCCTCATCTACATTAATGACCTTGATAGAAATATTGAGAGCAGATTGGTTAAATTTGCAGATGATACTAAATTGGGGGGTTTGGTAAATAGTTTAGGGTCCACTAAAGTGATTCAGGATGATTATATTATCATAATAAATAATAATAAAAACATTAGACGGGATTACTTCATAGGAGGTTTAAAACTGGAATGTGCTGCACACGAGAAAGATCTGGGAGTGATTGTTGACCAAACCCTCACAGGCTCTAGCCATTGTGCCTTGGCAGTTTAAAAAGCCAATCGGATGCTGGGATACATTGCCAAAAGTATAGAGTACAAATCTAAGGAGGTGATGCTTCTTTTGTTCAACACATTCGTCAGACCACATGTGGAGTATTGTGTACATTTCTGGGGACCATACTTTAAGAAAGATATAGAGGCTCTAGAGAAAGTTCAGAAAAGAGCCACTAAGCTAATTCCGGGTATAAAAGATGCAAGCTATGAGAAAAGGCTGAAGATCCTTAATCTCTTCAGTCTTAGGAAAAGGAGACTAAGGGGTGATTTGATTGATGTCTTTAAATATGTTAAAGCGATTAACAAAGTGAATTATGTAGGATTCCTTCAACCAAGTGTTGTGAGTAGAACTCGGGGTCACAAATGGAAGTTGACCAGAGGTAAATTTAGCACTGATATTCAGAAATATTTCTTCACCCAAAGAGTAATTTCAATGTGGAATAGCTTGCCTGACCATATTGTTGAGGCAGAGACCTTGGGGGTTTTCAAGAGCAGGCTTGACTTAAAGCTGGATACCATTGAGTCATTGAGTATCTGGAGGGATATGTTCACAGTAGTATAAAGAAACTGGCGAGCGTAGTTGAGCTGAAAGGCCTGTTCTTGCCATTCGCATGTAATATCATGGTATGTTTCCATTCTCAATGTAAAACAAATGCTGACTTGGGTGATGGAATTCAGAGAAAGTTTTGTATTCATTGATTGCATAGCCTACCTAATTGTTATCCCTCCAATATTGCAGGTATTATTTACATTGGCTACGATGACAACATAGCCTACCGGTCTCGTAATTATTTCCTAATTAATTATTTCTTATTCATTATATTTCTTATTCATATATGTATTAGTCTTGGTAATTCAAAAAATAGTCTGATTATTAATCAAGCAGTTTCAAGCAGGGATGATTTATAATCATGCATAAAAAGGAGAGACGGTCAGCTGCAAATCCCATAACGCCAGCACAACTAAGAGTTGGGATCGAAGAGTTTCGGTCTGTTTAAGTTCACCCAATACCCTCCCCCCTAGGCCCAGTCTGCTGAAATCCGCCAAAAATTGAACAAAATTCTACTGAATATCGGGTACATTGGGACATCAGTCGTGAAATCCTTAATAGAAAAAAGCTGTTTGCTCCACTGGTATTTGAAAAATCCAGGAATTGCTGTGATCTTGAGGGGGTTTCTTTTATTCTGCGCAGAAAAAATTTTGAATGGTTCATAGAGATTAAATATTTTCAAAAATTGGATATTAAGGATCTGGGAAGGAGAAAACAAATGTTTGCAAACATATTTAAGACCTGGTGCTTTTCGGCACGAAATTTCTTCTTTGGACAAATATTGGTAAACGGCGTCATCTGGTGTTTTAAAATTGTGCAGAAACATTTTCCCCCTCAAAGATCAGATAATCCATCCTGCTGCTGTTCAACACTTTTATTCCTGGCTGGACGCAATATGTCTTCAGTCTATCTGAACATACCACGGGCATGAGGCGGTAACACACCCTACTCGATTTTCCCGTCCATATCAGGGTACACACCATTCACACCCGGGTCAATGACATGTCCGAGTGCACTACTTTGGTTTAAAATAATTTTAAATGATTCATAATAAGCATTATTTTATTCTATAAAACCTGTTTAATTTGAACATATTTCCAGTTTATCATAAAAACGATATATATTTTATGTTTTGCCATCTCAAACCTTCAAAAAGTCAGGTGGCGCAACCGCCCGAGCAAGTTAACACTATGTGAAATAAATTAAATATGTAATTTAAAATATTAATTAATATAATATTAATATGAGTGCATAATTTTACATTGAAATCCTTTCAAATAAACGAAGTTTAATAGTTTAATTGTTCTTAATTTGTTTGTAAAACCAAAATACCCAACCCCTACAAAAAAGAATCCATAAGTTACTTTTATACCCAGCTCAATTGCAAAATAGTAATGTTTTAGGCAGAGTAGACACTCTCAGGTATACTTACTAAAAAATCACTAAGAAAAAAAAGAGGGAAGTGTGTTTTTTTTTTTTCCCAAGAAACTTTTGGTTGCGCCACCTGACATTTTTTGGCTGGTGAAATTGCAAATACAGTCTAAAAATGTACTGAAACCCTGTAAATGTTGTGCAACCATTAAGACTTGTTTAAACACACTCTTCCAACTTCAAATAAATGTATTCTGTACATTTTTAAAGATTCATTAAAAAAAAAAAACATTTTTAAAAAGCTTGTCATTGACCTTGTCACGCTCATATCAATGGGCAATTTTGAATCTCTAATTAGCCTAACGTGAACATCAATTGGAGATTTTTTGGTTTGGCCGGAAACTAGTGTTACCCCATCATGTCTGATGTAAAGAAAAAATAATTATAACAATTTAAAGGGGACCTATTACGCTGATCCTTCTTTTCTTACATATTAGTCATGTTATAATGTTGGTTGTCCATACTCAACCTCTGAAAAGTTTCTTAACATAAGATACAAGGGTTTTGCCGTAATCCAAAAACGTGATTTCTTGAACGTGATTTCCTCTCTGAACAGCTCCTCCCGAGATCTTCACAAGATCTAGGCAAAACCTGATGTCAGGTTGTGCCCTCCAATTTATACAGACCTAGCCAGAGCCAACCATGGCACAGGACCTGACCACACCAGAAACTATTCTAGCAGGCGCTAACAAGTGCAGATCATACTGTGCCTAAGTAGCGTCTACACTTTTGGAAATACAAAAGAGAAACCGCAGATCATTTGAGGTGCAGTTTTGTCAGTATCTCTCCCAAAGCTGCTTATCCATTTACTTTTGTACGCAAAGAAAAGCACCTATTTCTCTTCCAAAAGACAATGCCACCAGAAATCAGTGGGTAGCTTTTTTTGTTTGCAGGCAGCAAGTAGCTGCAGCCAAAGGGAACATTAGCTGCTTGTGCTCAGCATTTCACCAAAGACAGTTTTGTTAATAAAGGATAATTTGACAAAGGATTAGCGTTTCAACTGCTTCTCAAACTTGAAGCAGTTGTATCAATCAAGCGCTCGGAGCTACAAGCTGTAAGTAACCATATAACAGCGAATAATGGAAGTGAAGCTAACGTGTTACGAGTGGCTAGCAGGACCACTAGTGATAGTTAGCACTAACAACTGGCCTCAAACGCAGGCTTTGTAAAATATCTGAAGATAGAGCCTGTACCGGTCGCAACTGTCTGTGAGTCACAAACACAGAAGCTGTATGTTACTTTTACTGCATAAGCCAACCTGACATGATAGCCTGTTGATTGTGGCTGTAGCACTGCAGCTAATGCAGCCAAGTTACTGTTGCTAATGTTTGTGTCCTAAATATGCAAGAGTCATATAAGGGGAAATTCTGCAGGAGGTGTGTGAACATAAACCTCATTTGAAGCTAACATTTAATACTTGTTTGTAATTTGGATGCTTGGTACAACTGTCCACTGTAACAGAACTTGCTGTCTGTAAAACCTGTATTGCAAGGGTTTGTCTCTGTGGTTGTTATGACCGCTCGGTTACCATGCATTGTATGTTAATTCGGGTGCCGTGCTAATTAAAAATGCTCCTGGTTAATTTATGTGCAATAATTCTGGTCAGTGTGCTTGTGTTACTTCGGTAAACATCAATGTGGCAGTTTCTTCATAACGTTGCCCGATTGTAGCCACTACAGTTGAAGCTAACAGGAGAGGTGCAGTATGTATCCGCAAAGTTGGGCTGAAAAGCACAGTTAGACCAGACGTAGGGTTTGCAGAGCTTGGGATACATGTTTGGGTTTGTTTACGGTTGCTTGTGATCACTTCACTTATCCATGACCGGGATCAGCCAGATACTTCACAAAAGTCTGGGCAAGCTCTCTGATGCCACCGTAAGCTCCGAATAAGCAACTTACGGTCTGTAAAACCTGTATTATGCTCATAACATAACCGGAGCTCTAGCTAGCTCTCGTGCACTATCCATAACACGCCCATTCTCCGCGAGGAAATGCTGGTCATTCCAACGCAATAAGTAAACCATTACCAGGGGCATTTTCTGAAAAGGCCATTTAGCCTGGAGCTTTCGCCCCCCTGTCATATACCAGTGCAGAAGCTGTTTGTTTTTCCACGCTAACGACACACCACAGTTATGCACACCACTCACCAATTTGCCACTCGCTTCTTTATCAGATGGCAGACGTGTTTCACGTTTCACTTTGGGGAGGCGGACCCGGAAAACTGCACTCTGCAGCCTCGTCCCACCCAACTCCGCCCTCAACAGAGCTGGCCAATCAGAAGAAAGTGGGCACATGGGGAGTGGGGTCCATAGCAGAAGTGCCACCCCAATGAGGCATTTCAGGCAGAGACTACAATGGACTACAAATGGGGTTTTTTGAGGATGGCAGTATGAGCTAAATAAGGACCCCGTTTTAAGACTTTCAACGATCAGGAGTACTCTAGGGGAGTCCAAGATCAAAATATAACCTTGGAAATATAGCAAAATAGGTCCCCTTTAATGAAACCGCATGTAAATGGAGAATAAAAAAAAACAGGTTTTTTTTGATGCAGAAATCAGTTTGCGTCATTTTTAAACTCTCGAGCACAGATATTTACATGCTGGTTTTGCCTCATCAGCTCAACAAACTATTTTGATAAATCATTTGGAAAAATTTATTCTGACATAGTGGTGATCTAGAGGTGAGGAACACAAGGTTCATTCAGAGTGGCGAGACACATACAAAATGCATAAATCAAATATGAGGCTTTCTTTGGTCATTAAGAAATTTTACAAGAATTCATTAGATCATATTCTTATGTTGAAAAATTGTGATAAATTATAGAAATGTTATATTCTGTTTATTAATTAGGATTAATTGGAAAGTAAGAAAATATACAACCACAACTCTGAAAATGTTTTTGTCCAGAAGAGCTGTCAACTTCTCTGAACTGAGAGGCATCTATAATGCACCATCCCACGGTGGGAACATGGACCGTGCTCAGCTGAATCCATATTTCGGGTCTTTTTTTTTTTTTTTTAAAGGAACAGACAAAGGAGAAATGAACAAGCAACAAGTCCAAAAGGCACGCTCTGTCTCGGTAGGGGGTTGTTAGTGCCCTTGGCAAGGGTAACGTGCACTTCTGTGATGGCACCATGAATGCAAAAAATACACAGAAATTTTGTAGCTTTTGTAGAAGGCCATATGTAGCCTTCAAGATAACATCTTTTCAAGGGCTGCTCATGTATATTATAACACAAGTAAAAGCCACAATCTTCATGCATTACAAAGACATAGGAGTGAAACAAAAGGGTGCAGGTGCTAGACTGGCCTGCCTGAAGTCCTGACTTGTCACCCATTGTTACAGACAGGCCATTATTTTGCAAGATCTGAGGTTATAACGTGAGTGTCAGGAGATCTTATTAGTCCCCAAATGAGCCTATTTAGTTTGATTTACATTATAACATTTTATTGGTAGAATTAGTGGGTCCCTAATATACTTCGGCATGCTGAAATATGACATGGAATGAAGTTTGATGTTTGTTTGATTAATGAGAGTGGATTGACCCCGTGACCCGGTACTGTATGGGGAACGAGGCTATTTCCGTTGGGGTTGGTGCGCGCACTCGTGGCTGCCACTGGACCCTCGAGAGTGTGAAGACTGATTTTGGAGTCTTGGAGGAAGATTCAAGTTTGCCGGCCTGCAACCCGCCACCGTTCACAGACACAGAGGTTTACGGAATTTTTCTTTTCCTTTTGTCAAATATCTAAAAGGGCATCAACTATGTCGTACAGACAAGCGAAGATCTGCAGAATGTTTTAGGGACCTCTAAGAATGCGTAAACTGAACAAACGAAGAGAGCCAACAGACGCCGCTTCCTGCGCGATTCCCTGGGCCGAGTTGTTCGTCGTTGGGCGACAGGTGCAAGCTGGCCACGGACTGCAGAAAGTATCGGCGTTTGACCTAAGAAATTGAAGGTATCATCAATCTTTCTTCTGTTTCCTGTTGTGTTTTAAGCAAGCCGAAAGTGTATTAGCTACACGCAGCCCTGAGAGGAGTCAGAGATAAGTTTTTGCGTAACTCCCCTAGACAACATTAGCTACTGCTGCACGTATTACAGTAGTTTGTTTAATACGGATAGGCTTGCGATATCTCTGCTCAGGGGGGACGTGACACAATGGAGAAGGATTGGCACCTTTTGGAACATAACATGTGACAGCAAAGACCCCTTAGTGTTGAACACCTTGTTTGCAGGAAGAATTGGGACTCTTAATCACCTGAAACAATTATGTTGTGTATTCAGTCGCAAAGAGTTTATACAGTTAAATACCTTGCGGTCGCAAATTTTATGTAAAATGTAAAAGTTGAAAATTGGTATTATTACTAAATTGAGAGAATTTACATCTCATTATGAAGAACAAATAATGTAAAATGTGAAAAATTAATAGGTATTTTGAGTACATTGAATGTATGTATACATTAGTGGTATAAATAAATAAGGTAAGATGTGAAAAAATTGATATGTTGAGAAATTTGAATGTATGTGCTCATCATTAGTATGAATGAATAATTATAATTTAAAATGTAAAGAATTATTTATTATTTGGAGTAAATTGAACGTATGCATTCCTCATTAAGAAGAATAAAGCATTTTTACATTTTTAAGTGGGATTTTCAGTAAATTAAGCATATGCACTGTGCATTATCAGTAAAAATGAATTATATAACATGTAAAAATGATTTAATTGGGTTCAGTAGAAAATTAGGCTTATGAGTATTAGGAGTATCAGGAGTAAGAGTTAATGTAAAATGACAAAAGTAAACTGGTATAAGGAATACACTGAGAGTATCGATACATCATCAGTAAGATTAAATATAAAGTGTAAGCAAATTCTTAATTGGTATTTTGAGTAAATTGAGCATATTTACGTTATTATATATGTAAAATGTGAAAAATGTTTAATTTGTATTTGAAGTATACATCATTTGGAGAAATGTAAAATGTTAATTAATATTTTGAAAAAAATTGGGTGTACAAAAGTATTTATACTTCAAGTGGCAAGAATAAAAAATGTTACTTGGTGTTTGTACAAAACTGAGTACACATTAAGATAAATTAAAAAATGTTTTGACTGGTATTTTGAGTAAATTGAGCGTATGTATGTGTCATAGTCCAGAACAAATAAAGTGTAAAAAATGTTTATTTGGCATTTGGAGTAAATTGAGCATATGTCCACATCATTTGGAGCAATAAAAAATGTAGAATGTAAATTAAGATTTTGAGTAAATTGAGCATCTGTATACTTCAAGTGGTAAGAATTAAAAAAGTAGTTACTTGGTGTTTGGAGAAAATTAAATGCATACACACTCGTAATTAAGAAAAATAAAAAATATAAAATGCAAAAAAAATTGTTCATTGGAGTTTTCGTTGAATTGACCATATATATAAATGGAAATAATGTAAATTTGTGTTTGGAGTAAATTGATCAGTCTTTCTATTCATTGGAAGTAAAAATGGGAAATATTTTTAAAAAGTTAAGTGAGATTATCAGTAAATTGAGCATAGGTATATGTCATGAATAAGAATAATTAATGTAAAATGTTTTTAATAAATGCCAACTGCATTTGAAATACATTGAGCAAATGTACACCTCATTAGGAACAATAAATACTGTAAAATGTAAAAACAAAACAAAAACATAACAAAAAACAAAAAAATAATATTTAGGATTTGGCATAAATTGAGCATATGTATATGTCATTAGTAAGAATAGATAATGTAAAATGTAAAAATAAAAAAAAAAGTTGGTATTTTGAGTAGATTACGTGTAAGGAAATGCCATTAGTAAGAATAAATATGAATAAATAAGAATAAAAATGTCAAAAATGTTAATTGGTATTAGGAGTAAATGGAGCGAATGCATAAATCATTAGTAAGTACAAACGTACCACGTAAAATTAACTGGTACACTGCAAAAATTGAGTGTATATATTTGTATTGTATTGAGTGTATATAACTAATTGGTATTTTGAGTAAATGTAGTATAAATCAAGTGTCAGAATTAATCATTTAAAATGTAAAAAAATTGTTCATTTGGTGATTTGAATACATGATGTACAGCCAATTCCGAAATTTTTGGGACAAAGTGTAAATTGTGAATAAAATCAAAACGCAATGACTTTCAAATCACACCAGCCAGTATTTTTTTCACAATAGATAACAGAGATAACATTTGATCCCACCCTTGTTTTATACAGGCTTCTAGCTGCTGGAGAGTTTTGGGTCTCCTTTGACAGACTTTTTGTTTAATTATGTGCAATCGGTGAAAGATCAGGACTGCAGGCAGGCCAGTTCAGCACACGGACTCTTCTACTATGAAGCCATGCTGTTGTAATAGCTGCAGTATGTGGTTTTGCATTGTCCTGCTGAAATACACAAGGCCTTCCCTGGAATAGATGTCATCTGGTGGGGAGCATAAGTTGCTCTAAAACCTTTAAATACCTTTCAGCATTCATGGTGCTTTTTAAAACATGCAAATGTCCTACATCCCATAGACTAATGCATCCCCATTCCATCAGAGATGCTGGCATTTGAACTAAACGCTGATAACAGGAGGGGTGGTCTTTCTCATCTTTAAGAGGACACGACGCCCATGATTTCCAACAAAAATGTCAAATTTGGACTCGTCTGACCACAGGACACTTTGCCACTTTGCTGCAGTCCATTTAAATGATCCTTGGCCCACAGAACACGGTTCTCTGAATCTTTTGATGATGTTATGCACTATCAATGACGAGACCTTCAAAGCCTTTGCAATTTGTCGTTGAGGAACATTATTTTTAAAGTATTCTACAGTATTGTTTTACGCAAGCCTTCGCTGGATGGAGAGCCTCTGGCCATTTTTACTTCTGAGAGACTCAGCCTCTCTAAGACATCCCTTTTATAGCCAATCATGTTACACACTTGATGCCAGACAACTTATTTACTTGCTAAATGTTCTTTTAGCTGATTCTCTTATATGTTAATTGCTTTTTCAGGCCTTTGTTTTCCTGAGTCCCAACTTTTTTGAGACAGGTTCCAGCCAGAAAATTTTGAAAAAAGCTCATTTTGTGCATAAAAATGTAAAATGTCTCAGTTTCAACGTTTGAAATGTTATTCTATTGTAAAGCAGAGCTTATAGGACTTGATGGTACAATCCCTTGAATAATCAGCACTGGTTCTTGTCTGGTGTTTTGAATGGGGGAGGGGTAAATACTTCATTGAGGTCATCAGACGAGCGCCCTCTTTCCTCAGTGTTTCGTTGATTTAGGCCCATGACACTTCCAGAGGGCTCACAGCAACACCTGGCGTCCCAGGAAGGGCCCCCCTCCGCTATTACCCCCCACTGATCATCCCGCAGCCCAGCTGCAGTCCTCTTGATCCACAGCCAGTTGCTGCTTCTCTTAGCAGCCTCAGTGAGTGCCTTCACTGTTCGCTGGAAGGCCTGTCCTCGCACCCCCATTGTCTTAAGGAGCCTGGTCGTAGTCTTGGCAACAAACCCTCAACATCCAACCTCTACAGGGAACTCCTTGGTACACCAGCTGCGCTGATCTGCCTGAGCCGCTATTTCAGTGTACTTTAAGCTCTTTCGTTCGTACGCCTCTCCAATTGCAGCTTCCCATGATACTGGTAGTTCCAGGATGTGTAGTATCTTCTGCGAAGATGACCGCAAAATGAGATCTGGCCTCAGAGTAGTTGTTATTATCTGTTGGAAAGACCAGTTTGTGATCAAGGTCGACCTGTATCTTCCAGTCACGGGCTGGGTCAAGGAGAGTGGTGTTCATTCTTACTGATGGTTTAACTAATGTTCTCCTGCTTTTACGAAGGGAATAGTGCTTTGTAGTCCAGGCATTGGATGAGAGAGGGCATTAGTGGTAGTTCATCTTCCTTCTGGGAATATGTGAATAACATATTTGCTCTTATGATCTGAAAGTCATTGCATTTTGATTTTATTCACAATTTACAATTCGTCCTAACTATTTCGCAATTGGGGTTGTACAATATAAAAATTTTTCATGGTATTTGAAGTAAATTGAATGTACACGTCATTAGGAAGAATAAATTGTAAAATTTCAAAAACCAATTGATATTTTGAGTGGATTGGGCATATGTACATTGGGTCTCATTCATAAAACGTGAGCAGAATGAATTTGTGCGTAAAGTGCTCCCAGAAGGAAATTTACGAGCATCTCCGCATTCATCAATATTTTAGTAGTTCTGATCTTTTCGTAGCTACTACCAAAATCTACACATGCTGCTGACCATGCGTAGTGCTTGTGTAGATTTAAGATTGCGCATAAATAATGCTTGTAACAATTGGTAATTACAGTTTTAATTCATATTGTATTCTGTTATGTACACAATACGCAGATGCCTTTGAAACAAGTGATATAGCCTAAACATGACAAACGATTAAAAATATAACGCATTTAGTTAAATTAGTTGGCAGTTGGCAGGTTTAAGATCCAGATTAGGTTCATGATTGTGAATTATCTGTGGGAATCGATTCCGTAGATTACACGTTCTTCCTACATTTTGAATGATGATAATAAAAAAAATAAAAGTGGAGGCATGTCGCTGTCTCCGTCAGGTTTAATACCTGACAGAGAGGTCCCCCCAATTATGCCAGCGATGCACTCTTCTGCAGTTGATAGTATGTGCCATAAATAATAAAAGGCCCCCTAGACTGGTTTCACTCATATCTCTCAGGCCGCTCTCAGTTCATCCAAATCAAGTCCTTCAGATCCCAGCCCTCCCCCGTCACCTCAGGTGTGCCCCAGGGCTCTGTCCTGGGGCCCGTTCTCTTCATCACTTAGCTCCTTCCCCATGGAAATATTTCACTGCTTTGCGGACGACACCCAACTCTACCTATCCAGCAAACTAAATT
Organism: Gymnothorax reevesii; assembly: GCA_029721435.1. Lineage (NCBI taxonomy): Eukaryota > Metazoa > Chordata > Actinopteri > Anguilliformes > Muraenidae > Gymnothorax > Gymnothorax reevesii. The sequence goes on along the minus strand of CM056583.1, from coordinate 13,567,772 downwards.
CCACCCTCCCACCACCTGGTTATCTGAATAAAAATCCTGGCTCACCTCAAACTTCCTAAAACTAAACTGTGACAATACTGAAATCCTCCTCATCGGTACAACATCTCCATTATCCAAAGTTGACAGCTTTTCCCTCAATATTGACAGTTCCTCAGTGTCCCCCTCCCCTCAGGTTAAGAGTCTGGGTGTCATCCTTGACAGCTCATTATCATTCCATTCCTACATCAGTAATATTACCCAGCCTGCATATTTCCATCAGCGCAGCATTAATCGTCTCCGCCCCTCCCTCAGCCCCCATACTTCTATCCTTGTTAACAGCCTCCTCACCTCCTGCATTGACTACTCTAACTCCCTCCTCTTTGGTCCTCCTTGCAAATCCCTCCATAAGCTTCTAATCCAGAATTCAGCAGCTCGCATCATCACCAAAACCCCCTCATTTCACCACATTACCCCCATTTCACAGCAACTCCACTGGCTCCCAGTTAAATTCAGAATAGAATTGAAAATCCTTCCGTATACATTCAAGGCCATTCACAGCCATTGTGTCAGATCTCCTCCACATTGCCACCTCCTCCCGCTCCGTCAGATCCTCCTCCTCCATCCACCTCACTGTGCCCTCCGTCCGCCTCAGTACCACGGGGAGCAGAGCTTTCAGCCGCTCTGCTCCTCAACTCTGCAATTCACTCCCACCGGACATCCGAAACATTGACTCTCTTGCTCTGTTTAAATCCAGACTCAAAGCTCACCTGTTTAAGATGGCATTCTCTCTGTAATTATATCATCCCATTTTATTGTTTAACTTCTATCTGTTGTTTTGTTCTTATTCCATCTTTGTACAGTGTCCTTAAGTGTTTTGAAAGGCGGTTATAAATAAAATGCATTATTATTTTTATTATTATTATTTTATAAAGATGTCATGTCCTATCCTGCTTCGCAGTGGTCATAATTACTCCTCCCACTAGAGGGCATCTGTCACTTCATAGTAGGCATAGGTTGTTGTCAGTGGCAGAGCTAGTGGGGGGCAAAGACATGTCCCTTTTAGTCCTAGGTAGTTCTCAATCATTTTCCTTTATTGACGCATTTTGCAATTATCGTAATTGGCAACTGAAGACACGGTTTCTCTCCATATGCGATCTAACAGCAATGAAATCATGGGCTAAATTCAGTGCAGAAAAATAATTTACTTATTAATTGGACATTGCTTCTCGTTGATTGAACTGGTCCGTGTTCCAATGAGACTTTCACTCTCGGTATTCCGTGGGTTGATTTAAAAAAAAAAAAAAAAAGTGGCACTCGGCAGTTAAACCGGTTTTAAAAGGCGTGTGGCTCAAGCCATTTGCGTGAGAGTCGACAGGTAGGCTATGCAATTTTGAATAACGTTGATTTAAATACAGCAAATACGCGTCCAGATGAATGATTGTCGTCTTACCAAATTGGAGAACAAGCAGCACCTGTTAAGTGCGGAGTGCTCTCGGAGTGAACCTTTTGTTAATCATGAAGATAACTGAGAACAGGTCAGGATTTATAATTGTTTTAAATGGATGTTTGTGCAACGCAATTCTCTGTTCCGCCACTGTACTGAATTTAGCCCATGATTTAATAGCTGTTAGATACATATGGAGAGATACCGTGTCTTCAGTTGCTAATTATGATATTCGGGAAGCGCGTCAATAAGGGTAAATGATGAGAACTAGCCATGACTAATTGTTGCCAAAAAGGGACGCGACTTTGCCCTCCCACTAGCTTCACCACTGGTTGTTGTCCTCACTCGTACTTACCACCTGTCTGGTCGTTTTCTTTTGGGGACAGTATTTTTACATTTTTATATATAAGAGAGAATGTACACATACACATAAAGAAAATAGAATATGAGTGATGTATCCAATTAAAAAAAAAAAAATGTTAACCTATACATACAAAATTACATAATAAATTTTAAAACTATATAACCCTGGAACAATTAGCCCTCCTCCCATAATTCACCACACACAAACAGAGCAGGAACCTCAAGAAAAAAAATTACTTTATTGGGAATGTTAAATCTGAAATATTACTGAAATAGAATAATTCACTCTCATTTACAGCTTTGTACAGGTTAAATTAAATATGTACCCTGGGAAATGAGCAGGGGACTATTTTTCTGTGCATAATTTATCAACACACAAAAAAGTTCCACTTTCAAGTCCAAAATTATGAACATAATTTATCTGCATTACTTAAAAGATGAAGAAGGAATCGTGTTTTGTTATGTTTGCAGTCAGTTGCAACAAGATCAAAGCTGTCAGACATAACACCAGGACCAGGGCCCTGCATCAGTCACTGTTTCTCCACATCCTCGCTTTCCTTGATACTAGTTATACACGCAGGGAAGGCAAGGAAACGAAAGGAGGAGAATCAAAAGTTTACTCGCTCCAGCAAAACATTGGTTCAATAAGACATCAGCTACAGCTTGATGCGCAGCGGATGTGGAAACGTGTGGATCAACTGCCTCCTCATTCATAGCATTGATCCGTTGGAAGTGCGATTCTTTTGTAATGTTTTTTTTTTCCCTTCAAAATTTTACATTTGTATTCTAGAACTGCACGGCTACTGATTTCCAGTGGGCATCGTGACGCCAGCATTATATTGTTCAAATGAATGTTGGCAACAGTGAGCTAATATTCCACTCACTGCAAATGGCTGAGCTGTCAAATACGGACAATAATGCTGCTTCAACCTTAATGACGACCATTTAAAATTTAGCTTTCCAATTTTTCCTGACTGATTAATGAAAAAACTAGCTTGCAAAATGGCACAGTAACTCGTGTGGCATGACGACAAATATTTCAAGGTCTGAAAAAGGCAAAGTGAAACAATTAACTTTTCATTCTGTCATTTCATGGAAGGCAACACTCCGTACGTGATCTTGTGGCTCTGTTCGTTACGCTAACACTATTAAATACCATTTAAGTTTTATTCTTTACATCTACACCAGCTCACACAAGTCCAACTAACAATAAGGATGAATTTGTGAATTAGTATTATTGAGAAAAACAGGATGGTTAGTCTGTCAGCTTCGACATTCAAAAAAAACACACACAACTCAGCCTGAAAGCTACTTTTGTGAATTCTTTTCCAACAGATGACTTATTTCATTAAATTATTAAAATGATCTCCAGAATGCAGAGGACAGTTTCACCCATGGAAATGCGTGTGGACAGAGTGCTCAGTATTTAACAGTACTTATAAAAATCAACACCATTTGTATATCCTCTCATCTATACCCTCTCCAGGAGTTAGGGACAGTTTGTGCTGTAGGTAGTGCCATCTAAACCTGACCCCCCCTCCTCCAAGCGACACTGGAGCTTTCACAGAAAGCAAAGCAACAGCGCCCCCTATCGAGGCCCGCAGTCTCCGTGGTACAACGACAGAGAAACTCAACGGCGCCCCCTGTCTGCAGTAAATCCATCTGTGGCAGAGCAGGACTCAGAGAATCTATCTGTACGTTCCTGACGCCAGAATGAGACTCGTCTGTCTGCCTCTGACTCGCTGCAAGATCGAGTCTCGATTTGCTCCCTTTTCCCATTGGAGCTTTAGAGGTGATTGACATATATTGATATATTGGCTCCACCCCTGCTGCCTCAGAGCTTGATGTCCTGGGACTCTGACATCTTGGCAAGCGTCTTCTTCACCCGGAGCGCGGTGAGGCGAGAGGCGGGGCTATGGGCCCAGCACTCCGACATCAGCTTTCCCATCAACCTCAAACACTGCACAAAGAGCAGAGGAGCACAGTTAGTACACTATATACGTCTGAGTACACTCTATACAGTACTGAACATACTCGATACAGCAATGAGTACACTACTTCATGCAGCACTGAATGTACTTCATAAAGTCCTGTGTATACTCTATAAAATACCAAGAATACTTGACAGTATCAAGTATAATCTATACAACACCGTGTATACTTTATACAGAGCCACTTGCTGCAATAGCAACTGGCTGCATACTACAAGAAATATTTAGAGGCTTTGGAAAAGGTTCAAAGAGCAGCCACTAAATTAATTTATGGTTTACAAGAATAATGTAATGAGGACAAAATGAATAACCATATTCTCTCCCATCCTCGTCAAAGAAGCCGCACTACACAAAATCAGATTTAAGGAATTAACAAGACTTTGTCATAACCTTGTGTACAGCTGGTCTATGAGCAAAACTGGGGGAAGTTATCACAGGAATGGTCAGTGATATGGGTCTATAATACAAATTTCTGGATTTTAAATGTTCATTGAATTGGACTTCATAATGATTGTGGTCAAAGTGCAACCGTGTCGATCGGCTGTCAACACCACCACACGATGTAATATAAACTGTTTGTGCCAAAGCTGTTGGAAAGGGCAAAGATCAAAAGGGAAAGTACGCTCAGCCTGCCGACAAATGGTGAAAGTCCATCCATCCATCCATCCATCCATCACTCACTCACTCACTCACTCACTCACTCACTCACTCACTCACTCACTCACTCACTCACTCACTCACTCACTCACTCTGTAGGGCCATGCCGGTCTGGTCAAAAGAATAATAACCAAATCTGACGTTATACCAACCATTCAAGTGGTCATGAGAAGGGTGCAGTAGGCAGTGTCTTAAGCTACTTGGGAGACATGGACAATGGAGGTTTAGTACACAGTGTGCAGTTATTTTATACACTAACAAGAGTTTGTCACTAAAGCGACTATATCCCCCGCCGTTAGGTCACCAAAACCGACTGGTGTCTGCGCATTCCCAGTCGGAAGGTTGGTACCAAAAAGAATTGAAATAGGTTGACTCCTTCTTGAGGAGCTGAACACTAAATTCAGACTAAATCAGTAGTAAATTAGTAAATTACTAATCAGACAAGTAAAAAATGGGGGACTGGAGTTAAATTTAGTCCTGAGATCCTTCACTCACTAATCCCACCAGTAAGAAACGAAGGCCTCCGGGAGTGAGATGCGCAGTGTATGAAAACACATTAATATCTGAAGTGTGATGTCCTGTGCTGTTTGTCGAGTATCTGTACCTCGTCGCTGTACCAGCGGTTGGGGAAGGACGGGCGAAGCCTCTTCATGCAGACGAGCTCTCTCATGTCTTCATACGATGGGTCTGCTGGAACCAGCTCGTGATACGGCAGCTGGTACTCCTCCACAATACCTGTAACAGTACACTGCTGTCACTCATTACAGCAACATTAAATAAACAAACCTTTACATGTGTCCACATAGCGCTGGTCTTTAGAGGCTGTTACTGATGTACTAGTGGACTGAGCTTTGTATCGTGGGAGAACAGTTGGGCACTTTTGTGCACTGAAAAAGCCTGATGGCTTTACATCAATGGAGATGTAAACGTTTCAGCAGATAATGCCATCAGAGTAATAGCGTTGGTTGCATAGCAGCTCATTAAAAAAAAAAAAAAAAAAAAGGTTGAAAATGCTATAATGAGTGGTTTGAGTGTGTGCGTTATCTGAGAAACTTTCACAAATCGAGCTACTGAATAACTGATTAAAATATTACCGGTGAAATTTTCTGAACAAAATGAATCCCACAAACACTAACTTCATTAAATTTATGTTAATTTAAATTACCTGACAAATAAATCTAAAAAAAAAAAGAATAATGAATAAGGGTTAAATTAGAATTTGCTGCGCTTTTCGGCGCAGATTCATCAGAGATACTCTTGTTAATGAAACTCTGTATCATGGAACTCTCGTTCAATAACAAAACTCCTGCTCACAGAAGTCTCGTTAATAGAAACTTCCTGAATTGAGGCATTTGTACCTCAGCAACATTAGATTGTAATGTCACATGGTGCTCTTAAAATCTGAACATTTTTGAGTATAAAATGTTTGTATTTCACTTTTCAGAGTCGGTTACGATGGTTGAACCCATAGAGCCAGAAACCAGTGTTATATTGTGAATATCAGTACCAATGTTTTTGAAGATGGGATCTTGTTCTTTAGAGCACTGTAATAAATTTTCCAAAAATTATACATTAAATAATCTTGTGCTGTTGAAAACCCATCATGTGGCAACTTGTTTAAAAGAGCTCCCCTGCGGGAGCTCTTTTAAATAAGTTGCCACATGATAGGTTTTCAACAGCTTTGATTTTGATATCTTACATCATTGAGCAACACTATCTGTTTTTAGCGCTCTAAGGGCTTGATTTACTAAGACCTTTAGCACAGGCAAAATCCTTTTGCCCGTGCAAAACCAGAAACCTTGCCATTGATTGGTGCAAGGCTAGTACCCTGGCCAATCATGGGCACCGTTATTGGATTTGCACAGGCGAAAAGATTTTGCATGTGCTAAAGGTCTTAGTAAATCAGGCCCTCAGGGTTAATAACATTTTATTACAATTGATAATGTTCCCATGGGTGCACCAGTACATGGCTGACTTCCTTGCCAAAGTCTTTCATGAACAAATAAAATTATTCCCCAAGATCAGTCATGTATAAGCAGCATGTTGGATATTTTATTTTAAAGGTAAGGTTTGGTAGAGAGAGAGGGTAACAGTTTTACGGCCGTGTTTACAGGCTACATGTTTCATGCTACCGCTGTACTACACTGCTGTTTGTTTTCACCCGTCTAAGCGGCTGTTATAATAAACAGGAAACTACGGAAACACGTCAGCTGGATCTGCTTTCGGAAGCAAAACCCATGCACCGCGACAGCCGTACCTCCGGACACACAGCGCCGGCCCATCTCCCACAGGATCAGCCCAAAGCTGTACATGTCGGCCATGATGTAGGACTGGAAGTGGGTCCTGTTCAGAGACTCGTCCAGAACCTCTGGTGGCATGTAGCGTTTGGTTCCGACCCGCGTGTTGGGCGGGATGTCCACCTCGTTCGTGTCGCTGCGATGCGAGGATTAGGGGAGGAGGGAGGAGAATCAAATCAATTCAGCTTTTATTCTTTTTTTTTCAAATATTAATTTGAACAAAATCCATTTCAAAATCAGGTTCAGCTCCTGTTCATAATTTAAATTTGATTGATCTCCCTAAGGCTACATAAAATCTGTTAGGAAGGCAGAAATGGAGGACCCTCAATTCACAATGCAGTTCATAAGTATTAGGACAGTCTCAGTATATAAAATGGATGCAATTCTTGATATTATATTTAAATCATTTCCTCACATTATATGTTTTTTAAAACGTGTTTTAAATAAAAAAAAAAAAAAAAATTCAAGCTGAGAGTTCACACTGTATCCATCATTTAACTTCCCCTCGCTGGGGCACAAAAACAAGAGTCATCAGGCGACTGCTCATCCGCCCGGACCCCGCAAAATTTTCTGTTTTCCAGGAAAAAATTAAAATGCAAAAAATTCCAAAATTGCAGAAGGCACTACTCCTGTGTGCAAAGATTTATGAAAACATATTGATAGGTTTTCCAGTTATGCTGCAAACAAAAACACAAAAATTAGCCACCATCTAACTATTGTTTGGCCCAGGCCACTATAATATGGCGCATAATGCAAGGAATAAAAACATTGACATTAGGAAACATTTTATGTCACTGCAATGACATTCACTGGATCGTAAGATTCAGAGATTCAGCCTCCGTCTGACCAGATAATAATGCGCTGCCCACTGCAGGAGACAGATCAGACTGCAGTTATATGAAAACGCAGTGACGAAGAGCCGCTGACCTGATGAACTTGACAGCGAGGCCCAGGTCGGCGATGCAGCAGGTCCCGTTCCTCTTCACCAAGATGTTCTTGCTCTTGAGGTCGCGGTGGGCGATGGCAGGTTTACCCTGTGTGCCGAAGATCTCGGTGTGCAGGTGGCACAGGCCGGAGACGGACGAGTAGGCGAGTCGCAGCATGGCCTGGGCGTCCAGCGTGGTGGATTTCAGGTGGTCGTACAGAGAGCCGTTCTCGTGATAATCTGTGATCAGGTACAGCTGCGTCCACGACCCTGTGCCTTTGATGTCAGCTGCGATGAAACCTGACAGGGATGGACAGATGAGTGTGTGTTATACAAATACTCACAGACGAGCAGTGATGATTACACAAATATATACACACACCCACACACAGAAAAAGAAATATATATACATACACACACTGGTAATCATACGCACATATGCTCACACCAACACTGATAATTATACACATAAATATATACACACACACACCCACACATTAATAATCATACACATATACACACATACCCACACACTGTTCTTGTGTATATGATTATGAGTGCACACATCCACACAAAGATAATTGTGTACGTACACATGCACTGACACACTGATAATCATATCCACATATGCTCCCACCAACTGGTAATTACACGCAAACACACACACACACGCACACACACACACACACACACACACACACAAACACACACACACACGCACACACACACACACACACACACACACACACATATTTGTGCAGGTGTGTGTGTGTGTGTCTCTCTCACCCAGTATGTTGTCGTGCCTCATCAGCACGGTCTGGTAGATCTCGGTCTCCCTGAACCAGCTGGCCTCCTCGGTGGTGAAGAAGACTTTCACAGCCACCTTCTCCCCTCTCCACCGGCCCATCCACACCTCCCCATACCGCCCCTTCCCCACCTGCTTCACCATCTGGATCTGCTTAGCTATGGTGCGCTGGACCTGCCAAAGCACCGGCAGGGGCATTTCAGGGGCGCGTTTGCAAACACACTTATATTCACATGAACAGTTGCACAGACATACTGTACTGTTCTGAAGTCTGAGGAATAACAGCGAAATTCTAAGCATTAAAATTTGACACCCCTATTCATAATGAATGCGCCATGAAGTTAATGGCTGAAACTTTTGATAATATGACGGAATAAAAAAAATTACAATTATCGTATAGAATAAGTTTTTCTTTAATTTAGTCTTTCCAAACAGACAGACATTCTTAGTGAGAATAAAACATTTCCCAGTAACTCCTGAAGTCTTTTTGGAAAAGGTGTCACTGTATCATAATCTATAATCTGTATGAACCAAATATCATACTGCTCCAGACTAGTATGTGCAAAACATAAAAGCTAACGCGTTGCTGAATACCCCTCGGCCTGTGCACATCTATGGGTCACATAGAGTTACCAAGACTGACAAAGCTGTCATCAACAATTACTGAGTACTGGGCCGGGCAAGATATCCACGGTGAAGGGCACAGCACCGAAGGTCAAAGGTCAAATCCAGCCAAAACCCCGACAATTCACATCTATGGGTCATAGTGAGTTACGATACCAAATTTGGCGAAGCTATGATCAATAGTTACTGAGTGCTGGTCTGGACAAGATTTCCTGCATCAACGTCACAGCACTAAAGTCAAATCCAGCCAAAAACCCGACGTTGTACATCTATGGGTCATAGCGAGTTACCATTCCAAATTTGACGAAGCTACGACTGGTTATTGGCCACCAGTAAAAACTGGTTATTGGCCACTGCTGAGCATGTTGAGAATTCAGAGGAACAGGTTGTGAGCTGCAGTGCACATTTCTCACCAGCAGAGGGAGTCCTGAGCCACTGCCGGAGCTCTGCGACTGTTCGATCAGGTCCCTCAGTGACTCTCCTGACGGGATGTAGATCTCCTCCGGCTCCAGGCTGATGCTGTATAACGGCTGCGACTCCTGCCGTTTGTACCTAATGCAGGTTATTCCAAATGTGAAACATTTAAGCAGGCACGCAACTTCCAGTTTGAATAAGAATGCAGAAATGTCTGTCAGCATTTTCTAAGTGAAAATGACATTATTTAAAAATACTGATGGCATTATCCGCATAAGAAGAAATCTCAGAATGGATTTGATAATAAAACCTAGTGAAAAAAAATTGCAACTTTTAAAAAGCAGTTTAAAAGTAAAAAAAATAAAAATACTTTAAACAGTTTAAATAAAACTTTAAACATTTTTTGTTGTGAAAACACATGACATCTCAATGCAGCTTTATGCCATTCTCAAGTGGTGAAGTCTTGAATAGTGAGCAGTTGAAAATAGGAGAACAAGTTTTCTGAAAGAAAGCAGGAAGAAAGAGAGTGAGAGAGTGCAGGAATGAGAGGAAGAGAGAGAGAGACAGACGGAGGGGTAGGGTAAGAGACTCACCTGAAGTAACAGAAGACGACAACGAGGGCGAGGATGAGGCTGCACACAGACGCAGAGATGAAGAGGGCCATGTGATGCACACTGCTGTCCACATGACCTGAGAGAGAGCGCGTGCAGAGAGGATTATATCATTCAGCCTTCCACTGCTGTTATTATACACTCATGAGCCAAAATTTTATTATGAACACTCACAAGTGAAGTAAAAAACACTGATCATCTCATGACAATAGACGCATGTTAAGGTCTGCCAACAGACCTTAGACAGTAAACAAACACTAGGTTCTCGGAGACGGTGTATCGGGACCTGAATGACTTTGGCTAGACCCAAATTGCTATGGCCTGATGACTGGGAGAAAGCATTTCTGAAGCAGACTGGTTTTGCGCTGCTCCCAGTCAGTAATGGTGAGATCCTACCCACAGCGGTCCAAGGGTCAAACCATGAAATGAAGACTGGGAGCTGCACACTAAAGAGTCATCGATGCGCACGGGCAACGACAGCTCTCCCGTCTCACGGACCTAACCGACAAAATGGTGGTCATCAGAGAAATGGGCCTCTACCATCAATGCATCACACCGCACTGCTTACAGCGCTTCATAGCTGGGTCAGAGTGCCCATTCCAACCAAGGTCCACCATAGAAACAAGCTGTGATAGGCTCATGTGTCAAAACAGGACCACGAACCAATATAACATCACTTGGTCCGATGAGTACCATCATCTTTCACATCGTGTGCTGCTGCTGGGATCGTGGGCACCGTTTGTCTGGGGCAGAGACGGCTCCAGGATGCACGGTGGGAGGAAGACAAGCTGATGGAGGGAGTGTGATGCTCTGGGAAATGTTCTGCGGGGAAACCCAGGGTCCGACCGCTCACGAGAACACCAATTTGATGGAACTGTTTTGGCGGAGTGTCGGAAGCAGATTATGCAGGTGGTTATGATGTTTTAGCTCATCAGCGTAGATCGTTTTTACTTTTACCGCTTTTTCCTGCAGCCGTTTTCCTTTCTCACTTCCAAAAAACACTGGGAAAACAAGAGCTCAAATTGGCCATTACAGAAGAATAAATTGAAAATACTGGACTGCGCTGAATGAGGAGAGGAGAGGAGAGAGAGAACCGGAGGGAAAGAGAGAGAAAAAGAAAAGGAGCAGGAGAACGGAAAACCGAAGGAGTCGCCCTCCTCCCTGACCTCAGAGTCCCAGTGCAGCGGGAAACACACGTATGTATGAAAACCACATTTCATCAAAACTTCCCACATCATTCCCTGTCCCCCCCGAATCAGCTGTGCTCAGCACGAGAGCCGTAACCAGAGCCCTGATCGATCACCCCTCTTCCTGTACTGCCAGGAGGAATGGAGGAACGGGGTCAGATTTTGGCTCCCAAAAATGACGCTTTCGGTGGGAATCTTGCCTTGCTGTTGCACATGCTCAGAAGGCCTCGCACAGGAGAGTCAAAAATTAGAGGCACTTTGATCAGCGCCTGGTTAAAGCACGCAGGTATGCACGCGCGCACACACACACACACACACACACACACACACACACACACATACACAAAACCAACATCTATAGTTTTTCACCGGCCCGTCCATCCGTCTGTCTGTTTGTCTGCAGTAGCAAAAAAACTTTAACCTTGGCCATAACTTTTGATTGCTTAGTGATAGGCCTTTGAGTTGGCATGTGTATTCCTTGTGACAAGACCTTTCAGATGAGGTCATGAATTTTGACCTTGGGACCTTGACCTTGGCGTAGGATGTGTTTTTGAAAAACTTTAACCTTGGCCATAACTTTTGATTGGTTAGTGATAGGCCTTTGATATTTGGCATCAGAAACACAAATGAAAATAATGTTTATGGCTGGAGGCATCAGTGTTTCACAGACACATCTTGTTTCTATACTTGTGGGAACCAAAAAATTATTTTTAACCAAAATACCATTTCAATACCCCACAACCCAAACATCAACCCTAATCCTTTACCCCTTACATAAACCCTGAATCTAATCTTTACCCTAACTGGCAAACCTGGATTCAGTTCTAGCCCGTGGTCATGTACTCCATGTAAAACAATAAAGCTGCTTTCACACTGGACGTAAAATGAATTTTTCGCACAACAGATTACATTCAAAGTCAATGCAAAGACACAATTCGCATCTTTGCATTGACTTTGAATGTAATCTGTCCTGCGAAAAATTTGTTGTGAAAGCGGCTTAAAAATAATAATAGTAATAATAATAATAATAGTATGAGTAGTAAGTGGTCCCCATTGAAATTACATTTCTAATATTGACCTATGAACATTTCTTTTCAGACTATTCTTCGTCTCAACTACTGGCAAAGGTTAATTGAAGGTTTCATATGATTCCCATGAAAATTCTTCACTCACTGTAGACACACCATAACCCCAGATTTATCCAAATTTTACCCTGTAGCCATCTGTTATGTTTTTCGACATTGAATTGAATGATAAAAGACAGACGCACGTTCACAGTTCCAAGCTTTCCTCTTTTTTACTGAACAGCTTCTGCAGTACAACAAAACATGTGATGTCACTCACTACGGATACTGACGAGTGCCAAGTCTAAACTCAATACATGAAATCCCTTTCTTTCTTGAAAATTTGAAGACATCTTACAAACCTGTGTCAAACAACTCAACTCAGATTATTCCACATATACACATTTTACAAACTTCTACTCTACAGTAGAACTAGGTATGGCTTCAGTCCAAATATCACCCATCTCTATACTCTGAATTCATGTCATAATATAATCAGACAGTCCCGTGAGGTGCTCGTCTGTTCCTCTGAGGCCTGCCTGTATTAGACCCGTCTGGCATACTGGTGTCACTGGGTGCTGGTGGAGTCACTGTGTCCTTGTCATCGCATGTTGTAATGTCCTTAACTCCATGTGTGTCGTCACGCTCCTTGGTCGTCTCCTCCAGTCCAGCTGTCCCGTACTTTTTCATGAATGCGCCGTTTCTTGCATAACGTGCTCCTGTTGGGCATTCTACAATCACACAGCTTCCTGTCCTACTCACAACTTTATGTGGTGTGGCGTTAAACGGAGTGGTAAACTTGCCCACTTTGTCCCGCTAGATAAGCACAGTGTCGCCAACGTCCACCTCAGCTGGTTGTGCTCTCTGGCGCCGATTTGGCCTTTTGCTCGCCATCCTGATCACGCACCTCCATGCCTGCATGTGAACGAGATTCTGTAATATCGGGCAGTTTTCCTCTCACCCTACGACTGAAGAGCAGTTCAGCTGGGCTTATCCCGGTCGTGGCCTGGTCGATGCTCCTTTTCACAGTCTCACATTTTCTCAACACTTTCTTCCAGTCCGGTCCCTCAGAGTGAGCGTCCTGATTCTCTTCATCAGTGACGCATTTTGGCACTCGACTTCTCCGTTAGCCTGAGCCCATTCTGCTGTTGTCTTCAGATGTGTGATGCTGCTTTTTTCACAGTGTTCCCGGAACAGCTCAGACCTGAACTGTGGGCCGTTGTCTGACTTACAGGTCACTGGTAAGCCATGACGACTGAATATTGATTTTAGGCTACAAATAACCTTCTCTGTTGTTGTTGATGTCATGAATGTCACATTCGTAGTATCGACTGTAATGGTCAACCACTACGAAAATGTAATGGCTGGATGGCAGGGGTCCAAGCAAGTCCACAGCTATATCCTGCCGGGGGACATCTGGTAGGGGTGTGGTTCTCAGGGGTTCTGGTGGGTCGGGTCTGGCTTCTATCAGGCAACCGTAGCAGTCCTTGCAGTGTTTCTCAGCTGCTGGATCCATCCCAGGCCACCACACCTTGGTCCTGAGAGGCTGCTTTGTCTCCTCAATCCCGAGACGTCCCTCATGTGCTAGGGCCAGTGCTCGTGCGCGTAAAATGCAGGGCAGCACGATGTGCATCCCTCGGAGGACCAAGTATCCTACAGCGCACAATTCATTCGCTATGGCTGCATCTGCTTTCCAATCCTCAAACCGTCCGTTTGCGGTTGCCTTCCTTACCGCCATCAGCTCTGGGAAGCCTCCTGCACCTCCCTAGTTGTTTTAATGCTTTTGGCGTAGCGCTGACCGCTCCATACCTCACGCACGCTCGTCTGAGCCGCCGTGATTGGGCCTCTCGCATTTTGCGGTTTCTCCCAGCAATCTTGACAGTGGGTCTGCAATATTTTGTTTGCCTGGTATATGCAGCACTTTAAAATCGTACGGTTGTAATCTGAGTACCCACCTCTCAATGCGGGTGCAGGGTTCAGAGTGAGCACCGTATATCACTTCCAGTGGCTTATGATCTGTAACTAAGGTAAACTGTTGCCCATATTTTTGAAGAAGGATAGCCAACGCACACCAGAAGTTACGAGGTGCAGGTAATGGGTAGTAGTTGAGTTTGAAGCGAAGGATACCGCACACTCTTGTCCTGCTGCCAAGTTTTTATTCAGACAACGTTTCGGCCTGTATGGCCTTTCTCAAGTCTTACACAAACAGAGTGAAGATACCCCTTATAAATCGTCCCCCAGTCAGTGATTGGTTGACAACAACCAGTTCATTAGTCCTACGACACCTACCAGTTAAGGTGTAAAATTAAGTCACCTATTAGTCAATGGTGTTTACGTTGCAAAATGGTAGATGTCAAAAGGACAGATTGCATATTTGGACAATTTATAAACACAAAAATTCAATAGTACATAAGCCCCTGTGAATGCAAAAAGAAATAAAAAGAAATAACAAGTTGCCTATATACATGATACCATGGTGGGAAGACAAAACAAAAAACAACACTAGCAATGTTTTAGTCAGGCCACTAGGGGCCGTCATGAACAGTATTGCATCACCTTGTCAACCCATCAAAAGAGTGCAGACCTGCAAAGAATTAAGTCAGTTAGAGAAAACATTTCAATTCAAATTCCACATTTAGTCCAAAGGGAGTTAATGTCCTAAGAAAATGAATATAATAATTTTCTCTCTGAGATAATAGAAGTTCAAGATTGCCACCCCGTCTAGGCAGAGAAACCTTCTCAATGCCTATATATTTTAACGCAGAAACCGAATGGCCCGCTTCCACAAAGTGCGCTGCAACAGGATAGTTAAGGTTTTTGCAGCGAATCGTACTACGATGCTCTGCAATACGTACTTTTAACTCCCTGCTGGTTTTTCCCACATACGACTTTCCACAGGGGCATGTAATCAGATAGATGACAGACTTAGTGTTACATGTGATAATGCCCTTAATTGGAATAGTTTTACCTGTATGTGGATGTTTGTATGTAGTACATTTATAAGTATAATTGCATTGCGCACAAGAGCCACATTTACGGTTGCCATCCGGGATAGGAGCTAAGACAGACTTAGGAGGGGAGGTCAATGGTGAAAGATCAGAATGAACCAACATGTCCCTTAAGTTTTTGCCACGTTTGTACACTATCCGTGGTTGATTCTGAAATGCATCACCAAGATTAGTGTCTGATTTTAATATATACCAGTGTCGGTTAATAATACTCTTCAATTGCTCAGAACATTTGGAATAGCAGGTCGAGAAAATAATGGTGGGTTCTTCTTTTTTCTCTTGTCTGAAACGCAATAAATCCGACCTAGATCTGTTTTTAATTTTGTCATTGGCAAAAGTGATTTGAGATGACTTATATCCACGCGCCCGAAACTTGGATTCCATCACACTCATGTTGCGTTCGTAATCGACCTCCCTACTGCAGATGCGTTTAACTCTGCAGAATTGACTAAAAGGGAGGCTGTTCTTAAGTGGAAGAGGATGACAAGAGTCGGCTCTTAAAAGACTGTTGCGTGCAGTTGGTTTGGTATATAGATCTGAATAAAGTATATTGTTCTCCCGTATGACCCACACATCTAAAAAACTAATGCGAGTCATATCGAAGTCCATGGAAAATGATAAATATTCCGTGCAATTATTCAAATAAGTAAAAAATTCTTGTAAATCACTAATGCTTCCACGCCACAGGACCAGTATGTCATCTATGAAGCGCTTAAACAGTGCAATATGTGGTGTAAACCTTTTGTTCTCATATATGTATTTCTCTTCAAAAAACCTCATATATATGTTGGCAAAAGATGGAGCAAAAGGACTGCCCATAGCTACACCTCGCTTCTGTAAAAACCACGCATCTTGAAAAAGAAAATAGTTGCATGTCAAAATTAATTTAACCAGTTCAAGTATGCAGTTTGTAGACGGGTGTGAAGGGTTTTCACGTTTTGAAAGAAAATATTCTAAAGCTTCCAAACCTCCGTCATGTGGTATTGAGGTGTAAAGAGCGTTCACATCCAGCGTTACAAGGATCATTTCATCCTCTGGAAGAGGGTTAATAATGTCAATAACTGACAATAGATGGCCAGTGTCCTTAATGAATGACGGTGCGGCCTCGGCTAAAGGGCGAATAAAATGATCAACAAATACAGACATTGAGGATGTCAGAGAACCTATGCCAGCCACGATCGGACGACCAGGGGGCTGTTGGAGATTCTTATGAATTTTAGGAAGAGTGTAAAAGGTCGGAATGACTGGGTTGTCCACTCTTAAAAATTGCATCTCTTTTTTAGTTATATCACCCATATGAACAAATTCATCAAGAGTTCCATAAATTAAATTTTGGAACGACCGAGTGGGGTCACCAGGTAACTTTTCGTAAAACAAATCAATAGTTAATTGCCTTTCACATTCATTCACATAGTCAGATCGATTTAAAACCACAATGGCTCCTCCTTTATCAGCAGGTTTAATTATGATAGATGTATCAGATTGTAAATCTTTTAGTGCTTTTTTCTCATCAGCTGATAGATTACTATGAGTATTAAATGTGTGTTTAATTTTCATCAACTCAGTAGCATCTTGATCAACTAATCTACAGAAAGTCTCAATCGACGCACTGCGGTGAGCTGGAGGCATAAAGTCACTTTTTGGCCGAAAGAGGGTCTGTGTGTGTTGGTTGGATTGCTCAGGTGTATTAAAATCCAACTGAGAAACTGACTGTGTGGTGGCAAAAAACTCGCGTAGCCTAATGCTACGAAAAAATTTGAACAAATCAACCTTTACATCAAAATCGTTTGGCTGTGTCGTGGGAACAAATGATAATCCCTTATTAAGAACAGAAAGATGTGAGGCATTGAGTGTCTTACTGGAGAGATTGAAGACCGTTTTGTCCTCAGTATTGGTTAAATCCGTGTGCTCTGCGCACGGGCACGCGTCCACCGTGTCTCTCCGGTGTTTCCTCTTGGTCCCGCGTCTAGTACGGCCTTTGGGAGCCCTCGCCCCCGCCCCCGGCCTCGTCCGCGCCCTCGTTGTTGTTGCGCTGTGGTACGCGGTCCGCTGGTTAAAACAATGGAACTTGATGCGGAGGACACATCAGATAAGTTGTCGAACGTGGAGTGGAGTTCGCCTCTAGGGCGCACCTTCCATGAAGACCGTGGGCGTGATCTTCGTTCAGGGTTCCTCCAGTAGTAGACATTACCTTCAGCCACATCCTTCTTATCTCTATTAAATTTCTTGATTTTAATGTCTTTGATTTCACTAGAAAGTTTTTTCATTTGTTCCTCGTGATTCTTTAGAATATCGTTACGTTCAGTTTCATTCTGAATACTCTCACTGAGTGATTTGGTTTTGTCTGCGATGGCAAGGTCAATCACCGCCAGGTCTTGTCTCAGGTTATCAATTAACAGAGTCAGTAATCTACTTTCTGTAGATTAGTTGATCAAGATGCTACTGAGTTGATGAAAATTAAACACACATTTAATACTCATAGTAATCTATCAGCTGATGAGAAAAAAGCACTAAAAGATTTACAATCTGATACATCTATCATAATTAAACCTGCTGATAAAGGAGGAGCCATTGTGGTTTTAAATCGATCTGACTATGTGAATGAATGTGAAAGGCAATTAACTATTGATTTGTTTTACGAAAAGTTACCTGGTGACCCCACTCGGTCGTTCCAAAATTTAATTTATGGAACTCTTGATGAATTTGTTCATATGGGTGATATAACTAAAAAAGAGATGCAATTTTTAAGAGTGGACAACCCAGTCATTCCGACCTTTTACACTCTTCCTAAAATTCATAAGAATCTCCAACAGCCCCCTGGTCGTCCGATCGTGGCTGGCATAGGTTCTCTGACATCCTCAATGTCTGTATTTGTTGATCATTTTATTCGCCCTTTAGCCGAGGCCGCACCGTCATTCATTAAGGACACTGGCCATCTATTGTCAGTTATTGACATTATTAACCCTCTTCCAGAGGATGAAATGATCCTTGTAACGCTGGATGTGAACGCTCTTTACACCTCAATACCACATGACGGAGGTTTGGAAGCTTTAGAATATTTTCTTTCAAAACGTGAAAACCCTTCACACCCGTCTACAAACTGCATACTTGAACTGGTTAAATTAATTTTGACATGCAACTATTTTCTTTTTCAAGATGCGTGGTTTTTACAGAAGCGAGGTGTAGCTATGGGCAGTCCTTTTGCTCCATCTTTTGCCAACATATATATGAGGTTTTTTGAAGAGAAATACATATATGAGAACAAAAGGTTTACACCACATATTGCACTGTTTAAGCGCTTCATAGATGACATACTGGTCCTGTGGCGTGGAAGCATTAGTGATTTACAAGAATTTTTTACTTATTTGAATAATTGCACGGAATATTTATCATTTTCCATGGACTTCGATATGACTCGCATTAGTTTTTTAGATGTGTGGGTCATACGGGAGAACAATATACTTTATTCAGATCTATATACCAAACCAACTGCACGCAACAGTCTTTTAAGAGCCGACTCTTGTCATCCTCTTCCACTTAAGAACAGCCTCCCTTTTAGTCAATTCTGCAGAGTTAAACGCATCTGCAGTAGGGAGGTCGATTACGAACGCAACATGAGTGTGATGGAATCCAAGTTTCGGGCGCGTGGATATAAGTCATCTCAAATCACTTTTGCCAATGACAAAATTAAAAACAGATCTAGGTCGGATTTATTGCGTTTCAGACAAGAGAAAAAAGAAGAACCCACCATTATTTTCTCGACCTGCTATTCCAAATGTTCTGAGCAATTGAAGAGTATTATTAACCGACACTGGTATATATTAAAATCAGACACTAATCTTGGTGATGCATTTCAGAATCAACCACGGATAGTGTACAAACGTGGCAAAAACTTAAGGGACATGTTGGTTCATTCTGATCTTTCACCATTGACCTCCCCTCCTAAGTCTGTCTTAGCTCCTATCCCGGATGGCAACCGTAAATGTGGCTCTTGTGCGCAATGCAATTATACTTATAAATGTACTACATACAAACATCCACATACAGGTAAAACTATTCCAATTAAGGGCATTATCACATGTAACACTAAGTCTGTCATCTATCTGATTACATGCCCCTGTGGAAAGTCGTATGTGGGAAAAACCAGCAGGGAGTTAAAAGTACGTATTGCAGAGCATCGTAGTACGATTCGCTGCAAAAACCTTAACTATCCTGTTGCAGCGCACTTTGTGGAAGCGGGCCATTCGGTTTCTGCGTTAAAATATATAGGCATTGAGAAGGTTTCTCTGCCTAGACGGGGTGGCAATCTTGAACTTCTATTATCTCAGAGAGAAAATTATTATATTCATTTTCTTAGGACATTAACTCCCTTTGGACTAAATGTGGAATTTGAATTGAAATGTTTTCTCTAACTGACTTAATTCTTTGCAGGTCTGCACTCTTTTGATGGGTTGACAAGGTGATGCAATACTGTTCATGACGGCCCCTAGTGGCCTGACTAAAACATTGCTAGTGTTGTTTTTTGTTTTGTCTTCCCACCATGGTATCATGTATATAGGCAACTTGTTATTTCTTTTTATTTCTTTTTGCATTCACAGGGGCTTATGTACTATTGAATTTTTGTGTTTATAAATTGTCCAAATATGCAATCTGTCCTTTTGACATCTACCATTTTGCAACGTAAACACCATTGACTAATAGGTGACTTAATTTTACACCTTAACTGGTAGGTGTCGTAGGACTAATGAACTGGTTGTTGTCAACCAATCACTGACTGGGGGACGATTTATAAGGGGTATCTTCACTCTGTTTGTGTAAGACTTGAGAAAGGCCATACAGGCCGAAACGTTGTCTGAATAAAAACTTGGCAGCAGGACAAGAGTGTGCGGTATCCTTCGCTTCAAACTCAACTACTACCCATTACCTGCACCTCGTAACTTCTGGTGTGCGTTGGCTATCCTTCTTCAAAAATAGATTCTATTCCAACCGACGGCACCCAGGATTGTCCACTAAGATGCCTGCAACGCAATCCGACTCAGACGCTACTTTCACAGGTCATCAGCAAACTCAACCGCAAACGTTTGCATATAGTCAAAAAGACATTGAAAACATCTTAGTTACAGACTCTTTGTTTCCACCGTCAGGTACTGTTGAGCACATTGAGACAGGTTCCGAGCTGTTTAATCTGACCATACGAAGAACTAAAACCTATTTACACATAGTGACTTTAAGTGATTACGTGAGGCAAGGGGTGATACCCCGTGGATTAAGATGGCAAAAAGAACCGATGTTGGGAAATAAGACGGCTGAATTCTGTGACCGCTGGTGCGCTATTCTCAATAAGTGTTCATTTGACTTATTGACTCTGTTAATTGATAACCTGAGACAAGACCTGGCGGTGATTGACCTTGCCATCGCAGACAAAACCAAATCACTCAGTGAGAGTATTCAGAATGAAACTGAACGTAACGATATTCTAAAGAATCACGAGGAACAAATGAAAAAACTTTCTAGTGAAATCAAAGACATTAAAATCAAGAAATTTAATAGAGATAAGAAGGATGTGGCTGAAGGTAATGTCTACTACTGGAGGAACCCTGAACGAAGATCACGCCCACGGTCTTCATGGAAGGTGCGCCCTAGAGGCGAACTCCACTCCACGTTCGACAACTTATCTGATGTGTCCTCCGCATCAAGTTCCATTGTTTTAACCAGCGGACCGCGTACCACAGCGCAACAACAACGAGGGCGCGGACGAGGCCGGGGGCGGGGGCGAGGGCTCCCAAAGGCCGTACTAGACGCGGGACCAAGAGGAAACACCGGAGAGACACGGTGGACGCGTGCCCGTGCGCAGAGCACACGGATTTAACCAATACTGAGGACAAAACGGTCTTCAATCTCTCCAGTAAGACACTCAATGCCTCACATCTTTCTGTTCTTAATAAGGGATTATCATTTGTTCCCACGACACAGCCAAACGATTTTGATGTAAAGGTTGATTTGTTCAAAATTTTTTCGTAGCATTAGGCTACGCGAGTTTTTTTGCCACCACACAGTCAGTTTCTCAGTTGGATTTTAATACACCTGAGCAATCCAACCAACACACACAGACCCTCTTTCGGCCAAAAAGTGACTTTATGCCTCCAGCTCACCGCAGTGCGTCGATTGAGACTTTCTGTAGATTAGTTGATCAAGATGCTACTGAGTTGATGAAAATTAAACACACATTTAATACTCATAGTAATCTATCAGCTGATGAGAAAAAAGCACTAAAAGATTTACAATCTGATACATCTATCATAATTAAACCTGCTGATAAAGGAGGAGCCATTGTGGTTTTAAATCGATCTGACTATGTGAATGAATGTGAAAGGCAATTAACTATTGATTTGTTTTACGAAAAGTTACCTGGTGACCCCACTCGGTCGTTCCAAAATTTAATTTATGGAACTCTTGATGAATTTGTTCATATGGGTGATATAACTAAAAAAGAGATGCAATTTTTAAGAGTGGACAACCCAGTCATTCCGACCTTTTACACTCTTCCTAAAATTCATAAGAATCTCCAACAGCCCCCTGGTCGTCCGATCGTGGCTGGCATAGGTTCTCTGACATCCTCAATGTCTGTATTTGTTGATCATTTTATTCGCCCTTTAGCCGAGGCCGCACCGTCATTCATTAAGGACACTGGCCATCTATTGTCAGTTATTGACATTATTAACCCTCTTCCAGAGGATGAAATGATCCTTGTAACGCTGGATGTGAACGCTCTTTACACCTCAATACCACATGACGGAGGTTTGGAAGCTTTAGAATATTTTCTTTCAAAACGTGAAAACCCTTCACACCCGTCTACAAACTGCATACTTGAACTGGTTAAATTAATTTTGACATGCAACTATTTTCTTTTTCAAGATGCGTGGTTTTTACAGAAGCGAGGTGTAGCTATGGGCAGTCCTTTTGCTCCATCTTTTGCCAACATATATATGAGGTTTTTTGAAGAGAAATACATATATGAGAACAAAAGGTTTACACCACATATTGCACTGTTTAAGCGCTTCATAGATGACATACTGGTCCTGTGGCGTGGAAGCATTAGTGATTTACAAGAATTTTTTACTTATTTGAATAATTGCACGGAATATTTATCATTTTCCATGGACTTCGATATGACTCGCATTAGTTTTTTAGATGTGTGGGTCATACGGGAGAACAATATACTTTATTCAGATCTATATACCAAACCAACTGCACGCAACAGTCTTTTAAGAGCCGACTCTTGTCATCCTCTTCCACTTAAGAACAGCCTCCCTTTTAGTCAATTCTGCAGAGTTAAACGCATCTGCAGTAGGGAGGTCGATTACGAACGCAACATGAGTGTGATGGAATCCAAGTTTCGGGCGCGTGGATATAAGTCATCTCAAATCACTTTTGCCAATGACAAAATTAAAAACAGATCTAGGTCGGATTTATTGCGTTTCAGACAAGAGAAAAAAGAAGAACCCACCATTATTTTCTCGACCTGCTATTCCAAATGTTCTGAGCAATTGAAGAGTATTATTAACCGACACTGGTATATATTAAAATCAGACACTAATCTTGGTGATGCATTTCAGAATCAACCACGGATAGTGTACAAACGTGGCAAAAACTTAAGGGACATGTTGGTTCATTCTGATCTTTCACCATTGACCTCCCCTCCTAAGTCTGTCTTAGCTCCTATCCCGGATGGCAACCGTAAATGTGGCTCTTGTGCGCAATGCAATTATACTTATAAATGTACTACATACAAACATCCACATACAGGTAAAACTATTCCAATTAAGGGCATTATCACATGTAACACTAAGTCTGTCATCTATCTGATTACATGCCCCTGTGGAAAGTCGTATGTGGGAAAAACCAGCAGGGAGTTAAAAGTACGTATTGCAGAGCATCGTAGTACGATTCGCTGCAAAAACCTTAACTATCCTGTTGCAGCGCACTTTGTGGAAGCGGGCCATTCGGTTTCTGCGTTAAAATATATAGGCATTGAGAAGGTTTCTCTGCCTAGACGGGGTGGCAATCTTGAACTTCTATTATCTCAGAGAGAAAATTATTATATTCATTTTCTTAGGACATTAACTCCCTTTGGACTAAATGTGGAATTTGAATTGAAATGTTTTCTCTAACTGACTTAATTCTTTGCAGGTCTGCACTCTTTTGATGGGTTGACAAGGTGATGCAATACTGTTCATGACGGCCCCTAGTGGCCTGACTAAAACATTGCTAGTGTTGTTTTTTGTTTTGTCTTCCCACCATGGTATCATGTATATAGGCAACTTGTTATTTCTTTTTATTTCTTTTTGCATTCACAGGGGCTTATGTACTATTGAATTTTTGTGTTTATAAATTGTCCAAATATGCAATCTGTCCTTTTGACATCTACCATTTTGCAACGTAAACACCATTGACTAATAGGTGACTTAATTTTACACCTTAACTGGTAGGTGTCGTAGGACTAATGAACTGGTTGTTGTCAACCAATCACTGACTGGGGGACGATTTATAAGGGGTATCTTCACTCTGTTTGTGTAAGACTTGAGAAAGGCCATACAGGCCGAAACGTTGTCTGAATAAAAACTTGGCAGCAGGACAAGAGTGTGCGGTATCCTTCGCTTCAAACTAAACTGTTGCCCATAAACATAGGGATGCAGCCTCTCAAATGCCCACACCAGAGCTAGGGCCTCTTGCTCAGTTTGAGAATACTTCCGCTCACATTCACTTAAACTGTGGCTCACATAGCATATAGGCACCTCTTCCCCCTGTTGGACCTGATCTAGCACTGCACCTAACCCTACGAGGCTCGCATCTGCGATCACTTTGGCCTCTGCATCTTTATCAAAGTATGCGAAAGTGCCAGCTCTGGCCAGTTCCTCTGTGAGTGCATGAAATGCATCTCTCCGCTGTGGTCCGAATTCGAATGGGGTGTCCTTTATTGTTAGACATTGCAGCGGCTCTGATAAAATCGCAAACTGCGGGATGAACCTGTTACTCTATCCGACTCGCCCTCAGAGGCTCCTCACTTTTGCTGCGTTCTCCGGCTCGTGCGCTTCCGCCACTGCTCACACACTCTCTGCCGTCGGCACAATGCCCTTCTCAGGTAACAGGAGAAGACTAACCTGTCCGTGTTAAATTGGCATTAGTCTGGATTTACTGTCAGGCCTCTCTCCATCAGCCTGGTCAAGACAGCGTGGAGATGTCTGTCGTGTGTCTCCTGGGCATGTACGTGCACGATGATGTCTTCTGATATATTTTCAACACCCTTTATCCCTGCCAGCGCATTGGCTACCTCGTGCTGGTGTTGTTTCCTGGCTGATCTGACACCGAATATCAGCCACTTGTATCAATACACTCCATTGTGTACAGTGAAGGTTATGATTCCACGTGACTCAGGGTTAGTTCCAGCTGATGGTATCCCCACTTTAGGTCTAACTTGCTAAACACTGTTGAACCATTCATGCCTTGAAGTATCTCATCTACTGTGGGAAAAGGATACCGCTCCCTCTCTATAGTTTAATTTGTCTGTCTCTTGACTCAGCATAGTCTCACATCGCTGTCCGCTTTTGGTACGATCACTACAGGGTTTGCCCATGGGGTGGGGCCATCTACAGGTTCAGTGAAGTCCATATCTATCAACTGCTCTCTCTTGTTTTCTACTGCCCCCTTGAGGTTGAACAGTATGCACTCAAGAGGCTGGGCGACAGGCTTTGCATCGGGGGTTGATGCCTAAGCGAACCTGGTTGGAATTGAGTTTTCCAACCCCCTGGAACAGCTTTGGATACTGCCGTTCAAGTGACTGTTTTACACCCACTACAGCTGCCACATCAACACCTGTCTTCAAGACTCCTAGTCTGGTGGCTGTATCCTTTCCTAGCAATGCCTCTCCCTTGCCCTTGACCACAATGAACTCTGCCTGTTCAGTTCTATCGGTCTTTGTCAGTGACGTATGCTAACTAGCGGACACTCTCCCCCGGCGACATTTTGAGTGTACAGCAGAATGTAAACAAACTAGCACAGGAGGAGCTGTCCGGTGAAGTTGCAGATAGTAGCAGTTAGTCAGAATATCAGTTTTTATTCCGTTTACTCAGTCGCCAATCTGGACAAGAATAAGAAGGACGAGAGGATTCCGTACAGGGACAAACTTATCAAGGAGGCCAGGAATCGGTATTTAGCTAAATTGTCGACAATCAATAACATAGACCCGTACGACCTCACAACTAAAGAATAGAGCTCAGACGCCACATTACTGCCTCCAACTTCATCACTGGATATAACAAACTACCTCGTTTACGGTATCAGCGCTTACACATATGAACACTTCAGAAACTATAAATCTCTCGAAGCTCATGGACATTTCACGAATGGCTGGGTGCAGGATCTGTTCACATTTCGACCGCAGGACTGTGACAACACAGTCGTCACTGCAAAGGTTAGCTAACTTGGGTGTAATCAAGCGAAGTTACGGCTGGTGGTGACAGTTAGTTGGACGTTGGCTTGTTTTTGTCTGATTTGCTTTACTTATTTTAACTGTGGGCATAAAGGATTAATGTTTATTACATTGTTGTGAAAAATGACCTCATTCACATTGCAGTAGCTAGAAAAAAGTGAAAATGATCTAATAATCCTACCCCTTTTTCATACAACATAATTACTCAAGAATCAAGCAGTTTATCAATCTTACTTACCTTTATGAAAATGCAGAGAACAAACACGCATGAAGGGAGATATGGTTTCGAAAGTGATGCCCTTCCGTCTCACCGCTGCGACCCAGGCCATCCGACGCCTCTTCGTTATTTCTTCAACCTGCTGTCCGTTACCTCTTTTCCAAGTGGGAAACCGAAAAAATCTCACGTTGTGGTCAACTTTTCTGCCATTTCTGTCGTGTGACTTCCTATGGCAGCCTATCACACAACACGAGTGTCCCATTATATCAAAGATAATGCCGCACGAAGAGACGATGCTCACTGTTGGGTTGTTTACAACGAGTGACCCTCCAAAATGGCGATTCGACCCACAATGCACTGCAGCTGTCACAAGCGTTACGTCACCTGACAAAGACCGATTGCCGATTGCAATCTCACATGTGAATGCGCCTTTATCTAATAGTGTTTGCCTATGTTATGGCCCCAATTTGTTATGACATTTATGACAGCAAGGAATGAGAGACAAAATTTTAAAACTAAAACAGATTTAATTCAACAAAGACCAACACAAACCTACAATTTATACTACTGACCAAGATTGATAATACACAAGAGAAAACATATTTACAGTCCCTTGAGATGGGGTTGCTTGGTGATGTTCCGGGTGAGGAAAATGCTCCAACACAGGCAAAAATCCACAAAAAGCTTCACAGGTCTTGAACAGAATGACAGGTCTGGTCAAATGTATCCTTCTCCTAGCAATTTCTCCGACTTTCTCCGGGCGGCATGGTGGCATAGTGGTTAGCACTACTGCCTCACAGCAAGAAGGCCGTGGGTTCGAATCCGGCCTGGGGCCTTTCTGTGTGGAGTTTGCATGTACTCCCCGTGTTCGCGTGGGTTTCCTCCGGTTTCCGGAGGAGTTACTCCGGTTTCCCCCACCCATCCAAAACAAAATATAGGAACCCTCCCTCCCTCCTGTATGGCTGTGTGTGAATGTTTGGTGGTGGTCGGAGGGGCCGTAGGCGCATACTGGCTGCCAGGCTTCCGTCAGTCTGCCCCAGGGCAGCTGTGGCTACAAAAACGTAGTTTACCACCATCAGAGTGTGAATGAATCTCCACTTTTGGATCTCCACTTTTCTGGAATTCACTTCCTGTTCCTGTCTCACGTTGGCACGTGTCCTATAGGTCTTGGTAGCACCCATTGTGCTGAGCGTTTCTATCCCTTTTTTTCTGTTAATATTACGTTGATTTTTTTCCTGTTTTCTGAGAGTTTTCTGCCTTTGACGGAAAACAGTCGTAAATTTCGCGCTTTTTCACTGCCTATACTTCTGCAAGACGCCCGTGAGGTGAACTTGGATTTGGGCGACGCGGCATCCTACAAACGTAAGTTAATAACCATGATGGCTTCCCCTTGTTCGCCGACCTCTTTTCCTGTCTTGTGCTCTGAGTGTAATATGTTTTGTTACGACTCCTCTGCGCTTAGTGGCTCTTTCATTTGCAAGAAATGTATCTCATGTGCTAGCTTAACTGAAAAGCTTTTACAGCTGGAAGATCGCATAGAAACGCTGCAGAACATTAGGTCGAATGAGGATTTCATTGATTCTTTCTTGGTCCAGCCTGAAACGAGTGTAAATGTCAGTTCTCTTTCGGTTTCTCGTTCCTTACCTGCTGCGGCAGCTTCTTCACAGCGTGATGTGTTTGTAACAGTTCGAGGTAAACGTAAGGGAAAGAAACTTGTGCAGCCACCCAGTACCTCTCCCGTTAAACTGTTTAATTCATTTGCTCCCCTCGAAGAATTGGAGCCAGATGAACGAGTACCGGAAAAGTCACTAATTATCGGGGATTCCATTGTTAGAGATGTAAGGGTGTTCAAACCGGCGGCCACAGTGAGCTGTATTCCTGGCGCTCGTGTGACTGATATCGAGGCGAATCTGAAATTACTCGATCAGGGCAAACGCAAGTTCTCCAAAATTATTATCCACGCCGGTACGAATGATATTCGATTACGACAATCGGAGATCACAAAGAGCAGTTTTAAGTCGGCCTGTGCCCAAGCTCGAAAGATGTCACGGTCAGTGACTTTCTCTGGTCCGTACCCGATCCGATGTAGTGATGAAATGTACAGTAGATTGGACTCGCTCAATCGCTGGTTGTCTGAGTGGTGCGTAGATAATAACGTCGGTTTCGTGGACAATTGGCGAGCTTTCCGGCGAAGACCCGGTCTTTTGAGGAGGGACGGTGTTCACCCATCTCGTGAGGGCACTGCACTTCTGTCGAGAAATCTGGCCTACGACTTAAATTGTCGTAATTGACTGCAGAGAGTTAAATCTAAATTCCTGACATTCAGCTTTGATAAACCGTTGATTAGGTCAAACCCTATAGAGATTGTGTCTGTTCCTCGAATTCCAATTAAATTAAGAAAGAAGAATCGCGGAGTACATCACAAAAACTTGATTTGCATTAACACCAACTGTATCAATCTACCAATGAATAAATATTCTCTCAAAATTGGTCTATTAAATATTAGATCCTTGAACTCTAAAGCAGCTCTTGTGAACGAATTAATCTCTGATTGTTATCTTGACATTCTATGTCTCACAGAAACATGGCTGAGACCAGATGAAAACGTATCTTTGAATGAAGCATCTCCACCTGGGTTTATATACACTCAAAACCCCCGCCTGGGCCGGAGAGGTGGTGGTGTTGCAGCTATTTATAGTGATTCCATTCACTCAGTGCCAAAACTACAGTATAAATTTGATACATTTGAGGTTTTAGCGATGAATTTTTCAGTGCTGGATATAGGTGCCGGCCCTGCCTCTGATCACCCTTTAGCTTTGGTGACAGTCTACAGGCCCCCTGGCCTTTACTCTGCCTTTATTCAAGATTTTTCAGAATTCCTTTCAGACTTAGTTTTAAGCTATGATAGAATAGTTATATTGGGCGACTTTAACCTGCACTTTGAGAGGACAGATGATTCTCGAACATCCGCATTCACTAACATTTTGGAGTCAGTTGGCTTCGCTCAGAGTGTTGTTGGCCCAACTCATTTTCATGGTCATACTTTAGACCTGATCTTAAGCTTTGGCATTAACATTGGGCCGGTCAGGATTCATTCACATAATCCCAGTTTGTCTGACCATTTTCTTATCACCTTCTGCTTACAATTGACCCACCCTGCATTGTTAGAAACTAGGATGTACACTGGTCGTACTTTTACTGCAACAACTTCTACAAAATTCACTGAGGTTTTCCCATCTTATTTTGAGCATCCAGTCAGTGCCTCCTCTATTGACGATACCGCAGAAAAGTTTGCTGATGCTCTCCGTTGTACCCTTAATGTAGTCGCGCCACTGAAATATAAAAAGATTACTCAGAAGAAGAGGCCAGCCCCATGGTACACTGACCAGACAAGGACACTAAAGCAAAAATCTCGTCATCTAGAACGGAAATGGCGCTCCACTAAATTCCAGGTATTCCATAGTGCTTGGAAAGAGAGCCTTGTTGCATATAAGCATGCTCTTTCTTGTGCAAGGTCCTGTTACTTTTCAAATCTCATGCAGGAAAATAAAAATAATTCTCGATTTCTGTTCAAAACCGTGGCTAAGTTAACTAACAATCATGCTGCAAGTAACCCTCAAATTCCAGTCTCTTGCAGCAGTGATGATTTTTTAAATTTCTTTAATGGCAAAATTATTGGAATTAGAGAGAAGATCACTGCTTCCTTACCAGTTTGCGATGGCGTTTCTCATGATATGGAGTCTTGCACATTACACACAAACCAGTTTGAGTCCCTTTCTCCTATATCCCTGAGTGAACTAGCCAAATTAGTTGTTACTTCCAAATCATCTACTTGTATCTTGGATCCCATTCCCACAAAGCTAATGAAAGAACTCCTGCCCATTCTTGGCGGCCCAATTCTTCACATAATTAATTCTTCTTTGATTTCAGGTATTGTTCCCACTTCATTTAAGATGGCAGAAATCAAGCCGCTGCTTAAAAAACCAGATTTGGATCCCACAGTCCTAGCCAATTATAGGCCAATCTCAAACCTCACATTTTTATCTAAGATCCTTGAAAAATGTGTTGCCCAACAGCTCTCTTCTTTCCTGCAAACTAATGAGGTTTTTGACAGTTTTCAGTCTGCCTATAGAAAGCATCACAGCACCGAAACAGCCCTCACTGTTGTAGTAAATGATCTGCTTCTCTCTATGGATAGAGGCCGCATTTCTGTTCTCGTCCTTCTCGATTTAAGTGCCGCCTTTGATACAGTAGACCACCATATTCTTCTTCGTAGGTTGGAAAAATTAGCTGGTATTTCTGGACTTGCCCTTTCTTGGTTTAAGTCTTATTTGTCTGATAGATCTCAGTTTGTCCGGGTAAATAACAAGTGTTCAGAGTATTCCAGGGTTAACTTTGGAATACCTCAAGGATCTGTTCTGGGCCCTTTGCTTTTTTCACTATACATGCTTCCGCTTGGAAATATCATAAGTACACTTGATGTTAAATACCATTGCTATGCAGACGACACGCAGCTCTATATATCCTTTAAACCGGGTGAAAATGATCCGGTTACTAGATTAGAGATGTGTCTGAAAGCTGTTAAAGCTTGGATGACGCAAAATTTTCTTTCACTAAACCCAGATAAGACTGAAATATTGGTACTGGGTCCCAAATGTCTTAGAGACTCATTCGTTAAGTTCTCTCTTAACTTAGATGACCTCTCTGTTTCTGCCAGAGCTGTCGTTAAAAACCTTGGTGTGACTCTTGATTCAGAACTCTCTTTCCAGGCTCACATCAACAATATCATCCGAGTGGCTTTTTTCCATCTTCGAAACATATCTAAACTTAGAAAAATGTTGTCTCTTAAAGATGCTGAAAAATTGGTTCACGCATTTGTCTCTTCTCGGCTGGACTATTGCAATGTCTTACTGTCTGGTTGCACTAGCTCAGCCCTGAAACGTCTTCAATTAGTGCAGAATGCTGCAGCTAGGGTTCTGACTAGGACTAAGAAATATGATCATATTAGCCCGGTGCTCAAAAATCTTCATTGGCTGCCTGTAAAATTTAGAATTGAGTACAAAATACTATTACTAACTTACAAAGCCTTAAATGACTTGGCCCCGGAATATCTTTGCAGTCTTCTCATTCCTTACTCCCCACCAAGATTACTTCGTTCACAAGGTGCTGACTACTTGAAAATTCCAAATATATCTAGAGTTACAATTGGAGGCAGAGCATTCTCTTATAAAGCACCAATTCTATGGAACAATCTCCCAAGACAAATTAGGGCTTCGGACACACTCTCTGTCTTCAAGAGTAGGCTGAAAACTTATCTTTTTAGTCAAGCCTATGATTAGTTCATGATTAGTTATGTGTTGGCTCTGGTGGGACTGACTACAACCTTGATTTATGACATGTTCACGATATTGGAAGCCAGTGTTATGTAAATCCACGTGGAACCGGTGGCACTGAGCATGCATTAACGGTGCCAGTGGGGCTTGCTACAGCCTTAGTCACTGGGGAGGTCCATATGGTACTGGTGTATTGTTAAGCAAATCCATGTGGAACCGGTGGCACTGAGCATGCATTAACGGTGCCAGTGGGGCTTGCTACAGCCTTAGTCACCGGGGAGGTCCATTTGGTACTAGTGTCTAGAAAATCTGAAGTGATCTTCCTGGAATAAGTGTAGGGCCTCTGTGCTGCTGGAAGTGGATGGAGAGGTGTTGACTGTTTCCTGACCAGTCAGCTCCTAAATTCTCATTTGGCACATGACACTGGACTGTATTTTTATTAATATGCAGTAGTTTTATCCAGTGCCTCACCCCACTTTTTTCTGTCTTTCTCCGAGGATCTTTCCCTCCACAACCCTGACTCCTGGACCATCCGAGCCCTGTCCCTCACCATGAGCGCTGGCTGCTGCTGTCCTGATCCAGTCCTGCACCATCCTTGGCATGCCACTTCCTCCAGCAACTGATAGCACTGTTTAGATGGACTTTTATGGAACTCTATTGTCATTGTCTTCTTATTAACTAGCTAGCCCGCGGAGGATGGGCTTCCCCACTATAGCCGGGTTCCTCCTGAGATTTCTTCCCACTGGGGAGTTTTTTCTCACCACTGTTTTAGGATTTTTCTCCCTACCGGGAGTTTTTTGCCTCATTTGCTGTAGTGGGGAATAGGCTGGGCACTGCCCTTTCAGTAACTCATCTCTGACTGTAAAGCGTCTTTGTGACAGTTTATCTGTGAAAAGCGCTATACAAATAAATTGAATTTGAATTTGAATGAATAATGCCTCCATTGTATAGCGTCTTTGAGTGTCCAAAAAAGCGCTATATAAAATTGATGCATTATTATTACTTTACTCTCTCAATTTCTCTCCTTATATACTCTTTTGCAGCCCCCTCCCACCTTTTAGACTTTTTTTATTCTCTGGGACTTTCCGTCTCAGACATGCCCAGGACATGCCCAAACCGAGCTCCAGACTGAGCTTAACAAAAAAAAAAGGTCAATACTGCCATCTAGTGGCTTCTTTCCACATTACAGCTAGCTGCATAGAAAAATAGTTTCCTCTCAGACTTGGGGATGTATGAATTACACTTTATGCGTTCTGACTTCAGTCTCTCCCACGTGTCTTCACCCATCACATTATTGGTCGCCCCGGAGTCGACTAACATCCGCAGTTTGACTCCCCTCACAGAAAAAGCAAGTCTCTCATTTATGTTATTCATAATCTTTTTGTTTCCCAACCTTACTCGCATGTAGTAGTTTTAGACTTTCTGACTTGGTGCGGCATATTGTCGGGAAATTATTTCTCCCGTGGCACTTGTGACAGGTTTGTCCGCGTGCGGGGCATTTAGGGTCCTTGCCCATGTGATTTGTGAGTCCAGATCTGTAACACTTCCTTTCCTTTTGATTATTTTTGGTTGTTGGTTTCCCTTTGGAATATTCAGCATTCCTCCCTCCTTTAAATGCAACATGATGGACAGTCTCTGTCTCCGCCTTCGCCACGCCCCACATGGCTGATATCTGCTCCTCCGTGTTTTCACTCTGGGAAGCTAGTTGCAACGTGCGGGCAAGTGTTAAACCGGGCCCCTCCTCTAAAAGTTTCCTTTTCACCCGTATCGAAGTACACCTCCTCAGGATAGCGTCCCTTATCTGATTATCAGAATCTCCCCCATAGTCACAGTCCCTGGCAGCCTGTCATAGACGAGTACCAAATTGCTGTGTGTTTCGCCCACATTCTGAGTTAGCCTGTGAAACCTTCGACAAGCAAATGCTGCGTTTTCCTGGGGCACGACGTACTGATTAATAGGTTTATCATATGGGCTAATGCTTTCATTGTGATGTTTTTGTCAGTTGTGAACACATTGTTTATGTCAAACGGCAATTGTGACTATTTAGATTGAAAATAAGCATTACGCCAGGCATCGGATATACTACTGAACACTGATTTTTGTCTTCATGATGTTTTTTTAAAGTAGTCTTCACTCTGCGAGGATTCGATCCACCCTAGTGTATTAAGGTTATTAGTCGATCAGGTAAAACATAAAACTCGCAGCCAACCCTACTATACGGACAAAAACATGTGCCTCCACGCTTATGCCATAGTTTGCTCTTAGCCTGACACAGACTGGCTCTTCGCAACGTCCACTACAATTAAAGCCCGGATTTTTTGAACGATAAAGGAAAAATATTCTCCTTAGTCTCAGAGAAAAACCGAAGAATCGTTTCGTAATCCCCCCCCCCCGGTGACGCCCAAGAACATTTTCATAGGGGTGGCCAGACGGGCAGGGTTTTTCCTGCATAGAGAATTTGGTGGCGGCTGCCACCGCCAAATTTCTTACCACCACCTGCTCACGCCCCAACGCGATTCTCATCTGCGTGCGTGAAAGAAAAAAAAAAAAACACCAGAAAAAATTAAGAGTAGTGTAATGGTGCATTCCAGGCAACCCGTCACTCATGTTTTTCCAACCTGTATCTGGTGAAAATGCACTGCAACGGCAGTCCAACCCGTAACTTCCCACCCGTGAACTCATACCAAATCGATGTACTCCCAGTTCCGACCTCTGATGTCACATTATCCAGGAAACAATATGGCAGGCCATACAGATGTGGTGATGCAGCGTCTGATGCACGGTGATGTCGCCGACTAGAAATGGCTAGTGCTAGCTAGCGATAGCCTGCCATAGCTAGCCAACATTAAAGTTAAAAACTGGATCAAGCCTGGAACGCACAAGTAAAAGGGAAGTTTTGCAGTAAACTGGCAGTTGGTCGTAACTTTCCTGGAACGCTACAAAGACGGAAGTTGTGACTTACCAGTTCAAAAGACTGCCTGGAACGCGCCGCAAGACGCGGAATTTGCCTAATATTAGTGCCATGACTGCGCGATCAACAAAAGGAAAGGCTGCTTCCACACCCCCCCCTTAAGGAGATAGGAAGCATGAAGGCCCCCCCCCAAACAAAATAAGAAGCACCCCCACCCCCATCCCAGCTCAGCAAAATAAAGAGCATCTATTTCCCACTCCCCCACAGAGCAAAAAACAAAATGACTATTAGACTATATAAGCAAAGGTACAAAATACCCATCAGCCTATATAAACGAAGGCACAAAATGCCTATAACCCTATATAAACAAGGGCAAAAAATACCCATCTCATATAAACCAAGGCACAAAATGCTTATTACCCTATATAAACAAGAGCACAAAATACTCATCATCTCATATAAACCAAGGCACAAAATGCTTATTACCCTCTATAAACAAGGGGACAAAATACCCATCATCTCATATAAACCAAGGCACAAAATGCCTATTACCCTATATAAACAAGGGCACAAAATACCCATCATCTCATATAAACCAAGACACAAAATGACTATTACCCTGAACAAACAAGGGCACACAATACCCATCACCTCAAATAAACCAGGGCACAAAATGCATATTACCCTATATAAACAAGGGCACAAAATACCCATCATCTCATATAAACCAAGGCACAAAATGCCTATTACCCTATATAAACAAGGGCACAAAATACCCATCATCTCATATAAACCAAGACACAAAATGACTATTACCCTGAACAAACAAGGGCACAAAATATCCATCACCTCAAATAAACTAAGGCACAAAATGCCTATTACCCCATATAAACAAGGGCACAAAATACTCATCATCTCATATAAACCAAGGCACAAAATGCCTTTTACCCTGTACAAACAAGGGCAAAAATATCCATCACCCCATATAAACCAAGGCACAAAATGCCTATTACCCTATATAAACAAGGGCACAAAATATCCATCACCTCAAATAAACTAAGGCACAAAATGCCTATTACCCCATATAAACAAGGGCAAAAAATAACCATCATCTCATATAAACCAAGGCACAAAATGCCTATTACCCTGTACAAACAAGGGCACAAAATACCGATCATCTCACAAAATGCTTATTACCCTATATAAACAAAGGCACAAAATACCCATCATCTCATATAAACCAAGGCACAAAATGACTATTACCCTAAATAAACGAAGGCACAAAATACCCATCACCTCATATAAACCAAAGCACAAAATGCTTATTACCCTATATAAACAAGGGGACAAAATACCCATCATCTCATATAAACCAAGGCACAAAATGCCTATTACCCTGTACAAACAAGGGCACAAAATACCCATCATCTCATATAAACCAAGGCACAAAATGCCTATTACCCTATATAAACAAGGGGACAAAATACCCATCATCTCATATAAACCAGGGCACAAAATGCCTATTACCCTATATAAACAAAGGCACAAAATACCCATCACCTCATATAAACCAAAGCACAAAATGCTTATTACCCTATATAAACAAGGGGACAAAATACCCATCATCTCATATAAACCAAGGCACAAAATGCCTATTACCCTGTACAAACAAGGGCACAAAATACCCATCATCTCATATAAACCAAGGCACAAAATGCCTATTACCCTGTACAAACAAGGGCACAAAATACCCATCATCTCATATAAACCAAGGCACAAAATGCCTATTACCCTATATAAACAAGGGGACAAAATACCCATCATCTCATATAAACCAAGGCACAAAATGCCTATTACCCTATATAAACAAAGGCACAAAATACCCATCACCTCATATAAACCAAAGCACAAAATGCTTATTACCCTATATAAACAAGGGGACAAAATACCCATCATCTCATATAAACCAAGGCACAAAATGCTTATTACCCTATATAAACAAAGGCACAAAATACCCATCACCTCATATAAACCAAAGCACAAAATGCCTATTACCCTATATAAACAAAGGCACAAAATACCCATCACCTCATATAAACCAAGGCACAAAATGCCTATTACCCTATATAAACAAGGGGACAAAATACCCATCATCTCATATAAACCAAGGCACAAAATGCCTATTACCCTATATAAACAAGGGCACAAAATACCCATCACCTCATATAAACCAAAGCACAAAATGCCTATTACCCTATATAAACAAAGGCACAAAATACCCATCACCTCATATAAACCAAGGCACAAAATGCATATTACCCTATATAAACAAGGGCACAAAATACCCATCACCTCATATAAACCAAAGCACAAAATGCCTATTACCCTATATAAACAAGGGCACAAAATACCCATCATCTCATATAAACCAAGGCCCAAAATGCCTATTACCCTATATAAACAAGGGGACAAAATACCCTTCATCTCATATAAACCAAGGCACAAAATGCCTATTACCCTATATAAACAAGGGGACAAAATACCCTTCATCTCATATAAACCAAGGCACAAAATGCCTATTACCCTATATAAACAAGGGGACAAAATACCCATCACCTCATATAAACCAAGGCACAAAATGCCTATTACCCTATATAAACAAGGGCACAAAATACCCATCATCTCATATAAACCAAGGCACAAAATGCCTATTACCCTATATAAACAAGGGGACAAAATACCCATCATCTCATATAAACCAAGGCACAAAATGCCTATTACCCTGTACAAACAAAGGCACAAAATACCCATCACCTCATATAAACCAAGGCACAAAATGCCTATTACCCTATATAAACAAGGGGACAAAATACCCTTCATCTCATATAAATCAAGGCACAAAATGCCTATTACCCTATATAAACAAGGGGACAAAATACCCTTCATCTCATATAAACCAAAGCACAAAATGCCTATTACCCTGTACAAACAAGGGCACAAAATACCCATCATCTCATATAAACCAAAGCACAAAATGCCTATTACCCTGTACAAACAAGGGCACAAAATACCCATCATCTCATATAAACCAAGGCACAAAATGCTTATTACCCTATATAAACAAGGGGACAAAATACCCATCATCTCATATAAACCAAGGCACAAAATGCCTATTACCCTGTACAAACAAAGGCACAAAATACCCATCACCTCATATAAACCAAGGCACAAAATGCCTATTACCCTATATAAACAAGGGGACAAAATACCCTTCATCTCATATAAATCAAGGCACAAAATGCCTATTACCCTATATAAACAAGGGGACAAAATACCCTTCATCTCATATAAACCAAAGCACAAAATGCCTATTACCCTGTACAAACAAGGGCACAAAATACCCATCATCTCATATAAACCAAAGCACAAAATGCCTATTACCCTGTACAAACAAAGGCACAAAATACCCATCATCTCATATAAACCAAGGCACAAAATGCTTATTACCCTATATAAACAAAGGCACAAAATACCCATCATCTCATATAAACCAAGGCACAAAATGCCTATTACCCTATATAAACAAGGGCACAAAATACCCATCATCTCATATAAACCAAGGCACAAAATGCCTATTACCCTATATAAACAAGGGGACAAAATACCCATCATCTCATATAAACCAAAGCACAAAATGCCTATTACCCTGTACAAACAAGGGCACAAAATACCCATCATCTCATATAAACCAAGGCACAAAATGCTTATTACCCTATATAAACAAAGGCACAAAATACCCATCATCTCATATAAACCAAGGCACAAAATGCCTATTACCCTATATAAACAAGGGCACAAAATACCCATTATCTCATATAAACCAAGGCACAAAATGCCTATTACCCTGTACAAACAAGGACACAAAATACCCATCACCTCATATAAACCAAAGCACAAAATGCCCATTCCCCTATATAAACAAGGGCACAAAATACCCATCACCTCATATAAACCAAAGCACAAAATGCCTATTACCCTATATAAACAAGGGCACAAAATACCCATCACCTCATATAAACCAAAGCACAAAATGCCTATTACCCAATATAAACAAGGGGACAAAATACCCTTCATCTCATATAAACCAAGGCACAAAATGCTTATTACCCTATATAAACAAAGGCACAAAATACCCATCACCTCATATAAACCAAAGCACAAAATGCCTATTACCCTATATAAACAAGGGGACAAAATACCCATCATCTCATATAAACCAAGGCAAAAAATGCCTATTACCCTATATAAACAAAGGCACAAAATACCCATCACCTCATATAAACCAAAGCACAAAATGCTTATTACCCTATATAAACAAGGGGACAAAATACCCATCATCTCATATAAACCAAGGCACAAAATGCCTATTACCCTATATAAACAAAGGCACAAAATACCCATCACCTCATATAAACCAAAGCACAAAATGCTTATTACCCTATATAAACAAGGGGACAAAATACCCATCATCTCATATAAACCAAGGCACAAAATGCCTATTACCCTGTACAAACAAGGGCACAAAATACCCATCATCTCATATAAACCAAGGCACAAAATGCCTATTACCCTGTACAAACAAAGGCACAAAATACCCATCACCTCATATAAACCAAAGCACAAAATGCCTATTACCCTATATAAACAAGGGGACAAAATACCCATCATCTCATATAAACCAAGGCAAAAAATGCCTATTACCCTATATAAACAAAGGCACAAAATACCCATCACCTCATATAAACCAAAGCACAAAATGCTTATTACCCTATATAAACAAGGGGACAAAATACCCATCATCTCATATAAACCAAGGCACAAAATGACTATTACCCTAAATAAACAAAGGCACAAAATACCCATCACCTCATATAAACCAAAGCACAAAATGCTTATTACCCTATATAAACAAGGGGACAAAATACCCATCATCTCATATAAACCAAGGCACAAAATGCCTATTACCCTGTACAAACAAGGGCACAAAATACCCATCATCTCATATAAACCAAGGCACAAAATGCCTATTACCCTGTACAAACAAGGGCAAAAAATACCCATCATCTCATATAAACCAAGGCACAAAATGCATATTACCCTATATAAACAAGGGCACAAAATACCCATCATCTCATATAAACCAAGGCACAAAATGCCTGTTACCCTATATAAACAAGGGCACAAAATGCCCATCATCTCATATAAACCAAGGCACAAAATGCCTATTACCCTATATAAACAAGGGCACAAAATACCCATCACCTCATATAAACCAAGGCACAAAATGACTATTACCCTGTACAAACAAGGGCACAAAATACCCATCACCTCATATAAACCAAGGCACAAAATGACTATTACCCTGTACAAACAAGGGCACAAAATACCCATCATCTCATATAAACCAAGGCACAAAATGACTATTACCCTATATAAACAAGGGGACAAAATACCCATCATCTCATATAAACCAAGGCACAAAATGCCTATTACCCTATATAAACAAAGGCACAAAAAACCCATGACCTCATATAAACCAAAGCACAAAATGCCTATTACCCTATATAAACAAAGGCACAAAATACCCATCACCTCATATAAACCAAGGCACAAAATGCCTATTACCCTATACAAACAAGGGGACAAAATACCCATCATCTCATATAAACCAAGGCACAAAATGCCTATTACCCTATATAAACAAGGGCACAAAATACCCATCACCTCATATAAACCAAGGCACAAAATGCCTATTACCCTGTACAAAAAAGAGCTCAAAATACCCATCATCTCATATAAACCAAGGCACAAAATGCCTATTACCCTATATAAACAAGGGCACAAAATACCCATCACCTCATATAAACCAAGGCACAAAATGCCTATTACCCTATATAAACAAAGGCACAAAATACCCATCACCTCATATAAACCAAAGCACAAAATGCTTATTACCCTATATAAACAAGGGCAAAAAATAACGATCATCTCATATAAACCAAGGCACAAAATGCCTAATACCCTGTACAAACAAGGGCACAAAATACCCATCATCTCATATAAGCCAAGGCACAAATTGCCTATTACCCTGTACAAACAAGGGCAAAAAATAACCATCATCTCATATAAACCAAGGCACAAAATGCATATTACCCTATATAAACAAGGGCACAAAATACCCATCACCTCATATAAACCAAGGCACAAAATGCCTATTACCCTATATAAACAAAGGCACAAAATACCCATCACCTCATATAAACCAAAGCACAAAATGCCTATTACCCTATATAAACAAAGGCACAAAATACCCATCACCTCATATAAACCAAGGCACAAAATGCCTATTACCCTGTACAAACAAGGGGACAAAATATCCATCATCTCATATAAACAAAGGCACAAAATGCCTATTACCCTATATAAACAAGGGCACAAAATACCCATCACCTCATATAAACCAAAGCACAAAATGCCTATTACCCTATATAAACAAACGCACAAAATACCCATCACCTCATATAAACCAAGGCAGAAAATGCATATTACCCTATATAAACAAGGGCACAAAATACCCATCACCTCATATAAACCAAAGCACAAAATGCCTATTACCCTATATAAACAAGGGCACAAAATACCCATCATCTCATATAAACCAAGGCCCAAAATGCCTATTACCCTATATAAACAAGGGGACAAAATACCCTTCATCTCATATAAACCAAGGCACAAAATGCCTATTACCCTATATAAACAAGGGGACAAAATACCCTTCATCTCATATAAACCAAGGCACAAAATGCCTATTACCCTATATAAACAATGGGACAAAATACCCATCACCTCATATAAACCAAGGCACAAAATGCCTATTACCCTATATAAACAAGGGCACAAAATACCCATCATCTCATATAAACCAAGGCACAAAATGCCTATTACCCTATATAAACAAGGGGACAAAATACCCATCATCTCATATAAACCAAGGCACAAAATGCCTATTACCCTGTACAAACAAAGGCACAAAATACCCATCACCTCATATAAACCAAGGCACAAAATGCCTATTACCCTATATAAACAAGGGGACAAAATACCCTTCATCTCATATAAATCAAGGCACAAAATGCCTATTACCCTATATAAACAAGGGGACAAAATACCCTTCATCTCATATAAACCAAAGCACAAAATGCCTATTACCCTGTACAAACAAGGGCACAAAATACCCATCATCTCATATAAACCAAAGCACAAAATCCCTATTACCCTATATAAACAAGGGGACAAAATACCCTTCATCTCATATAAACCAAAGCACAAAATGCCTATTACCCTGTACAAACAAGGGCACAAAATACCCATCATCTCATATAAACCAAGGCACAAAATGCTTATTACCCTATATAAACAAAGGCACAAAATACCCATCATCTCATATAAACCAAAGCACAAAATGCCTATTACCCTATATAAACAAGGGCACAAAATACCCATCATCTCATATAAACCAAGGCACAAAATGCCTATTACCCTATATAAACAAGGGGACAAAATACCCATCATCTCATATAAACCAAAGCACAAAATCCCTATTACCCTGTACAAACAAGGGCACAAAATACCCATCATCTCATATAAACCAAGGCACAAAATGCTTATTACCCTATATAAACAAAGGCACAAAATACCCATCATCTCATATAAACCAAGGCACAAAATGCCTATTACCCTATATAAACAAGGGCACAAAATACCCATTATCTCATATAAACCAAGGCACAAAATGCCTATTACCCTATATAAACAAAGGCACAAAATACCCATCACCTCATATAAACCAAGGCACAAAATGCTTATTACCCTGTACAAACAAGGGCACAAAATACCCATCACCTCATATAAACCAAGGCACAAAATGTCTATTACCCTATATAAACAAGGGGACAAAATACCCTTCATCTCATATAAACCAAGGCACAAAATGCCTATTACCCTATATAAACAAGGGGACAAAATACTCTTCATCTCATATAAACCAAGGCACAAAATGCCTATTACCCTATATAAACAAGGGCACAAAATACCCATCATCTCATATAAACCAAGGCACAAAATGCCTATTACCCTATATAAACAAGGGGACAAAATACCCTTCATCTCATATAAACCAAGGCACAAAATGCCTATTACCCTATATAAACAAGGGGACAAAATACTCTTCATCTCATATAAACCAAGGTACAAAATGACTATTACCCTGTACAAACAAGGGCACAAAATACCGCTCATCTCATATAAACCAAGGCACAAAATGCCTATTACCCTGTACAAACAAGGGCACAAAATACCCATCACCTCAAATAAACCAAGACACAAAATGCCTATTACCCTGTATAAACAAAGGCACAAAATACCCATCATCTCATACAAACCAAGGCACAAAATGCCTATTACCCTATATAAACAAAGGCACAAAATATCCATCACCTCATATAAAACAAGGCACAAAATGCCTATTACCCTATATAAACAAGGGCACAAAATACCCATTATCTCATATAAACCAAGGCACAAAATGCCTATTACCCTATATAAACAAGGGGACAAAATACCCATCACCTCATATAAACCAAGGCACAAAATGCCTATTACCCTGTACAAACAAGGGCACAAAATACCCATCACCTCATATAAAC
The DNA here is from genome assembly GCA_029721435.1 of Gymnothorax reevesii. Taxonomy (NCBI): domain Eukaryota; kingdom Metazoa; phylum Chordata; class Actinopteri; order Anguilliformes; family Muraenidae; genus Gymnothorax; species Gymnothorax reevesii. The sequence goes on along the minus strand of CM056583.1, from coordinate 13,524,688 downwards.
CAAGGCACAAAATGCCTATTACCCTATATAAACAAGGGGACAAAATACCCTTCATCTCATATAAACCAAGGCACAAAATGCCTATTACCCTATATAAACAAGGGGACAAAATACTCTTCATCTCATATAAACCAAGGCACAAAATGCCTATTACCCTGTACAAACAAGGGCACAAAATACCCATCATCTCATATAAACCAAGGCACAAAATGCCTATTACCCTATATAAACAAGGGGACAAAATACCCTTCATCTCATATAAACCAAGGCACAAAATGCCTCTTACCCTATATAAACAAGGGGACAAAATACTCTTCATCTCATATAAACCAAGGTACAAAATGACTATTACCCTGTACAAACAAGGGCACAAAATACCGCTCATCTCATATAAACCAAGGCACAAAATGCCTATTACCCTGTACAAACAAGGGCACAAAATACCCATCACCTCAAATAAACCAAGACACAAAATGCCTATTACCCTGTATAAACAAAGGCACAAAATACCCATCATCTCATACAAACCAAGGCACAAAATGCCTATTACCCTGTACAAACAAGGGCACAAAATACCTCTCACCTAGAGATGCACCGAATTTTCGGCCACCGAAACTTTTCGGCCGAAAAAGGCAAACAAATGCATTTTCGGTTTTCAGCCGAAAGACTTAACACCAAAACAATACGGTCAAAACAGAATGTTGTGATGACGCAAGCAAAAACTGCGGTCAACACGCGCCTGTCTGTATGTTTTAATTCAGGGGATGCGCACCACCGTCACCAAGTTATGGCACTAAAGTCTGCGAGTGCTGAATTGCTATTTCTGTTTGACACTGTCCTGATACATTGGATAGCAGCTGGTGTTGTGATCCGCAAAGCAATGATATCCGTAAAAGGCACAGAGTATTCATAGACAATGGCAATATATTCTCGAGGCATTTGTGTGCCATCAGTATTCCATGATGTAACTACAACCCCTGGAAAAATATGGAATCACCACACGGATGTTAATTTACCTTTTTTCCTTCATAACAAAGAAGCAAATAACACACATGATAAACTAATTATAGTTTATTAGCTTGACATGCAGGCGTCATTTAACATGTCACTTTGAAATTGAAGGCAAAACACGTGGCAAACACACAAATCGCGGGAGATGGCAGAGTATTAGAATGTATCGCTTTACGATGCGTCATCTCATCAATGATACCTTTCCCTTTCCTGAGAACAAAATGCTTCATCAGCACCCGTTAAGTTATTGTCCGCGCAATTTTCGTAGAATAGGGGCAGCATTATAACTTTCTCAAGGGGAATAAGGGAAACAGAATTGGACACAACGCCGTTGCTTCTAATTTCGCTACGAACAGGATCACGGACAAAGAAATGCATTTCATAAATGCAGCAGCTTCGGTGAACAAACGCAACCTTGATTGAAAGGTAAGGGAACGCACAGTTTATTTATCAAGCTGCCTAAAACAACATGCGTTTCGAAACCAAAATCTGAAGTCCTGTTTCAGTGATGGAAAGTGAAGCCTGTTTCCTGGAGATAATGCGGAAGCGAGTCGTCTATCGCAGCCAATTCTCTCTGACCAATCAGTGGGCTGCTGTTGTCGTCACATAACATATTTTACAATTTTTCAGCAGCCAGTAATAGGCCAGTAAGTTCAAAGCCTGTAGGTTATTCTTGAGTGGGGCCAAGTTAAACATTTTATTTTTAATTTTATTTTATAACGGGCTTTTTTGGAATGTCAGCACTAAATAAATATTTTCATAATTTTGTAATAGATATATTTTTGAAGCGTGAATGTTAATCTATGCCATTGCAATGCCTTGACTTTAGTTAGGTAAGTACACAGTCATAACCATAAATGCAATGGTACTAAAAATTGGCATAATTTCTTTCAGTGTTTTGGTTTTCGGCCAAGTGTTTCTCATTTTCGGTTTCGGCCAAAAATTTTCATTTTGGTGCATCCCTTTTACCCTGTACAAACAAGGGCAAAAATATCCATCACCCCATTTAAACCAAGGCACAAAATTCCTTGTATTCTGTACGAACAACGGCACAAAATACCCATCACCCCATATAAACCTAGGTACAAAATGCCTTTTACCCTGTACAAACAACGGCACAAAATACAATCACCCAATATAAACAAAGGTACAAAATGCCTTCTACACTGTACAAACAACGGCACAAACTACCGATCACCCAATATAAACAAAGGCACAAAGTACCTCTTACCTTATTCAAACAAAGGCGCAAAATATCCATCACCCCGTATAATCCACGACACGACAAGTTTTTCTCTAGGTCTCGGGTCAAGTACGCTGATGCTCAAGAGAAAACTGCCAGTCAGTGTGACACTCGAATATTTATAGAGCTTTGGTCTCCGCTTTCAAACCTGACGTCATAATGCAGCATGACTGGTCATTGATTTTAGATTGCTTATGATGTCATATTTATATTATCCGAACAGAAGCACCCTGCCGCCATATTGATTCACCAAGCTTCTTCATAAAAATGAATGGTTTCCTATAAGGCCAATTTCAAATAAGTCAATGTAAGAGTTAAAATGCAGAGATGTACGGCTGTCTTTTGCAGTAATATTCATTTAAAGGGCTGTAATAAAACGTTTCTTGCGTAAGGTAACGCTTAAACGCAAATTTGTCACTTTAATAGAAAAAAATCGCATTCCTGTGCCAGCTAGTTACTTAGCCGCCCCATTGACTTGAGTAGACCGATGACTAAAAGCAAACGCTAGCGATTGATAATGGTCACCAGCGAGCAACATTGATAGTTCGTACCCTTAGCTGTTAATAAAATTAACAATGTGGCTAAAAACCTAGCTACTTGTAATTGACATTCAACGACAATACTTCTTACCAGCTCAATACTCATGCTCAATACTCAATACAACATGCCGGAGTTGGCCCAACGTTGGCCTGACGTCACATGCCAACAATGGGCCAACGTCATTTTGGCCGCTGGGGACACGTTGGGCCAACATTGTGTTGCCAACATATGTGTAAAGGTTGGCAATACGTTGGCTCATATCCCATTATCGACTAAACTAATTTCCTTTGCCCATACTTGACTCATCTGCTTCAGGCATATTCCACCCAAGGGAAGGATCACAACAAGTCCACCAACTTGGATTGGTCTCCCATCCAGGAACTAACCAGGCCCACACCTGCATAGCGTCAGCCAACGGCAGGAGCAGATCAAACAGTGCCAAGGCTGCTGCCACACTATTTGCACAAAAATTAATAATCAAATGATTACAATCAAATAATCACACAACTTAATTACACTGTCAAGAACAATAATAATGATGATAAAAATAATATTAATATTAATAATAGTAATAATAGCCAGCTAAATGGGGCCAACCTCAGACGACCAACAACCCCTCCTTCAAATAGCTGAACACCCGCTTGTTCTCCAACATGGGACCTCCCACTAAAAAGCTCACTTTTATTTCGGACTGACATATACAGCATGTGGTTTTCGGTGCCCATTGTTTTTTTTTTTTGTTTTTTTTTTGTATGTTGTATATTGCTTGTTTTGAATTAATGTGTTTTGTTTCCGTTTTCCAGTTGTTCTTTTGTTATATGCACTTGTAGGTGTCCTTGAGTGTCATGAAAGGCGCCTTTAAATAAATAAAATGTATTATTATTATTATTTTTATTATATGCCATATTGCTTAATTATAGAGATGAAATTACATTCAGGCCAACCGAAACAACCTCAGTCCTTCAACCAACCTCAAGTAGAATTCCAACGTTGGGCCAACACTGAACCAACGTTAGTTGCCCACCTATTTATTTGGTTGTTTGCCTTACGTTGGTTCAATGTTGGCCCAACGTTGGAATTCCAACTCTGACGCTGCCAACCATTGCCAACGTTGGGCCAACGTCTGCTATGTTGTCTGGGATATTTAAAACCGTGGACAAGTCGCTTTGTCTGTTTACACAGAGTTTCAAAAGACAAGGAGGGGAGAAAGCCTTGGCTGTTAGAAATCAGGAGGAAAAGAAAACAAACTTTTCTCTATCCCCTCGTTCATTGCTGTACAGTGATAATCTCTGAGAGCAGTGTTTTAACGGGACATGGGTAAAGATGAATCCACGTAAAGCAGTATCCAGAGTTAACGAACGCTTCCTTTCTCAATTGGCCATATGATTCCGTATGAATAATTCGGTTGACGGCAAATATGCTCAACCGGGGTACAATTAAGTGAGGAAACCAGAGAGTAATACGACAACGTAGACGGACATTCATCGATGTTTATTATAACGGCGAAAACTGCCAAGCAATTATCTTATCAGAGGGTCATTAAAAGCCAAGGTCACGTTAACTTATCTTTTCTCCTCGCACTTTAACGTTGACACGGAGTCAGTTTGAGATCCTCCCTTTATTAAGTGCGCCGTTTTCCATCCTCCAAAAGGCACACTCTTAGGGAGACAAAATGTTGCTCTGTTAAGCGATACCAAAATTGCACCGACTCGAACGCAAGTGTTTTTGAAAAATGAAGTATAGCCCTTTCATGCATGGTGGTCACTACGGTGTACAGCTGTTTAAAAGTGTTTTTCTCTATATATGCCTGTTATTTTGGGCACTGCTGCATATAGTCCACTCTAGTGGAAAGATACTGCATCATCCCATACAAAAAATCCCATTGGCAGGTCGTTGTAATAGGAAAAAGTGGTTATTTATAGAATAAAAATAGAATTTTTTTTCTTCAAAACTTGTTTTCCCTAAGGATGTACAAAACCACTTCGAAAAAATCCTGACTGAGTTTATCATAATTCATGCATGAGAGGGCAAGTCTAGAGAATCTAAAGTGGTTTGGTAATTTCTATAAGTTGTTTCCATTGCTGTCTCACTGTCTCCAGCTTCTTCTGTTCTGAAATCGTCAGTTGGAAGCAAAAAGGCCTGCGTGCAGTCAGCGGTTTTTTCTTCTTTTTTTGAGCTGGAAGCGCCAATAACTCACTGATCTGTACAGAAAAATTCTACACATTTCAGTACCAAACCTTATTCTCAGGGCGCTGCCCAGCAGCTATCTTCTATCTTGCCCAGAACTATCTTCTTGGCACTTCGGACATCCGTCGATACGAATATGAACTCTCAATATGTCGAAAGGTGTGCAAAATCACATTAAACACATCGCGTATGGTCAGCCATGAAATGATCAAGTCATAAGAACGTGACTCTGCTGTAAGCAGCCAATTATGGGTCGTACCACATAACTATGATGCTCGGAACCACGCTTCGGGAAACATAGCTCGCTACCTGGCCTGCGGTGCAGACGTCTTATGTGGTTCGCTTCCCTCTCACAACGACTTTTGCGCACTCGAAGCGAGTTTTGTTCTCTAACAGTCAGAGAGAAGCTCTGACATTTCTTGAGCCAGCTGGTTGTATTTGCACATTGTTATGACTTGGAAAAATCACAACAAAAAAACTGGCAAGTACAACTAAAACAAATTTATTCTTTACAAAAAAAAGTTTAACAAAAGAATATCCACTATTTAAATTCGCTAATAACACTCTGCCACTATTTAACTGTTGCCAAAACAAAACTCTGGTCTGCTCTCTTCTGCTGTCTGCTCTCTTTGTTGTCTGTAACTCTCGTGCTTAAAATCACAGCCTTTATATAGTCTTGCAACCTTCCAGAAAGATCCACAGGACTCTAGGGAAATCCCGCCCCCTCCAAGCAGGAAAGTGCCAGAAGCTTCTAGAAATTACTAGACTTTTCTTAATGATTTTACAAATACGCCACCAGATGGTGCCAATGAACAAAATAAATATAGCTGACCAGCAGGGCAGCAAAACAGCATGTAACAAACTTCATTTACAAATGGAATATAATGCTGTACAAAATTATCATACATAACAAAATGCAGTCATGGTAGCCGGGGGTGGGCGGCTGGGAAGCAAACCGCATACACGTCTGCAGCAGAGGCCAGATAGATAGCTTCCCCAGTTAAAGTAAATGGGAACCAACACGATAACAATGTACCTCGCTGTAGCTGCTGGGTTGTAGCAGTAAACATAGTGCTAATGTTTTCTGAAACAAACAAACCAACTTGTCAGCAAACAAAGAGTTCCCTAAACAGAGAGCAATATTTAGCAAACTTAACTGTCGCCAGTTTATCTGAAACATCATAATTGCTGATATTGTATGGCCCCCCTTTTCTTGATTTTTATTCGTCGCTAACTTCATAGAGTTTGTTTTGAAAATAGACGCTTCTAGCTTCCTGTGGACACAGAACCTAAAAACCCAGAGAACCACATGTCGATCCGACTTTTTATTAGCGATATGACGTTCTGTGCCGAGGCTTCGAGGCGTGTGCCGAGAGAATTTCTAATTGAGGAGAAGTGCCACTCTTGTTCAACTTCCGGTTCTCGAAACACGTCTCTGTCCATGTGGGGGCGCTCGCAGGCGAGTGCAGAGTGAATGGGAGTCGATGGGGATACACCCCTAAAAATCCACTTTTCTGTGCTGCTTTACGACAATTTCTGAGTCACCTCAGAGCAGAGCCTGGAGGAGCCTTACCGCTCTCCATTTAGCCCCATTGTATCGAACTTGGTTACAGTTCCACCAGAATTCCACTAGGAGTGATCGCGGGCGAGTGCAGAATGAATGGGGTCCTATGGAGCTAGAAGTCTAAATTTGTCCCAGTCATCTGGTAATCGTTGAAAAATCGCAACTACTGTTGCATTTTCTGCAAATTCAATATGAATTATGGGTTAAAAGTGCAATTGCCGAGAAGTTATATCCTTTCAATTTCGTACAGGTTGGGCTGCTGTTGGTCATAACACGCTAGCATTCTGCTAATCAGTTACGGACCTGCGACTATTTACGACCAGAGATCCCGCATGATGACATCTGAAGACCAAGACAACAGAGCCGGCCGGTCAAGAGAATCAGAAACACTCTTAAGGAGGATTTTTCTGTCAATTCTTAATTTAGAGCGTAATTCTCAGACTTAAACTCAAACAATAAACAACACCTCATACTAACTGTTTGTAACCCAAGTGTAGTTCTGACTCCACCCCATCCGTCCAAAATTAACGCTTTTACTCATGGAGAGTCAGAAAGATGTCCCCTCAGTGCTGTTTTTCACAATTCTCTGTACTCCTGGCATCATTACATCTCCATAAACTTAGTATTAAATTTTTATTTATTTATTAAAAACCCCAAATTTTGGGACAATGATACAACATGAACGAGAATACACACACATTTAAAACATTCTAAGACAATACAGCAGCAGCATTGGCTAAAATCCAAGAATAAAACACCATTGACCTTAATAATCAATGAGACCACAGCAACATTTGAGCAAAGCGGTGAGGCAAAGAGCCAGGCGAGTTATAGTTGTCGCAGTGGAGCAGGTATCAAAGCGAATCGACTACCCCGTCAACACCATCACGACAACCATGAACCGCTGCTCGATAAAGTACAGATTAACATGTACACAAGTGCGCTCACACACACACACATACACCCGCACGCCCACACACACACACACACACACACACACACACACACACACACACACACACACACACACACGCACACACACACATACACACACACACAGCAACACTATCTCTCACTTACACATGCAAAAACAGAACAGAACACTCTCGCGAACATGCACACTTTACTTTCTGCCCAGTTAATTGGAAGGCATTGAAAACGCAGCTCTGACCTGATTGGATGTGATTGTTTAAAGCCAAACAGACAGCAGGTTTAGTGAGAAGTGGACAGTAGAGGGCAGTGCAGAGCTGACTCTGGCCTGATTGGATGTGACAGTTAAAAGTGAAACAGACCGCAGGTTTGGTGTGGAGTGGTCGTCTGAGATGACGCTGAGGGTAAACGGGCGTAATAGAGTCCAGGGTCCCGCTTGTTCTCTCCCTCTCATATAATAAGCACTGGAGCTCTCTCTGTCTCTCACTCTACTTCTCTCTCTCTCTCTCACCCTCTCTCTCCAGGGGCCGCTAGGGTTACCTGGTATCTGCCTCAGCAGCTGAAGACAATCGTCAGTCTGCCACTTTCAGCTGTGAGCAGTTTGTGCATGTGTGGCATGTCAGTGCGTGCTCGCATGTAGTGCGAGTGTGTGAGCATGTGTGTGAGAGACAGAGAGAGTATGGCAGTGCTTGCATGAGTATGTCTGTGCACGTGCATGTTTTGGTCTGCACGTGTGTCCACATGCGTGTGTGTGTGTCTGCACGTGTGAGCATGTATGTCCATATGTGCCTAGGTGCTGGTACAGTCGAAACACTTCGGGACTGCACCGTCGATGCGCATCTTACTCGGGGTCTGGAGCGGGGGCAGGGTCGGGTGCAGGTCTCGGTTACAGAAGTCCTGGTCTGTGCAGCACTCCAGCGTCCGTCTCTGCCGAGTGTTTCCAGTGTTCTGTGCCGGAGACAACAGACATGCGCAGCTCAACTGCAAGCAGGTTCCCTCACACTGTCCATCCAACGTCTTTCAGCTGCGATGGATTTATCAGCATCTGTGATTGCTGCTAGTTACATGGTTTCATTTTCACGTTATGAAAATAGGATAGTTCCATTTGAGAAAATTCTTCAGCTTGGTGCAAATTTAATGCTGTACTTCTCCACAAAAACTCACCTGTGGTAGTATATTTGGAGAAAGAGGACGGCCAACAAAACAGTCAGACACAATCGCTCTGTGCGCCGTATAAAAGCTATTTTTAAAGAGGACTCCTGGATTCTATAGACCTGCCCTTCCAAATTTTCCAAAGAGTCGCTACTTCTAGAAACATGCTACGGAGGGAGGGCATGATTGTGATTTTTAAATTGAAAAAAAAGAAAAAAAAAACAGACAGACACTTTACGCTGCAGAAGACTGTTACGTTATTGTCACCATACCCATAATCCCACACTCACTCTGCACTGGAACTCAAAGCCAACCAATCCGAGGCAACCAGACGTAACCATGGGAACCCCGCCATCCTCTTCCTCCACCATGGTGAAGCAATATCCGTCTGTCCTGCACAGAACAATTATCAACACCGTTATCACCATCATCACTGTCCCCGTCATCGTCATCACCGACACTGTTATCATAGTCACCGTCACCATCATCTTCCCCGTCACAGTCATCATCACCGTCATCATCACCGTCATCATCGTCACTGTTATCACCGTCACCACTACCGTCACAGTCACCATCACCGTCACCGTCATCTTACTCGCCAACACTGTCTTTATCATCATCAGAGTATTTTCATCAACAACATCAAAATCATCATCATGGTCGTTATCAGTATCATCATCACAGCATTCATAATAATAATCATCATCAAAATGTCCTCATGTGTCCCCCCTTCAAACAGTTATCAGTGTGAGAGGAGTGCATGGATACTCCTCATTACCATCATGTTAATCAACATCATCATTATGAGCATCATCTATATTCATCATTCTCATTACCGTCATACTTATTATCACCCCTTTACCATTCAATTTACACGAAAGGACGGAAAACCAGGGCTGGATTTGGCAGCCCTAACCCTAAGAAATGTCCATGCCACTGTGATTATAAACAAAATACTATGCTGAGGAGTTTAGCTTTCAACAGCCAGCATTTGAGCTGGCCTGTAGGGCACATGACTGCTGACAGACCTGCCAATCATTCCTGAACTACACCCAATCGCCGAGATCAACTGTTACTATGCAACAAGTTGACAGAAATGAGATAAAATTATATACAAGTTGAACAATTGTGCTGAGTGAATGAGTCATAATAGCAAAGTTAAAAAAAAAACAACAAAAATAGAATAAAATTGTTTAGCAGACAATGAAAGCAAATCACCATTTATTGACGATGAATATCATATGAGTAAATATCTATACGGGCTGTAGTTAATTGAACACTTTCACAAACCGAATTGCAGGTTCTCCATCGATTTTGAGTTTGTCTGCGTGGTTTTGAGTTTCGGAAGTATTGACCTGTTACCATAGTTTCATGGTGTCCTTTCAGGATCACATGACTGCCCCAAGGTCTGGTATTGTGTCTGTATTCCATATTATTCTTCAAGGCCGGGCTGAGAGTATCCAAATGTTTTGAGTGTCTCTCTACATAGCTGTACGAACCATTCAGACATACCGTCTCCACTTGGTACAAGCGGAAGATACTCCCTGACCGAATGATAAGGTTTTATCAAATACCTCGTTAATGAGAGGTCATTGGAGAATCGGCATACTTGTTCATGCTTCCTGAAAGGTCACAAATGCTCAAATAACAGCAGTTTGTAAAAGTATGTGCAAGATGGCATCTATGTACATGCAGGACTTGAAGTCACTTGGCTACAGCAGCAGAAATCCATGCCAGGTTCCAGGATTCGCATTCAGCGCTAAACATTGCATACATGAAGGCATAAATGATGTCGTACTGGGTGGGTCGAATGCCCCCATGTCAGATGCGCATAGGCACCATCTTTGAGGGGGGGCACGGGGTTTTATGACCCTCCCCAAAGGATGGGGGGCAATGACTGACAATATCACCAACAAATTTTGATTTTAATCTCAGGTGTATCTGAGGTATAATCTCAAGTGTGTCTCAGGTATAATCTCAGGTATCTCAGGTATAATTTCAGGTGTGTCTCAGGTATGATCTCAGGAACGGAATAGTTGGAACGGAGTGTAAATTGTGAATAAAATCAAAATGCAATGACTTTCAGATCACATGAACCAATATGTTATTTATAAAAGAACACAGGTAACATTTCGAATGTTGAAACTGAGACATTTTACATTTTTATCTGCAAAATGAGCTTATTTCAAATTTTCTGGCTGCAATGGATCTCAAAAAAGTTGGGACACAGGCAAAAAAAGGGCTGAAAAAGCAATAGAGAATCAGCGGAAAGAACATTTAGCAAGTAATTAAGTTAACTGGCATCAGGTGTGTAACATGACTGGCTATAAAAGGGATGTCTTAGAGAGGCTGAGTCTCTCAGAAGTAAAGATGGCCAGAGGCTCTCCAACCTGTGAAGGCTTGTGTAAAAAAATTGTGGAATACTTTAAAAACAATGTTCCTCAATGTCAAATTGCAAAGGCTTTGAAGGTCTCATCATCAACAGTGCATAACATCATCAAAAGATTCAGAGAAACGGGAAAAATTTCTGTGTGTAAGGGACAAGGCCGAAGACCTTTACTGGATGCCCGTGATCTTTGGGCCCTCAGACGCCACTGCATCCCTCACCGGCATGATTCTGTCATTGACTTTACTAAATGGGCCCAAGAATACTTCCAAGAAACCACTGTCAGTAAACACAGACCGCCGTGCCATCCACAGATGCCACCTGAAACTCATGCAAAAAGGAAGCTATAGCTGAGCATGACCCAGAAGCGCCACCGTGTTCTGTGGGCCAAGGCTCATTTAACAATGGACTGTAGCAAAGTGGCAAAGTCTCCTGTGGTCAAACGAGTCCAAATTTGGCATTCTTGTTGGAAATCATGGGCGTTGTGTCTTCCGGGCTAAAGAGGAGAAAGACCACCCCTCCTGTTATTAGCGTTCAGTTCAAAAGCCAGCATCTCTGATGGTATGGGGATGCATTAATGCATAGGGTGTGGGACATTTGCATGTTCTAAAAAGCACCATGAATGCTGAAAGGTATATAAAGGTTTTAGAGCAACATATGCTCCCCTCCAGATGACATCTATTCCAGGGAAGGCCTTGTGTATTTCAGCAGGACAATGCAAAACCACATACTGCAGCTATTACAACAGTATGGCTTCATAGTAGAAGAGTCCATGTGCTGAACTGGCCTGCCAGCAGTCCTGATCTTTCACCGAGTGAGAACATTTGGCGCATAATTAAACAAGAAGTCCATCAAAGGAGACCCAACACTTTCCAGCAGCTGGAAGCCTGTATTAAACAAGAGTGGGATCAAATTCCAATGGCTAAACTCAAGAAACTTGTCTCCTCAATGCCCAGACGCCTCCATTCTGTGTTAAAAAGAAGAGGGGATGCTACACCATGGTAAACAGGCCCCTGTCCCAACTTTTTTGAGACATGTAGCAGCCATCAAATTTGAAATGAGCTCATTTTGTGGATAAAATTGTAAAATTTCTCAGTTTCAACATATTGTTAATAAAATACTGGCTGGAGTGATTGGAAAGTCATTGTGTTTTGATTTCATTGACAATTTACATTCTGTCCCAACTATTTCAGAATTGGGGTTGTATAATCTCATGAGTGTCTCAGGTATGATCTGAGGTGCGTCTCAGGTATAATCTCATATGTTTCTCAGATATAATCTCAGGTGAGTCTCAGGTATGATCTCAGGTGTGTTTCAGGTATAATCTCGTGCGTCTCAGATATAATCTCAGTTGTATCTCAGGTATAATCTCTGTTGTATCTCAGGTATAATCTCAGGTGTTTCTCAGATATAATCTCAGGTGTGTCTGAGATATAATCTCAGGTGTCTCACAGGTATAATCTAAGGAGTGCAGTACCTGCAGGTGTTGTTGACGGAGTCCGCGGGGCAGTGGTGGTAGCAGTGACACCAGAGCCAGCGAGGCTGCGCCTCAGGGGCTGGGCTCCCCCTCGCCTCCCCCTGGCTTCCCGCTGCTACCATTTTCCCAGAATTCCTCAGCAGCATATCATCCAGAACGGTGGCTGTGAAGGAACGCAAGAGGCTCAGGTGAGCCAGGTGGAATTCAAGTAATGCCGGGAGAAGCACTGACATACACAGCCATCATGACCAGAGGTGTATTTAAGTCCAGGGGTCCGAGAGTTAAAATCATGCCATGAGTTTGTTCCATCAATCAACAGCCAGCTGACTTCATCAATTACCACCATGAATTTCTGACTAAAAAATTGTGCCACTCAACAAATACAGACCTTGGAACATAACAACGAGGAGGATCATTTCATTCCTGAACCTGCATTTTATACCCATGGAAAAATCTGCTGGTTTGAACCGAATGTGATACACATGTCTGCCATTTTTACACTTGATCCATATTATCATGAGACACACACCCTCAATAATCACATTAAACATTTTGACCCTCTGGATTCTGCTGCTTTGGAATGTTCCAGCACTGCCCTAGCTCCCGATTCCAATGAACTCACTCAGTGCTTGCGATCACTGTGCCAGGCTCATGCCACGCTATCACATAATCAACCATGTAACCCTAACAACGGCAGTCACTGTAATGTAAAAGGAGACTTCGTGGTGATCTGATTGAGGTCTTCAAGTATGTTAAAGGGATTAACAAAGTTAACTATGCAGGATTACTTGGGCCAAGTTCTGTTAGCAGAACTCACAAGTGAAAGTTAACCCAGGGTAAATTTAGCACTGATATTAGGAAATATTTTCTCACACTGAAATAGAGCTCAGTGTGGAATAGCTTGCCCGGTCGTATCGTGAAGTTCTCAAGACCAGGCTTGATGCAGAGCTTGAATCCAGCAACTCCTTAAATATTGGAAGTGCTGAGTTCACCTCAGTGATGGGAAAATGCCGAGTCTAGCTGAACTGATGGCCTGTTCTTGCCAGTCACTTAGGTTATGTTTTACTGAGAAACAATAATATTCCGAAAAGTCTCAAGTAGGGAAGAATATATATCTGAATACCAAGAACCAAGAACATTTCAGAAAATAACAAAAGAACATAAGCATTGTATGAGGCACTGAGATAAAAATAAGCGACTGACAGAGAGCCCAGAGTCATCATGAGGTGGGCGAATTAGTCGTGCTGTCTCCCGACAGCATTTTCTGTGACTAACCACAGTGACAAATGCCCAACATTCAGGATAATTTACAAAATGAAAAAAATATATTTAAAAAAAGACAAAACATTTCTTACCCCCTTTTTTGAGAACCATGAGGGCATTTTAGCCCTCTGACGTGGAGCATTCTGAGAAGTATCAGGGAATTTTAGCCCCGTCTTGTGATTTTCAAAGGCATTTAGAAAATTACGTGGGCATTTTCACACTCCTTAATTTCCTACACTGCCGTATACAGATATTCTTTTATTTTAAATGAGATTTGGAATGCATTCACATGATCTGATTATTGGTAAATTCGGAATCTGGAAAGAATGTTTGTTTCCTGACACAATGGGAGATGTTTTAGGCGCAAGAGATAACCAACGCATAACACACACAACATTCTTGCTTGAGCTGATACAGATAGTATTGTCTGCACACACCCCAAAATCATGGCCACATGAGCTGAACTAATACCAAGAATTAAAACCGCAAGACAAAACATCGCGAAAGAAACTGCAACTGACTGATGATGAATATACAACTACATTAGGCCACATGGGCTGAATGGAATTAGAGATCATCGTGACCTTAAGAAATCAGAAAATATTTTGTGTTCTTATATCAAAAACCAAAATGAATACCCTGCATGGAGGACAATAGAGAAAAAACGCAAGGCCTGACAATGTGCACATTACACAGAGGCGACGGCAGCAAATTTGTCTTCGGGGGGCGAGATCGGTGAGCGCCACCCGCACGAGGCGCGGCGCACCAAAGGCACAGCAATTCTAGGGGGGTCCGGCGGCATGGTCCCCGGGAAAATTTTGAAATTTTAACACCCTGAAACGTTATTTCCTCCAATTTGAGAGATAAATTTTGGTGGTACCTCAAGCTATATTCGATGTCTCTCTTAGGGTACATTTTATCCTCAAACATCTTCTTTATACAATCACCTAGTCATTGAATAACACCCTCTTTCATCTTGGAATTGTGTTTTTTTTTCACTGAAATTTCTTGTAAGTTTGAATCATTTGTGAAATGGGGTTGACAGCTTAGTTAAAGCCTTTAAAGCTATTCTCACCTTTCTGGCAAGCGGCACAGCACTTAGTAGAAATTTGAACATGAACAACTCCGCCTCCCTCCAATGTCCCGCCCTCTTCCCCCTGCCTGACCTCTGAGGCTCCCCTCCTCCCCTGACGCGTGAGGTGAGAAAGTGAGCAGCGCGAATGAAGCTGCTTTCACACAGGACACAAAACAAACTTTTCGCAAGACAGATTACATTCAAAGTCAATGCAAAGACGCGAATCTCACGCGTATTCACTTCTTTGCATTGACTTTGAATGTAATCTGTTGTGCGAATAATTTGTTTCGCGTTCGGTGTGAAAGCATCTTGAAACGGGGCGATGGAGTCAGATTGAGAGGCACCGGTTAGTGAAAACTAACCAACAGTAATTACATAACATTCAATTCCATATGTGGTATTAAAATAAAATGCCCTCGTAACGTCTGACGAACTACCATTAACGTTAGTAATTATCGCATGTCAGCGCCTGTTTGTTTACAGTCAGATGCTTTGTGTTTCGGCACAATTCATACATATTTTCTTGCGAAACTGTGGTCATAACGTCTTACCTCCCCAGAATTGTCCCGGTAACGGTAGTAATTAAATCAAGAGCAGGTGCACCTGCTTTGTTTGCAGGCGAACTTCGTTGAGTACCTGCTTTGTCTCTATCACTCTGCTGATTTGCCAGAGAGGCGCACTACAAGCGGTGACAGCTATAGGCAACTGGAAGGGGCACAGCAACGGATGACAGACAGGAAGCTCGGCAAATCATTTTATTCGGACCGAAGACTCGCTCAGACTTATCAGAAATATATGAGAATTTAATATCAATGAGTTTCAACACCTGGTGGATTTCTTTTACATTTTAGTGTGCCATACGCTTATTAGGAGCATTTTAAGATTAAAAAGAAAAGTGTAAAAATTCCAGAAAGGTAAGAATAGCTTTAACCTCTAAATTATATACATGTAAATTTATCTATGCAACAGGTTACTAAGACCACAACACAATCTACTTTGGAAGGGCTACATTTTAGGAACTTCTGAGTGGCAAGCAGATGGCAGAAATACATTTTAGTGAAGCGCAAAGAGAATATCGCATCATTAAGCCCTTTGCACAGAAGCCTAATCTGGGTATTTATGTGTTACCTTTTTAAGGCTTTATAATTCAAGACTGCAGCTTCACATAGAGGAAGCATTTGGCTGAACTGAATCAAGACACTACAAGCATTTAGAATTCCATCATATTTTAGTTTATTTTCATGATTTTGGTAGAAAACTTTGTGACGGTTGCAGGTTGATTTCCTGCAAGAGATTTCCAGGGTGGATTTGTCTGCCACCGGTGCCAGCTAATTGAGCATCTGGAGAGCAAGATCCTTGATCTTCAGGGCCAGTTGGTGGTGTGACATAGTTTGCAATCAGTAGAGTTCCTAGAGGAACTAAGTAGTATGTTGTTTAGAGAAATGGTGTGTATGCTAAAGCAGGGTGATGTGGGGACTCCAGAGCAGGCAGGGAGAGAAAGTTGGGTGATGGTAGGACGTCAGCGCAGGAAAGGAAGTGCACGCCGTACAGCGACAGCTCCTCCAGTGGTTGAGGAGTACGACTGATTACGGCCCTTGCAGGAACTCGACTTGGCCCCTGACCCTGAGAGTGGGGGGACTGATGAGCAGCAGGGCAACCTGTTGGCTTCTACCCCGCAGAAAAGAGAGTTGGTGATAGTGGGGGACTCAATACTTAGAGGAATAGATAGCTTAGTCTGTTCGCACGACAAGGAGTCTCGTACGGTGTGTTGCCTGCCTGGTGCCCAGGTAGGAGACCTCCTGGAGCGTGCGGACAAGCTCCTGGCCAGAGCGGGGAGGGATCCAGTTGTCATGGTCCATGTTGGGACAATGACATAGGTAAGGGTAGGTTTGAGGTTCCGCAAGGCAAATTTGGGGAATTAGCTGAAAAGCTTAGGAGCAGATCCTCCACGGTAGTGTTCTCCGGGATTCTACCGGTACTACGAGCAAGCAGAGGGAAGCAGAATTTTATCTGGATGTTTAACACGTGGCTACGAACCTGGTGTAGGAAAGAGGGGTACAGGTTTATGGGGCACTGGAACTACTTCTGGGACAGGGGTGACCTGTTCAAGCTGGATGGGCTACACCTGAACCGGAGGGTACCTTTGCACTGGGCCAGCGTATGTTGAGGGTAGCACAGAGTCATTTAAACTAGGGACTCGGGGGCCAGGGAGGTTAGAGAGTGTTACACAGAGGGAAATGCAGACTGCCCTGATGGAAGCTGACAGCATTACATGCACTATTGATGATATATTTTTAAAGCAACAAAGCGTAGTGAGGGGCTTGGAGCAGCAGGCTCACAGGACATCAAAGGGGAAGAGCATTCTTGATAACCTGAAATGTTTTATTCTAAATGCAAGAAGCATTAAAAATAAATTTCCAGAACTTGAGGCCATTATGATTAGAGAAGGCTATGACATGGGATTACAGAGACATGGCTTAGTGAAGAGGATGGAGATGGATATAATATAGAAGGTTATAACCTCATTAGGAAGGATAGATGCAATAGGCGAGGAGGGGGTGTAGCACTCTATCTCAATGCGGGCTGTGGTCAAAAAAGAGCTGAGGAATGCTAGAAGACTGTATGAAAGACAAATTGCAGAGGGGGCAAAAACTAACCCTAAGCGCGTCTTTCAGTACTATAGCAGAAGAGCAGGTTAAGTGCATAAAGAATAAAAATGGATCGCTGCTATATGATAACAAGGATATTGCGGATGCCTTAAACAGTTACTTTATTCGGCCAGAGGGCATGTCCAATGCTCAAGATTATTTAGCGGCGATTGAGGTTAGGGATAACGAAGCATTAGACAAGTTGCATAAACTAAAGGCAGATAAGGCGGCCGGTCCTGATGGCTTATATCCTAGAGTGCTCAGGGAAGTTAGTGAGATCATCTTTAATGAAAAAATACCAATATATAAGAAAGGGGACTGTACTGAGCCAGGAAATTACAGGCCAGTCAGTTTAACTTGCATTGCGTGCAAAATATTGGAATCTGTCATAAAAGATGAGCTGGACTTATTCCTTGAACGTAACAATATCTTGAGGGATAGCCAACAAGGTTTCCGTAAGGGAAGGTCATGCCTGACAAACCGTCTGGAGTTTTTTTGAACAGGCCACCAAGACTTAGGACCAGAGCAGGGCTTATGACATCATATATTTGGATTTTCAGAAAGCATTTGACACAGTACTGCATAAGAGACTAATTTTTAAAACGAGCTCCATTGGAGTTACAGGAGGCATTCTGAAATGGATTCAAAACTGGTTGCAGGACAGAACACAAAGAGTGGTGGTCAGTGGTATCTAATCTGAGCTAGGTATGGTGGGGAGTGGCATCACCCAGGGATCAGTGTTGGGACCCCTGCTGTTCCTCATCTACATTAATGACCTTGATAGGAATATTGAGAGCAGATTAGTTAAATTTGCATATGATACTAAATAGGGAGGTTTGGCAAATAGTTTAGAGTCCACTAAAGTGATTCAGGATGATTGGAATAGAATCCAGAATTGGGCAGAAATGTGGCAAATGAAATTTAATGTATAGCGAAATATAAAGTTGTACATGTAGGTAATAAAAACATTAGACGGGATTACTTCATGGGAGGTTTTAAACTGGAATGCCCTCAATTCGATAAAGATCTGGGAGTGATTGTTGACCAAACCCTCACATGCTCTAGTCATTGAGCCATAGCAGATAAAAAAGCCAATCAGATGCTGGGATACATTGCCAAAAGTATTGAGTTCAAATCCAAGGAGGTGATGCTTCTTTTATACAACACATTTATCAGACCACATCTGGACTATTGAGTACAGTTCTGGGGACCATACTTTAAGAAAGACATAGAGGCTCTAGAGAAAGTTCAGAGAAGAGCCAGTAAGTTAATTCCGGGTATAAAAGATGAAAGCTATGAGAAACGGCTGAAGATCTTTAATCTCTTTAGTCTTAGGAAATGGAGACTAAGGGGTGATCTGATTGAGGTCTTTAAATATGTTAAAGGGATTAACAAAGTGAATTATGTGGGATTCCTTCGACTAAGTGTTGTTAGTAGAACTCTGGGTCACAAATGGAAGTTGACCAAAGGTAAATTTAGCACTGATATTCGGAAACATTTCTTCACCCAAAGAGTAATTTTGATGTGGAACAGCTTGCCTGACCATATTGTTGAGGCAGAGACCTTAGGAGTTTTCAAGAGCAGGCTTGACTTAAAGCTAGATATCATTGAGTCATTGAGTATCTGAAGTGATATATTTACAATAGTATAAAGAAACTGGCGAGCTTAGTTGGGCTGAATGGCCTGTTCTCACCATTCATGTTATGTTATGTTATAATAATGAAAAGCTAGCAGTTCCCACTTCCGAGCTCACAACCTTATTTCAACACTTTCTACACCCTATAAGGAACAAGTAAAACTCACTAACTCAGTAATTACTGGAATATACCTTATTTTAACAGAACAGACATTCCATTTTCAGGGAAAATCAAACAATACATGCCTCCCTAGACTCAATAGAATGGTGCAATGAACGTACCTGGGGGTCCACTGAAATGCATGGGCAGTTCACGTTTTAAACAGAAAAAAAAACCTATACATTCCAAACAAAAAGCAAAAGTAGCAGCCTAACCTTTCTTCACTGAATCCCTCCTCCAGAGACAGATGTGTCTGGTGGAAGGAACCCTCCGGTTCAGTTTCATTCGTTATAATTCCCATTAACCATATCCTTACCTCACTTAAATCCTGTAAATGTGACTGAATACATCTGGTCGGTTTTGGGAGTCCTTGTTTTCATAAATCCAGTCAATTTTATCATGGTCATTACATGTCAAATCAACAAAGGATTTCCCTTGACCTCTCAGATTTTTTTCAAATTGTGCAACAAATGTGCAACAAAATATTCTGGCTCAACAAAATCTCACACAAATGTCAGAAGAAACTTTCAAAACAACCACCAGATTTGGAAGAGCCTGAAGTATATTACATTACACGTTCTTAGCAGACGCTCTTATCCAGAGCGACGTACAAAAGTGCGCAAGATCAGTACAAAAGTGCAGAGCTCCTAGGAGACAAGTACAAGTGCTAACAGTAAGTGACAGAACACGTTCCATTGTTACAGATCTAAACCAATAAGCAATTACCAAAAATACTGATAAGACCGAGTAGAACGACAACAGGATTAAAGAGCAACAAATCAAGTAAACAAACTCAACGAAAATAGAATAAAAAACTGAAGTAGACTGGCAACAAAGCCGAAACAGAATTAAGTGCAACAAAAGGGCAAGGTCAAGTGAACAAAAGGGCAACAAAGTCAAGTGCAACAAGGGGCGACAAAATCAATTGTAACAAAAGGGCAACAAAGTCAAGTGCAACAAGGGGCGACAAAATCAATTGAAACAAAAGGGCGACAAAATCATGTGCAACAAAAGGGCAACAACAAGTACTAGTACCCGTGGCTCTCTCTAGTAGCAGTAGTCAAGACAATGATGCCAAAGATGATGCTCCCATCCCTGCCCGTTCCTGGGATTTGGAATTTCATTCTCTTGAGAGTGACCTATAGATACTAAATACATCTTTGGAACTGCTTGGAGAATCACCTATTCAGAAAAAAATGACTAAATGCAGATAAATACATGAAATATAAGACAAAAAATTGGTGAAACTGTCAGGAAAAGTTGGAAAGTACCATGGAAAGGTCAGTGACCAAACTCCAGGATACTGGAGAAGAGATGATTCAACAACTTCAAGAAAAACTTGAATCGACGTTGAAGAAGAAAGGTGCTGACTGTTCTCCCAAAAAGCTGGACAGTTTGTAAAGTCCAAGAGGAATTTGGTGCTTGAAATTATATGGCGAGGAAAGCTAAGGCATCAGTCAAGGAACAGGGGATTCCAGCAATTCCCAATCCCAAGGGAGGTAAACCACTTTTAAAGGAAACTGAGGAAATCGTCAGGGATTTCTACTTGTCAGAGATTGTAAGCAGACAAATGCCAGGTATGAAAGACTACGTTTCTGTTCTAGTGAATGGGAAAAAGCAACATGTTCAAAAACATTTGGTGCTGCGGTAATCTGAAAAAAGCATGTGAACTTTTCAAGGGAAACCATCCGGACAACAGGATTGGTTTTTCAAAATTTGCTGAGTCCAAGGCAGTGTGTACTGGCAGGTCAAGTGGAACACACTCGGTCTGAGTTTGTACAACACACCAAAACATCAAACTGATGTTCACTGGAGCCAAATTAGATTCAGTCACTGATGGAGAATTGAATGGTGAATGATGGTGAATCTTACTGTTGAGATGAGTGATTACAGTGGTTCAGCCTTAAGTGGTTACGTGACAGTGGCTTATGACAGCCAAAGGTGAGTAGGGTGTATCACGCAATACAATCCAGAGAGGCATGAAGTTAAAGTTAACTTCCTTCACCCACATGGACCATCCCCATCATAAATACTTCCAGACCGACCAGACTCTCTCACCATTGACCACCAGGATATTCTAACCACTGAACAGCCAATCACAGCAAGGGGAAGGGATGCTCTACCTCAGAGAAAGAAACTATGGCGGCTCTTTCTGCATTGAAAAAGAAAATCCAAGTTTAAGAATCATCACATTTGGAGAGAATGAACTTTAGGAACGTTTTAAGGGTAATCTGCCTGATATAATTATAGTATAGGGAGAAAGAAAAGCTACCAAAGAAATGCACTTATTCTTCAAAAGATAGAGTTGCCACTTTTCACTTATCCTCTGTTGGATGATGGTTTTAGGAGAAGTCTTTTGAATTTGTGGGAGTTTGGCTCACAGTTTTTGTCCTGGTTACAAGTGATTACTTTTTATGGCATAATAATCATTGTATTCGACTTGTAAGGCTTGTGTTGAAATAATTTTTGTTGGAGTGTACGCTAAAATCACATGGTTGGAATTGCTCAATCATTTTCATTTCATGATTATTAGGAAGTCTTACATTCTTCTCAGAGATATGTCCATACTGACTACATTAAACAATCGTGTTTCTTTAGTTGTACTTAAAGGCATATTATTCTCTCGGTCAGTTGAGAAATTGGTCGGCCCTCCTCTTGCTGCCATACTGGTATCTGATAGCTAGATTACTGTTGCATGGCCTTGAGTAAACAGGGCATCGAGATGGACTCATACAGTTTGGTGTTTGTTTGCATCTGAGCATGATAGAGGGTAGCACTGTCGCTGGATGCAATAATGTATTTCACACAGTGCAAATATAATTGCTCATTTCTCAGAAACTGTTTGCGTGCCCATCACCAAATTTACAGTAAAGGTTCTTTACATCATAAAGTACCTCTGACATGAATTATAGGAAAATTTAAAGATACAATTTTTTGGGGAGCATCTTTGAACTTTATAATTTGTGATAATTTTTTTTGTAGGCCTCTAGCGACAGCTTGTAGAACTTGACAAAACCTTCAAAATGACACAAGAATCATCTCTCCAAGTGCTATACTTTCTGAGATATGGGTGTATAGTGCTGCGAGGTATCACTAATTAGCTCAAAGTTCGTTAGCACTGGTCTTAACGTGCGCACTACAAAGGCTGTGTCCTTCCCGCGGCGACCCGGGTTCGATTCCGGCTCGGGTCATTTGCTGCATGTCTTCCCCATTCTTCTCCCCAGCTGTCCGGTCTCTCTCCAACCCTGTTGTGCATTATGTTATGCTCGTCACTGAGTGGTCTCTCATGAGCAAATGTTAAGTGCTACATATTGCAAAACATGCAGTCAGTAAGTTTATTTTGAACCTACTGATCAGCTGTAGCTCATGAGTCAAAATCACTTGCGGTCGATAGAATAAGTTTATAGCTGTTCATATGCCATCAACTGAATGATAAATCGATGAATGGATTAATGAATGACATGACTAATTACTAACGCAACAAATGCGTAGTAAACAATTACAACCACCATTTCCACCTCGTACACATTCTGTCAGTCCTGCGTCCAAAAAAAAACTCCAGCAAAACACACCCCACAGCCCAGAATCCATTTGAATTTCCCTCGCTGTTCTATGGTTTCACGCTGCTCAGTTAGAAACCTATCACAACAAATGGGCTCACTGGAGAATCCGTAATTTCGCTAATAAATCAGTTTGGCAGTAGACTGGAAACATTACAGAGATATGCGATACTGTTACTGTTGCTAATGAGAGGACAGTTGGCCTGAGGTCCAGTAATGCATCAGCGTAACCATGGAGGTCAGTCGGCCTCGCTCAGGGTCACCATAGATCGACAATCATCTCACAAGCTCACAAACTCCTGGTTTACAAAGGTTACTGAAGCTACTGCAGTCTTGGGTGCCAAAAATATAAGTTTCCTACGGAAGTAATTTAACCATTTCTTACAGAAATTTGCCCAAAAAAACCAAACTTTTTTTACGTTACGGCCTTACGTTTACAACAGTTACAGCCGGGGAGTGCAAGTGACCTGTATTTTGAAAGTTTAACAATCCAGGATTTCAAATAGATTACGACTCATCAAAATTAATCCAGCAGTGTTCTGTTCACAGTTTTACCGCTTATGAACTGTCCCTAAGTAAAATTCAGGAGGGAAAGGGTTAAAGTATGTTTTCAGTTCATCTCTTCTCACGCATGTACCCAGGACTCATCTTCTAGTGCTGATCAAGTCAAACATGGCGACCTCCATATAGAGGCCTCGCCCTTATAGACAGAGCAGCTGCCAACTGACTCGATGGACTCGCTAGCTGCAAGCAGTCCCCACTTCCTATCGACCTCTTAACGATACAACAGGCCCTGGGGGAGAGCTTCTCGTAAATCTTGGCGCTAAGGACCCTTCGATTTAGGATAAAGCTCATCCACTGTTCTGCATTCATTCATTTTTGCTTTCCAGTAGTCAATTCACGCATACAAACACAAAAATGACATACTTCGGTATAATTTGCTTTATGGGTACAGAAAAGCAGCGTAAATACAGGCCATAGATATTTCTCTGAGAATATAAGTCTCTTAAAAAAAAACCTGTAAGGAGTTGTTGTCTGTTCTCCCTCAGGGCCGGAAAACCACAATATGACTTTGAGAAGGCCTTAGGTTTTGGAAATGCCAGTGCTTTGTTTGTGTTAGACAGTTTTCCTTGAGATTCTGAAATAAAAAGATGGGACCTTCAACAGCATCTCCTGTACGCCGAGTCCTTTCTAATGGAATAAGTGGCCAAGATGACCGATATGAGTCGTTTGGATGAAGCAGAGCCAGATAATGGTGGTGTAAGACATTGCTTTACACTGACAATATGGAGTGACTCTGTTTTTCTGACAAGGATGCAAACACAGACACACACACACACGCACACACACATCCTTGTACTTATAATTTAGTGAGGACATTATATTGACTTCCATTCATTCTTCCTGTGTCTCTACAGCCTTTCCCTAATCTTAATAATAAGCAATGTATGCCTAACCCAAACCCTTACCCTAACCTTAACCTATCCCTAATTATAACCTTACCCCTAACCTTAACCAATAAGTCACAATTAGCCTTTGTAGTTGTGAGGACCGGCCAAAATGTCCTCACTTCCCAAAAATGTCCCCACTCTGTGGGAAAAGAACGCTTTTTGGTTCTCACTTTGTAGCAAGTACAAGAACACACACACACACACACACACACACACACACACACAGACACACACATTCACACAAGCTCACACACGTGCACACAAATGCGCACATGCACATGCACTGACACAAGAGCACACCTTGTACTCTCTCTCTCCAGCACAGCAATAACAGCCATAAACCCTGTCCAGCA
This sequence comes from Gymnothorax reevesii, assembly GCA_029721435.1. Taxonomy (NCBI): domain Eukaryota; kingdom Metazoa; phylum Chordata; class Actinopteri; order Anguilliformes; family Muraenidae; genus Gymnothorax; species Gymnothorax reevesii. The sequence continues at coordinate 13,500,052 of CM056583.1, read as the reverse complement.
GCTGCTTCCGGAGCCTTCCACAGCGCTTTTAATGGCTTCGGTGTCAAGGCATGTATATCCTGATCTCTGATCCCACGCTCACTTCATATCCACACGACTGCATCGCTCCCAACATTTCTCAAATGCGCCTCACTCATGCAACCCTATTCCATGTAAAAATATCCCTTTAAAATGTACTTTTCTACCCACGAAAAGCCATTTGAAGAGGGTATTACTGTTACTAACAAAAAACGGATGAGCAGAAGCGAAGAATTCAGTAGCAAAAATGCACATTCAGTGAGACAGTAGATTCTGAATTAATACTGAACGGCACGCTGAGCGATCGATCGATTTCGTCTCCCCAGCTCCACAGACGCCTGCGTTTAAAAATAGCAGACAGAGCGTGTTAGGCAATCTCCAGACAATCTCATCCACCGCACCGCCCCTGCCGGAGACGAGCAGCATTCGAGCTGCGGCCCACAGCTCCATAAGTATTTGGACAGCAATAGCATACAGAAAGGTATCTTTTCTTATATCCTGGACACAATACAAATATTACTGGAGCTGTGTCGCGATTACTGCACATGCTCAGAACTTACATCCCAAGAAAGTGAATCCGCTTGACTACAAGTCATAATCCGATTGCATCCTTGCCAATCAGTCTTTGATTTGCATTATATTTATATATTTTAGTTACTCTGGCATTATTCTTTTTATATTAAGGAGCTTTCTATGGAAATTCAAGGATTTATAGAGCAATTTTAAGCTTTAAATATGGCATAAGGAGAATGTAAGCAGGTTGCCATCGCAAATATTCATGGAAGAAAAAAACACCTTCTAGATTTTGACTCGCTGTTGAATGGATATACGTTCAAGGTTTTGAGCATGAGCAGTGATAACACAGCTCCTTGAATACCCAAAAAATTAAAGCCAACAGTTTCTAGTTAAACCACCATTGTCTTGAAGGCCAATATGCTGGACAAAACTTCATCACAGCCCAAATGCTGACAAATGGCAGCGTAGATATAGAGCTTCTGATCGATGAAGTGTCGTTAACTCAGTAGAGCATATAAAAACACGTCTGTTTGACCATAAAGGCAGAGATGAGAGACGGCTGTTTCTCTGGGCGTTTGGCATAAATCAGGCTTCCGGGTATAAATCAGGCCCTCAGGGCAGTTCGGTCGAAAACGTCTCCAGCGATGAGCCCTGACCTCTCGCCTATTTGCTGAAACGTTCCGAGAGCGCCATACGTCAACCGCCCCTGACCCTGCTCTCCCGCGCGTCCGCACATCAAAGATTTCCCCCGCCGTCGACAAAAAGGTTAAAAAGGGGGAATGTACAAACCCCCCCAAAGTTTCATCTCTCCTCTGTACCAAACGCTTCAAACGGAGGGTCGGCTTGTACAACCTCAGCCTTTTCATCCACGAATGCCTTATACAGAGGCATTGTACTTGTGTATGCCGTTCAATACGACTCAAAACTCGTGCGCAACTATCACCTGAACGTCTCACACTCGCGTGCTTTGACGCCTGTGCAGCAAAACAGCGCCTGAGGTGTAATGTAGTTTCCTCACTGACTTATAATGGTCCCCTGTTCACGCGTGATGACTGCTGGACGTCGGTAACCACACGACGCGTGGTGACTACGCGTAGCATTTATGCATTTTTTTGCTAACACATAACTGCACGCATGAAGATAATTGAACATTTTCGTCATACGCTCACACAGACGCAAATATAATGTGTGCAAACTACGTCACGTGCAACAAGAAGCTGCATACAGCTTGTGCACGTCCGTCTGTCACTGTTCACACACACGTGCGGTCATTTCTGAAACTACGCGACCGGAAGTTATTTGCATTGCGCGCACGAGTCCGCGTACATGAACGCCTCACGTAGTTGTTCTGTGTTCCATTTTCATCCAGTAGATGGTGCAATCGATACAATAATACAAGATAGACAGATATAGCCTAATTGAATTAAATATTACATATTATCATCAGATTTAATTGGAAAAACACAGGCAGAAAGTTAGTAACCTTGATAGTTTTTTTCTAATGTTGAGAACAGTTACATTGAAAAAACATTGATTTATCGTTCTGCTTATGATTGATTGAGCATCAAATTATGGTTGACCAGGAAAGATGATTGAAAAGCCATCAATTTATGGTTGACCATGAAATATTATAGAAAAGTCATCAAGTCACTGTTCACTGGGAGACCACTGAGTGGCAGTCTCTACACCTGGCACATTTCTTAATATCAGGAAAGCATTTATCTAATCTTTGTACCCAACTGATGTTTACACTGGGGATATTAAACAAGCATTTACCAGTTTATTTTGTGGGAATGTTAGCTAGACATAAACAGGATGTGAAAAGATCGCTACTAGTGTATGCGAAACTTGAGCGTTAGCATTAGCATTAGCATTATTTCTCCAAGACAGCTTTTGTGGGCACTCTCCAGCCTTTGTTGACTGTAAATAAAAGGACAGTGTCAGCTAGGATCAGCGATCGAGGATGCATACAGTCCCGATCAAAGCAATAGGATCAATTTATGGCTATTTCATTAATCACAGTTTTTCTGATGTTGGCATTTTATGCTAGTGACGTGACAGCAGTGGGTGGTGTTTGGGTACAGTGGTGACATTGGTACGATGATGTTTGAAATCCAAATGTTGCTCAGCAAGCTGTCAAGCTATAGAGCGTGTGATATTCAATCCCACTTATCAGTGAGGCTAATAAAGATTTGAATAACTTTAGCAACACTCTTATGGGAGATTTTTTTGAAAGTTTTATTTTGCTAACTTAAAAGTGTAACGTTAACTGTTCTCAACTGCTGATCAGTTATATTAGCACAACGAGGAGAGGCCAGCAACGTACATAAAGATCATGTTGTTCAGCCAGAATATATTTAGCCTGCATCTAGAGTATATGGAAAGGCCAACTACGTGAGGCGTTCATGTACAAGGACTGGTGTGTGCGATGCAGATCAACTTCCGGTTGCGTAGTATCAGAAAATGCGACTGCACGCTTAACAACATTTGTCAAACAATAACAGACGGACGTGCACACGCTGTACGCATCAACTTGTTACGCGTAAAATCTGCACGTAACAACGCATGCATGCACACAGGCATAACAAAATTTACTAAGTTAATCATGAATGCACACACACACGTTTCTGCGTGTCTGTCCATTTTGATATCGAAGGAACCTATAATGTGTGTGCATTTGTGCGTGCGTGTGTGTGTGTGTGTGTGTCCATGCAAGTGTGAATGCACATGTGCACGCATGTGCATGCATGGGTGTCTGTGTACATTTTGGGGGGGGGGTTGTGGTTTGGTGTTTCACAGGCAGGTAGGTAGAGCAGCCCACCTGCCCAACCCTGTTCCTGGAGATCTACTGTCCTGCAGGCATGAATTTGTGGCTGCTTGATGCACTTGACCTGTGATAGATTGGAGAGAACTGTTCAGAGAGGTGTTCCTGCAGATAACAGAGTCCAACGAGCACCCAAATCAGGTAAATCAAAATCAGGTAAACTTATTATCCAATATTCATATCAGTAAAACTACGGTTTTAGAGAGTATTAAAAAAAAAAAAAAAAAAAAAAAGAAGAAACTTATTTTGCACATTTTTCACAGCCAAAAGCGCAACAGTAACTAACCATTTTGACACCGGAATCATATGCCCCTAAATTGGTTAAAGCACTATACGCTTTGTTTTTCCATGACCGGATGTTAAAGCCGACTTACCATGAGAAAGGGGGCTTTGCGTGGTCTAGATTTTTCTGTACGTCATTGCTTGACAACAAAAGCACTGCACCAACTCTATACAGCCCTGGCTGGGTGCATTGTGAAAGCCCAAAGCCACAATGAAAATGGGAGGGCAGGCTGGAATTTCGCCACGTTCAGAGGTGTGTGGACTCGGCTTCAGGTGACATCGGGGCCATTCAAAGCTCCAGTTAACGTGCCAATTTGTCAGGGAGTGAAAAGATCCCAATTCAGCTGTGTTTTTTTATCATTATCCAGCTGCTTTATTTAAAGAGGGCAGACAGTCTGGCCTCCCTCAGTAATTTATCAGCTTAATTCAGGCAGGTGGAAAGCTGGGAGAGTTAGAGACAGAGGACTAACCGCAAAGTAACTACAGGCGCTGCCATAGCAGAGGTTCACACTCTTTCTAGAACTGGGGGAGGTTGTTTTTGGCTCGAGATTCGGCCGCCTTGATTATTGTGCCGCACACGGCCCCTGCCTAGCCTTCGTAGCATCTGCAAAAATCTCAGATTTCGATCGTCAGAGAGACTGCAGGTGCGTCCCAATAATGTGTCATGTCTGGGTGGCAACCCCAGATCTGCGAAAGTGTTGTGCATTCTACAAGACTCTGCGCAGACTCAAGCCCTGATTGGCTCACATTTGACTGTATAAGCCTCCATTCATTGTTTGCTATGTAGCGATACTGAGTCGAGCTGATTACTCTGTGGTCATGTGACAATGACAAGAACTTAACTCTTACAGCGCTAAATGCAGCTATTGTTGCTCAATGATGTAAGATCTCAATATCAAAGCGGTTGAAAACCTATCATACGGCAACTTGTTTAAAAGAGCTCCCGCAGGGAAGTTCTTTTAAAGAAGTCGCCACATGATAGGTTTTTAACAGCACAAGATATTTTGATATACAAAACCCAAAACCAGTGAAGTTGGCACGTTATGTAAATCGTAGATAAAAACAGAATACAATGATTTGCAAATCCTTTTCAACTTGGATGGCAACATATGTTACTCCAAAACCTGTATGTACCTTTCAGCATTAATGGTGCCTTCACATGTGTGTAAGTTGCCTTGGGCACTAATACACCCCCATACCATCACAGATGCTGGCTTTTGAACTTAGCTCCTATAACAGTCCGGATGGTTCTTTTCCTATTTGGTCCGGAGGACACGACGTCCACAGTTTCCAAAAACAATTTGAAATGTGAACTCGTCAGACCACAGAACACTTTTCCGCTTTGCATTAGTCCATCTTAGATGAGCTTGGGCCCAGCGAAGCCGGCGGCGTTTCTGGGTGCTGTTGATAAATGGCTTTCGCTTTGCTTTGTAGAGTTTTAACTTGCACTTGCAGACGAACTGTAGTTACTGACAGTGGTTTTCTGAAGTGCTCCTGAGCCCATGTGGTGATGTCCTTTACACACTGATGTCGGTTTTTGATGCAGAACCGCCTGAGGGATCGATGGTCACGGGCATTCAATGTTGGTTTTCGGCCTTGTCGCTTACGTGCAGTGATTTCTCCAGATTCTCTGAACCTTTTGACGATATTACAGACCGTAAATGATGAAATCCCTAAATTTCTTGCAATAGCTCGTTGAGGAATGTTGTTTTTAAACTGTTCGACAATCAGCTCACGCATTTGTTCACTAAGTGGTGACCCTCGCCCCATCCTTGTTTGTGAATGACTGAGCATTTCAGGGAAGCTGCTTTCATACCCAATCATGGCACCCACCTGTTCCCAATTAGCCCGTTCACCTGTGGGATGTTCCAAATAAGTGTTCGATGAGCATTCCTCAACTCTCTCAGTCTTTTTTGCCACTTGTGCCAGCTTTTTTGAAACATGTTGCAGGCATCAAATTCCAAATGAGCTAATATTTGCAAAAAATTACAAAGTTTGCCTGTTCGAACATTAAGTAACTTGTCTTTGCAGTGTATTCAATTGAATATAGGTTGAAAAGGATTTGCAAATCATTGTATTCTGTTTTTATTTACGATTTACACAACGTGCCAACTTCACTGGTTTTTGTATATATATATACTGAATTTATTTCAGCCCTCGAATGGTTAATGTGTGTACAATATCATGGATAATTGTTACATGTACGCTAGCTCATCAACATCCACATCTTTTAAGTGTCTCAAATCCTGTTTAAGGTTGTTTTTAAACTCTTTAGATTATTCCATCAAAGTTTTTCACAAAGTGGTAAGCACTGACGACAACTCGTTACGTATGTTCAAAAAAATGGGTCTTTTGCAGATGCTCGTGGTGTCAACTGTTCAAAAATGTTTAGTTTTTAGCATTCTAACCCTTTTGCATCACAGGCATTAAAGTCAGAACAAGCGCGTATTTCCAAAAAAATAATATATACATCAATAAGGCAAAACATTATATATTTTGTTTTGTACAGTTTTCGATGACTTACAAATCACCATTTTCTTTTTCACAAGCATTTTCGAAACAGACCCAGCTTTTTTGGACATAAGGTTGTACTTGACTTGAACCCTGGACTCCACTGATGGTGAATAACTCAAGTTGGGATGTAAACGGATGATTATTTGGACAATTGCTCATCACATTTTTGGGTTCTTACACTTCCAAGAAAGGCCCCATCGAAATTTTGGGAGGTCTGGTTACTGAAAAAGGCTCATTAAGTCTTGTAGGCCGCAGCATTTAGAGTGAATTTTCTCCAAACACAGTTGGCTTAAATTAGTCAACATAGTTTATTCTGAATGTCTGACATAAAAAGAAAGCAATAATGGGATAATATTACTATAAACAGAGATGGTTTATTTTGAGGAACAGGTTGTGTGCATCTTGAAGCAGCAGCACAGCTTGGTTTCTTTGTGCTCTCTGACGCAGCTGAGATTACCACAGTGTAGAAAATATGCACCAAATACATCCTCATGTCAGAAATCATTTCTGCCACTCTAAAGTCAGAACCACAGAGCAAGACCCACACCCTCTCACTCTCTCTCACTGTCTTTCATACAAATGCCTACACACACACACACACACACACACACACACACACACACATATGCACACACGTACGCACTCATACACGCACACACACACGCACACGCGCACACGCACACAGGGTCAGCTCAGATCTACACCTGCTTCGTACACATCATTTCTTGCAGCGAGGCTGTGACTGCAGAGCTGCAGGAGTTCCCACAATGCCTCAGTCCTCCGACTGTGCAGGATACCCACTTAAGATACTGCTGCTTTTCCAACAATCTACTGCAGCTACAGAACTTTCTATGGGAATATCAGTGGCCAGCTCTACCTAGACAGAGTGCATGAGGAGGAACTGTGAGAGAGAGGTCAGATACACGTCTGTCTGACTGTACCATACTTCACCATGTTCGGCTTGGATGTTTTAAAGATGTTTTTTATCTTATGTATAAAGAATGTATGGTTACCCATATTCTAGCAGAATCCCTCCAGAGATTTCTTCCTACAGAGGAGTTTTTTTTCTCACCTCTGAAGATTTTACCCCCTATTGGGAGTTTTTGCTTTACCTCATTACCCCTGCGAACCGCGGTCCACCGTGGTCAACCATAGTTAAAGCATGGTTAAAAATGGCCGACCATGGTTGAAGCATGGCTGCACCCATTTGGGGAGTTTTTGCACCATGGTTGACCATTTTTAACCATGCTTTAACCATGGTTGACAATGGTGAACCGAGGGCAACCAAGGTCAGCCATGGTGTTCCATTTAACAAAAATGTCAAAACCATGGGTTGACCACGGTTACTTGAACCAGGGTCAACCACGGTCATGGTTTGCAGGGGTAGACATCTTGGGCATTAGGCCTGGCACTTCCATTTCTTGCTCCATAAAGTCTTCTTGCTCCTTTGGTGAAAAGCGTCATACAAATTAAACTGAACTGAATTTGGAGTTCATCCATTTGTAACATTAGCACCGTGTTTTTTTCTACTGTTGCATTTTGATAATTTTAAAGTTTGGACTCACCAAATCAAATTCCAAACACTGGTACCAATGGCAATAAAGTAGAGTAACTTGACCCTGACTGAATAGAGGACCACAAATCTCAGAGTTTGCCAATACTTTAGACAAGTAGGGAGTGATTGGACAGCGAGCTGCTCATGCTAACCAATATCAGGAGTCAGGAATCAATTCTAATGGGCAAACAGAAACACTGAGGTGCTGCATGAAAGAATTTAAAACCAGTTTTAGCAAACTATGCCATAGATGCAGAAACAAGGCTAGGCTATTTAAAGAGCCACAGTCACACTAAGAGAGGAATCACATCCTTTTTGCCATGCAGCATTCAGCTGCATAATAAGCTCTGATGACGTATTGTATAATGACTTACTTGGAACTCAATATTCCACAATTCTTGAGTTTTCCATGCAATGACCTTTTTAGTGATTTATGTATTTAAGCTTCTTGTTTCATGTTGTATGTGCTGTCTTGGACTGTTGTTTGATGTCATTAATGTTATTATGCTCTGAGTGCAAGACAAATTCCCCAAAGGGCAATAAAGGTTTTCATTCATTCATTAAGTGCATGAGCATTCACTGTTGCCATATTGAAAATGAGCACATAAGCAAGCAAAAGGCTCCCAATAGTTCAGATGAAGGAGGGGCCAATCCTCCGGGGCCGCTGTGGGGTAAAGGACCTTGCTTAAGGGCCCTACAGTGGCACTGATAACTACACTGGGACTCGAAACACCAGCCTTTCAGTCAATCTTACCCATGACGCTATGGGCTCCCAGGTGAAAAAGTATTACACTTAATTATATGAAAAGTATATTTGTTGCATAAAAAAGTTATTACAAATATACTTTTGCAAATTAAGCACAAAAAGTAATATATTTAATATATACTTTTAGAAAGTGTACACTTTAAGTGTACTGAAGTAGTACACAAGTAGTATTCAATGACTACTTGAGCACACTTAATTACACATAAAGGGGGCGAAAAAAACATACACCATACTTAATACAGTCTGTAAAAGTATAATTCAAGTATAGTATTTTTTCACCTGGGACAGAGATTTAGGCAGCAGTGGTTTTAAAATGTGTGATCAGCACTAGCGGTTAAAAACTAGCATGAGCGCTTGTCCAGTTCCATTTTTTCCCTTTTCATGCTCAGTAAAAGATAAAAAAAATCCTCAAACTCTCTTTTTAGGCCCTTTGAAAAAGGGCTAAAATTACTGCAAACGACGCAAGCTAAATACGCTACATGGCAAATGGCATGGAATTGGGGTTCAGAGAGGTTTAATCGTTTGTTGCCTTTGAGAGCGAGAACATCCTCAGTTGTAAGTGGACACATTGCATGACACAAAAGTGCGTTGACAACTTAGCCAGCAGGAAATGCTGCTAGCGTAGCACGCAAGTAGCACGAGGCTCTTACTAACAAAGTAATGAAGCAACACTAGATCCTGGTAATTAGAGAAGAGCTTGATTAAACTGTACACACTTTGCAAGAATACAGAGAGTAGATTTACATTTAGACACAAAGTGCAATCATCCCAGTGCCTGTGATATCTCTCCTTTCATTCTGTCGGAGCTCAAATGCACAGTAAGATTGATTATCACCAGTCAAAATGTAAATACTCTGAATGATTAAATATTCAAAGCTCCATCAAAAGGTCAATTGGGTTCATTAACACAACACAGCCGGCCATTTTATAAATAGCTCTGAGATCACCCTCTCGAATTTCCAGCTGTGATTCTAAGCTGCCTGACGATCATTTAAACTGTTTCTGACACTTGTAATTGGTCATAGCTGGTCTGTAGTTGCTTAAATCCAGTAAAAGGTGGTTAAACCAGTTTAAAGACGTTAAACTGAGCTCTTACTTAACTTATAGGCTGAAAGGTGGATGAACAGTCAATGACTGAAACTTGCCAGCAATGGCAGTTTTGGGTTGAAATTTTCGACAGGGCAGCTGTTGTGAATGAGCCTGTGCAATTTTTTAAGTCTACAAATTAAGTTTTTTCCCCACTACTTCTCTTAGTTTTCTTTGGTTGTCCTTCTGTAATCTTCATATGTTTGCATACATTTTCTTAATTAACTATGTGCTTGTACATCTAGTCAATAGCATTCAGTTTTACAGCCAGACATTTCCTGATGATATTCAGGCTATTTACTCAAGGGTGACACAGGCCTATTGAGACACCGTGACCTAAAAGTTACCAAGAGTTTCTCACCCTGCAGGCCACACGCCCCACCACCCTAATTAAGACACCTAATCAACACAATTTTGAGGTCAAACCAGAAATGTCTCCAGCATTCCGTGGCAACAGTCACCCTCTTGTGCAGCGGAGCGTGCACAAGGCCTTTCTTGTGACCACGGCGCTCACCACAGGTCAATTAAGGGCTCTCGGTTTGCCAGTGAAATTCCACAGCTCAATTTGAACAACATTCTCCACTCAACCTTCAATAAACACAGAGTGTTCTTATCCACTCTGACATGCTGGACCAACACCGTGAGCATTTTTGCGGTGAGAAAGGTTAAGTTAACGCTGCCCTCTCATTCAGGCAAAACATCTGCAACATTTGATGAAAAGTGAGAGTTTTCTAGCTCAGTAGGATGCAACTAGGCTGTAGAATACCAGGTTAAAATCAGAAATATTGAGGTTTTTACATATAAACCAAGTCTCTTGTGTTTAAATCATCTTCCAGACTAGAGTTACGCCCATCTTTATATCGCTGTCCCAGCTTCTGCTCGCTGGAGATCTGCCGTGTGAGGTACAGAAATGAACAACTCATACAGTACCGGTCATAAGTTTGGACCCATGTCAACAGTGTTACTGTGCTCCATTTTAGTGATTAAATTAAGTGTTTCTGCTTCCGTGGATAAACTCAAAAGGCAAAAAGGTAAGAAACTGAAAGAAATTATTTTTTAAAAATAGTGACGATAGTGCACAACATTTTTTATTCATAAAAAGCAATATTTAGGAAAAGAAAGAAAAATTTTCCAATAGGAGAATTAAATCAAGCTGGAATGTGTTTAAAATTCAGCACAGAAAGATCAGGGGGAAGCTCCCGAGTGTAGCTCATCTGTGTGACTTCTGCAGCTGCAAATGATTCATATTCTGACGAATTTAGTTCATTTTTTTCCCCATGCATCTTTGATTTAATTAAAATTAGGGTGTGTCTAGACTCTTAACTGTACTGTATATTACAAGGTTCAGCCCTCAGTGTTTTCAAAGTAAGAGCAAGACCCCAATTGTCCCAGTGAGAATCCGGCCCTTACTTAGTCAAATCAATTATAAGCATGACTCACACTACATAGGGAACAGCAAGCACCTGAAAACAGCACTTCCGCGTGCCAAAACGCTTTTCAGTAAACCGAAGGAAAGTCAATGGCTGATGTCTCAGCGACCTGATCCATATTAGTTCTACAGTCTATGGTCATGCCCTACATAACTGTACACTGGGTTCTGAAAGGATTCTGCTGCAGGAACACAACCCCCATCAGGATGCTATGGAATCCCAACTGTACTGGAACTTATTTTCTTTCTTTCCAAATATCTCTCTCTTTTCCCCCCAACACATTAGTCTTTTTGTCATTGTCCCAAGAGACGGACAAGAGAAAAGCAGTTTGAATGTCAAACGCATCCCTTCATGGCTGCGTGGTAACTTGGTGACCGAGTGAGCGGGGGATTTAGATTCGGAGCAGGAGCAGCTCGTTTGACTGTAAGTAATGCGGGGAATCAGAAAGGGTTGTTGTGAGCAAGCAGTTCCCCAGACCACTCAATCTTTCTCCGGGCCAGCGGGACATCGGGATTTGGGCAGAACTTTTGTTGCTGGCAGAGATGCGCTCAGTGTGAAGTGATGAGCTTCAGACGTCTGGTCGTATTGTGGAAAAAGGCTTCCCCCCGCCCCCTTCACTCCTCGCGGCGGGACTAAAGACACGGAGCTCGCGAAGACGGTTTGATCCAAGAGAAACGCGCGGCTCCGTTTAATCACATCCCACGCCTGACAAGCGCTTGGACCGCGCGCTGATGACATCACGAAACTACCGGAGGAAAAAACACAAACACGGCCCCACAACCGGTGCTACTTCAACCGCCGCCGGAGATGTCACAGCGTTAAAGAGATGTGAACATCGAGATGAAGTTCATTAGAATAAGCGACACATTTCGTCCAACTCATGTCTCTCCTTCCAGCCCACATGCGTGAAGATAGGCCGAAATTCTGGACTCATTTGCCGTTGTGATTAAATTTTGTTCTCCTATTAGCGCATTCAGGTTTTTTTAAGATAAACATCTCAGTACCGTGTAATACCCGATGGACAGGGACAGCAGGACGACGGTTCAATGCTGGTGGAATATATGTTTTCTTGGGCACGGGGAGAAAAGAGCGACTGCAAGTCTAATTAACGAGCAAAAACGAGGTTCATTTAAATTATGTAAATGCCATCACAGCTGTAAGCGATTCCGTGCAGAGTCAAAGTGATCTCAACTCATCGCAGCGGTGAATAAAATTTACTGAAGTTCACTCACGTTCGTTCAGGTGTCAATGTCCGAAAGCAGCAGTCTACATGAGCAGAATATCAATGCAGGCATTTCACCCGCTACTTTATCGGAGCTTAACTGTAATACCTACAGTATTAAGAAAAAACGTGCAAGTCACCCATCGAGATGCTTCAAGAAACAGAGACAAGGCCCCGCTAGCCAGAGTTTCTCAGTGGCACTAATCGTCAGTTCAAGCAGAAAACTGTGTCTCCATTTTTGTTCAAAGAAATTCTACAATTCAAAAGCATAGTTAAGTATAGAAGAGTTTCATCACAGAAAAGGCTACTGTTTTGAATGAACTTAAATGGGGAAATGTGCGGTTTCCGAGACTTCATAAGCTGCAAAACCTCTAGTGACTACTAGGGTTTGGAAGCCATTTGGGGACTCTACCTGAAAGCAAGTGGGGTTCTTACGTTAACTGGGCCCGGTTACAGATAATTGAAAGCACCAAAATTAAGACGAGAAATGGACATGTTCCTACCCACTTTGGGAGCAAAAAAACAAGACTTCAATTAATTAAAAAAATGATATAAACAGACATTAACCCTTAGAGCGCTGAAATAATTATATATATATATATATATATATATATATATATATATATATATATATATATATATATATATATATATATATATATATATATATATATATATATATGATTTAATTATCTTCTGCCGTTGAAAACCTATCATGTGGCAACTTGTTTAAAAGAGCTGCCCCGCCGGAGCTCTTTTTAATAAGTCACCACATGATAGGTTTTCAACAGCTTTGATTTTGATATCTTACATCATTGAGCAATACCAGCCACATTTAGCGCTCTAAGGGTTAATTTTCTAGCCAGAAATGCATTAAAAAGATCTATCAAATATTTGGTAGTTTCTCTGAATGACATATTGACAATTCTCCCCCATTGAAAACTATCAAAAAAGGCCTTCCCAGCAGTAAATGAGTAGTGATCTCTAAACCAATTTCCTGATTTTAAACCATGCTAAGCACAAATTGTCCACACACCTTATGTAAAAAATGACTAAAACATCTGAGCTAGGAGTGTGATGTCTGTGCAAGATGTCTGTGTCTTTGTGTTGACTCCACACACACACACACACACACACACACACACGCACACGCACACACACACACACACACACGCGCACACTCACAGACACACAGACACACACACACACGCACAAACATGCGATAGGCCTCGCCAGCTCATCTACCAGTAATTCATATGAAAGTCGTAGCCTAAACAAATCACGGATAACATACTAAACATTCAGAAAAATGACAAGCGCTTTTGTCCGAGCCTCAGTCCAAGGCCACAGCTGAAACACATTTTCAGGGTCACGGATACAGGAACTTACACGAGAGAAGGAGGAGAGAGAAATGAGAATCCAAAACTTCCCTTTCTAATCAAACGCCCGAATATCTGACAGCCATTCTCCCATGATGCTCCCTGGAAGCGATTCAAACAATGAATAATTCTCTCTTCAATGTCAATCCTTAGTATGACATAAAATTCATGAAAACTACTTTGGTCAGTAGCAATTAAGTAATCAATTCTGAGAAAAAAAAAATCAGGAAAATCAATAACAAAATCCAAAAATAATAAATGAATGGAAACAAAAAAAAAGTAAATGGTTCGCAAGAACAAGTGCTTAATATACTGCATTCAATATTTTCATTACTTTTCAGTGAGATTCAGCTCAATTTCGTATCCACCATTATATTTCCCGATTATTTACTTCAGGAGAAACAAACCCTGAGATGTAATTTACTGCCACAGTTCCTTCATGTTTTGATAGGCAGAGACATAACCCATCCGTTAGTAGTATAGGAAACTGAGAAAAAGTTATTTTATAAATATTCGAGTAAACTATAAGAAATGTAATGCAACAATAAGGGATCTGTCTTTGTAAACAAATCGCTTCCATCTTTGGTCCACAGTTACACACTGTTCATATTTGACTCCACAGCCCCATTTTTACCCAACTTTTGCTTGAACTTCCCCTGAAGGAGATTTAAAGATGGAAAAAGAATTATTTTTCCCCATGTTCTCGGATAATGTCACATACATATTCTGTATCTGCCGGTTGCAGCGCTACACCGAAGCTACATCACACTTATAATGAGTGAAATATTCAAAACCAGGACGCCATGTTTTTATGGACGCAGAACTACATGAAATAAAAAATGTCTATATCTTGTGAATCATTTCATGCACATTTCCCAGTAATTAAACAAAAAATACTATAAATCATTAGAAACCTTGAGATCTCCATTGGAATTCATGATAGGCCGGAAGTTCCACAGGTTTGAATACAGCAGCTGCATTTGGCGAACCCAAAACAAGGGTCGTTAGGTTTCATGGGGGCTAAACTTTCACCATGGACAGATCAAACACCTTCAGGAGCCAAGCAAGTGTAGCAATATGATGGGACAGAGTCTTGATGTGGGTGTCAGTGAGTGTCTGTGCATTTGTGTCTGTGCCTGCTCATATCTACCAATGTACATTAGAGCACAGGATTTTTACACACACATGCGTTAGGGTGTGTCCACATGCAAGACAAACAGTCTGCTGAACTGATATGTCAGAGTGTTGCCTCTGACGGGGAAACAAAGCAATGGCTGACAGTCGGACGAGTGAAAACATCAACAACTGGAACACCCATAACGCATTCATAGGACTGAGAGATGAATGCTGCGGAAAAATCATGTTGCCATAATGAGACATATAGCACAATAACCAAAAGAAAATGAATGAAATGAAAGAAAAAAATTATATATATATATAATATGCAGCAAAAACAGCTGCATTTAGCACTCAAGGGTTAATATGAGAAATCCCTCCTACACCCCAAGTACCCCAAGTGTAGCTTAACACCCCAGTTCTGCAAAGTCGAGACAATCATGGTAAATAATGCGATATGTCCTTCGATGGTATAAAATTCTTTAAAGGAAACATTCTGCATTTATTCCTGTTCACAGTCCATCCACTCTCATGAATATTGATGGCACATAAATAAAATCAAACCAATCAAAAATAAAAAGAGATTAAATGTAAAAATCCCATAAGTGAATTAGTCATCTTGTGGCTGAACACAGACATGAATAAATTCAGTCAACTGCCACAGTTTTCTCTGAAAGACGCATGTTAAGTCCAGTCAGTAAGTATTCTGGTACAATATTGCTTTGCTCAATACTCCAGCAAATCGAGTTTGAACAATGAACATGATGATTAAGTGCACACTGTCAGATTTAGTTTAACTCCCCATTCCATCCAGGAACCCTTACCGACGGCAGAGAATATTTCATAGAATAAAGCGAACATCAATTTAGCTCGTTCAACAGGCACAAATCTAAATAATCATTTTGTTGAAAATATTCAAAACATCCACAAATTAAAGTCTGACTGTCAGAAAATCAACCATTTGATTCCAGCCAGTTATCAACTCCCAGATTTGTAATAAAGCCGCCCACTTTCTCGTAAAATTACACAATACACCTAAGTCCACTTCAGGAACAACAAGCCTGATATACACTCATAAAGACCAGCGCAGCTCCAGAATTATTCTGTTCAACCATTGGATTAACAGCATAAACGCAGGGTGTCCATGTCAAAACAAGCCAAAATCTTATTTCTTACGTCTTTATCAAACTAACCAAAAACATTCAATATCAAATGAGGGGTGATGATTTGACTCAGATAAGAAAATTACACACCACAGCAACTAGCCAGCTAATATCTTCCGCTCAAGAGTAAAAGAAATAAGATTTTGAGCCTCAATGCCAGACTGGCGATGGCAGATTCTTACAGTACAGAGGCTGTAAGCAGCAAAACTGCAGAGAAACAGAACTAATTCAGCAGCCTTAGGGCTTCAGGCAGCATGTGATGCCAAAACGTAATTTCTGGGGTTTAAGGCGCAGAGGAGAACCCCTTTACTCACCCTCAGTATTGGGGTGCAGCAGCCGGCCCAGTGCAGCCAACAGTAGTGAGGTCCTCCAAACGTACCCCGAAATCACTGTCATTCTCCCACTGAGACTCCAGTCTGCGTGCCAGCACGCGTGTGCGTGAAGTGTGCGAGTGTGCGTTCACGCGTGTGCGTGAAGCGTGTGAGTATGCGCGATGGTCTGTGAGTGTTAGCGACACAGAGGTAGTGAGTTTGTGTGTGTGAGGTTCCCCTCGCTGGTATCAAAAACTCTGCACCAATCAGAGTCCCAGCAATCTTCAGCTCTACAGTACACTGACAGGCCAGCTGTGTGAGAGAGAGAGAGAGAGAGAGAGAGAGAGAGAGAGAGAGAAGGGGAAGGATAGAAGGAGGGAGGGAAAGAAAGTGTGAGAGGGTGTTTCTAATTTACACAGTATGTCTCACACACACACACACACACACAGACACAGCTCCTGGAGTTACTCGGCTAACTGTCTCTCCCCGGGGGCAGGACAACAAAGAGCCCGAGTTGCCCTCCCCAGTTTGCCCCTCTCTCCTTGCCCCAGACCCCATCACACTTCCACAGCCTCTTGCCGCCAAATGTGGGGACCACCTCCATCAGCAATAGACAAAAAAAATACAGAGAGCTTAAAGAGTAAGTATGAACACACTTCTGAAATGCTCGATATTACATAATATCCCCTCCACATCAACAGCCCCGGATCTCACACACCTGCACTTCATTTGCAGGTGAGGACAAAAGGACAGATGTTGACTCAAGACAGCAAACTAGAAATAAACCCGAAAATATAACCTTTTTAAAAACCTTTCCGATGTGCCGTCACAAACGCGAGACGAGAGTGCTTGCTAAGTGTTCAGTGAGGAACGATCAGCTTCTGCGGTAGCTCAAGACAAAAATGTTCCAGAACAAAGAGTTAAATTTTGTTTTTTTTGGGGGAGGGGCATTTTCAGTGACGCATGCTGCCTGGTTGTGAGGCTGTCAGTGAGGATTTCACCGCAGTGATGGACAGCATGTGACCAGCTGACCCCCATACCTGCCCTGGACTAAGGGGTTCAGGAAGCAGGTCTCTGTGGGTCACCCTCAGGTCCCTTAGGAGTTTGGGGGCGTCCATCACAACTCAAACAGGGGCCACCCACCTCGGAGCGAGGATGGAGAGGGTGGGGGTGGGGAGGGGGGGGGTTGGAGAGAAAATGGTGATACGCTACAAATCCTACCTGCTCTGTGGGGACCACTGTCCCATTCATTTTCTCCCAGAGGAAAGGTGCTTGATTGGTGACTGTAGAGTTCCTGGTTTGAGTCCCCAGTGGGGTTTAGGATTCTGACTTGATGTGGAGAGATGAAGTTGTGAGGAACTCTGCAGTTTGGGCCCTTGAGCAAGGCCCTTAACCCCAAAACTGCTCCAGGGGCTTTAGCTAAAGCCCTGTTTCTCTCATTCCCTCTACACTTGTAACTGCTGAATCAGTAATTTCTCCTAGGGAATTTTTGAAAGAGAGAATTTTGTTCTCAGTGTAACTCGGGAACCTAGAGCTCAGACCGAATTTTTCATCCCCAAACCGAACTGTAAAGTCTGATTTATGGTACGGAGCTACACTTTTGATGAGCGGTGCTCAACTGAGATTAAAGAGCCGCACTTTTCAAGTTACGCCATGGCGACCAGGCGCTATCCTCCAGCCGGCGTGTTTAGTTACATCATATCATCCCAATTACTTTATATACATATATATTCTACTCAATCACACTCCATGACAAAATATGTCTGTGCCAGCGACACAATACAGCTCTCAAGGGAGCAACATGAAAGTGTTATGCAAAAAATTCAGTTGAAAGTCCCTAATTTTTGTTGAGCGACACTCATCAAAGTGTGGAGCACCCTTCCATAAATCAGGCTCGACTCTCAGTTACTTCTCAGGGTGAAACCCATGGCAAGGTTCTTAATTTGGCAGTGACACAGTATTTAAAAATTGTATGTTCCACATATCTCACTCAAATAAGCTGAAATTAAAGGCGACCAAAATGCCATCACAAGTAATATAAACATTTCAGCCCTCTAAAATGGCAAGGAAGGCCAAATATTTATGAACCGTGATGCATGCCTTGAAAGAAAGATGCATATTTCATCTTTCTTTGGATTAACTCTTAGAGCACCGAATTAATTTTTAAGGAATTGGGTCACTTCATAAAATGGGGTCACAAGTATGTGACATGCAAGTCACGCTGAAAAATCTAAGCAGCACTGAAATGAGCTGTCCTGTCTTCCATCAACCATCCCCAAAACATAAATAATAATAGTGGAAAGATAAATCCAATCATGGCTTTTATGGGAAAAGTGTTCATGTTCATCGCCGGGAAAGGCCCATTCATACCATTTTTAGACCAGCCTATTTGATCTGAATGTAACACGTGGAGATTATACAGGGACATGGTTTAGAATTTTCAAAGTTTTGTTTGCTAATTTCTTTATTCGAAAAGGAACTGACAGTCTCGCACAGCACATTTCTTTATATGTTTCTGTCTTCATATTTAATCGTATGGACACAATTATTTGTTATAGGAAGCCGTTTCATGGGCGTGGTTCTAAACGTAACAGGGCTGGACACTACATGTTACATTAGCAACCACTACTTGCAATGGAAAGTTTTGGCATCAGATATGATTGGGAAGTGATATTAAAAAAGATGGCAAGAAACAGCCAAAAGGAATAACACAACACAAAAATTGGCTGGATGACTGCAAAAATAGGCTTCATTTCATGAAAATAATGCGGTACAGTAAGTGATGTCACACTGGGAGGGGATTTTCTGTCCTGTGGTGATGAATTTTTTTCTTTTTTTAATCACACTGTTTCATAAAGGCACATCATTTCATCTTTGGTATATGGTGATGGAATATCTGTCACTATGCTGAGCTCTCGCCCCAATTTCCGGAAAAACAACACAGCTCTGGCCCCTGTATTGTCACACTATGGTTTGTGACCCCACTTCATGAAGTGACCCAGTTACAAATGTAAATATCTAGTTGCCACATGATAGGTTTTCAACAGCATCGGATTTTGATACCTTGCATCATTGGGCAACTGTAGTAGTCTATAGCGCTCTAAGGGTTAAATATCCTTCTAGATCGCCTGTTCATCAAGAGTCTGTTTTGATTCTGCAGGCTTTCGAATCCTGATTCATGCTGGAATCAATCAATGCTCTCCAGAGCTCAGTCAAACTCCTCTAGATCACACTTGGCTGAACTTTCAGAAAATACAACCATCCAGAAGCCAGGTCTTGGTGGTCCAATAGCGAGGTGCGTCTGCCTCAATGTTCTCAGATTGCTCTACTCAGGTTCACTACCGAAGAACCGCATTTAACTCCCCTAAACACACCCCAGATTGCCAGTATTATACCCTAAAATCCTTTAAATAGCATGGGAGTGTAAAATTGTACACAGCTGACTGTATATAAATATTTGGCATTTTAGGTGAAAGGCAATACTGCACATTTATGCTATATATATATATGTATAGCATAATTGCCCATCTCACTTTTAAGGTTTTTTTGTACAGTTCTTTATTATTTAAGAGAATGGAATTTGTTTGTTTTTTTTTTATCATTTTTAAGGTTTTGAGAAAAAAGGAAAAAAACTACTTTTTTCACCAACACAAAACAACAGGCAGCCGATATCTCAATTTGGTAAAAATATGACTTAAGCAATTATGCTGCGAGGCTAAAAATATACCGCAAGTCTAAGATATTGTAACTATTACGTACTGTATATCCCGCAAGAAAAATATTGCAGGCGTTACAGGATAAAATTTACTTTATTTTACTTTATTCGAGCAGTGTGCAAACACTACCAGCAGACAACAGCCCATCAAAGTCCCAGAGGGGGACTCTTCATTCGCTCCCCAACACCAATTTCCAGTGCCCTGGTCTCAGCGGAGAGTCTTTTAAGTGAGAAAATAGCGTCCGCATGAATATGCAAAGGGCTGGAACAATGGGGAAGCCGCCATTGAGGTTTTCGCCCAGAACACTTAAAACGGAGAGTATTTCTTCAAGTACAAATGCCGCCATCACAGCGAGGGCCAGCCTTTCTGCGGAGAAAAATTCAGAGGAGGACGCGGAGAAACCAAAAGCTCAGAAACTGTGGTACAGATCAATGTTCAATAAATATGTCAACTAAATCTGCAAAACGAACAAATAAATACATTGATCAATGACGTGGCATCGTCCGAGTGCACTACTTTGGTTTAAAATAATTTTAAATGATTCATAATAAGCATCATTTTATTCTATAAAACCTGTTTTTGAACATATTTCCAGTTTGTCATAAAAATGATGTACATTTTATGTTTTGCCATCTCAAACCCTCAAAATGTCAGGTGGCGCAACCGTCCGAGCAAGTTAACACTATGTGAAATATTTACTGTGTGAGGGGCGGGGTTTGTTGTGCCTGGCACCACTTTGAAATTCTGATTCTCCAATTAAAAGGCAAAAAAAAAAAATTCTAAATGCAATCCTCACACATTCTCTTGAAAGAGGCTGCAAACAACTCAGAATGCTTCAAGAGGCAATTGATAATGACATACTTCAGAGGATTTTTGAGTTTAAAAGAATATCATTTCAGTTCATGTAAATTTTTCAAAGGCCCAGACAAAGCTCTTTTTAGGGTGCAGCACAGTTTCCTACTCGCTTGTGCTTTCTCAGCTTCATAGTTGCTGTTCGGTTTGCAGTTTCAATAAAATATACTTAATTTAATTCATAATCAAGCTTAATACTTAAAAAAACTCACAAATAAGAACGGTCAACAACCCGTTTCTGTCTGCGTTTTCCACTGTGTTTGACATACAGCCTAACAGAAACCACATTAAATAATCCTGCGTACCTCTTTTTAACGAGTGACATTCAGCAAAAATCATCCAGCCCCAAATGTCATTTTTACAGACAGACAATTCATTCCTATAACTCTTTCAAATTTTTCTTTTTTCTCCTAGAATTCACAGTCAGTGTTCTAGAACACCTTTGTTATTAACTCTCCATCAGCCTATTCAGCTACATATTAGTGATTAGGCAAATTCACAAGTTAAACCCATTTGAGGCCTGGACTTTAACGAACAATTTCACACAGTAAATATACTCATAAAAAATTACAGAGATTATCAATCAAAGTGACACCATCGTTGACTCCTGGATCAGTCGTTTGTGAATTAGGGACCGGTCATCTATGCCAAGATCATATTTTTCTTACCGCCCCCGGTCGTGCTAATGGCAAATTAATTGATTGATTGATTGATTGATTGATTAGTGAAAGATGCTTGAGTCTCATCACAACACTCCTTCCTAAACTTCGCTCATCCAGGAGTAAAAACCTATAATGGCAAATTTCAGTGAAAGGAAAAAAAAAAAAAAATCTATGGAATAATATGCCTGGACCCTACTGAGGGAATCATCTTTCATCAGTTTCCATTTTTTTCCACAACGAAAGTGCTGGTTTTGTAGAAAATGGACTCCCACCACAAATGCACTCGGTGAGGTTATACGTTGCACTAATGCTCATCTCTGCGTGCTGGATATAGGACTCGGGGAGAAAGTGCTCACCCTCCTCATCTCCGCGTCATCAGTACCAAACCGCTCGGTCAGTCAGGCCTCTGACTCGCTCAGTCGGTCAGAGGCCTGATTCTCAAAGGACAGATAACTGCTATAGTACCTTACTCTCAACTAACAAATACAAAGGGTGAACAAAATATTAGAAGTACCCCTGAAAAAATGGCTTTAAATGAAGTCTCTATCTCATAACTGCATTAAAAATTCCTATTCAAATTGATATATATGCTAATAAGAGGCAAGTGCTACCTTAAGAGTGTACCAGCCAGCAGCTTTTTGCTCAGATAGTCTCCAAAGCAAGGTGAGGATGCTAACAGAGTCCCCGCGGGTGCCTGGACCGCATGTGCGTCAGTCACAAAAGTGGAAAAATAATTTAAGGTGGCAAGGTGAACGGTGTCAAAAAATTACTTAAAAAATAACTTATACACCAATAATAGATAACAAAGGCTCAGCAAAGAGGAACTACGGTCACAACGGAAAGCTCAGCGACGGGACAAACAGACACTTGGTAGGATAACTGTTAAAAACCACAGAAAGACGGCTCAAAAATGACAGCATGACTGAATAAATCCATGTTAAAACCCATGTCAACAAAAACAATACGTCGTTATCCTCACAAAGTATTCATGGCAGCGTTTTCTGATGCAGCGACCACCGTGGTATATCAACGAATCCTTGCCCCACTGTCAATTTTTAAGTGATGTCAAAACACAACCATTTTTATGATTCTAAAAATATAGAAGCGATTTCCTTACCAACAGGCTACACTCAGTAATGTACTGTAGGTCACAGAATTTTTAAACAGCCCAGTAAGCACAGTAAAAGCTGGAATCAAGATTCATAGAGGGGTAGAAATTTGAGCTGGAAGACATTTTGACACAAACTGACCAGAGTAATCTAAGGTGCGGGTGTCGCCAGGATATAACCTCAGGCAACGAGGAAAAGTTCTCTTTTCATCTTGACATCTGCAGTGAATGTGCACATATTAGCAGAATTTAGAGAACAGAACCCACCAGAACTAAATCTCAGAAACCAACATACAATAATGCTGAGTATTCTGACCCGTGATAAATAAGGCCCAGGTTTATGGGAGAACTAAAAAAAAAAAAACAAGGATGACAGCCATGGAGTTTCAGCAAGAGAAAACCAAAGAAAATGAGCTGAAAATTCTGGCCGGCTCTAACAAGCTAAAGGATCCGATTCGATACTGGTCGATTAAGCCGATCCATTTCCACAAGCTCGCATGGCCCGAGAAGCACACAACCACCCGGGCGAACAGAGAGCCTGTTGTTCCTTCCAGTCGTGAAACAGCATCGCAGAAAGAATCTGAAGAACCTGAGCAATCGACCTGGCCATTTTAGTACCAAACCTGCCACACAAAATCTGGGCAGCCAGTTGGAACACAAGTGTAGGAGACAAAACATTACAGGGCTTCCCTCGATCGCTGCCCAGCGCTGACGAAAGGCTCCCACAGCAGCCAGGCATACAAGAATACTTACTTGTGTGACAGCAGACCAAGTACAAGTGCCTTCAATTAAAAAAGAAAATTAAAACCAGTTCTGTAAACATTCTGTCTTTCTGGGACGCAAAAAAAAAAAAAGATCTCCAGTGTCTGGGTTGAGGTCAGTGAGGTCTGGAAATCAAAGCCCCTGATCAAAATGCCTGTTTGTGGGCCTAACTAAGCTGGCCTGGGTTAAAAGGTCATCCTGCTGACCCCACGGAACCCCTTGAAGTCCCCCACACCTGCCAGAACAATCAGCCTGGGCGAGCCTTCAGCCGTGTCCGAAATGGCTTATAAACTGCAGCGTCTTCAAGATGTGTACCGTCCGTGAATTATTCTGCTAATTACCCTGCTGCACACCTGTGTGATCCAGAGTGCCGTTCAGACAATAGAGAATGAATCCAACGCATCCATACCGAAGGACGGCCGAGTACTGCACGGACTCTGGCTCCAAATTATACAACATTGCGGCTTCTAAAAACTGCACTTCCATGTGCAGTATTTTTAAAAATTAATTTTATGCCTTGGGGTTCATAGTTCATGCAAAATGCACAATACTGTCTGTCCATGGTTTTAAAACAGTGTATTTTCTTGATTTGTAAACCAACCCAAATAAAATCAATAGCTAATTTGAACACAGTAAAACTGCACCTAAAGTCTTTAGAATTAAGCACGCTTTAGTAAATCTCCCAACACTGAAAGTGTACTAGCTCAGACACCCGATGCATTGGGCTCTCTCCTTCCAGAAAGAAGGATGCAGGGGGAAGCCATCAGTTTTTCAGGGTTAAACATGGGTATGAACCATTACAGGATGCGTGAACTGTTGTTTCTGTGAGGATGCAAATACATGCATCTGTAGAGCAGCGCTGTATGCAAGGTATTGCCAAATCTGGCCCTCGAATCTAAATGCAGCCCTGGTTTTCTATTCTCCCAGGTAATAAACTAATCAGCAGAACAATTAGTGCCATTTATGGCCAGACCATCTTTACACCTGCCTCCCAGGTAACGGGAGGGAGTAAAACCAGCAGTACAGTGAGCTGATGATCCCAGCTGTATATATTTGTGATTAAAATAGCAGACCTGAACAGAGAGTGAAAAAGAGAGAACATCCACCAGCAGTTTTGTGGTGAAGATGTTTGACTGGAGCTCAGATGGCTCAAATCCCAGTGCTGCCACAATAAGGCCAGTGCAGCTGTTGGGCCCCTGAGAAAGGCCCTTAAACCAACATGACACCCCCCCCTTATACGCTGCCCGAAAATGCACCTCTGCAGTTACAGGACAGAAACAAAATCATAACAATGGTCCTTTCCCTGTGCATGTGTGTGCAAGTGTCTGTTTTTTAATACATTTTAACTAGCTTCTGGACTCTTAAAATAACCGGTTCATGCTCAGTATTAAGACTAGAGTCAAGAGATGTGTGCGCAAGTTTGAAAGTACTTTGATCAGGACACCATGTAAAGGACGACATGAATTTGTACATGGCTCACACCATATGGATTTAAATTCCAAAAATTAAAGGAAAATAAGTTGCAAATACATTGTTTTAAAATCACCTGCGTTGAATTACAAAGCCAAACAGCATCCATCCAGTCACCGCCCAATAAATAATACGGACTTCCCAGAAGTCGAGACCCGTCCCGAGTGCACTTTCTATAGTGTATGTAAAGGCAGTAGATTACAGAGATGTTTTGCGTTCTTGATAAAAAAAGAGGCTCTCAACTTACATAAAAACGTCATGCAGTAACACGGTTTAGCTTTATCTTCTAAACAGACCAGAGCTCAAGCTACTTTCATTCATTTCAATATCATGAAACATGATGCAACACGGTGAAACAAATCAACTGTTTATCCACAGACATGATGTCATTGGACCAGCCCAACTGGAACCCAACATCGCAAATCCAGGAATATAAAACACATGTTGTTATTTTTGGAAAACAGTTTTCCCCTGTCAGCGATCGGCGTCGGCAAATGCACCTGCCAGCTTCTCCGGCGACTGGACGCGCGTCCACGCTTGACAAATTGCGCGCCAGAGGAGAGGAGGGCGAGCCGACTGGATCGGCGTTAAATGTGGACGAGCATTCCGAACTGCGACGGACTTGAACGGGTGTGAAAATATGTTGGCTGGAGGCTAAACAGATAATCGACAGACGCATTTAATGAAAACCAAGGCTGCTGACGCACATTCAAGTCATATCAAAACTAAAATTGATTTCCGAGTGGAAAGAAAAATAGACAGAGTGAAAACACACGTTTCATAACCTATTTGCATTCTTCATTATTTTGAAGGAATAAACATTTCCGTATTATGACGTTTCACAGATGGTTACACATGGTTTTTCAAAATTGACTAAATCAAGGAATAAGTACATTTTGATCTCCTTTCATCTTTAAATGGTGTAACGCAGTGGAATTAAAGCACACATTCCTCACACTGAAATGTACTTCGATAAACTCAAAAAGGACTCAAAAGCTTTTGAAAAACTTCGAGTTCCTTTTACTTCACTCCAACATCCTCGAAGAAATGAGAGCAGGACAGCATGCTAAGGTGATAAGGACAGCCTACGCTGCATGTATTGGAACCACGGACAGAGTAACATGGCAACAACTAAAAAACATATCAGTATGAGCGTTAAAGGTTATGATCAATGTGATGCGGTTGTCATGAAACCTTAAGTTACGGGGGAAAATGTTAGAATTGAGCCATTTTGGCTCAAACATGAGTGTGACCAATGAGTATTGCCAGGTCTGGAAAAAGTCCACTTTATAAAATGGAGCCCAAAGTCTCACTTATGAATAAAATGATCCTTTCTGCAACATTTTTGAAAAAAGCCCCCAAATTCATGTGCAAGTATGAAACCCCATATTGTAGAATTGTGTCATCTTGCCTTTTAAACACAAAAAATAATAATAATAATGATAATTTTCAGGGGAAAATTCCCACAGGACTTGGGAAATAAAAGTAATTGTAAATGGTTTAAAAAACTAGACAGTCGGATGCAGCGTCACGATCACTGATCTATAGCATCTCCAACTCGTTGTACGGGATACAATAAAGGAACACTTTACAAAAAGGTCACATGAACTGGCATGAATTATTGCAGTTGTCAACAAGACAATGTACAAATATTTACAATTAGTAGCAACAATTACAAACTATAAGTGAACAAATACCTAAGCTGTTTTTAATTTCTTATTGTGTGACATTAGCTATTATACGCAGTTAATATGAATTAATGATGTACATACTGAGTAGCGAGGAAGTTAACGGCTTACAGCAGTTGATGCCAATTCACATGGACCAGTTTGTTAAGTGCTGCCAAATCTGAGCTTTGTTATAAGAGATTTGCACTAGAGCATAAAAACTGAAGTTGCAGCTCCTGGACTGAACAGGAACACAGTCCACTGCTGAACACTGACACAGCAGAGAGGGGAAATAAAAAAAATCAATGAACCACACAGTCTCCTGTGTAAAACTGTATGAAATATTGATGTTTAAATAATATAAAATTTCTTAATGCACACGGGACACACGACCCACACAAGGGTTTTCTCAAGCCGTGAGAGTCAGCACTAAAAGGCAAAGACCGTTCCCCCCCATTTAAATCCACATCTTTTAGCTGAAATCTTGTCCAAGTAGCTATGTGGGAAACCTATACCGAAGTAGGAGGTTTACTTCTTTATCACAAATACATTGTGAGATTGGCCCCTACAGCTCACTTATGGCAGTGAGGTGTGATCACTTAAGATAAACTAAGCTACTACCTCAAGATAAAGAAGCAACATAATGTGCTTGATTCAGACTCCACACTTCAGAACAAATGCTCTCGATCATCTTGGAAACAGCCCACTCACATATTACAACTCAATCTGTGGGGGGAAAATATTGTAGCATAGAGGTTTAAATACTAAACATATGTCACCAAGACATTATTTTTAGTCCAAATAGGAAAAACCCACTGTTGCTTTACAGAATGTTGCTCAAGTGATAGCATCACAAGCCAATGATAGGGATGGATGTGTATACGGAGAAAATTCAATCACAAGTAGTATTGAGCCAATTGGAAGTTAGCAGGAGTCAGGCAAGTGGCCAATCACAAACTGAAGTTTCTATGATGGTTTTGACATGGCAGATTGCCAGCCAATCAGAGAAAAGCCAGGGAAACTGTGAATGTAAACTCACCAAATCATATCACAGGAGCATGGGGAAGGTTATTGTATGCTTACACACAAACAAACAAACAAACAACAAACAAGGCAAACAGACACAGACAAGTGCGCACAGTAATATTTTCTAATACCAAAAAATATTCCACGAGCCAACGTAGTACAAACACCCAGCATTTTTTCAGAATTTTGCTGGTTTTTCTTAACTTTAAGCATATTTTCAGCAACAACAACTAAAAAAAAAAAAAAAAAAAAAAACAGAATAGCATAGAAACACACATTGTCACTAGAAATGTGCAAAACTATTTGTTAAGAGATAGACATATTCAAATTCGACTTTTTACAAAGTACCCTCCCTTGGCCTTGATTACAGCCAGACATATCGGAGGCATTCTTTCCAGCAGTTTATGGAGGGAACTTCCTGGTAACTCCGGGCTTTCATGAGTTCCTTCATGAGCCCTTCTGAACTTGCTGGGGGCACGTCTCTGATTGCCCAGTGAAGTTCATCCCACAACGACTCAAGTTGAATTTCAACACTTGTTAGCAAGCAACATTTAGCAAGCAATATTTTTAGTCAATGCAAGTGTCCTTTTGGGATTTTGCATGCCTTTGTTGCTCAATATTAACATTAAAATGACAATAACCAGCCAAAATTCTGAAAAACGCAAAGTGTTTGTAATATTTTGGCCTGTAGTGTACTCTTGCAACAAAATTTCCATACCCTCAAACCCTAAATTTTAACCCCTTGCCTAACCCTAACCATAACCCTTAAGTACAAACTCCTTAAAGTAACCCAGGTTTTGACCCAAATTGAACACATCTCCATTCCCGACGGCATGATTTTAATACCTACGCTTAAAACTAGACCTGGTCCTAATTCTAAGCCCAAGGTAACCTTAAACCTGAATCCAAACCATGGCAAAGAAATGAGCCTTTTCCTCATGGGGACCCAAGTAAAAAGAAATATCACCATGGTGCTAGGGGCTATTCCTGCTATCCAGACTATCCTCCAGGGGTCCATGGTCCCCATAAGGCACCATTTAGTCACAATGGATGAACATGTATACACACACGAACACATACGCACTTCGACACATACATTCACACACGCGCAAGCATGCACATATACATGTGAGCTCACTAGCACCTCCGCATGCACGCACGCGCGCACGCCCGCACACACACACACACACACACACACACACACACACATGCAGAGAGCTGTCAGCCAAAGGACGCAGAACAAATTTCTCTGTCGGCTTCCTGCAGCAGAAGCGGAAGCAGAGATCAAAGCAGCATCAGAATTAAAGATAAAAGATTAAATATAAAACATGAAAGGCGAGAGATAAAAGACACACTCCGACACATTCCCCAGCAAGTGCCACTCATCTGCACACACAGGGAGGTCTCTACGCACTCAGATAACAGCACTCATTCCAAGTACCCAATTTCACCATCGCTTTCTTCCTGCTAAATTACAGTAGTGGCCGGTTTTTCACTCGCTGATAAAGCCAGGTCTTCCGTTTCTCTTTAAACCAATGAATCGCTCAATTAAAAAACCAGGATTCACCAGTACACTCTAGGGCATGGAAAGTAAGACAACCTTTCGTGGGCACGCTTTCTTAAGAGGACAATCCAAGTCAATCACCCGCAGTATCTACGTCTCAAATCTAATACACTCCATGCAGGATGCTGCAAGATTATATCCATAAACTTTCCAATGTCAGAATTATGAAAAAAAAGAGTAGTTTGCATTTTTTTTTTTTACGTAGAAAGAATGAAATATAATCATCCTTTTGGGTACAGTTTGGGGTTTTCGAGGACAACGTGTAATCTGAATTTATTTGACTCAAGCTTTAAGCACTACCTCGTACAATTTCTCTCCCCCAACATATCCCTCTTCCTCTATCTCACTTTCTCTCTCCATCCTTCTCTCTCCCTCTGGGATGTTTGAGCTAATGTAACACTGTGACCCCACACACCACAGCTCATCTCTGCTGTCGATAAACAGAAGAAACACAATCCATCTCCGAAACATCAGTCTCTCCCTTACTGTAAGACCGGTCACAGTAGGCAATGCTATGCTCTCTTCTTCACTGGTTTGCATGCATTCACCCCACCAGTCACCATTAGTGCACCATTGGTCCACCAGGATAACCAGCAGCAGCCTGGATTCCCTCAGCACCTCTTCAAACTTTCAGTCACAGTTAACCCTTTGAGAGCTGAATAAATTTTCAAGGAATTAAAAATGAAATTATCCTGAGCAGTTGAAAATCTATCGTGTGGCAACTTGTTTAAACAAGCTCCCCTCTTTTAAACAAGTTGCCACATGATAGGTTTTCAACAGTATCTGATTTTGATACAGGGCCCTCCATAATTATTGGTACCCCTGGTTAAGATGTGTTCTTTAGCTTCTAGTAAATTACGTTTTTTTTTTTCTTTCTAAATAATATAGGACCATAATGAAAAAAAGAGGAAAATCCAACCTTTAATTCAAGTGCATTTATTCAGTGGGAAAAATCCCACATTAATAAATAATTCTTTTCCATCAAATCATGTGTGCCTAAATTATTAGCACCCCTGATGTTAATACTTTGTACAACCCCCTTTTGCCAACAAAACAGTATCTAATCTTTTCCTATAATATTTCACAAAATGGGAAAATACAGAAAGAGGGAGCTTCAACCATTCCTCTTTGCACAATCTCTCTAAATCATCCAGCGACCTGGGTCCTCTCCTCTGCACTCTCCTCTTCAGCTCATTCTACAGGTTTTCAATGGGGTTGAGGTCTGGGGACTGAGATGGCCATGGGAGGAGCTTGATTCTGTGTCTGTTGAACCATTTCTGTATAGATTTGGCAACGTGTTTAGGGTCATTATCTTGCTGAAAGACCCAATGACAACCCATCTTC
Source organism: Gymnothorax reevesii (assembly GCA_029721435.1). Classification (NCBI taxonomy): domain Eukaryota; kingdom Metazoa; phylum Chordata; class Actinopteri; order Anguilliformes; family Muraenidae; genus Gymnothorax; species Gymnothorax reevesii. The sequence continues at coordinate 13,469,699 of CM056583.1, read as the reverse complement.
AGCTTTCGGGCAGAGGCCACCATATTTTGATTTAAAATGTCCTGGTATTTCAAAGCGTTCATGATGTCATGCACCCCATCAAGGTTCCCAGGGCCTCTAGAAGAGAAACAGGCCCACAGCATCTCCGATCCTGCCCCATACTTCACAGTGGGCATGAGGTGCTTTTCTGAATACTCATCTTTTGTGTTCTGCCAGACTCACTTAGAGTGTTTGTTGCCAAAAAGCTGTGTCTTGGTCTCACTGACCAAAGCACATGGTCTCAGTTGAAGTCCCAGTACCGCTTAGCAAACTCAAGACATTTGCGTTTATAATTGTAAGTGAGAAAAGGTTTTTTCCATGCATTCCTAACAAACAGCTTGTTGGCATGTAGATAGCGCCTGATGGTTGTTTTGGAGACTTTGTGACCCCAAGATGCTACCAGTTGTCGCAATTCTTTCACAGTGAGCTTTGGAGAACTTTTTATTTCTCTTACCATCCTCCTCACTGTAGTGGCAAAATAACCCTGCATCCTTGTCCAGGGTTGTTTACCACTGTTCCAGTTGTTTTAAACTTCTTAATGATTCCTCTGACAGTATATATGGGCAGGTGCAGGCGAGTGGCTATTTTCTTGTAGCCATTGCCTGACTTGTGAAGGTTGACACACATCTGCCTTACTTGAATGGTGTGTTCCTCTGTCTTTCCCATGTTGAAGAGTGTATAAGAGAAATGGCCTCTGTGTCACGTCATATTTATACCCCAGGGAAACAGGAAGTGATGTTTTACTAATTAAATGTTCCTTGATACTCTGATCAACTTTGTAAACTACTGTAGAAATGAAAGAAGTACTTCAATTATGGAATTGTTAGGGGTGCCAGTAATTGTGGAACAGGTGACTATAAAAAATAAGCATTTCTCAGTCAGGGATTTTTTTCCCCTTAAAATTCACTTGAGTTGAAGTTTACATTTTTCTACAATTTTTATCGTGAGAGTATGCTCCTGCAATAAAAATTTTATTTATTATAAGGCTTTTAACAAATCTTAACCAGGGGTGCCAATACTTATTGAGGGCACTGTATCTTACCTCATTGGACAATTATAGTTGCTTGTAGTGCTCCAAGTGTTAAAAGCAAATACCATTTAGCTGCGCGTACTCTAGACCAGAAGAGACAATCTAGCTGGTTTCTGGCATTTTGTTTGCATCAGCAGCCAAGTATGGTCTTGGAAACTAGGCGTTTAGGCTTTTAGCCAATCAAGAACACATTCAGCACGGGAAGCACATCACTTACCTACAGAAACATTTGTCCTGAGGGATCTGAGTTTAAGTACCTTGATATGGACTTCAGTGAGGTCCTTACCCGCTAAATTTGGCCGTATCTGGCATAAATTATCAGCTGACGTATCTTTTTTCCACGATTCCAGTTGACAAATGACATTGAAGTTTGCAAGTATTCAGATACCTACACTGTGCACAATGAGCAGCAACTTCTGCCAACATGTTGCGGTAACCAGTTGTTTAGCTACGTTGGCTTTTCGCTACCGTACTTTCGCTACTGCTCACTGTACTTTCAATACCATGTTCAAGACGGTTTGCTACCATAATCAAACAAAGATGAGATTGAAGATCGCTGAGTATTTATCTATTTATTTATTTAAAGTAAATCGATCGTAACGCGTCAGCTTAAAGAAAGTAAAAAAGCTATGGGAGAGCTTCGAAGTAAACTCTTTTACCAGATTTCGTAATGAGCACAAGTGAAGCCAAAAGTTGGATGAGCGAATGGACTTGGGTGCACGAGTGTCTTGCAAATTCGATCCCAGTTTGATTGGCCGTATCGAGTAAGAACCTAAAAAAAAAAAAATTCTCATCTGTAATGCAAATGGCTTCTATGAACTTTGACAACTGATTCTAGAGTAATATTTATGGTCTTTTCCTGCATTTGTCCATAGTAGCAAATGGACTTGTGCATAATAGCAAAAGTACAGAATAGCGAAAGTACAGTGCGCAGTAGCGAAAGTACAGTAGTGAAAAGCCAAAGTAGTGAAACCACTGTAAACCGATGCTGCACATAACAGGAAAGCATACGCCAGCAACTCAAAGCAGACAGTCTTTACATAAACCTCACATTTATTTTATTCAAACCCAAAGCGCCGGAATACAGAGCCAGGAGGCACCGTCCCAATACTTATGAACAGCACAACGCGGCAGTGGTTCTCACTCTCAGGCAGAAAGAAATTCATGCCAGTCACATGGGAGGAGGGTGGTGGGGTTTGAGATATTTCAGTGGTCTCACTTCCCTTCCTGGTAACCTAAAACACATGGAGGACCCCCCCACCACCCACCCCAAACCCTAGCGACCCCACTGCAACCCCCTGGCTCCGCCCTCCCACAGGCTGGTCCAATTAGCAGCCCCTGAAGCGGAACGCCATCCGTCACGGAGCGCTGGAATTCCGCCCAGGTGTAAAAGTCACGTGTTTCACGGTGTTCTGACCCCGTCGCCGTGGAAACTTACGGAAGTTTTCTTTTCTTAAAAAAAAAAAAAAAAACAAATATCACAACCCGACCCCTCTGGTCCTGTTGAGGATCGCGCTACCCAAGGAAAGGACGGAGAAACAATCCTCAGTGGTCAACAGATAATCACAGAGCCCTGGCCAAAAATAACCCCCATGTAACATTCACTACATCAAACAGAGGTCTGTAAATGCATCCATATAACTTCACATGGCTGCAGTGTCCCCACTTCGTATTTCAGCACAGACAGTCAGCTTTAATGGGAACACCGGTACACTCAAACATATCCTGTGACACATATGGCCGCCTGAGTTTCCTGCCTGAATACTTATGGACCTCACTGAATATTACTGTTCAGCACAGAATTGAACAATGTAGCCAAGCAAAAATGTTTAAGTGAAGGAAGAAAGCATTTTTTCGGCATCAAGCGCAAAATAAAACTCCCAACACAGACCGTACTTCACACGGCATCGCAACCAGCCGGAATAAAGACCTCTCACAGTACAAACAGCCAACCACCAGCCCAACAGGTTCCATAGTATGCTAATTTTTAACAATTTAAAACAATTCTCTGTAAAGCAAGGTTTTGAAGCTTTTAGGGGGAAAAAAACCCATACAAAAACATTCACCCCCAGTCTCTCACCTCCGTAATATGCCTCATGCAAGTGGGCAGTGAGTCAATGCAAATAAAGACTGGCTCTGATTAGCCGTCTCATCATGGTGCGAAATGAACAACCGCACTATAAAACCAAACACATGAAACACTGAGCTTTACCACGCAAATGATTACCCTTGTGACTTCAATAGGAGCATAAAATCAGAAAGGGTCGTTCCAAAACATGATTTATCAGGAAGGATGCTACAACATGAGCGAGTACCATGAGAAAATCTGGCTTCACTAATTTGTCAGATGTCAGGTAGCGGGAGAACCAAATTACACGCAAATTATACGTATTACTAGTGCTAGGAGTTAAGCAACTTCAAAAATCGGGCACCTTTAACGGTAGTACATGAAATGTGAGTAATCGCCATTTGGCAGTGACTGACATTTCGAACTTGATTATTGCGGTTTATTTTTGATGTTATTGGATGCATGTAAATTAAAGGCCACTGTGTGTTCTGTTCTTATGAAATACATCACATTCTGGGAACATTTAGTCAGTGGCTTGGATTTTAAAAGGATCTGTTAGACAAGCAAAAGGTAGGGATTCTGCAGAACACCCCACCCCGACCCCCCCTTTCAAAAAATATCATTCTTATCTCTCCCCCCCCCCCCCCCCCACCCCCCTCCCTCAGGACAATAGAAATTTGCAGTCATGTCATGTGACTATAAAGCGCTATATCAATGCAGTCCATTTACCATTTACCATTTGTCCAAAGAAGAGCACCCTTGTCTCTTCATATAAGCAGGATCTACAGTCAATATGGTCCGTTTATGTCCTGTATTTGCCAGGGCACTATGGCCAACTGCAGTCATACTCCTCCTCCAATTAACTCCTCACACTTCCAGTAATCACCGCCTGTCAATCACCCCCAGGGAATGACATCACCCCCGCTTCAACAGCTCTGTCCTGGTCGCCAGGCGACAGGGAAAGCTCGAGGGCCAATCCGCTGAAACCGCCAGCGCCCAGAAAGAGCAGCTGTGAGCCATCACTGTCCTGTCATGAACACTCACACCAGGGTCACATGCGTACTCACGGAGAGTATAGCGGCGATTCGGACTGCTTTAACCATCCGGTACGCTGGACGATTCGGCTTCTAGGCACTTCTGCTTTTCTATCTTAATTTTTGCAGCATGACACTTCAGGAAATTGTCAAGTAGCTCAAAACAAACTTTGGCTCAATCATCAGGCATTGCAGTGAAGCAGCAGGGATGACCAGAAGTATTTGGACACTGATCCAAACTGAAAGGGTGGGGATTAGATAATCACTTGGAAATTGCATCCTTAACTCCATAAAACCTTTGGACCCATATATGGGTTTGTAAAATGCAGCTGCTACATTCAAACCTGCGGAACTTTAGGCCGAATTTTCAATTCTGGTGGAAATTTCCAGGTTTCCAATGAACCCAAAATATATCCTGCTGAATTACAGGGAAATGTATAAATATTTGTTAAATGATGTACAAGATGGTAAATGGTAAATGGACTGCATTTATATAGCGCTTTCTAGTCACATGATATGACCCCAAAGCGCTTTACAACTTTTTGCCTCACATTCACCCTGATGTGGGAGGCTGCCATGCAAGGCGCCACCCTGCACATCAGGAGCAGTGCGGGGTTCAGTGTCTTGCTCAAGGACACTTCGACACGCTCTCTGGAGGAGCCGAGGATCGAACCGGGAACCCTCTGATTCCTGGGCCGCCCGCTCCACCTCCTGAGCCATGCCGCCCCAGATCTAGATATTCTCCATTTGATGTGATGCTGCGGCCATAAAAACACGGTGCCCTGGGTTTGAATATTTCTGTAAGTGTGATGTAGCTTCAGCCAAGTGCTGCAACCAGCAGATACAGAATATGTATGCGACACTGTCCAAAAACATTAAAAAATGTGTTTTTACTGTTGAATCCACTTAAGGAAAATCTTAACGAAAAAGCCAGAATCTAAGGGGTTTAAAGATTACATTCATTACTCACACACAAAGATATCAGCATAAGAAACCGCAATAAACTTGCAGTTTGGCTGCGGCATGCCTTGTGGGGAGACTCTTACAGGAGATATGATAGAAGCTAAACCTTCAACCAGGTCTGTGGGCACAACTAGATCAACATTACATGCACAAACTGATTGACAAATGTCTCATGACAAATATGAAAGGGCAGCTTGTCACCTTTTCTTAAATGTTCTGCTCTGAATATTGTTTCCTTGGCATTAAAAAAATTTCAAAACGTCTGCCATGTTTTTACTGTTGCAAACATTAGCATTTTAGAATCTCATAACCGTGCATATTAACTGGTCCTTCTTTCACCAAAGTATAAATGCAAAACCTTAAGCAACACCTGCGGTTCCGTCACACACCATGGTGTGGCGCTGTGATCGCCGTTGGGATTATGAAGGAGTGATCATCTTCCAAAGCCCAGCAGACGAGTGGAGAGAGACAAACTTTGGAAGAAAGAGAGGGGTTGATACTCACACCCCACAGCTGTGTCCCGGCCCAGTCATTCCCCATTCCACCGTCTCACACGACTACAGACTGAAACGGTCAAAATTATGCAGAAAACCTCTCAGTGACTAATGGTGCACCAGAGAACTCCCAGCAGATTCAAAGAAACAGTCTTTTACTCGCACTAAACAGATGAACAGATGTCTTAAAAACATCACATAATGTCCCCCCCCCCCCCCAATCTTACCTCTAGTGGCTAGCTAAAGATAACAAATTTTGCGTTTCTTCCAACACCATGTCAACGAAGTCTCCACCGAATACATAGCCATTGTACCTTTGTGCATTAATGACACTTACACAGGCAAATCAGGGAGTGGGTTTGGGGAGGGATTATGACAATGATACAACTTTCAATGTAATTCCTGAGGACGTGTCACCCTGAGGGCCAAATTAATAAAGCTGATGTATTTATTTATGCATGACAAGTTTGTATAATATTGTGTTATACAAAACATAATGCGTAAGCTTAAAGGTGTTCAGAAAAGAAACATGAATTTGATCCCACTATGGGTCTTAAAGGAGCAATATGTGAGAAATGTATGTTTGATTAATCATGAAATGGCTCTGATATATCACCAGTCATTAAAGAATGATGTTAATGTCAAATACTTATATCACTGACAACAGTAGTCCAGCCAGAATATTCTCATTACGAAAGCGAAGTTTCAGCCCACAACTAATGTTTATGTTGTCAGTTTGTGTTTTGGCCTGTTGCGCCGCCCTCCACCTACAGTATCTTCCAATCACAAAGTCAGTAGCATTTCGGCATCCAGGTTGCCAGTTACCACTGAGCTGCAGCAGCCAGCGTTTCGGAGCACGAATGTCTGACGTTACTAAGCCTAAAAGGCTTCCTTATGATTCCGAAATACTTAGTGACAGAGTCAGAAACAAAACAAGGATCTGTATAGGATATGCCTTTGAAAGACTGAGAGAAGAATTTGAAGACCGATGCCAAAGTTGCTAATTTTCCCCTGGGCAGGTAAGATTCAGCTAAGTTTGGCTAACTTAATTCTATTTAATGTAGGCACGGACATTTCAAATATTCTCTACAGTCGAATAACATTATGTGTGTTCGTTAGTGCGTTTGCAGGTCAACGAATTGACTAGGTAACAAATTGTTTGAAAAATAAAAACCTGGCTCTTCATTGCTAACATTAGCAATGCATTACTAGTCCGTTTCTCTGGCTTTATGCTGAGATGATGTGGAAACCGTTCCAACATTAGCACTGCCATTATGGCAATATGAAATGTAATTGAGACAGTACATCGGTCAAATGAGTCCTCATTCATTCTTTACGCATATTACAGTATGTGGGCTATCCACACAGAAGAGTGACAAGCAAGTTGACCAATAGGACCATTGCTAAAGTTAGTTAGTCATTAGTCTCGATCTTTTCTGAACTGAACTGAACTGAACACAACCCTGTGAGAGCTAGTCATTGGTGATATTGAAACGTTGCCATGGTAGCTCCATGTAGTAGATGTTCTTGCTGGATCCGGCAACCTAGCTGGCAACCTCTCGTCTGGGGGAGAGGAGGAGGGGATACTGCGCTCTGCACTATTTTGAATGTGATTGCACTTCCAGTTTTGGCCACAAACTTACATATTGCTTCTTTAAAATTAGTGAATTCAATCATCTATCGGACGATGTAGCCAAAACTGTGTGCAAAATTCGAGTGTAAATCCGGAGAGAAAGTGGGGTAGTTTGTTTCGAATTGGATAATGTAGGCGCGCGAATTATGCGTCACGTTGCTCACGATTCATCAGCCGATGTTATCAGGATCCCTCATACATCAGTCATACGGTTACCGTCATTGCGATATAAACGTCTGAGAAAAACCAGGAGGCTTTGAAACCAAGTAGTGGTTTTTACGGGAGTAAGTGGTTTCGAGTTTTAGTGAGCAGTTTCACGGGTTGTAGAGAGTTGGTATCTAGAGTGAAGTTGCAAGAGAGCGAGTGAGGGACACATTAGGGTGAGTGAGTGTGTGGTGAGATAGTGAGTTAGCGTGTGTGTGAGTGTTAGTGGTGTTAGTAGCTGTAGCTAGGTAGCCTAGCATACGAGGGCTAGCATGGCTGGAGGAGGACCAAGGAGGTGTTTGCTTGGGTGTCCGTCCACCCAAACTACTTTGTTCAGCGTCTCTTCGGATGCAGGGATTCGAGCTGGCTGGCTTGAATTCCTGCACTTCGATGAGAGCGGGCTGTAATTGAGATCTAGGGTGCGTGGAAGGCACTTCACACAGTCCTTCTTCTCAAACTACGGGCAATACTCGGCTGGGCTGGCGAAGGATCTAACCCTGACGGATACAGCGGTCCCGACAGTGTACATTGTTGGGGTGCCTTCTCTGAAAATAAGTTGCTAGCTTGGCTACTAACATAGACATTTACTCTTTTGTAAACCAGTATCTTACACATTGTAAGTTAGCCAATGCTAGTTTTACCAACGTAGCTAGCCTAACGTTACTCCCAGCTGACAATTGTCTCATTACTTCAGATTTCATGATTCATAACCAGTGGTGTTGTGGTCATTGGACGCGGGAGTGTGGCGTCCCCCCAGTCTTTTTTTTAACGGGTAACCCAGAGTAAGACCCCCCACAGACTGGGGCGTACTGCAAGCGTACCCCAAGCTATGCGGACTCCGCACCTCTTTTATATACAGACTATGCTCCGTGCGCCCTGTCCTCGGATGTTTGAGGTTTCATAGTCAAGCGTACGGTGAAGATTTAAAACAGGTCGATGTGAAGATTTCCCACTGAGCAGTCTATTGTCAGACACTGTCCTGCCCCAAACATCGATTATCCCGCCCACTCGATAACGCCCAATCAAATTTGTTTTCCTCACTCGTGTAAACTCGTGGGGAAACTCGGGAAACTCGTAGAAGGAGGTGGGACAAACAGGATAATGGCCATTTCTGAACATCATTAAATATTCAAGTACCGATTCATGCGTTCGGAAGTAGCAAAAAGGTGTGCTGGATATCATGCCACTGTCTCAATGCCAGCTTTTCTCAAAAGCCCCAGCTTATTTTCTTAACTGTCAGAAATTACAGCTCATGCTAACCCAAAAATACAAATCTAAAAGTCGGGGTCAGTCCCACAGTGGAGTCAAGGTCCTTGCACAAGGCTGTAAGAAATTGAAATTTTAGAGACCCCAAATTATTTTATTTAAAAATAAAAATAAAAAAGTCAGGATAATTTCTGTAATCAGAAGATGACATTACTGAAGATGACCGCCACATGATCAATAAGAACAGTCACACACTCAAAGTATTTTTAGAAGCCAAATCTATCATACGCTTACAGTCTTCAAACTACTGATTTGTAAGGTTATCAATAACATAACAAACACTGGGACTGTAGTTGTTTTGCATGAAGCTGAAGTGGCTCACAGAGCCTCATTTCCTCAAAAGTTGGGAGGAGCTGACATTTTTTCAAACAGCAATAAAATTTCGAAGTTTCAACATTTGATGTTGTCTTTGTTTTAATGATTTAAACGATTAGCAATTCATTGCATTCTGATTTTATTTACATTTTACACAGTGTCCTAATTTTTGGGGAAACGGGGGTTGTACTTCACCTGATGTCTGGCCTGTAATTTTCCACCAAACCAAAGGTATGTCCCCATCCTTACATAACAAAATATTCACTTTTTTATATACATCAGCATTTGCAGAAAGGAACACGTATTAGGAAAAGCAAGATATAAAACTCAAGATGGTCCACTCATGCAGGTTTCTCCAGCATGTTTACCTGTCGTGTGGAACCGGCATTCCGACATTCTGTGTCCGTTTCTTACAGAGACCCACTCTGTTCATTACTGAAACGCAGTCTGTTCCTAATGGAACCCAGTCTGCTCCAGCAGATGTGAAAAAGATTCAGTTCTCTATAGACAGGTGTGGATTATATACACACAGAACCGGTCTGCGACTTGAGTACACCAACAAGTTATCAAACCATTAGAAGGAGAAAAAAAAAGAATAAACACAAGGAAATATCTTGAAATTCCAAATCATAAATAACCAACATTTGCACAAATAAAGGGAGTGGATAAAATACTGGCAGCACGTCAAAAACATGATATCAAGATTGAAATCTCTAAACCACGTTTACAGAGACATTCATGTGTTTGATATTAGTTGAGATATGGATTGATTCACTTTTGTAGTAATTTTTAGAGCTGTTGACCCATGGTTATCAGCAACTATCCCTTATTTAGCCTTTTTTGTGAAAAAAAAAACCGCCTGCTATTCAGGCACTAACGATTTGGCACATTTGGATCTCATCTCAGAACTCGTTTCACTCATTTAAAGCAGAAACATGCAGCTAATGGCATTTAACTCAATAGCAAAGACTAACAAACATGCTTTTTCAGGGGTGTCTCTCATACTTTGTCCAGTCCTTGTACATTCACAGGTCAATCATTAATACTGAACACATTCTGGAGAAAAGCTTTTGCAAAGGATTGTGCTGATGCTGCTCAGCTAAAAATGACCTTATCGCCCAAATCACATGACAGATTTGAATCACATTTAAGGACCATCTTACAGGAAATGCGTCTTCCTCAGTTCAGTCCATCAGAATAGCGGTTTACACTGAAGCCAAGAGCTCTGAGGACCCCCAGTTAAGCTGTTAGACGACCCCCTCCCCACATTCCACTTCAGCATTTCTAATACGCAGTTTGAAACTACTGCTGTTTTCTACATCACAAACAGACCGGCTCTGCAGAGTTCATCACACCAGCTCTGTCTGTGACCCCTGCCTCCTCCCACAGCTTTACTCGACCTCCTCATCCCTCTCTCCCTTGTTGCATCCAATGTTAATTTTGAGTTTAGCTCTGTTCCGCAGCCAATCAGAGCACAGCTCATTAGCATAGAGGGAACAAACATTCGAACATTCCAAACAGCCTGTTCTTCATCAGAGGGAGACCAACAGGCAGCAATTTTCTTTTTTTTTTTGGTGAATCATTCACACATCGTACATATAGTAACATGGAACATTTAATAGCATGAAATTGAACTTTTAAAGATGGTGGGTTTCCGGGTCAGGTGTAAAGAAAGAAAGGAGTGAAGAAATAAGTGACTGGAATGAGTGTGATCCTCCCCCTCTTTCTTTCCTCTGTTCAATCACTTCCTGCCCTCCACACAATTCAGTTCAGCCTGAGAGTTTCCTCATGAAATAATAATGACCGTCGCTATTGGACTCAACTCTCACATAACTCCAGTTCAAAACACAACACAGGAACACAGGTGCGAAGTTTGCTCACGAAACAATGACACAACGCCCTAGGAATGTTTAAAACAGGTCGGCAGGTCACGTATTGCACGCGACACAATTCAAGCACTCTGAATGACACAATTGGCAGCTGCCATTTTAGTCCGCCACAATTTGAGTACCTCTCAGAAACTGTAGTCCGCATACTACAGATCAAGCAGATGTCCGCCCAGACTTGACACATATTCCTTTAAGACCAGCTGTGCTACTAAGAGTCAGGAGTAAAAGCTCTGAGATTCCAGGGTATCAACGCAGAGGCCAAGGGCGTATCAAGTGCGCCGAAAACAGACCTGAGCCCGTCCAACACAAAAGGTTTAGTTTTCATTGTAGTGGTCTGACAGGCTGTGGTTTCAGTTTGATTTGACAAATTAGCCATTAGCTGTACACAAAAGCACAACAGAGAGCTAATCCCCAGCTAAGTACCCTTAATGACACCAGGAAGAAGACAGACTGAAAAAAAAAGCCCTCATAATTCCACCACACTCTCGCTGCCGCCTCCGGGCGTTTCCAGGCCGAAGGTTTTCAGCCGTAACGCGATATCTCTGCATTCACCAGGCCCACCTGCGAGGCTGGACACAGGAAGGGTGTTGGGCAGACAGGTGACTGAGAGCTTGTGCTTACCTGTCCCGAGTGGAGCAGGGTTGGGCTGGGTTGGGTTGGGTTGGGTTGGGTTGGGGGGGGTGGGGGTGCGCGTTTTGGGGCGTGAGGCTCACTGACGTCGTTGGTTCCCCTCAGGACACACCCCACCACCGTCGACCTTGGACGCTCACACCACAAACCTCAAACTCGACCCCTGCAGCAAAATCCAGGCCCAGGACTCTATGTAGAAATGCATATAAACACGCTGCATATTTCTATTTTGTGGGAATATTCCATAGGCCTACATTCATTCCCGAAGCCCCTTCCCTGACTTCAACCAAAAACCCAAAATTGTTCTCTCTCACCCTAACCCTAACCCCTAACCCTAATAGATCAGTTACTTTCTGGACAAGAAAATGTCCCCATACAGATGAAGAAATCTGGTGTTCCATACCTTTGGGGGGACATTTGATCCCCCCCTAGAGGTAGGAATTCCCCACCACACACTCACACTCACACAGATCAAAATTATTAGAACAGAACGTTTTTATCTGAACCTTCTAATTCTGATGCATCAATTTCTAAAAGCACCTGAAACCGTTCCCGAAAACCAACTTGGAATTTTGAGAACATTCCAGAATTCCCACTCCTGAAAGGGTTTGCGGCGTGTGGCAGGTTTGCCTGCGAGACCTTGGGCCGCAGGAGTGAAGCAGCCCTACAAAAAGTCACCACATCGGCTCTTTTTTTTCCCCCTTTCTTTTTTTTTTTGGGGGGGGGTCCCTTTTTTCCCTGCCCTGAACAAAGCCAAAGTGCTCAGTCCCTCGCAGCGACCAGCTCGCATCAAGGATCACTAACTGCACACAACCTATACCCTCAAAAGATCACCAAGTCAGCATGCAATCTGCTTTAACAACTAAAAAAAAACCTTCAAAATCCTCCAAGCAGTGGGATGCAGAATTATGTTTTTTGGGGAAACTTTTATTTGGTTTTGCCTGCGATTACCGTAGAAATCTTTTTTTTTTTAACTGTAACTGTTCTCTCAGAAACAAATGATCACAGAATGATACAAATATGAGAAGCTCATCTCAAGAGACGGGATTGAGCAACAGATGAGCAAGACACTTTTCCTATGGATGCCTATATGCACACAGGACTGACTGGCGGCTAAAGCGCCATAAACTAATGAATTTTGGCCCGCTCAACCCCCTTCATTTCTGGCGAGGCCGAACCAGATATTGCCTCGTCCATGTGGACCTCCAACTATAACCAGTCTTCATGTGGCAGGGATTCAAACGTCCAACCACAGTGCTGTGAGTAACGCACAGGCCCATCTGCTCATCTTTTAGTGCGTTTCAGCACAAGTGATTTGTTAATTAATTTCAGTCACTGGTTGAAATAACTGGATTACTCTAATACAGTAGCTACTTGCCTGTGCTTTTATTAGTTCCACTGGCATGCCTACTGAGCTGTATAACGCAAAGTTTGGGGTCATATATTTTGTAGAAGGCTATACGAAGTTGAACGTGTCGGTAACGAAATTACGGCATTAAAAATTCCATTATTTTTGCCTTTACTTTTACAGACATTTCTCTGAAATCTGGCAATGATAGGCAGTAGGTTTAAGCTTAAGTTTGTAGCCTAGGATGTTGACCAGGGCATGGTAAGTTTGTATTGATTGGTATGTTCACAGATATTTTGTAGGATGCCATTTATGAGAAAGAGACAGCAGTAACGGAAATACAAAATGATAATGGAATTACATTTTTTGATAATCTACTAAATTTATTATACTCAAAACAACAAATAAATTGAAAATTGGTGTCATAAATGATGTTTGTGTTGCTGACCTCCTGTTGAACCAAAATTTTGATCAACAAGTCTGGGCAAAGGAAGGCAATACATGATATTGATGAGAATAACTCATTTCTGAACCAAAATGGGAGCTTATAATTAATATCATAGGTCACATGCATGCAAATTATTATTCTTTCGCTGACTGGATCCTGAAACATTTGTTTTTACTTTGTAACAGTGTTCCAGCATCATTCAATGGAAATATATTGAGTAATGAAGTCGGTAACAAAATTACGTCAACACAGCCAATGTCAAATGCACTGTGCAAATCTCAAATGTGTCATTCCTTGCAATATCTATATTCTTTCTAACTTTTCTGAGTCATGAGTGGCAGTCTCTTCACACAAAAGAAAATATCAATTACTCAACTCCTGAAACTTGCAAAGCTCAAAATGAACATGTTAACATTAAACACTAGTAAATGAAACATAAGTATGATCCATTATTGGCAGAAGACAAACACTGTTCATACAAATGTAATTCTGTCCCTTCTATCCATCTGTGGCTCTTTGTGCTCAGAAGTCCAGTGCAGTGTGACGACGGGAGCCGCACAGCTCAGTCGCTGAGTCGAAAAATCGCCACATTGGGAAATTTTTGGGCACCACTGTCACTTGAAAAAAAGGGCAAGCAAAACTGGCCGTTTGGGCAGTCGGCCATGATGGCCACACATGGGGGCAACCACGACAAATGCCACAAAGCCGTGGGATATAATTCATGTGCTGGTTATGGAAACTTAACTCACAGGAAGGAACACTCAACTATAGATGTCCAAAACAATGAACCACTATGCTCCATAAAGTCTTCAAGCCACCTTGTGCCATCTTCTGTTTTTCATTGGCTTTCAGAATAATTCTATAATTCCGTTACTGTGAGGTTTTACGAAATGAACCAAGAGCAAACACCAGTAAAATGCAAAAAGGAGGCTTTATTTCTGAGGGGGGAAACCCCCCAACAGAGCTGGCAACAGTACAATGTCCGCAATCCAAAATCAGAATCCAAAGGGCGAAATCCAGAGTCATACACAGGGCACCAATCACAAAAAATCGTAGTCAGACAAAAGAGGTCAAAAAACAAGAATACGGCAAAAGTACAGGGAGTAGGCAAAGCTCGATATCAAAGACGGTCCAGTCAGAAAGATAAACACGGAGAGATCAAGGCGAGAAACGTGGCACGAGAAAACTAGGGAGAACGATCTGACAAGAGTGTGAAGCAAACAGACATCTTATATACACATCCAGGAGAACACATGACCAGGGAGAACAGGTGCAATCAATGGTGACAATGATTAGGGAGAGACACATGAGGGATAAACTAATTACATGAATTTGGCTGTAGCCAAAACGCAGACAGGGATCACAAGACAAACCTAAGTACAAACAACAGCTCCGGTTAAGGAGTACTAAAGTGCCAAGATAAAAGAAAAGGAAAGCACAGAGTATAAGTGGAAAACCACAGAAACTTGCAGCAGAGATAATTAGGGATAGGCAAGGAGGCGGAGACTAGAATTGGGCGACAGCTGAGAGATCATTAGTCAATTAGTAAGTGCAGCTATACAATCCCAAGTGCTTGTTAGTAAGTTAGTCCAAATATACAAGGTTAGTGTGGGTTAGTATCTAGCAAAAACAATAAACTGTTAGTATGTGTTAGTAAGACAGTTAAAGAGAGAGGTAGGAAGAACACGAGATAATGAAAGAAGATTGAAACCCAGAAACCAATAAATCACCCGAATGAGTGCACACAAGACAAGGGACCGTGAGCAAAGATACACACATGACAAGACAGGGGAGACAAAGTGCAAAGCATGGAAATATAAACAAGGCATGGAAACTAAATTACTAAGACATGAAAAATAATAACAATGAAATCCAAACTACCAAAACACAATACATAATCCTAAGAATGGTCAGAGGGCAGGCAGTGGTCACTAAACACAGAAAGCATCAATAATCATGGCAAGGCCAGGCACAGAACTTAAATATGACAGCAGAAACACAGAATCATAACATTAGCAAAAAGCAGAATCACAACAGTTACTGGTGTAATTCCATTACCATGTAATTCCGTTACCACAAATTTTCCAGGATTACAGCTAAGTAGTAGAGAGGTTAATGTCTGAAATTCAGTATAGATATAAGAAGGAAGAAAATTCTTAATAACAATAAAATAAATTCAGAAATAGAATAGAAACAAAGAGAACTATATTGCAATTTCGGTAACGGAATTACGTTGAAAACATTTCACAAGGAGCCACAGGAATAGTGTTTTTCAATTTCCTGCAATGACTTACAGTCTCAAATACTTTGGCTACCGATGTATGGAAATACAGAAAATACCAGGAAATGGCTAAATATCTCTTAGGAGATGTCAGCTTTGGAAAAAATAACCTTGGAACCTTGTCCTGGAGCTAAAAAAAATTACAAAATTCAAATCTAAATTTTGAGAAGACCGTCAAAGATATTCCAAAACGGTTTTCAGTGTCTGATTTGGTAATGAGTCATCTATTATCTATGAGTCATCTATGAGTCTATATATTCCAAATGTAAAACACTTTTTTTTTAAATTGCTATTTTAGCAACTCTCATGTGGAATTGCCCTCATAACTTACTCTGCTGGGATTAAGGAGTGAATCAACTAAAAAAAACTTTCCGTGGTGTGTGCACACGCCAGTTAACACACTTATGTGTTCTACAATGGCAGAAACAGCACTGCTTTAGTTCAGGCTCGAAAGGCATGAAGAATGTCATGTAGTAACCTGAACCTCATTTTCAAAAACTAAGTGGTTGTTCCATAAGATTGCAATGCTAAGGTAAAAACATTCTAGTAACGTTTGTGACATTGAAAAAATTGAATCATTCAAGCAAGTTAGGAATGCGTGCATACGTATCTGCATATATGTGTGTGTGTGTGTGTGTGTGTGTGTGTGTGTGTTTTAACTCTTGCTCTTAGTACCTGGGAAAAAATGGTTTGTGGTTCACATCGAATATCATGCAGATCACTGAGTCATCCAGCTGGCAGACTGAACTTCACTATCTTTCAAGGTTGCTGCCCTCATTATAAACACACGTCAGGTTTACAGTGAGCACAAAGGCTATAAACACACTTCCTCACTGGTGATGACAGAGGGTCCTCCACATCCATCCATCCATTCCCTAACCCTCATATTTCCCCTCAGGGCTTGAGGAAGTTTCCTCATTAGGGCTAAAGAAAGGGGTCTGAAACCTATCCCTGCATGCAATGCGCAATAAGCGGGAATAAACCATAGATAGTCTTCCAAATCTGTCATATGGACCATAACATTCATTCACACACTAATACCACAACCCATTAACCTGACATGAAACCTGAGTACGCAGAGGTCACCTACGAAGGTCATGGGGAGAACATGCAATCAGCAAACAAACCGGTCCAGCCTGGATTCAAACCCAAATCCTCCCCCTGGTTTGAGGCAAGAGCACAATCCAATCAAAGCCCCACTGTATGGAACACCATCTACCTCTAATGAAAACCATCTGTGGCAAAGTTACTGCAACATTAGTGAATATAGCATACGAAAGTCAAATCCATAGCATTTTCTTGGCTTATTAAGTTCACCTCCAGTTGCAGGTCAAATTCATGCAGGATGCCTTTACCGTTGATAACAATGCAAAAATGCAAAAGAACTGTCAACTCGAG
Organism: Gymnothorax reevesii; assembly: GCA_029721435.1. Taxonomy (NCBI): domain Eukaryota; kingdom Metazoa; phylum Chordata; class Actinopteri; order Anguilliformes; family Muraenidae; genus Gymnothorax; species Gymnothorax reevesii. The sequence goes on along the minus strand of CM056583.1, from coordinate 13,452,680 downwards.
ACAAATGACCATTCACCTTCGCAGGTGGGGTCATTGATTCTGAAGAATATACATGTGGATAGGAGGACAGAGGTCATCTTTGCCCAGGATGTTTGCTCAAAATAATAAACCAGAGGTTCCAATAATTATTACACATTTATTTCAGAAAAATCAAATAACAAAATGAGAAAGGATAAAACGCTCAAAAAAATGCGCTGATTTCAAAGTTTATAGTTCAGTCACGTTTGATGGATTAAGAACTCAGTTCTTTATTACATGAGGCCTTTTTTTATTAATCCTAATCAAGCTTGGAAATAACTCCATTCCTGAAGGCATCTCAAAAGACACCTCAGATGTAATAAGATTGTATTCCTGATGGAAATAATTAATCACACCCAGTGTTGAGTTAATGTGTAACTGCCCGTTGAGAGAATCGTGCAATTAGCATCGAGTTCCATAGTGACGGCATCATGCCGTGATCCTGTCAGCATCTCAGACGGCTTTCCAGCTGGTTCTAGGTGTAACCTCGCGCCAAACACAGCGAGCTCAGATTCCCAACGACTACAAGCTCCAAATGAAACACCATACTCATCTGTTGGAATAGATTTCTCCAATCCAAATAAATATTTATACACTTGTGGATAAGGTCAGTACCCCTTGTAAGCAGAGGTAGAAGGGAGTGCTAGTCTGATGCAGGCATGAAGATGAGAGCACCATGTTTGGCAAATCTAGCACGATCTGAGGTATATCCTCTGGCTTTGAGAGGCATTTAAGGGCAGAATTTCACCAAGATCAAGCTCTTGGTACCAGGGTCCCCACCCTGACGAAGCCTGAGGTCTGCAAGCTGAGCTGCGAGAAGTTTTTATAACAATTAGCACGTTTAGCAGCATATGCCCTGGACTCTGCAGTGTCAGACAGGAGGACAGTTTAGCCGAGTTCAGGCTCCCCAACACTGGCTCGCCATCCTGACCTAGCCTGAGGTCTGCAGCTGGGCTGGGATGAAGTTTTTATTACAATTAGCACGTTTAGCGGCATATCCCCAGGCCTCCTCAGGGTCAGACGAGAGGAGAGTTCAGCTAAGGTCAGGCTCCAAGCTGGAGCCTCTCACCCCTGACCTGACCCCGCCTCTGGGCCGCGAGCAGTGACTGATGGGATGGAATGGTGTCAAATAGGATCCACCGGGAGGTCGCGTCATAGATAACACACTTGGCTACAGGGTCTCTGAATCCATTGCGGATTTCGCTGGAAGACGACAATGCCAGTGTTTTTGGTCACAAAACTCGACATATGCGTGAGAAGCAGTTTGAAATGAAGGCGCTTAAATAAACAGTCAGCATCTTCTCCATTTCGTTTCGATGGTTTTGCGCATTAGAATACATTTAGCAAAAACCTAGTTTCTGGTCAATTAAATAAAGCAGCAGGACTTTGACAAAAAAAAAGTCTTCACTTGGAGTTTGTGATTCCAGTGACCTTAAAAGCACTAAAAAGAGCCTTAAGCTGCTTTTACACTGGACGCGGAACAAATTTTTTGCATGACAGAGAACATTCAAAGTCAATGCAAAGACATGAATATACTTTGAATGTGTATCTGTGACTTTGAATGTAATCTGTCCTGCGAAAAATTTGTTTCGCGTCCAGTGTGAAAGCGGCTTTAGAGAGATGGAAAACAGCGCTCATAACCTCAAATAACCATAATATTTTTCCATCACAGACCTGATATCCTTTTCCACAAAACTTCTTCCTTTATATATGAAATCCACCACTGATATGTGTTTGGAGAGCTCAGTTTCAAACTCCTGAGATCAAAACTTCAAGTCGTAATTTAAGTTCCAGCTCTGCTGGTCTCAACAAGCACTTCTGACGCAAGCCAGTCCTCATGAACAGGAGGATAAATTCCCCGACTGCTCCACCATTCAGTTCAGAAAGTATTTTATCATTTGAATCAGGCCTGCTCAAGAATATCTAATCTCAAGCCTCCACTTCAGCCGCTCATCTGCAGCATCTCATGAAAGTGATGGAGTCCTGCAGTTGAGCATTCTTAGCTGCATTATTATGGAACTCCATACGTTACTGCAAAGACACACCCCACCTGAGGCACTTAAGTGCTAGGATTGGCCAGCGGTTCAAGCGCCAGGATTCAAGCCTAGTGCTGTATGGCTGGCCAGTCCAGGCACTTGGATGACTGGCCAATCCTAACGCTTGAATCCTCCGGAGGTGCGTGTCTGTGCAATAACGTGGGTGGGTTCCATAATGATGCTTCTTAGCCCCAAGCTAGAAGACGGTTCAGGATCCGCCAGCCTTCCAGAATTACAGGCCCCCGAAACCAGCGGGAATTGTCACCACCTTTCACCTGATGAGCAATGTCTCGACTATCCAGTACAAGAAAACTCAGCACTTTCCTGCACGACTAACCTCTCCATTACAGGCAGGTAGAAAAGAGTCCCTCGACTGAAGAGAGTCGATTGTGCTGCTACTCTTTGCTCAGATATAGACGCTGGCCTCAGTAAATTCCAAAATTTAATTCCTAGATAATTCTGTAATTGAATTTCCAAATGTCTTACTTCATTGGAATAATTTTCCACAGTCTCTGCGACACAAATATCGAGTTATGAAGCCTAAATAGGCTCATGCATAGCCGGAAAAATTGGCATTATTTGTATTCTGCGCAATGAGGTTTTAAAGAAAGCCCAACTCAGCACCACACAGAGAGACACGTATGGGATTTCTGGAGTCAACACAGTCAAACTCATAAATCGCGTGGAAAAGCCAAGCCAATGAGAGGAGGGCAGGGGAGCACAGAGATTTGTGACAGGGGCTCTCTCTGTCCCCATGCAGTCTTATGGGTGGGACTTGGTGGAGAGTGTCCGTCCTGTTGACGTCACGGCCGGCTAGGCTAGAGGCAGTACTCAGTTAGGGTACGTGTACGCTGAAATGGGGAACCACAGCCCTGCTTTCACTCCATGAACAGGGATTCCATTCTAACAGCACCCAGCCATGGAGGGGAGGATACTGATTCTGGAGGCAAGTCAGCTTCTGCCTAGACACCCGCGTCTAAGGATACTCCGTTTACACACCAGCACACAGGAGGGGATTCGCTGCTTCTCTAATATCAAATCCTCGGCTTGGCATGAATTTTACAGAAGCATTAAAAAAAATCTTTGCAGACTTGAACCCCCCTCTAATGAAAGTAGACCCTATTTTGAGAGGCACGGAATCCCTCCCATCAAAAGTGGCATGTTGTGATAATGGTAGTGGAATGTTTTGTCGTTGCAATAGCATTGCCACAACATGGAAAGAGCACTAAGAGAATGTTATGCGTTAGCTGGGCTTATACTAGTTCCCATTGGGGCTTGGCTGTTTGACTGTCGCAGCAAACTTCACTGAATTGATAGACAAAGGAAATCAGTTGCGCTACACTGTTGATCAAGTAAACGTTGGTCAAGTCACTTCAATAAAGCAATAAACCTTGTGCAAGAATCATTTCGGTGATTGGCCCATGCCTGAGTGACAGCACTGCTCCTCTTCCAATCACAACAGTCCTTACAATCAGTTTATACCACCCTCTGCAATCCCACAATTGCTCTCATGTTAGTACTGGTACCAATATGTGACAAGTGCATTTTAAAGCAAGTCCTTCATAATGTCCAGGCCAAGTCGTGCTCAGATGGGGGCATATTAGGGATTTTCAAGCAATTACATTTCCAGAGGAGTACAGTCCAGCGGGGAGTAATTTTAAGTCCTATCATGCGCTGGTACCTCCCATGGACAATGCTGACTAACTTCACTAATTAGTAATACATCCCTAGTGTACAGCAGGTCTATCTCAAACCAAGGTTTAAAACACATCTGTACATTTCTACCAGAGCCCCCAAACAAAGACCCCTGGTACTACCAGTTCATTCTCAGTCCAAAGGTCTAGGTCATGTACACAATGGCCATCATGCTTACTATTGCTTTGGAAAATTGAGTGCACTGGATGAGAAAACAACTCAGGAGGCATACTTAAAATACCTGGAATGTTACATGCATTCTTATGGTTTCACAGAGTAAAGCTCTTCCCAGAACTACTCTCTCCTCAACATGAACCATTAACTGAACACTATTCAGACTGTCCAATCCATCCTCAAAGAGTAGCATGTTGTTCACCCTTGTAATAAATGCCCTCAATGCCTCCTCAATGATCTGTCGAACTGATATTGCACCCTCAGGCTCTGTGAGTTTATCTCGGAGACTTATTGAAAAGTGTGGTTCACCATCTGTAAAGTGTTTCACCGAATGCGTTCGCTACGCCACGGAAATGGGCGCATGATCCAGGGGATTATAATGAAACTACTTTTAGAGATGCTTTGTTCCTCATTCCTTTTCAACATCGATTATAATCCAGTTTATATGCAATAAAAAAAAAGAGTTTAACACCACCAAGTTTTATTTTCTGCTGTTCAGAGCTTCCCAAGATTGTGTCAGGCTGTGGTAAGAACACGTGGTGCGCACACAAGGTATTGAAGTAACTTTGGACATCGATATTTTGATGTAATGGTATGGACTAGGTGTGATTCTTCCCAGAGGAAACCCTGTTTTGGGGCAATAGAATCATCTGATCAAATGTTTTGATGGATTTTGTTTCTTAAATTAACAAGAATTATGTAATCAACACTTCAGATTTACGTTTAGTTCTTACATTTCATATACTCACACTGTAAAAAAAAAAGTTGTCTCAGCTGAAAAAAGTTAGTGTCCAGGCTGCCTTAAAATTTCAAGTTAACTGAATTTAAGAGAATAAGTTGATTACTACCTCAACTTGTCATCTGAAGTTCAATGAGCTTAAAATTTTAAGGCAGCCTGGACACTCACTACTTTCAGTTGAGAGTTTTTTTTTTTTTTTTACAGTGCAGGTCAAAATCAAATTTTCCTTCATGGACCCCTATTACGTCACCAGGTACGCAGCCAATTAGTTACTACGAGCCATTTCAAAACCTTTGCCCTCTTGACATCACTTGGGGAAGTAACCAACCAGAGGCAAGAAGAACTGATCACCTTCAGTCAAGCAGTCAATCAGATTCCATTATTCTGGGTGGTCACTCCCCCTTGTGATGTCAAGAAGGGGAGATTTTAAACTGGCTCATAATGGCTAATTAGCTGTGCAACTGGTAGCATAATAAGGGACCTTTAAATTTTTTTGTCGAGTGAGTGTCACTAACTGTAAAATGAAAAACCTGCATCTGTATTCAGGTAAGCAGAAATGGGCAGCATTTTTAGTAGGCAGTACATATTTCGTACAGTACACTGTACAGAAAAGTGGCCATTTTGGACGTGGCCCAGGTTTCTAATGGCAAGATGTCAAATCCATTATATTTGCTATAACACAAATTTCCATCCCATTAACCCATGACTGGCACAGTCCATTCCATCCCCGACTGCAAGGTTCATTTAAGGAACAACGTACTATACAGGAGACCGAAAAACCACTGGTACCATTTCCTGTTCAGGCGTACTTCGCCCAGAATTTTCTGATTAAAGCCATCTTTCACAAACAAAATCATTTCTTAATCGTTTCCATCATTTCAAAAAACCATAAACTCATGTTTAAATCATAAACTTATTTCCATCACATTAAACCATAAACTTATGTTTATCGTTAAGTTGCATCAGGAAAACATTTAAAATGTATTGAAATGAAATCAGATAATAACAAACAGCTTGGAGGGAGGGCTGCGCAGATACAGTCCATGTGGGTTAATCCGTGCAGAACAGTGAAAGGACTGTACTACAAAGGACCAGAAGTTCACATCAAGTAAAGTACTGTGGACTTCTGAGAATTAGCCTGTAATTATTAGAGTATCAGAGCCGTGCCACCGGTATTCAGGTGAACAAGTTTGCCCAAGGACGTCCACATCTTAATTCTTTTGAGCGGAATCCTTGAATAATTTATAAGAAAGGAAAATTATTTCAAGTTTTCGCAAAAAACCACACGCACAACATAGTAAACTGAAATGCCACAGTCATTTTTCCACCGGTCACGAACATTAAACGTTTGATAAAATTCGAGATTTTCCCAGTCAATATAAATCCTGCTTTCCATCTGTGCATTGGTTATTGCCACCAGAACCCACCCTAAACCTCACGATACCTACAGAGAAGGCACACCTGAACCTATCCGACTTGACTCCACTCGGTTTTGGTACCAGGAAATAATTTTCCAAACAGCATAGCACCCGCACAATTATAAGTGGGATCGACCGTTGCAAGTGCCGTGACATCCTGTTCAAAGCTACAAAACACACATCACCTCACGCGACTCAAACACAGGAACAATGGCGCATGTTGACTGGTCGGCGTACTTGGTTCTTGGTAATGACGACAGTCGGCCATTTATGTAGCCCCTTATCTGTTTTGGCCCAATTGTTTCGGCACCGTAAGCAGTCATATTCTGTGTTTCCAGCTTGTGCCCGACTCCATTGCACTTGGCTGCTTATTGTTGGCGAGTTGCCGTGCATCTGACAGCCAAACGTTCGCTATTCCCTTTATTAATTAGCTTATAATAATATGATCTTCGTGCCTAAAAGTTGGGATCTTGTTATATGACCCCCGAAATATTTATTTTGTGTTAAAGTAGCAATCAAGAAAGCTGGCCAGCTTGTTGGTTTAGATATACATTTACTCAGGTGAGTCACATCTTAATGTTTGCACATCGCATTGCTGTGAAAATGATCCTATTCCACTGTAATGTTGATTATGTGAAGTATTGCCTTGATTTGTCCCATGCTGCGCAAGTGACGATTCCCTCTGACCAATCAGTGAGTCTGCAGTGCATTGACCTCACATTTCAGTATCGGCTCGGCTCCCATGGGACCTTGGCCGAGGTAGTACTTTGAAAAAAAAAAAACAGTAACTGGTACCAGGTACTATCCACAAAGGAAATGCATGAACACCCGAGCAGAGTCCAGTCAAGTCGTACATGTAGCAAAAAAGCACCATTTGACTAAGTTAATTTTTCGCTTTGCACCTTCTCTCTTTCTCGTTCATCGTTTTTTCTCTTTCTGCCCGTCTCAGCCTCACACCATTTATTTCCTTTTTCTCCTGCTCTCATCCATCTCTCAGTTTCTCTCTTTCTCCAACCTCTCTCTCTCCGTCTCCCTCAGCATCTCTGCAGTAAGAGGAGGTCTGGACTCCCACAGCACTGCGTCCCTCAGAGGGAATTCACTGGCCCTTTCGCCTTCCGTTACTCGACAGCCTAAAATTCAACACACGGCCATCTGACCACCTGCGCTACCTTATCTCCATTTCCTCTTCCCTGAAGCGCTCGAGTCCGATGGAAAACCCAGCCAAGCGGAGAGGGACCAGGTGCAGCATGCAGTGCTCCGAGTAGCCGGTGAATAAAATGCCGACCATAGCAAGTAGGACCCAACCTCACAAGCTAAGGGTCTACCTCACCAGATAGGAGGTTATCTCATAAACTAGGGGGCCTGCCTTACCAACTTGGGGCCAACCTCATAAAATAGGGCCCTGTCTCACAAACTAGAGGGCTACCTCACAAACTTAGGGGCCTATTATGCAAAGTAGAGGCCTACCTCACCATCTAGGGGTCGACATCTTCGGCTAGAGGCTTACCTTGCCAACAGAGGCTAATTTTCCCAATAATGGGCCTACCAATCCAAATAGGGGACACCTTGCAAACTAGGGGCCTACCAAAGAGATGTAAAACCAGATCATAACGCACAACGCTCTTCCAACAAGGGTGGTCCTGAAAATCCAGCTGTGGGCTACAAGAATCTTGACCACTGGTAACATGCCTAATTTGAGGGCTCCATACAGCAGTACAAAAAAAAACTGGAGCTTGTGGCCAAGTTTAATTTATTTATCAGTTTGATCAATTAATGTTGCTGTAATTTCCAGAGTTAACCAGGGAGAATAATTCTGAGCATTCGATTTTGGAGTACAAGTCTTTGGTTTAACGCAGGAAACTGAAGGAAAAAAGCAATGCAGCCACTGTCCAATCCCATCCCCCCTCCCGTCCTCCCAAAAATTAAAAATAAACACACACACACACACACACACACACACACACAGCCTAAACATTTCAAAGATGTCCTAATCAAATCTCCTGACATTATTGTGCATTTACTTCAAGGAAGTAGTACAGCATCATCATATACTCGTATAAATCACATTCCATTGAGAAATAATAAATTGAACTTCATAGTATATGAAACGGAACACCAGGCTCACTGCGTAAAATACATGAGGCTTTATACTTAAGGGACAGAAGAAACCCAAAGAATATGTCAAATAAACGGATACATCACAGACACGCTCACACACACATCCACACGAACATCTTACGCACACACACAAAAATTCTCACACACACACACGCGTACACACACACACAAACACTCTCACACACACATGCGTGCATACACACACAAACATATGCTCACACGCAGATATATTATATGCATAGACAAATACACACACACACACAAAGACAAACATATGCTCACACACAGACATATATACACATAGACAAATACAAACACACGTACACACACACAAACACGCAAACATATGCTCACACACAGATATATTATAGGTATAGACAAATATACACACACACACACACATACACACAAACACTCTCATACACACGAGCACACACATGCGTGCATACATACACACAAACATATGCTCACACGCAGATATATTATATGCATAGACAAATACACACACACACACACACACACAAAGACAAACATATGCTCAAACATAGACATATATACACATAGACAAATACAAACACACGTACACACACACAGACTAACATATACACATACACAAAACACACACACAGGAAAGCAAACACACACACCCTTATTCTCACATCTCATACACACACATCAGTCTCTAACACAAGGGATCAGGACTAATAAGGGCACATCACACTCGCACAGCCACTCTTTAACACACGGGAACAGCTCTAATAAAGATGTATCAGACACACAATCACTCCAACACACCGGACTGAGGCGCAGTTTCTTTACTCGGCTAAGTGCACAAAAGCTCAATCATGTTCAGCCCTGGGGGGCAGGGGGAGGGTCACCTCTGAGATATCCATGCAAGACCCCCCCACCCCCCCATAAATTCCCGTTTCCTCCTGGGTATGGTTAGAAGAGTAGAGGACTGCACAGAAGCCATAACTAACCCCTACAACTCCCCGTAAGCGCAGTGCAGGCCACGGCTAACCTAAGGTTTCTCCCTCGCAAAAAGTTTCTGAAATAATGCTTTTCGCAGTTTTCCCTTTCCTTTAGACTAGGGGTGTCAACATCTACACGTGTAAGCGGCTACACGGATAACAAATCATAACCGTTTAGAAAAATCAATAACCGTGTTCACGCCATTTCTTCCTCCTCCTCGTTCATTTCTCACCAGTACATACAGTCGCCTATTTTTAGGGGTGATAATGTTGCCTGAAAGCTTCAGATAATAACATTAACTAACAATACACTTAAATGTTCCCACTAGTGCAGTTATCCACATACAGATGCATGGGGCGCAATGTTACTTTGATATTAAAAAAAAAAAAAAAAAGCCCGCAGCCACAGCCAGTGTCGCGCCACATAGAATAGGCTCCAGAGGACTTGAGAAGAGTGCGGCTTGTTATTTTAACCTACATTGTTGCGTGTTGTACATTATATTGTTGGTTGGTGTTCTGTCGGCTTTTTACAACCTAATCACACATCCTCGCGTCTAAAGAGGAGGAAGAAAACTTTTTTTTATCCGCCAATTTTAGTGAATAATTGTGAGAGTCCCCCTCTACTTTTTTAACTTTGTGGATATAATGGTGAAGTTTTTTCCTCTCACTTCACCTTACTTTGGCTTCTTTTTGAGTTGCTTTCTCTCGCCAATTCCACATTACTTTTACTATGAGACGCATATTAAAATTCAGACGCAGCTCCCGTTGCGAGAGAGGGATGCAGTTTGCACTTTAAGTTAAAAAAAAAAAAAATGTACAAAAGTGAGCAATAGTTAAAACCGTGATTAAAAAAGAGGGTTAAACCTTTTTCAGCTTTCACTTGTACATTTTCTTATCTGTCAAATTGATGGAGGATTTTATTTTCAACACATTTTACTTTCTGTGGTTATATAGCGCAACTGTGATAGAAAAAGCTCATAAATACCGGGTACACGTTGGTTAGAAGTCCCGTGTACACGTTTAGAAAAAATTGCAAACGTTGACACCCCTACCTTTAGTCGCTTAACTATCTTTTATCTGCAAAGTCACAAAGCCCAAGGTTCAGACTAAAGGGAGTTATTCTCTTTAACAGAAAACACAGCTTCTGAACTGCCAGAAACGCCTTGTTTCATGTCCAGCCTTTTCTTCTGTGACCTGTCCACATCACAATGTAACAAATTTGTATTATAACCAGCTATTTTTATCTGGCAGCTATTTTGGCTCGCCTTCAAATGAAGCAAGGAAGATTGGAGACCAAGAAGAGCTTGCCCAGTGCGTATCGTCAGGTCGGGAAGACGCCATTTTCTAAAGTGCACAGGGAAATGCCAATTTTATGGACTTCCGGTAATATGAAATTAAAAATCATTGGTTGAAATAGATTTTTGCGATTATCCTCAGCAGTACAACCCAAACCTCATATTGTGTTCCCTTCATCTCACCAAGGACTGCTTCCTGAACTGCAGTAGACCAATCACAGCAGAGTAGAATTTAAGAGAGGGGACCTTCAAGACACAGGAACCAAAACAGCTGGTTTTAGGCTGAATGAACCTGAGGTGTTGCACACACAGCCTATACAGCTGTGACCATGTGCTTTTTGACTATAGAAACACTAAAATAAAAATATCCCAACTGGGAAAGGGCCATGAACTGACCCTTTTAATAACGGTTATACTCTTGTAATGAGAAGACTATAACCTCATTCCTTTTTTCTCAGTCAAGTGGAAAACAGCTTGTTTTCAGAAATTGTTTTGTTAACATTTAAAAATCTCTCATCTCACTGCCCAATCTTTAAGTCAAACTCTAGTTAGATCTTCACTTCAGTTTCCAAAGAAAAAAGAAAAAGATGTAAGAAAAAGACTAAGAATTACATTAAAGTTGACACATCTTTTGGATGCAGAAGTGCGCATCACTTTCTTTTGTGGAAAAACAAAACAGAAGATCTGAGAATCAGATCATGTTCAAAGGCCAATGTTACTGTGACACATCATAGCGAAGAACACACTTGACAATTTACACTCCAAAATCAACGCTTCTGATGTCACATCAAACAAACTTTTCTGCGGAAAACTGGTGTTCGTGAATTCATTTGCAGCAATATCGTCTCTTTATAACCTATAACTTTAATCCCAGGTGGAGCTCGGCGCCGAATCTTCGAGCCGCAGCAACAGAGACCCAAAATACTTTCCTCCGTGTTCATGAATATTACATGCGGAGCTGACATCGGTGAAGCACTTTAAGCCGCGAGCGGAGCCTCAGAACATATTTGAAACAGCGATGAATGTCAGATTAGCGATCAAGGTTTCTGTCCGGAAAAAGTGAGAGCAGGCACTGCATCATTTTGACAACTGCTTCGAAGAGCTTTCGGTTTTTCAAAGCGCAAGACGAGACGCCGAAGCGGATCTGGCGAGTTTCTCTCCGGCGATAAGAGAAGTTTTCGTACATCAGCTGTTCTCGCCCCCACACTCCGGTCACTGCCCTTGACCGCTGGGCTTAGGCTGCAGAACTGGAGCTGGTCCCTGAGTGCTGCACTGCGGCTGCCCACTGCTCCTAACTGGGTTCAGCCAAATGTAGAGTAAAAGTTAGAGGTCAAGAATAAATATGATGGGTCAAATTCCAAGGACAAATTGCCCAGGGGGCTAAGTCTTGTACCTTTTATGACCCCAACAGTCTTTGGGGATTAATGATGCATCTCCCACATGATTACAATGAACCATCACATCATCAGACAAAGAACAGAAGCATTCTGCAGGATAGCAAATTTACATCTTTAAGAGGGGTCAAAATCCATGGGATTTTTTACAGTAATTGAGATAAAATACAACATAGCATGTCAGATTCAAAAAGTAAAAAATAAGAAGCTGAATTTGGAGGGAGTACACGGACGGGGGGGTTTAGAAGAGTAACAGCAGAGAAATTGTACCAATTCATTGAAAAATACCGGGGGGCCGCCAAGCTGTCACGGATTTACAGTTCCATTACATTTTGGGTTGTAACTCTACTACTAAATAAAATAAAATCAAGTACGATATGTCACATTGAAGGTATTAACTTGTTCTTTAATATCATTAAGTGAAAATATATTTTTTGAGAAATTTTCATAGAAGAAACAAGCAGAAACTACTCCGTCACGGAATTACACAAAATTGACATGGTTTTTTTAATGTTGTGTTTAACTATCCAGAAAGTGATGTTCCTATCATAGTTAAGTTATGAAACTTCAATATGTTCATATTTAAGCTGTTTTTTGTTAATACTGTGAGTTATAGAAACAAATATTGACTTTAACCCTGCTTTATGGGCAAGAAATTTCAAAAAGTCAATGTCATGGAATTACAAGAGGCAAATTGTCACGGAATGACAACAATAGTATTAATTAGTTTCAATGTTTTTATTTCAATGTATTATACATAATTATTTACATTTTTACAGATTAGCAATATATTACAATGAGTTTTACACTTATAATGACCAATCATCATACATACTCCAAATTTTTTTTTTTTAATCTCCACGTCAACATTGGCTTGGCGGCCCCCAGCAGTCACACTACAATAAACTATTCAGCTCAAACAAAAAGATGAACGCATGCAATTAGTCAGAGAAGCATTGCATTTTGATCAAAAATCAGCCACTTAGCAACCATAAGCCTGGTCCAAGACAGCCAGAGAGTAGCAGAGAGAAGGTTCACTGGAGCATCAAAAACAGAAGATCTCCCTCTCCACTGTCTGTCGTCCAGGTTACCCCTTTTCAAAGTTTTGGTCTCTGTTAACAAAACATACTTCAAACCAGCTTCTCCGCTCTCAGCTTTTGAGATTAACAATTTAGACCTTGCAAAGCTACACTCAGAATAGAGTTTTAACAACTTCAAATGTTTTGCATATGATTAGACTGAAATTAGTAAGGTAACCTCACCCTGAACTGGCAGCTAGTTAGCACAGAGTTTAAAACAGACTTTGCTAGCAACCTTAAATAGGGGTTTCTTGCATTCCACGACTCACAGTCGCATACAGCAAAAACCTTTTATCACAAAGAGTCCTGTGAAATGTTCTTTAACTCTTTTGTCTTTCATTTACATGAGTGTAGCAATCTAGAAAAAAGCATATGCTAATACAACCCCAATTCCGAAATACTTGGGACAAAGTGTCAATTGTGAATAAAATCAAAAAGCAAAGACTTTCAAATCACAACAGCCAGTATTTTACTCACAATAGAACAGAGATTACATAGCAAATGTTGAAACTGAGAAATTTTACAATTTTATCTAGAAAATGAGCTCCTTTCAAATTTGATGGCTGCTACAGGTCATAAAAAAGTTGGGACAGGGGCCTGTTTACCATGGTGTAACATCCCCTCTTCTTTTCAACACACAGTGGAGGCGTCTGGGCATTGAGGAGACAAGTATCTTGAGTGCAGCCATTGGAATTTGATCCCCCTCTTGTTTAATACAGGCTTCCAGCTGCTGGAGAGTTTTAGGTCTCCTTTTAAAACATGCTTTTTAAAACATGCAAGTGTCCCACACCATATGCACTAATGCATCCCCATACCATCAGAGATGCTGGCTTTTGAACTGAACGCTGATAACAGGAGGGGTGGTCTTTCTCCTCTTTAGCCCGGAAGAAACGACACCCATGATTTCCTGCAAGAATGTCAAATTTGGACTCGTCTGACCACAGGACACTTTGCCACTTTGCTACAGTCCATTTTAAGTGACCCTTGGCCCACAGAACACGGCGGTGCTTTTAGGTGGTAGAGTTTTAGGTGGCATCTGTGGATGGCACGCCGGACTGTGTTTACAGACAGTGGTTTCCTGAAGTATTCCTGGGCCCATTTAGTAATGTCAATGACAGAATCATGCCAGTGAGTGATGCAGTGGCGTCTGAGAGCCCGAAGATCACAGGCATCCAGTAGAGGTCTTTGGCCTTGTCCCTTACACACAGAGATGTTTCCAGTTTTTCTGAATCTTTTGATGATGTTATGCACTGTTGATGATGAGACCTTCAAAGCCTTTGCAATTTGACGCTGAGGAACATTGTTTTTAAAGTATTCCACAATTTTTTTACGAAAGCCTTCACAGGTTGGAGAGCCTCTGACTATCTTTACTTCTGAGAGACTCAGCGTCTCTAAGACATCCCTTTTATAGCCAATCATGTAACACACCTTATGCCAGCTAACATACGGTAATTACTTGCTAAATGTTCTTTCAGCTAATTCTCATAGATTAATTGCTTTTTTCTGCCTTTTTTTGCCTATGTCCCAACTTTTTAGAGACCTGTTGCAGCCAGAAAGTTTGAAATAAGCTCATTTGGTGGATAAAAATGTAAAATGTCTCAGTTTCAACATTTGAAATATTATCCATGTTCCATTGTAAATAACATATTCGCTCATGTGATCTGAAAGTCATTGCATTTAGATTTTATTCACAATTAACACTTCGTCCCAACTATTTTGGAACTGGGGCTGTATTTAGAGGTCCCATATCATCACCACTTTGCCATCTGAGGTCATGACCTTTTTTGTAACCGGGTCAAATTTTACAGAACAAAAGAAAGCCCATTATAAAAGAATAGTGTGTTCTGTTAAATGTATATTTTTCATTTGAAGTAGAACATGGGATAAAATAGAGGATCTGAGTGCACTGAAACTGGATCAGGGTGAGTGTGGTGGAATGAAAGTGATAGATCACAACAGGTCAGCAGTGTTTTATAAGATTTAAATACCAGGGGATAAAAGTGGAGAAAAAAGAGGCATTGAAACAGAGGCCGAGTGCTTCATTACGTCCGGTTTCACCTGAACAGCTCACCATTTCCTCAAGTGGGAAACAGCAAATTAATCTGTCTGCAGGGACGCCAGGGTGTTCCCACAGGCACAAGATCACTCATTTTAAACACCTCCCCAACTCAGGCGCACACACACACGACAAACAACACACATACTCACACACACACTATAGGGTCTCTGGCCAAGCGAGAGTGAACGTGTGATGAAAATTATATTTCTCTGTAACACATAATAATGTATATCTGTGATACAGAATGTTTCTTTTATGATTAAAGTATGTTATGTTACCCATTTTAGTTCTTATCTTGCAGTAAACCTTACTTTTTCTCATGAACATCTAGCTCTGTAGTGACGTAACCAATACAGCTTGTAATGACGTAGCCATATTCTTTTCCCTATTAAATCTAAAAAATTCCATATTTTGCTACAATTTTTGCTGATAACATAGTTTAATAGCTTAATTGCAATACTGAAACCAGGTCGACTCCAATTTGTAATGAGAACAGCGTATTCTGCATCTTTGCATACACCTTATCAAATCTGATGTCCTCTTTTGGTTGTACCATCACCGAGCACATTTTTGCTAATTTCACATTGAAAAACTATTCCAACGGTCCATTGAGTATACCATGTTCAAGTACTTGTAAAAACCTTTAGAAACATGAATTTCAAGTTTATACAAGTTACCTGGATAAAAAGTTATCCAATGAACATCAAAAATTGAAGTGACGTAACTGCTGGGCCAGACCCGCTAAAAAACAAGAACACACATACGCACACGCATAAAGAACAACATACACAAACGAAAAACAACCAACACACACACGCACACACACACACACACACACCCACACAGCACATCCTGGCATACACACAAACCAACAAATGATACACAGAAACTACAAACACATACAGACAACATGCACACACTGACGCACAAACAAACAAACACACACACACACAAAAACAGACATACACACACACTGTACACACCTAAACAGTATGAAACAGCCACTGGAAATTGCTGCAACACACACACACACACACACACAACTAACACCTTTCATAAACATTGACAAAACACACAACACACATTCACATACAGACAACATACAAACAGCACACATACAGACATATTCACAAACAAATCAACAAATGCTACACACAAACGACACATAAGCAAACAGATGCAGTCAACACGCACACAGCAATAAACAAACACACACACACACACACACACACACACACACACACACAAAGACAAATGCCTGTCATAAGCAGCACTGACAGGCAGCTGGGCCTGGTTACCAGGCTCCTCATATCGATGAAAAAGTGAGATCTCCGCTACACTCACACACCAGCAGGAAACCAATGACTCCTGAGCACTTCGGTCACCCTGAAACATTACACCACTAAAAAAATGTCTTTTTTCTTTGCAAAATCTGACTTTCTCAGCCACATAAGTTACACATTTATGTATTATAATCTATCATTTTATCACCAGTTCATTCGCAACCAAAGCCTGTAATCAATCTTTGATGACATCTGGTGAGGTGAAAAAAAAAAACTCAACTCAAGACCATACTGAAGCCATTTTTAACCAGTGCCTTCACTGGACCATTGGAGGGCCATCTTTCAGGAATGCTCTCCCAGACTCTAGCCCTCACATCACAAATCATGGGACAGGGAAAGAAAGGTGAGGAGCGCAGACTCACTGACAACACTGATAGAATCCTCATGAACAGGAAAACTCTCTCAGTCACGACAGCCATTGACTGAGAACGGAATTAGGCCAACACCTGTGTGCCCTGAAGCATTCTGGGAACACTGCAACCAGGTGGAGTGAACACTCTGGGAGGAACCTTGGCAACCAGGTGGAAGCCGAGGGCGATCCCGAGAGTAGAATGGAAATGGGGAGCTCCTGGGATCCCTATCTCTCTCTCCACCTCTTCCTGGGAACATTTTTGAACACCTGAATTATCCAAAAAAAAAATTCCGGTACAAATGGTGATTGGGGTAAGCGTCTGTGTGAGGCAATGTCGTACACATTTTGAAAGGGACATGAAGCATTTCAATAAACGTGACCCTTAGTTTGAGGTTAATTCTGAACCATTTAGACTTCCGCAAAAATGCTCTATAAAATCGCGTGCAGTGATAGCAGCATCAACACGTTTTTATTCTGTGCGTACAGCTCGCTGGCCAGCGGAGCATGAGCTCCCGCGACATGGCAGGGATCCTCACGAAATTTCTTACCAATAGTTTTTCCTCATTACTGTTTGAGTGCTATTTTTCCATTGAGGGTTTTTAGAGCTTTTTGGGGCTCCCGGGTCAAGTTTTTGTCAATTTTTTTTATTTTTTCTGAATCTCTATAAAGCATCTTGCGACAGTTTGGAGTAGCATGTGCAGAACAAAATAAACTGACCTCTATTCTATAACACTCCTTGGTTCCAAGACGGAAATAATATTAGTTATCAAACAAAACTACTTTCACACAACCTTATGGCAGAAAACAGGAGTTAGCCTACCTCGGGCGATGCATTAGGAACTCCCAAGAAACGTTAAGCACATGCATTGTGTAGAACCAATTTGGAGAGAAGTTATACACAAGGCATACTGTGCCAGATTGATAGATAGAGTAAAATAGAATTTTTAAAATATTTGGATTCGTTTCCTACAATTGTCTTTCCGCACAAATGGTGTTGTACCTTATAAGCAAGACGTCACAGATCACTGAACCCGAGGATCTTTTAGTTTGTATCTTGCAGGGAAGTTAAGGGATGCAGATCAAGAAGCGTAAATGAACGCTTGCATAAAAAAACATCCGGCATGTATGAGTACATGATGCTCCAACCAAAATAATACAGCTTACATGCAGGTCTCTCCGGTAATCTCTACTTTACTAGGGCAAGTGCGGGAGAAATCGTGCCCCAAAAAGCCAACACTCCGCTCACGTTACACAATGAAACGAATTCCAAAAAGGTAAGCGCTGAAATCAAAGGGGACTAACTTATTGATGAAGCCAGGGAGAATTATTAAGTCGCAGAAACAACAGCGCAATTCCCCGACTGAAACAAACACTACGTAGCCTAAACACATGTATAACTGACTTAAAATCACCAGATACATTAACTATCAGAACTGAAGAGCTCATTGAACAAACGTGTGAAATCTCGAGTTAAAATGACCGCAGCGCCCACGGTCTTGCAGTTGGCATGCTCACCTTTCCTCCGGCAGACTCTTGAGGCGTGAATTTCTCCAAGATGATACAATTCCACTCACACAGAACCACCCAAGACTGTAATAACCAACACTGATGGTGGTCTGACAACGCCTGACTTTCCCCGAAGTCAACAACCTCACCTCCTCCAGCGCGATAAGAGCTTCGGCTCCGTTCCGCGGCGGTCTGGCTTTGAGCGCCTGCTCTACAGTGCCAACAAGTGGCGTATTGGGTCAGTGCAGCCTTTTCCAAAGGTCGTCGTTGCCATGAGAATTTCAATTTCTGATGCGGTAGTTGTGTCCCTGTACGGTATAGCCGTAGTCACTGCTCCCTTCTTAAGCTAAACCCAAGTTCAGCGGCGGAAAGTCCTGATGTCAGACAGAAAAAGTATTGGCATGAATTACTTCCACCCATAAACTCAGCCAACAGATTTTACAAATTTGTTTCTCTTCCTCACTGAAATTCAGATGACTGGAACCTATACAGGGTGGATTTTTACTTTATGAACGTGGAGTTTCCATCTCTTCATAGGGCAGGCAATATGACATATCTCAAGCTGTACTCAAGGTTCATATTTGTCAATAATTAGTGAACTGCTCAATATTATTTTGTAGTTACATTCCTTACATTGACTTTATAATAGTTTTTTTTTTCCTCATAGGGGAAGGAAGTTCTCTCAAAAATCATGTAATGGTCAGTCAACCAGGAAAGTGTTAATCTAGAACTCCCTTATATAGAGAGAGGTGGTCTCAACATTGTAATATATATATTTTTTTCTTTCTTTTTAGATGTTGGGCACATTTAACAAATGAAACATCCACTTCTCTCACAATTGGTTCAGGCCACATCCATCTACTGCAGGGATGGGCAACTCAAGCCCAGCTGGGCCAGAGTCGGCCATCTCAAAATTAGAGGTAAACCTCACCGCCAATACGTTGCTCCTGAGAGGACGATGTGATTTCCCTTACAAACAAACCAGGAACATGTGCAAATGCCACATTAAATTAATCCTAACCTATGCCCGCATTTTGCCAATTTAGGGCTTCATGTCCAAGGATTTGAGCATCAAAGAGTCTGGATAAATGGCTTCAATGAAGCAAGACACCTTCACCGTTTAGAATTCAAATATTTACAGTTTTTGTAATTTCGTGAAAAAAAGTTCTAAAATAAGAATAAACGTCATTGACTCTGTGATTGATTGTGGAGTACGTCCCCCCCCAGAATTTGCAACCAAGTCTTAGCAGCAGAAGGAAGCCGCAGCTAACATTCAGTGACTCCTTGCCTCGTCTTTGTTATGCATTCTCTGTACATAACACCGGGCTAGAAGACATGTTCCGTTTATGCAGAGTGAGACCATACATTATTTGAAAGAAAAAAACTGTCCTCCACTGGATTGAAAACGTAGAAATCTTATCATTCTGAAATGAAAGTACTTAAAGTGCAAAACTAGTGTAACATGGCAGTTCTTGGACTCATAACTTCACATTCTGTCTGCTGCTTTATCTCCAACAAATCGCAGAAGATGATAACTGAATTTTGAAAGGGACATCTCTACTCACCACAAATGATTATATTGTGTATTTAAATTGATGATTAAAAAGGAGATTTTGATACTTGAATGACAATACAAGCACTTACCTTGCATATTTTGCAGCTCCTTGAGGAACTAAATGGTCACGTGTAGTTGCTATGAAGTGAAATTCCCTTTTGAACGTGGAAAAATACCTGTAACGATTGGCAGACAGGCCTTACTGCTGAACATGTCAAGCTCTCTGCAGGTAAGGCTTGAGAGGGGTGACACCATTCATTAAAGACCTGAGCCACCGTGGCTGGCCTTAAACTCCTTGTACTTAACAATTGTTTAGCAAGGCATCCTCATGAATATTCAAAACAGTTACATGCTCCGGGTGCAATAACTACCGCTTCAGCTGAGCAGTTATGAAAATGCAGACGCGCATCATCTATACCAGAGGTTTTACTGCTCATGCTCAGAACTATCCACTTTTGGCCTTATCTGACGTCAAAAGCAAAGGAATATACAGTACATGTTAACATATAATTTTATGAAGTCACAACAAGGCAATGTGAGTGTGGATTGTGAGTGATTTTATTGATAAAATGGACTGTAGAAGTAAGAAGACACTCATTGGAGGATGCAGATCGAACTTGGCAGCCTGCTGGATCGATAGATTTCTGATTGAAAGTAGAACAGGTTCATGTTCAAGTTAAACTGGGCATTCCCATGGATTAACTGGGATAAGTGTTGCTATATTCTGCGATCTTGGAATTTGTTCAGAATGAGCGCTTTGTCAAGGACAGTGTAAAATACTGTAATGTGCAGCGCAAATTGGTCATTGTGTTAATGAACGCACACACACACACAAACACACACACACACCTGAAATCTCCAAGAACAGTGAAAGGAGCAGGTGCATTTCTCTGATGTCAAAGTCAGGATTACCAGAACACATTCCGATAGGTTTAAACTACATCATGAGCACATTTTGAAATCCATCTTATCCTTATTGGACGAAATTACAAATGACAAAATATTTTCAAAAACTTTTGCATCTCTTAGCAATAGCGAATATGAAGAAAAAGGAATGCATTTAATGGGCTAAAAGTAAATAAATAAAAACCTTGCAATAGATGAACTCAAGACATTTTATTAAAGGTGCTCTGACAAGCATATTGCCACAAACCACAGTGATCTGTGAAATAATAATCATATCTTTGGCTGAGCCTGAATCAGCGTCCTAATCACTGTGCCCTTAAAGTATGCACTGTTTACTAAATATCCTGCCCCTTGCATACTGCACACCCGCATGCAGGTCATTTCTCCTAGCATTTCCTGTAACAGTCTGCAGATTTCTGGTTGCAGAGGTTGGTGAGTACGCAAAGACTTCACTCTAAGCTGAACACGGCCCTTGTTCCGGACCCCAACAAATATACTCGGTCATGAGTAGTTGACTATGACTGGCTTCACCTTGGACTCATTCTTGGTTGATTTTTATTGGCTGAAGCTGATAAACCAGCCTTGGACCTCCAGCAGTGACTGCAGACACAGGATCACAGCCAAAACTGTCAAATCACACTGTTGGCAGCCGAGTACATTAGCGCTGATCGGTAAGGAAGGGATAAAGGCCAATGAGGTGTCCATGATCAGGAATTATTGGACAACTTGGAGGCTGCAGTGGAGTCCATTAATTCCTGATAATGGACACCTCTAAGGGCATTGTGTTGCTTCTCTGGTGCTCTCTCGCCAAAGGAACAAAAATTAAGACTGTTAATTAGCATTTTCCTGCATTCTGCAAATAAAAGTCTGAAGTTTTTCTCAAGCCCTAGCTTCATCTCGCCTGATATGATATCAGACGGAATTGTCAGCAAGGGAAGGGAGTATATACTAACTGACTGACAATGCCGTCTGATATCTGGTGTAATGAAAGCTGCATTTTTTGGCTGTATGCTAAAACGCCTTCACAATGTACCAGCCAGCAATGACGTGGCAGCCTAAAAATGCAGCCTTCGAAGGACGCAGCCTACGCTTTGAGAGACGGCCAAGGTATTCACCGCACAACAGCGACCCCTCTTGTGAAATTCTGTAATAGCAAAGTTCTGGAAAAACAGTGGCTGGACCATTGGCTCAGATGATGGCCAACAAATCGAAAGTAATAAAAACCACCGAGATTCCCGCACGCCTTGTGAAAGCGATCATAAACTAATGGTGGCTGCCCTAGTGAAAAGACTGGCCAGCATTCAAAGGACCATTCAATGCAAATGAAATGATTAAAGCAAAAGAATTCATTGTAAGAAAATGTGCCAGTAAAAAGCAGTGCCATTACGCAAATGCAAACACAGGAGTGCGTCTGGTCCACGACAGGAGCACAGATTGATGCAGCTTGATAATTAAAATACAAAATTGTAACACCAAAATCAATGCGTCAAATTATAGGCATTGAAAAAGCCCTAAAATCACTCAGTAAACAACACAAACACAGAGAGAGGCCAAGATATACGGAAAGAAAAAACCATAAGAATAAGCCCCATCTTTCACTGTGAGTTAAAAGTCTCAATTCCCAATACATCCTGATGCACACCAAGATAAACATCTTTAAAAACTGCTCTCAGACAAACAGAGGTAAAATCAATTAGCTGGCACAATGGTTTACGTGTCAAATGTGTGCAAGGCTTACAGTTTCATAAAGCATTTATATACGGCCATTTAGATCACCACAACAAAGCTCTTTAGAGCAAACGGGACATTATTTCAGACCCTGCTCTTACAGGATGCACATCACTCCATCCTTACATCCATTATCTAACCGCTTTTAACCCAGTAAGGAGCAGGAACACACCCTGAACAGATCGCCAATCCATCACAGGGCACACAAACACTATTGACTCACACACTTGAATGGGCAATTTTGCATCTCCAATTAGCCTGACATGCATGTCTTTGAACCGTGCCAACAAACTGGAGTACCAAGAGGACTCCCACACAAACAGACGGAGAACAACAGGGAAACTCCACACAGAGAGGTCCCAGGTCAGCTGAAATCCATTACTTTCTTGCTAGGGCTACACACATCACCACAATGCCCCTTTCAGGGTCAGTGTATTAAGGTGTTCACAACGGTATACCAACAGAGCAGTCACTTGAACGCAAACCAGACGGGTTGAAATTTAATTGATACCTTGCTGAAAATTAAATCTATGAAAACAAGATGAGGGCAACATGGCGCAGCGATTAGCGCTGCTGCCTCACCGCAGGAAGGTAATGGGTTCAAATCCGGTCTGAGGCCTTTCTGTGAGGAGTTTGCATGTTCTCTCCGTGTTTGCGTAGGTTTACTCTGGATACACTGGTTTCCTGCGACAGTCCAAAGACATACATTGGAGATTTTAAATTGCCCAAAGGTATGAGTGTGAGAGCAAATGATGCCTGAATGGTGTGTGTTCCCAGTGATGGATTGACGAGCTGTAAAGCGTGGGTCCCTGCCTTTCGCCTAGAGTCAGCTGGGATAGGCTCCAGCTCCCCTGTGACCCCAGAGAGAAAGAAGGGGGTAGAGAGAATGGATGGATGGAAACAGGATGAGGTCAAACCCCTGTACATGGCTGATCTATTTACAGTCTATGTGCGAAACTGTGGGCAATCAGCAACAGCCGATGGGTAATGTGCACTCCGCCAGCAAACCAATGGCATAACTCCATCAGTCAATCAGTCACTCACTCAGCCATGGACATCTGTGGATATAGCTCCGGACCGTGCCGGTATGGCCAAACAACAATGATCAAATAGCAAGAAAATGAACATAAATACCAAAGCCACTGCTGCACTTATTTGCATAATAAACTCTGGAAGATGATATCCTAACATTTAAACATTCAAAGACTCCTAATATGTTTAGAACGGAGAGCTGTCATCGATGTCTCTCTCTCGGGCTGGTCAGATGTTGATGCTGTGGGCGTGTTTTTTGCAGAGCGGCTTGTTGTTTTTGGAGAAGAAAGCCTGGCCCCCAAGATTAGTGCAGCACACCTGAGACAGACACAAATACAGCCCAGAGTTACACCTGTACAGTCACACCTGAGACAGACACAAATACAGCCCAGAGTTACACCTGTACAGTCACAAATGAGACGGACACAAATACAGCCCAGAGTTACATCTGTACAGTCACACCTGAGACAGACACAAATACAGCCCAGAGTTACACCTGTACAGTCACACCTGAGACAGACACAAATACAGCCCAGAGTTACACCTGTACAGTCACACCTGAGACAGACGCAATTTACAGCCCAGAGTTACACCTGTACAGTCACACCTGAGACAGACACAAATACAGCCCAGAGTTACACCTGTACAGTCACACCTGAGACAGACGCAAATACAGCCCAGAGTTACACCTGTACAGTCACACCTGAGACAGACACAAATACAACCCAGAGTTACACCTGTACAGTCACACCTGAGACAGACACAAATACAGCCCAGAGTTACACCTGTACAGTCAAACCTGAGACAGACGCAAATACAGCCCAGAGTTACACCTGTACAGTCACACCTGAGACAGACACAAATACAGCCCAGAGTTACACCTGTACAGTCACACCTGAGACAGACGCAAATACAGCCCAGAGTTACACCTGTACAGTCACACCTGAGACAGACACAAATACAACCCAGAGTTACACCTGTACAGTCACACCTGAGACAGACACAAATACAACCCAGAGTTACACCTGTACAGTCACACCTGAGACAGACACAAATACAGCCCAGAGTTACACCTGTACAGTCACACCTGAGACAGACGCAAATACAGCCCAGAGTTACACCTGTACAGTCACACCTGAGACAGACACAAATACAACCCAGAGTTACACCTGTACAGTCACACCTGAGACAGACACAAATACAACCCAGAGTTACACCTGTACAGTCACACCTGAGACAGACACAAATACAACCCAGAGTTACACCTGTACAGTCACACCTGAGACAGACACAAATACAGCCCAGAGTTACACCTGCACAGTCACACCTGAGACAGACACAAATACAGCCCAAAGTTACACCTGTACAGTCACACCTGAGACGGACACAAATACAGCCGAGAGTTACACCTGTACAGTCACACCTGAGACAGACGCAAATACAGCCCAGAGTTACACCTGTACAGTCACACCTGAGACAGACACAAATACAGCCCAGAGTTACACCTGTACAGTCACACCTGAGACAGACACAAATACAGCCCAGAGTTACACCTGTACAGTCACACCTGAGACAGACACAAATACAGCCCAGAGTTACACCTGTACAGTCAGACCTGAGACAGACGCAAATACAGCCCAGAGTTACACCTGTACAGTCACACCTGAGACAGACACAAATACAACCCAGAGTTACACCTGTACAGTCACACCTGAGACAGACACAAATACAACCCAGAGTTACACCTGTACAGTCACACCTGAGACAGACACAAATACAACCCAGAGTTACACCTGTACAGTCACACCTGAGACAGACACAAATACAGCCCAGAGTTACACCTGCACAGTCACACCTGAGACAGACACAAATACAGCCCAGAGTTACACCTGTACAGTCACACCTGAGACAGACACAAATACAGCCCAGAGTTACACCTGTACAGTCACACCTGAGACAGACACAAATACAGCCCAGAGTTACACCTGTACAGTCAGTCTAAGCCCAGCTGAGAGGAACTCATGTCATCGCACCTGAGAGACACAGATGCATACCAGAGATGAGCATGAATCACACTGTCGCACCTGAGACACAAACCAGAAACACCAGATGACAGGCGCAGGTATTTGGTACTGAAAAGTACAGGTGTTTGACAAACTGTTCACAAATCATCCAGCCCGCATACACACACGCACACACACACACACACACACACACACACACACACACAAACTAGTTGTACATAGATATTCCAGCGCACTGCACACGCCACATATAGAATAAATGCAGTCTCATGCACACGCACACACACGTGAACACACTTACCGCACACACAAAACAGGTATCATGCCAGCTCCGACCCAGGGCTTCCAGGAATTGGTCTCCAGGCTCGATGGGGAAGTCACAGCCGTGGCAGGTTGTGGCGAATAAGGCACTATAATCTGTGGAAGAACAGAGTGTACATCAGCCTCACCTTCAGTTACAGCCCTCCTGCTCTTCTGAGGGCCTGTTGTGCGCAGTCACTGAGACTCAGTCCATTACAGGGCACTGCTGGGACACCTGAGCTACATACTCAGCCTCTCTCTACTGAACCTACAGACTGTTTTACACACGTATCCATCTAATGCAGCCGCTTCATTCAAACCTGTGGAACTTCATGCCTTTTCTAATTTCTAGTGGAGATTCCCAGGTTTCTAACGATCCCCAACTTGTCCTGCTGAATAACAGGAAATGTGCATGAATTGACAAATTGACGATCTAGATATTCTCCATTTCATGTAACGATGTGGCCATAATATCACAGCGTCCAATATCTGAATATTTCTGTCAATATTAGTGTGATGTAGCTTCAGTGAAGTGCTGCAACCAGCAGATACAGAACATGTATGTGACATTGTCCTCCAATATGAAAAAAATGCTTTTTAGACTTCAAACCTACTTCAGAGAAAGCTGCAGTGAAAAGTTGGGGTTATAAAATAGACTTTTTTCATGCCAAATATAAAATAGACTTTTATCATGCCACATATATCAAGCTTTAGTGTTAGTTCAGTCAGGCATGGGAGTCAGGCTGGTGACAAGCCTGTTTCTGTCCAATTATTCTTGACTTTAGCCTCTACCATGACCAAGGCTGTGTTCATTCATTTCCCTAGCTCCGTGACCTCTACACTGGTCCTACTCTGGTCTACTAAGAAATCTGCCTCTCATCTGCCCACACCACTCCTGCCTCCTCGTTTATAAATAACATTGTTCAATGTAAACAGCGTCTGTTCATTTTGTGTTGAATCACTTAAATGTTAATGAGATTCAAATGAATCGCAGGCTCTGCCGGGGGGTTGTGATCTCAGCGACTGTCTGTGTCATGCTTGCTCAGATTGTTCCAGAGCATCACTCGAGCAGAGTCACCGCCAAACTCAAAAGCAGGTCATCCTTTAATAAATGCTGTAAATACAACTTTAAAGTTCAGACCATCAAATTTTTCATTTTTGCAATGGGGTTGCACTGACAGGCTCACCCGACATGAGAATCACACCTCCCATCTTTGCATTTCAAGGTACATTTCACTAACCAATACACTACTGTCCATGACCCCTCCGCACAGACCTCTCTCACAGTACAAACCTCTCTCACAACACACACCTCTCTCAGTGCAGATCTCTCTCTCTCTCAGTATACACCTCTCTCACAACACACACCTCTCTCAGTATAGATCTCTCTCTCACAGTACACACCTCTCTCAGTGCAGATCTCTCTCTCTCTCTAAATATACACCTCTCTCACAACACACACCTCTCTCAGTGCAGATCTCTCTCTCTCTCTAAATATACACCTCTCTCACAACACACACCTCTCTCAGTGCAGATCTCTCTCTCTCTCTCTCTCTCTCTCTCTCTCACAGTACAAACCTCGCTCACAACACACACCTCTCTCAGTGCAGATCTCTCTCTCACAGCACACACCTCTCTCAGTACAAACCACTCTCTCAGTACACACCTCTTTCAGTACAGATCTCTCTCTCTCTCATACACACCTCCCTCAGTACAGACCACTCTCTCAGTACACACCTCTCTCAGTACAGATCTCTCTCTCTCAGTATACACCTCCCTCAGTACAGACCGCTCTCTCAGTACACACCTCTCTCTCACTACACACCTCTCTCACAGTACAGACCTCTCTCTCAGTACACACCTCTCTCTCACTACACACCTCTCTCACAGTACAGACCTCTCTCTCAGTACACACCTCTCTCGCAGTAGGGCAGCCCCTCCTCCAGGTGGAAGGTTTTGTCACGGATTGGCTGCTGACAGGAAGCACACAGGAAGCAGTTCACGTGCCAGGTCTGCTTCAGGGCGTTGATCACCTCCTGTGAGGTCAGACATACGAAATTGCTCTTTTTAATGCATAACCACATCCATAATCTAACTTTTCAGAACTCAATACAGTGGGGCAAAAAAGTATTTAGTCAGGCACTGATTTTGCAAGTTCTCCTACTTAGAAAGATGAGAGAGGTCTGTAATTTTCATCAGAGTACACTTCAACTATGAGAGATAAAATGAGAAAAAAAAATCCAGGAAATCACAATGTCGGATTTTTAAAGAATTTATTTGTAAATGATGGTGGAAAATAAGTATTTGGTCACCCACAAACAAGCAAGATTTCTGGCTCTCACAGACCTGAAACTACTTCTTTAAGAAGCTCTTCTGTCCTCCACTCGTTACCTGTATTAATGACACCTGTTTGAACTCGTTATCTGTATAAAAGACACCTGTCCACAGCCTCAAACAATCAGACTCCAAACTCAACCATGGCCAAGACCAAAGAGCTGTTGAAGGACACCAGGAAGAAAATTTTAGACCTGCACAAGGCTGGGAAGAGTGAATCTACAATAGGCAAGCAGCTTGGTGTGAATAAATCAACTGTGGGAGCAATTGTAAGAAAATGGAAGACATACAAGACCACTGATAATCTCCCACGATCTGGGGCCCCACGCAAGATCTCATCCCGTGGGGTCAAAATGATCATGAGAACAGTGAGCAAAAATCCCAGAACTACGCGGAGGGACCTGATGAATGACCTGCAGCGAGCTGGGACCAAAGTAACAAAGGCTACCATCAGTAACACACTACGCTGAGAGGGACTCAAATCCTGCAGCGCTAGGCGTGTCCCCCTGCTTAAGCCAGTACATGTCCAGGCCCGTCTGAAGTTTGCCAGAGAGCATATGGATGATCCAGAGGAGGATTGGGAGAATATCATGTGGTCAGATGAAACCAAAATTGAACTTTTTGGCAAAAACTCAACTCGTCGTGTTTGGAGGAAGAAGAATGCGGAGTTGCATCCCAAGAACACCATACCTACTGTGAAGCATGGGGGTGGAAACATTATGCTTTGGGGCTGTTTTTCTGCAAAGGGGACAGGACGACTGATCTGTGTCAAGGGAAGAATGAACGGGGCCATGTATCGTGAGATTTTAAGCCAAAACCTCCTTCCATCAGTGAGAGCATTGAAAATGAAACGTGGCTGGGTCTTCCAGCATGACAATGATCCCAAACACACTGCTTGGGCAACAAAGGAGTGGCTCCGTAAAAAGCATTTCAAGGTCCTGGAGTGGCCTAGCCAGTCTCCAGACCTCAACCCCATAGAAAATTTGTGGAGGGAGTTGAAAGTCCGAGTTGCCCAGCGACAGCCCCAAAACATCACTGCTCTAGAGGAGATCTGCATGGAGGAATGGGCCAAAATACCAGCTACAGTGTGTGCAAACCTGGCAAAGACCTACAGGAAACGTTTGACCTCTGTCATTGCCAACTAGGGTTATGCTACAAAGTATTGAGTTGAACTTTTGTTATTGACTAAATACTTATTTTCCACCATTATTTACAAATAAATTCTTTAAAAATCCTACAATGTGATTTCATGGATTTTTTTTTTCATTTTGTCTCTCATAGTTGACGTGTATCTCTGATGAAAATTACAGACCTCTCTCATCTTTCTAAGTAGGAGAACTTGCAAAATCAGTGCCTGACTAAATACTTTTTTGCCCCACTGTATGAGATAAAAACACTTGTGCAGACAGGGTTTTACAGTGACATCAGAGGGGATAGAGGAAATAAGGGTAGAGGAGAGGGAGAGAGGGAATAGAGAAAGGATAGAATGAAGGAGTTAGAGAAGGAAGGGGAGAGAGGAGGAAAAGAAGGAGGCAGAAGGAAGGAATGAGTGAAACAGGGAGTTAAGAAGGAGAGAGATGGGCAGTGGAGGAGGGGAGAGATGGATAGAGCGAGAGAGGGAGAGGGAGGTGTATTTTGAGGTCTCTCTTTTTCACCCCCACGATCTTGTGATGACAGCGCGCGCAGTCGGGAGCGAAGAACTGCTCGTAGCAGCGCTCGCAGTACACGCCCCCCTGCTCCTGCATGAAGCCCCGCTCCGCCAGCGAGGCGCGGCACTGCGCGCACACAAACTCCTCCGGGTGCCACGACTTCCCCAGCGCCACCAGGAACGGGCCCCTGCGGAGCCACACGAGGGCCACAATCTCATCTCCTGAGGCACATATCATCATCCACCGACAACAGGCCATCCCCATCCAACTCCGTTCCCGCAGATCTACAACTCCGCAAGATTTCACTCCAAGTTTCCAATCCTAACTGTGCAGCTAATTCCATTTCTTGGCTACTCTCTGCTGTAACATGCGTAATGGAATCAGCCTGTGGCCCAACAGTTAAGGTTTTTCCTGGAACGCAAGACATATCAGTTGATTTAAGCCATACTGTAGTCACAGTCAGCTCAGTGCGGCTGCTGGGTCCTTCAGCAAGACCCCTGACTCCACACTGCTTAGTCTAATTAACTGTAAGTTGTTTTGGATAAAAGCTTCAGCTGAATAACGACAATTTTACCATCCTAAGAGGCTGACTCCTAATCAGGGTTACAATAGGGCCTATCTAAGTAAGTTTATACCCAGAATAGTTGAACAATCTGTCACAGGGTGCGCACACACACACGCACACACATTCGATGACACACACAATCCTAAGTGTGATTTGAAAACTCAAATAAACCAAACATGCTTATCTTTGTACTGTGGGAGGACCCCTGAGGGCTCAAAGTATATCCAGAGGCCCTGTTCTCACACAGTGAAATGATGTCATATCCTGTCCGCACCTGATGAGCTTGTTGCAGTGGCCGCACAGGGGAGTTCGGGTTCCGGCAGGCATATGCTCCGCCCTCTGCACAAGCGAGTCCCGTCCATCTGCAGGCTGCTGCTGTGGCACATCACGGCCAGAGGGGGCGCTGTCTGACACTTTTCCCATCGCCACATTCGGAGCCCCTGAGCCTTAGGGAAAGAGGGACAGTCCATTTTAAAAATCTGTCAAACTGAATGGAGAGGGTGTGATAAATTTGGGCAACCTGGAGCCACACAAAAAAATCCTGATGCAGAGCAACAAACAACAAGACCGTAGCACCGAGAACTTTAGCATTTCCATCTAAGTGCAACAAGCCCAATTTTAAATTTTTTCTGGTCGGCTGTAAGCCATCCGATGCGCTGTGTTAGTAATTAGACATCCATCGCACAAAGAAATATGCCATCACGTTTAATTCATACACCGGAAAACAGTGCATTGAACTCAAAACTAAACCAGTTAACAGCAATTATCCATTTGGCATGTGTTGCACAACTTTCCTCTCCATCTCGGCTCCACTGTCCCCAGAAAACAGCAGGAGAAAAGAAATGGTGCGTTACAGTAAAGTAAAGCTCCGCCCAAGCATTTTACCTGCTGACTGGCTGGCCTTCCAGGGGGCGGGGCTGCCCTGATAGGGGACTGAGCTGCCGTTCCGGGCGACACCAGCAGGGGGAGCTTTGGACATGGTCTTCACTGGAGGTGTAACATAAGCGCAGGGCTGGGCCTCTGCTTCACTGTAGAGAACAAACACAAACACATTCACTAACAGACTTGGGCAAGATATATGACAATTCTCATGTAAAGGAAGTAACATAGAATGCAATCTGGACTGATTACGTGTCTCATATAAACACACACTGACTGAGGACTTTACATACAGACAGCAGGTGTTACACATAGCTACACATAGAAAGAGAACCTTTCACAAAGATAGTAGAAAAAGATGTTACACACTGTTGTGTACAGATAGTTGGCGTTACACACAATACATATAGAGGGTTTGGCAAAATTACGTGCGCTGAGGGGACGACTCATAATTACAGACGGACGAGGGCCCTCAACGCAATTACGTCAAGCGGGAGGGCATTAATGGCAGTTGCATTCACACAGAGAACATCACACACAATTCTGTTCAAAATTTCTACAAATTCACCCAATCAGAGAGTTAAAGGCGTCACAGTCCTCGTGTGAATGCCTTCTGGGTCTCCTTCAATTCGACTCCTTGTGTGTCTGTCAAAATTTATGTTGCCTTTGATTGGTTAGCGCCTTGCGTGCCACCTTATCCTCGGCTGGGACTTGTTTCACAGTTCTCACCCCTCGTATCTGTGATGTGTGCACTGTAAACACCCCCTCCTTTCAGCTGCAAGCTGCTGGATTCCAATTTGCTATGTGTGCTTAAACCCAGTATGTGCTGGTTAAACTCTTTGGGCCAAATTTACAAAAGGTGATTTTCTCTTAAGCGCAGGTAACTTGACTGGTCAGACGATGATCGGGTGTTCAAAGTTTATCACGAAATTACAAAGCGTGTTTATCAATATTGTGTCTAAGTCTTAGTCACCTGTGATCAATTTACAATGGCAAAATGTAGACATCCTCGAGGGCTCGTTTAACCGGTGCTTTTCTTGGTATGTGCAGTGCCTGGCAGCCAATGCACATCGCTTTTCTCATTTTCAATCTAGTCTTTCCGATCCATTCTTCACTTGGTTCCTTTAATTAAATATGTAACTCTCATTTCTTGGTCCACAGTAGAATTGTCATTTTGTTTATTTTCAGACTGTTTTTTCACGCGCATTCTCTGCAATAGTCTGTTCCACACTGGCGAAGGCCTACACTGATACCGAGATGACCGCGCGCCATAATAGGTCAAGTACTCACTCAGAACAATAGCTCTTAGATCGGCTCACAAAAGAATCTACGCCCTTACGGCAAGTTAGACCTCGACAACTAATCAGGCGCTGATCCTCAGTCGTAATCTGCGATAATCAGGGGTGTTTAGCTGGGCGTGTGTAGGCCATGTTTAGTCAGCATTTTAAGCTTAGTCGATGGCTAGAAAACACCGTTTGTAAATTCTGCCCTTCGTCTTTTGAATGGAAAATGCAGCCTTTCATGATATTAATTTACTGAAGTTATCTTCCACACTCAGTTCGTAAGAACAGGCACCCAAAGCTCTTTCAAGGGTCCTGGGCACAGGACCGTGTTCTTGGTAACCCTTTCCAAGTGTCCTCCGCCATCCAGTTTGTAAGGAACAAGATCCTAATCCCTCTGTTGCCTTTAGACCAAAGATACTCCTTCCTTCCCTGGGACAGTCCAGCTCTGGCGAAGTGTTCAAACCATCTGGCCGTCATCCCGGAAAATCGCTGGCCGGCTTTCCTCTCCTGAGTTCCATCCCACTGTCACCGTATTACTATCAATAACCCCTACTGCTGGATTATACTCTGTCTGCGCACTTGATTCCTGGTCTAGATCATGACTAAAGGTACTGAAAAAAGCAAGCGGAGACTGGAGAATGTGTGTGTGTGTGCATGTGTGCTGAGAGAGAAGGAGTGAGAACGTTATGGGGTAGATCCACTATGCAGTAAAGTTCCGCAAGACTAGTTTGGCTCGTGTAAATTTACATAAACCTACATATGGTGGAGGAATCCCTGGCGCTCTGCAAGTGACAGTAGAGATCTGCAAACTGATAAGGCAGTGGATCTGCGGTCACGTGAATATTCAGGAACCTACACATTCCGCTATGGAGGACTTTTTTCAATCATGCCGGAAAACGTGTCTGAAGCGTTCAATAACTTAGCTTGCAGTGAGTCCTTGTTTTAAATATTGATATGCGTCTCGTAGATATTCTGACGTATTGGCAGCAGATTACTGCATGCTGCACATTCTAATGTAAAAAATTATGTCATGTTGCCTGGTTGACTTTTTTTCCAACGTGTTAAAAAACTATTCGGGGGCCCATTTTCATCCACTAAGTAACGCAAGACCCTAAATTTGACACTGTCTAACGCAGACTTACGCAGCACTCTGTAAAATCTGATTCTTTGGTTTGCAGTAAGCTTATGCAAGAGGAAAAAATTCTGCAGTAAGTTAACGTGAGGCATTAAGTTAACTTACGTATGTAAACTTACTGCATAGTGGATCTACCCTATAAGAGGGAGAAAGAGAGAGAAAAGAGAGGGACCCATCTACACACTGGCCCTTTTATTTAGCCGAGATCGACCGCATTTAGATAAACAGACAGGAAGGTAGTCGAGGGCTGGGATTGGTGGGGGGGTGGGGTGGGGGGGGGGTATTCTATAGATACAGGTGTCCCAGCTCACAGCCTGAGAGGAAATCAACTGCTGTTGAGCAGACATGCATCTTACACCCATTCAATTCATGCAGCAAAGTAACAGTGATTCTGAAGCGAAGGCAGACACAGCTAACAGCATCTTCAGTTCTGGATCCAAACACAGACCTGCAGACAATAATAAACCTCCATCCCACTTCCCTGTTCTGTAATAACGTGGGGTGTTTGAGCTGTCAGTATCCATAATGGCTTCTGCTCCGTCGCTGGTGCAAACTGCCCCTGCCTGCTGCTGCAGCAACATTCATCGGGCTTGACTCCCTACTCTAATGCACTCGATCACGTGAAGTTCTCCTCGACTGCCGGCTCATCACAGGGTTCAAACCAATAAACTTGTCTCTTCCTGTTTCCAGGCTGGCATGTTTTGATTTTCACGCAAGGAGAGAGAAAATGACAACTTTAACTTTTTTAAGATATTAGTGACTGTTGTAATGAGATTTGTGCTTTGTTTGAACATTACACTTCGCAGTTGCACTTAATCCAGCCGTCGTGACTGTTTATGACTTCCACCAGGAAGTGTTGTGACCACAAGGGTGTGTGTGCGTTCCTCTATCTGTATGATAGCAAGATTACTCAAAAACTATTCAACAGATTACCATGAAATTTTACGAGAAGTTGGATTGTCTTGATGGGATCAAGGGCTTAAATTTTCAGACAAATCTGGGCAAAGATGCAGATTCTGTAACTGAATATAAGTGTTAGAGGATAAAACCAAGCCGGGGGATGCATGCGCTCCCTGGATGCCCTCCCGTTTACTTTGTTTTTCCTTAGGAGAGGAGATTATTACTCACCGTTGCAACCATAGATTATATAAAAAGATAGCGAAGCAACCGTGACGTCACCCATTTGAACAGCATAATTTTGTCATTTTGAAACAGGATGTGATTCCTATTGGACGAGAGCGTGAACTGAAGATCCGGGAGGAACACGGCTCTAGATCTGACCGTATCGGACAAGGACCAGATGATAGTCAAGCATATTCTGGCTTTATCCTTTATTCTAGTCTATTTGGGACCGTAATTAACAAAAATGAACATCACGATTTATCAAAGGGGACTTGAAACTTGCAATAGACACCATAAAACGATGTGGAAAATCATTATTGAAATAATAAATCAGGTGGCAAAGTAGGGTCATTTTCTCATAGACTTCAATAGCATTGAACTTCTTTCTGCAACAACCGACGTCGCCATCTGCTGGCCATTAAATATAATGCAAATTTTTGAAATTTCCGCATCTGCGTCACTTTTCAGACCAGGGTGTTGCGTCCGTCTTTTTATAGTCTATGGTCGCAACACAACCAGGAGGGTAGGAGCAGAGCTGGGCCTTTAAAGTGAAATCAGCACCATCTTGTGGTCAGTGGAGGAACTAATGATGCTCCAGAGAAAATCTGCTGAAGTTCCAGACTGTGTTTTGAATAACGCAAGATAAAATCTGGTTAATTTTCAATTTGATCAGTGCTTGCTGTGATATTTTTCCGAACAAACCCGACTGCCACCATTACATAGATTAAACAGAGAGGAAAAGTTCTGAGGAAAGCACAGAGAATAATATCAGAAAATCAGGACAGGAAAAGGAAAGATTTTACAGGAAAATTTTATTTGCATATCCTCACTACAGCAGAACCTACAACAGGCTCCTGCGGCTGCCACACAGAATACAATACAACGTGATTCAGAGAGATTGCAGGCAAATACAAGGGCAGAAAGGGATTTTTTGCAAGGTGAATGTGACTCAAGGTGCAACAGTAAACTTAAACACAGATGTGTGAGAGAAATAAACGCCTCTCATTCTCATGTGTGTCCACTTACACCTGTGGCTATGTGTGTCAACCTGTTTTCCTGCCTGCTTCTGTCTGTCAATGCAGAAACTTCCTCTAATTACTATGGTTACAACCATAACTGCCTGCTACCTGTAACACTTCACCTACATCTGCACCTGCTTCATATCCGCTGAAAGCTGAATGTTTTACCTGTAGCTGCCATTGACCCCACTGAGAGCAGTGTTACCTGTCGGTGTATCGGTTGCTCACCTGTACCAGTGTGTTTCTGCCAGTACGCATTTACATTTCCTGCATAACCTGTGTTGTGTCTGTCAAGTTTCTCCATTTATTTCTCTATGTGTGCCAAATATTTTAGTATTTTACAGGTAATAACTAATTAACCAGTGAGGTTTACACACCATTCATTCAGCCTAAATTTCTAAAGATTTCAGCTTCAAACTTTTTGCACAATTTAATAACACCCTGCACATGACTTCTGTTGATATGCGACGACGCAGGCGCAGACCCACACCAAACAGAGGGGATTAAAATAAAAGATTTCCACACGGATAAAGGCAAAACAGTGACAGGAGAAACAGGAAGCAGGAAATGAGCAGGTGGGGCCTCAGAGAGATATTGATGACAGATCTCTCTCGTGATTGGCAGGCGGGATCCGGCGGGTGGGATCGGAGAGAGGAACATTACTGCACGTTGAGGACACGAGCCGAAACGCCGTGGTGCCAGTTCCGTAACTGTGTGTACTTCGGCCCCGCCACCTCTAGGGATGCTTTGGTCGTCCTAGCAACCAGTGGCGGGTGTCAGGGAGGGAGGAAGGAAGGGAAGGATAGGAGGCAAGGAAAGGAATAAAGGAAGGGTAAAGCAAGGAATGAAGGACAGGAAAGAGGACGGAAGGGAATAAAAAGTATCGTATTGGAGACAAACCTTCAAACAGCAGCACACTTCGGTCCTTATAAGGAATGTGTTTGTCCTTAAACTATAAACCTGCTCCAATTTGGATTATCCCCCAGTACTTGTTTTGATATTGCCTGGGTTAACGTTACCACAGTAAGGATTGTTTGCCACCAACCTGATGAAAAAAATCCATCTTAGGCCGTTTGGTCCTCTAAGCTGGTTAAAGCTGTGTTTTCCATATTTCAAGTTTTTCAAACACAGTAATATGCTGGCGGTTCATTTAACACCTGAGTGAGACCTAATTGAGTAAATATTTAGCTATCGGGTTCAAATGTACACTGTGAGGCATTGAGTTAACACCCAACGTTTTACAGCGCGACTGGTCTCATCCATTCCACTTGAAGCTGGAATTTTCATCAGGACTTAGTGACGAATGTTTCCATTGTCTCCCATGGCTTTGGATAAAGTACAAATTTTTGTTCAGCATTGCCCAGGTTCTTTTGAGCCAATTTCACACTGATTACTTCTGGGCTATGGGTATGTAGTCTTTTCTTCAGTTAATGTTAAATTCACTACCTAGACCATGGCAGTTGGGTTGAACGCCACTTCCATATAATAACATTAATGTCAAACATAATAACCAATGGGAAAGCACAAGGTATAAAGATTATGCCTGCAGCTATTCTTACCAGATACGCTCAAGTTTGGTCAACAAACCCAATACTGGCCCAGGATGTCCTTCCTCTCGAGTGAGTGAATTATCTATCAGTGCATTTGATCGGCCCCACTGGCTTCAGGTAAAGTTAGGGTGGAGAGCCATCTGGAACAGTTTAATTACAATAGAGTACTAAAGTGATGACATCACCGCTGCTTTGCTTCTGGTGTTGGAAGTAAATCCCTATGGGAATTTATATAGGGTTTGGACACATTCTGGCATTGCTCAAACTTGTATTAATTCTAAGAGCCGCCTCGCTCCGAGATTAGCCTACAGGGTATACAGATTCAAATGATTACATCAAATTCGTAGTTTATTCCCAAAAATTATATGCATTTGCCAGAGGTGAACAATCCAGCCCCAGAAAGCAAAAGTCCGTCCCAGTATTTTGCTGCAACTGCCTGGATCTAAGAATTGCAGCATGGCCGGACTTTTACTTTCTGACCCCTGGAATGTCCACCTCTGGCTTTTGCACTTGTATACCAGTTTGTAGTCCACATCTCCGAACTACATATCCGCTGCACAAGTGGGCGAGTACCACGTGATTTGTTCCAAGCCAATGAGGTACCACAGTTTCAGGCAACGTTCATAATGTTCCACAACGGCAGCCCATCAGTGCCCTACATTGCTGTATGTCCATGCACCAGTTCCCACATAGCAAGCTACTATTAGCTAGCTAAATACCTAGAAATGAAAGGATAACAATGAACAGTTATTTTGCCATTTAGCTAGCTACTCTAGCGAACTTCCGAGCTAGCCAGCTCATGAGCTTATTCCATCTTGTGCACATAGCTAAACCGATAGAAAACAGTAAATGGTACCGTCACTTACTGCTATTTAGCAACCTAGCTAGTATGATTATTCAATAAATATCACTAGCTTAGCTAGCGAAATAGCAAGCTAGCTAGTTTGCTTGCCTAGCTAGCTAAGTGAATAAAGGCAGTGAAGAGCCATTATTTGGCTCCTTAGCCAGCGATGAGCTGCCAGCATTTCACAAGCTGGCATTTAACTAAATGCGGCAAATATAAAGTTAGACAGCTACTTAAGTCAGTAAACTAGCTCGCTGGCTAACTTAGCCTGCTGACAGCAAGTTCGCTGTCAGTTATGCTTTGACAAGGCTGATAAGCTCATTCGCTGACTACCGAATTTTTAAGCAAACAAACATTGGACAAAGATGACTGGCTATTAAAGTAAATTGGCGCCAGTTGTAAAACTTGATATCTAGCAAGGAAAGCGTAACCAAGTAGAACATAGAGTGGCTAACTAATTAAGCAAACAAACGGCCATAGCAAGGGGCTGGAAAATTCGGGACTGTACAAAACGCATCCTGAACTCATTCCCCCCGGGCATCAGGAGGATCATGGGATGTGTAGTTTTTAGACTACAAGGAGGATTAGCATGGTGGCGAAAATTAAAATGATTTGAAATATAGCTGATTCAGGTCAAGAAAAATGATATTTGTTTTTAGTAGGAAATATAATGCAAAATCTCAAAAAAGATAAAGGCTTGAAGACAATGGAAGTGATTCAAAAGTGAACTGAAAAAACAGTCTATGGGTAAAATGAATGGGAAATTTTATTTCCAACACCAGCGTGACGTCATCACTTTAGAACATTCACCCAAACAGCAACACGGACAGCCATAAGGGAAAAAGTATCAACTTACTTTTTCACAGTCTCCCCCTGCTGGTCATCTTCTGGAAGTGCAAGACAAAAAAGACTCATTACCACACACTGAGATTAACTAATGGAACTGCCTGAGTACATCAAGTGTAGGAATTTCTCCACAGAGAGACCAAAATAAATAAATTAACTTCAATAAAAGCTGAAAATCAGTGGTTTAGGCGCAAACAAATTTTTGTATTACAAATATAACACTGTTGAGTAGTATGTTCAAAGTTTCAAACATATCTTGAGGATTTGTTTTAACAGCAAAGTACGTAAGTTGCAACACAAGCAGGAAATGGCATTTACAACTAAGGAAGAAGCAATGCGTTTGGGAATAACTGGTCATGAGTAATATATCATAAACATGTCAGAATAACAAGGCAGCAGGAAGAAATTCTCCAACATAAGAATGCATGGACTTATTTGTTCATTCACTGAGAGAGTGACACTGACTCAACTCTTCAAAAAAAAAAAAAAAACAGTTTTCAGCCATACTGCATCTTCCTTTTTTGATAAAGTCATTTTTGTGTATCAACAAAACTTCTCTCGATTCAGTTTTGAGTTTAATCCTGAGCTAAGTTTTGCAGAATTCTGGCAGGAAGTAATAACTGAAGAACCTTTTTTCCAATAGAATCCCATTTTTCGTGAGAACTCTTTTCTCCGTCAGAATCCTATTTTTTGCGATAATCCCCTTTTTCCATGAGAACCCTATTTTTTGTGGGAACCCCGTTTTCCGTGGGTACCCCGCTTTTTGTGAGAACCCCATTTCCCCGGCTCCTGTAAAACTCACGGCGCTCAGTGCCGGTGATCTGGGCCAGGATGCGGAAGGATCTGGACTGGCCGGTCCCAGCGCGGGGGTGCCAGTCCTCTGTGTCCTCCACCAGCCGCTTCCGGCTGGAGTCGCTAGGGGACGTGGGATATAAAACTGGCTCCGTATCAATGATGTGTCTCCGTGGCGACCTGTGACAAGCACCATAATCGTCAATTCCACTGGCCATAGAACATACTTAACCCTGTAAAGCCAGAACCATGAAATAACAGCCAGAAATTTCTCAATTTTTGAAACAGAAGTATTTATTGGACCTTCAAACAAAATATAAACTTTTGAAAAAGTTATTTGCATACATAAAATTTATTTTGTATCATATTTGATACTTTTATACAGTGAGGTCATCTCAATTTTACTACAAAATAAATTGTGTAAAATAAGTGGCTTCAATCCACTAAATATAAGAATTGAAGTATTTAACAATATAAAAATTATTTGTACTTTAACTTTGTCAAAATTATCAAAGATTTCCAAAAAAAAAAAAGAAAAAAACCTGCAGGTTGGTGACTGGAGGCAGTCATACTTGATACTCTTTTCGCAAAGACTGTATAAAAAGATGGACGAAGCAAATGTGAAGTCACCCATTGGCTTCAGGATACTATTTAGAAAGCCTCGATTTTGGCAATTTGAATTGCGCCATTTTGTCATTTTTTGGACAAGACTGTGAATTGAATATCCCGGGAGGAGCGAGGGGTGGATCCATGTGTGGATCTGACCGTATCAGACGAGGAGCAGAGGATAGCCACGCCCCTAAAGCATATTCTGGCTTTATCCTTTATTCTAGTCTATTTGGGACCATAATTTACAAAAACGAACATCATGATATATCGAAGGAGACTTAAAACTGGCGATAGATACCATAAAGTCATGTGGAAAATCATTATTTAAATAATAAATCAGGTGGGAAAGTATGGTCATTTTCTCATAGACTTCTGTAAGGATTGAACTTCTTTCTGCAACCACCGACGTCGCCACCTCCTCGCCATAAAATAGAATACAAATTTTGGACATTTCCGCTTTGCCCTCTGTTTTCAGACCCGAGTGCTACGTACATCTTTTTATACAGTCTATGTGTATTCTATATTGTATACTGCCTGCAGTACATGGATAGTCCAGCAGGGGCAGGTGACAGATATCAGATAGCAAAAGTTTGTGAGGAAAGTATTAATGATGGATACCATGGAGGTTACAGAAAGTTGTGTATCAAATATGATACAAATGGCGTTACAGGGTTAAGGAGAAAAAGAACACATTGCTGAAGGGTGAGGCTAGTTCTTGTGCCAATTTAAATAATATATATTTGACAGGTCTCATTCATATTCCACATTGTGCCACAGAGGCTAATTGAGCAATGTGCACTTATGGCCAGAAAATACTGTAGGAGACTAGCTAAAAAAGATGACAAAATCATCAAATCATTTTTCTTTCAAACAACAAGTAGAGTGAATATTAACTGCCATTTACCTCCTTGGTGGAGTGTTGCTGCAGGTTGGACGTGAAAGACATATAGTTAATATAGAGACAGAAGGGGCACAGAAAAGTGAAAAGGCCACTGTTTAACACAGTCAAAATACGGTGATTCTCTGCCTGGTTGTAATGATTTCAGTTCAAATGAACTACTTCCAGTGTTGTCAACAGAAGACGTCTGGGCAAGATGACCACTAATGTGCTTTATATTGAGGCAAAATGTGCACTCTGAACAGAAATAATACAGGCCTTGAATCTTCAGGAACGAAGTTAGAACTATTCACATAAACTATGCGCACAGTGAACTGATGCTTGGTGAATGGAGAATGGAGGCCTGTGGCTATTGAACTCAACATAAGGTTGGAAAGATTAAACCAAACGATGAGTGCAGATGAATCCATTTACAATGAGGATATAACATCAACTTGTGTTTCCACATACTGCTATTTGAGTGCATTACAATGGCAACAATCCCTTATATTTAAATCAGGCATTAGAGTCTATGATGTTGTGCTATTCACGGCACTAGATGGCGCTGCAACATTGTACATTTGAGGTCATGACATCCTCTTGTTTCTGCCATTATCATGCAAGCGCACACACTCATGCATTCACAAACACATTGACACAAGAGCACAAACACACAGATACACACTGTGTATACACAACTGCTGTAGATATAACTGATTTATTATTTTATGCCGTAAAAAAATGTAACAAAACAAAAATTGAGGACAGTTCATATTAAGTAAAATATGCATGCACACAACTGCTGAAAGCAAAGAAAAGCAGTTAAGCTGAATTAATATCTATGAGGAAACAACTAATTATGGAAATGATTTTATCTATAACCCTACTCTTTGTCAAACTAATATGAAAAGAGTGTATTACAAGGTAATTTCAACACCAGAGCACACCTGATTAAATACAGGAGATAACCATGCACTATGTATGGTTAAGGCAGCACACACACATGCTACAGACACAATGCCTACTGACATGGTCAGTGAATCCTCCTGTAGCGGTGGACAGGTAAACAAAGAGAGAGGGAAAAGCACCGCTTTAACTGTTAACCATTAAAATTGTACTTATGCAAAAAAGCAGACAATTCAGAGGACACAATCAGCACAGCTCAGGCGGTCAGCACCACGCTCCAAGTGCGCCCACACACTCAAACACATTTGTACACACAAACACACACACTCACACACACATGCATGCACATGCGCACACACACACGAGCGCCCTCATGCCCACACACACACACACACACACACACACACACACACACACGCATGCACATGCGCACACAAACACGAGCGCGCTCATGCCCACACACACACACACACACATGCATGCACATGCGCACACGCACACGAGCGTGCTCATGCCCACACACACACACACACACACACGTAGGCACACAAACATACACATGCTTACACACACAGACGCACACACACACATACATACACATGCGCGCGCACACGCACACACAGACACATATACGTGCTTACACACACACACACACACACACACACACACACACACACACACACACTCACACATACAAACACATAAACATATGCTTACACAAACAAGCTCACACACATTTTGTCCAATGGAGAGATTTTTTTTGTGGTCGGTGGAGGGGATTGATAACTTCAGTTGCGCAATATGTTCAAGTTCAGGCCAGTTTTTGAAATTTCCTTTCGGTTTTCTTTGTCCTTGAGACCAAATCAGAGTAGAAAGAGCTACAAATACACTCTACTATTTAAAGATTGGTTTCCTCCCATATTATTGGCTCTAGCAAGTACGAGCCAAATGATGTTACAGGTCAATGTTTGAGTTGGCTCAAATCCCCAACTGTGGTGAGTCTTCACTTATACAAGACCCCATGAGTCAGGCCATTGGTCCGTCAGCATTGGACTGTCAGCTGAAAACACGGAAACCACAAAGAAACGAACCATTGAGAACCTGGTTCTGTTCTTCAGCTCTTGAGGAACTGTTAGAACTGAGATGATAGAAACAGGTTAAACTCCTGGAGCAGCTTTGGTCAAGGACCAAATGCTGAGTTTAGCTACGTATAAATATCTATTCTTCACCGCGTTTACACACTGGAGGACTGCGAGGGCGTGTTCCTGTAAAGTCTGGAATGGCTAGACCTTAATTTAAAAATGAATAAAGTCCAGTCGGCTGCAGATTTCACAGTACTTCAGTGAAATTATCCAGAACCCTTTTCAATAAGCATTTGATGATATAGAAGTTGTAACATGAGAAATGATGGGCAAGAGTAAATAATTAAGAAGTCTCACTGAAAAACAACATAAGGGGAGTTTCCAATGTGTAATTAATAACAGCTCAATCTGTCCTTATTCACGAATACTTACTTATTCACAAAATATTTATACTGGCTCATATGCGCAGCAGAGACCGAGGTCTACAGTTCACTCTCATTATCGCTGTCATGTTCTGAGCCCCCATTCTAGAAGATTCATGGATGTGAACAGAGCACTTCAGTCATCATATGAGTATATCACAAGAGTTCAATAGGGCGGTCATTTTGGGTTCAGCCTTATTTGCTGGGGTCCCAGCCTCATCACACCAGATATATATGACAGAGGCCTGCCGCTCGCAGAGCCATATTCAATTGGCTGACCTGCACATCTAAAGCCACTTACAGTTAATCAGACTAAGCAGGGGCCGAGTCCGTCACTGGAGTAATGTAGGTTACGGACCTTGCTCAAGGGCCACACAGCAGCACTGACGGCATCGCATTTATTTGCCAGATGCTTCCATCCAAAGTGGCATATTATGAGTGCATATAATAATATAAATGAAACAGCTACGCAACATAGATATTCCTGTGGCAACAGTTACCCAACCCTGTTCCAAGAGATCACCTATCTGGTAGGTTTTCACAACAATCCCAACAAAGCTCATCTCGTTCAACAGTTGTGGCAGGGCTGCCCAACCCTGTTCCTGGAGATCTACTGTCCAGAGAGTTTCTCTCCACTAGGCCAAACACTGAGGCAAACTTGGCCACCAGATCCTCTTCAGTCTGCATCACGTGGGACAGGATCTGATGGCCATGTGAACATTCAAGTATTTTTCCCTCTAAATTTTTTTTTACGCCACTTCTTTTGAGACTTGTTTTGCCTGTCAAACGGTCCAACCACCGCTACTAAGTAATGACACCTGCCCAAATCCAGAGAGCCTAAAAATAGTAGCGGAATTTCAGGCTGAGGTTTTTCCTAAAATATTATAATCCATCGCCTTCTTTGGCCTATTTTTAAATTATTCTTGGAGAGACCACATAGAGTGATAGCGTGGTCCCTCATCCCCCCAAATTTAGCGATGACTGTAGCTGGAAAATTTGCTCGAACCACTAGCAGCCAGTCAGAACCAGCAGTGCTGACAAGCCGACAGAGGTTGCGCATCAGCT
This sequence comes from Gymnothorax reevesii, assembly GCA_029721435.1. NCBI lineage: Eukaryota > Metazoa > Chordata > Actinopteri > Anguilliformes > Muraenidae > Gymnothorax > Gymnothorax reevesii. Next base: position 13,407,959 of record CM056583.1, on the reverse strand, counting down.
TAGTTAATAGTATGATGGGAATCCATACAAAAATTAAACAGCTGAGCTTTATGTATGTCCTAAATGGCTACCTGAGAGTTGTAGAAAAAGTAAGCTCCTAACGCACTCATCCAAAGGTTTCTTAGATAAACATGGAACCAGGCTGCTACAGGAGAAATTGCTCTTGGCCATGACCAGTGACATCATTCTGATTTGAAGGTTGCATCAGAGAGTGTCGAGGTGGGTGGCCATCTCACGGTGCTTCGTTTGAAGCAGCTCGGCTAGTTCCCTAACAGACAGGCTCCACGGTGTCCTGCTGGATCTGGAGTCAGTCATAACAGCCTCTCCTCTCATGGCCTCCTGATGGGAACGTCTCTGACACCTTCTACCCAACATGGCTGGAAACACCAGGCCCTGCAGCTCCGGGGATGGTATCTCAACGTAAACTTAGAGAGAGGAGTCTGAGCACACAGGAGGGGCAGATACCTCCACATGCATACGCATACGCACACAAACACACACACACACACACACACACACACACACACACGCATACACACAGACACACACACACACACACGCATACACACAGACACACACACACACGCATACACACACACACACAAACACACGCACACACACACACACACACACACACGCATACACACAGACACACACACACACACGCATACACACAGACACACACACACACGCACACACACACACACACACACACACATGCACATACGGGCACACACAAACACACACACAGATATTCACATGCACACATGCATGCGCACGCACACAAACACACACACGCACACACACACACGCACACATACACACACACCCATGCACACACACACACACACACACACAGATATTCACATACACATACGCATATGCACGCACGCACGCAATCACAGACGCACACACACACACACCAATACCCACAAACGCACATAAAGACACCCACATACACACACTGACACTTGCACGCATCTCCAGTCCAGACCCTTTCCGCTTACACTGACTCCTCAGGGTGTAAAATCAAGAGGACAGTTTGTTTTGTCCTTCGCAGTCATTTTCCCCTCAGAAAGGTTCAATTTAGCCACTTGGCTTTTTTTCTTTGCCTGAAAAACCGAGTGCCAATGAAGTGACTGGAGTTAAATTCCACATCTCTCCTGGACTAAAATGTAAAGTGTGAGCATTTCTCAGACTAAAATAAGTTCAGTGCTTTCCTGAGAACCAGCTGCTGTGAAATAAATACAAGATGATCAAGAGGGAATGTGGTACTGGTTAATAAGTTTGATAATTTTACATCAGTATAATAATCACTATCATCTAAGACATTATTATTATTATTTTTAACAACAATTCATCAGTTAAAGTTTCAGACAAGGATTAGTCCAATAACAGTGTGATTTGTATTCATTTGAGCAGTGATGTTATTTCAAAGAGCTGTCACTCCATATGGATGCATATAACCTCACGCCAGCATTAAACCTATAAAACCTATGGACGCATGTATGGGTTTGTCAAATGCAGCTGCTGTATTCAAAACTGTGGAACTTCAGGGCTATTTTAAATTCTACTGGAGATCCAAAGGTTTCCAACAATCCCAAATATGTCCTGCTGAATTACTGGGAAATGTGTATAAAATGATGTGCGAGATCTAGATATTTTCCATTTTACTTCAGGCTTTGGCCATGAAAACATGGCGTCGTGACTCTGAATATTTTTCTCAGAATAAGTGCGATTCAGTGTAGATTCAGGGAAGCTGATACAGACTGCGTACGTGACTTTTTCCAAAAATATAAAAAATACTTTTTCTGACTATAAACTCACCAACGAGAAAACTTATGTGAAAAATTAGAGATTAAGGAGCAAGTTAGTATTTACCTCCATACATGGCAGATTAACCCCTTTAGGAATTAAAACCCTTTAAAATTGTGTTCATGTCCGAATGCTTGCGCCCCTGCTGATATGCAGGGATAAATGATGATTAAGGAACCCAGCTGAGATGTTATGCAGGTGAGAGTGAGAGGGGTTTGGGTGAGGTTATGCAGTGAGAGTAGGAGGGGTTTGGATGGGACTATGCAGTGAGTGTGGGAGGGGTTTGGGTGGGATTATGCAGTGAGTGTGGGAGGGGTTTGGGTGGGGTTATGCAGTGAGAGTGGGAGGGGTTTGGGTGGGATTGTGCAGTGAGAGTGGGAGGGGTTTGGATGGGATTATGCAGTGAGAGTGGGAGGGGTTTGGGTGGGGTTTGCGGTGACAGAGGGAGGGCTCTGCTGTGATAGAGGGAGTGGTTTCAGTGGGGTTTGTTGTTGAAAGTGGAAAGGTGCAAGGGAATGGTCCGTCACGAGAGGCAGAGTTTGGATAGGTTATAGGGGAGGGGATTGCAGTGTTCCGGAAGGGCTTCTCTCAGAAAGGGAAATGATAGTCTGATCTGCTAGAAAAGGGAAGGAAAAGGGGTGGTGACTACATTGAAAGAGGCAGAGCTAAGGGGTGTGGTTTGTGTTAGTGATCGACACCTACCCGTTGAGCTGGTCAGTCCCGCCCTGTGGCAGTCCCCGCCGCTGTCCAATGGCAACCTCGCTCGCGTTCTCGGCCGAATACAGATTGATGGGCGAGTTATAGACGGAGGGCTGTGATTGGACAGGACCGGAAGGGGAGGTCCCGGTCACTGTGGTGGGTGACCAGGTGGAGGGGGAGGGGGAGAAGGATGGGGGAGGAAGTGGGGATCGACCTGGGCTGGGCTTCACAGCGCCGGTGGAGGCAGGTGAGCGGGTGAAAGGGGGCGGGGTCTGAGTGGAGGTGGGGTTTTTGGTAGAGCTTGTGGAGAAAGGGGGCGGGGTTTGGTTGTGAGCGTGGTCATGGTCGGAGCCGGCCGGACTGAAAGCGGAGGATGCAGACGGGATGACGGAGGCCATTTTGGGCGCAGACACGTGGGAGGCGCCCCCACCGCCGCCCCCACCGAAGGGCCGGGCCGTCTTGTTGTAGATGGAGCTGGGAGCCGGGGGCGTGTAAGCGGTGGGCGGAGGGAGTTTGGCGACAGGTGCGGGATTAACGACCTCCCAGGGCTCGTCCTAAAGCCAGTGAGGAAACACATGCAGGCCTCTCACACACCAAACCACAGCACACACATGCACAGCTGCACATGCCTCCGCAGGATCACCAGAGGAGAAAAGCCCAACGGCCTAAACTCAGCCAGCAGGTTTCAATATGTGTCAACATCCTGGCTGAAGATCAGAGAATTGTGCCGTTTAACAAGGGCAGGTGGTAGAAACGGAACTAAACCTGGATTTTTTTACCTCTGGTCATCCTGGAATTAGTATTTGTTATCTGGTGCACAACACTATTAGACAGTTTCTGGTGCCAGAGTTATATTAGGAACACGAGAAGAACATCTGTATTTATTTCTATAATGTGTGGCAAACTCTTATTGGAAATCTTCAAGAGCCAATCGAAATGATTATTACTTCATTTATTTAAAGTATGTGAAGTGCTCGATAGTCATTTTCTGCATGCAGTGCACGCAATAGCAAAGTGAGAGGTCGCGGGCCTCAGAAGTTGCGATCCCAGGATGCAACGCTGCAGGAAAATGCAGGCAGCCGCAGGGCGCCTATATGACAACACAGTGCACCTCTACAGCGTCATTTCAGAGGGCCATTGTGAGCATGCTCAGTCGGTTCAGTGCTCCACTCTATCTCTGGCAGTGACAATACTTTGTCTCAACAATCAGCAGAATCGGCATCGCAAGGCATATAAAGTCAGCACTTTTAAGAACTTTGTAAAAGTTTAAAAAGATTATTTGATATTTTTAGAGTATTACACAGAAGTATTCAAGTGCTCATCGCAGAATCTTACCTTTGGTGTTGAGGCAGCCTTGGGTGTCGCAGAAGCTCTGTAACGAGACACACAGACATACTGACTGAGACGGGCACTGACTGCAAGGCTTTCAGAAGTCAAGACTTTCAAGTACTTCAGACATCAACCGTATGGAAATAAGGAACACCATGCTTCAGGGTTCCCCAAATCATGGCCCTCGAGGGCCGAGAACTGCTTGGTTATCCACCTCTCCTTTACCTGAGAGTCAGATGTAAAGATGGTCTGACCAATCAGCAGCATAATCTGTTCACTTAATTACGAGAGAGGAGAGAAAGGCAGGGCTGGATCTGGATCGGAGGACCAGAGTGTTGTGATCCTGTTTCTGTCATGTATCACGTTCCCCATGCCCATGTATCAGGTTCTGTGCCTGGATTTGTGTCATGTTTTGACTGACTTGTGTGTTTCTGGACTTCTGCTTATGTCTGAATATTCTTAGGATTGTGTATCGGGCTTTTGATATTCATCTAGATTTCATGTTTCATTATTTTCCATCTTTTAGTTTCAGTTTAGTCCCTGCCATGTTTCAGTCCCATGCATTGCACTTTGTCTCCCCTGTCTTGTCATGAGTGTGTCTTTGCTCTCGGTCCCTTGTCTTGCATGCCACTTCGGGTGATTTATTGGTTTCTGGGTTTCAATCTTCTTTCGTTATCTCGTGTTCTTCCTTCCTCTCTCTTTTACTGTCTTACTAACACATACTAACCGTTTGTTATTTTGGATAATTACTAACCAACATTAACCTTGTATATATTTGACTAACTTACTAACCAGCACTCGGGATTGTATAGCTGCACTTACTAATTGACTAACGATCTGTCAGCAGTCGCTCTATTCTAGTCTCCGCCTCTTGTCTCTCCCTAATTATCTCTGCTGCGCTTCTGTGGGTCTCTACAACTGCTTTGTGCTGTTCTTTCTCTCTCATTATATATGCACTTTAGAACTCCTTGACTGCAGCTGTTTATCTGTCTATAGGTTTGTCTTGTGATACTTGTCTGCGTTTTGGCTACGGCTAATTTCATGTAATTAGTTTGTTCCCAATGTGTCTCCATTGTTATCATTCCCATTGATTGCACCTGTGTTCCCTTGTCATGTGGTCACCCGGATATATATATTAGATGTCTGTTTGTTACACTTCCTTGTCAGATCATAACTTCCTTGTTACCTGTGCCTCGCTTCTCTCGCCTTGTATCATTGTGATTTATCTTTCTGACTGGACCGTCCTAGACCTCAAGCTTTGCCTTCTCCCTGTACTTCGCCGCATTCTTGTTTATTGACCCATTTTTGTCCGACTACAATTTTTGTGATTAGTGCCCTGTTTACGAACCTGGATTACGCTCTTTGGATTCTGACTTTGGACTGTGGATTTTGTACTGTCGCCTGCTCTGTTGGGGGGTTTCCCCCTTCAGAAATAAAGCCTCCTTTTTGTATTTTACTGGCTGTTGCACTTGGTTCATTTTGTGAATCCTCACACGCAGTCCTGTCTTACGCCATACCTCATCCACAGAGAGAGATGGACAAAAGAGAGCAGGAGAGAGAGAGGACTGAAGCACCTAACAGATTTTTAACTTTTTTTTTTACTGTGAAGGCCACTTGCAATCTCACTGCATCTTGTGTATAGTGAAAATAAATGCAGTATCTTATCTTAGTCCTATGAATTGTCCTTCACATCTTTCCTTGACCTCATTGTGTTTTCTGAGGTCAAGCAAAAGCGATTTGGATCTCGATGACAATACAGAATTTTTTTTTTTTTCACAATTCAATCGCAGCCAAGATCTGCCCTTTGTAGACAAAGCCTGTCAGGTGTAGTGATGTAACCCCCTGATTTGACTGCAAAACGTTTCTCTACTGAAGTGGTTCCCAAATTCAGAGCTGGGACAATCCTGTTTATCGCTGATATTTCTTCCAACCGGAAGTGCCATCTCCGCATTTTTGTTTTAACTTGCTTTGAGAGGATAAGAAATCCCTCTGTGAAAACAGATACATAAGAACAGTTTGTTAAAATTTTGAGGTCTTGATTTAAGTAGGAATGAAAACCAACATGCGTAGTGCTCTCCCAGGACTGAATTTGAGAACCACTGTTCTATAGAACAAAAAAGCACAGTACCTTAACAAATCAGCAAAGGAGAAGATAATTAGACCAAGAAAAACACATACTGAGTGTGCATTTACTGGCGGGGAGAAAATGATTAGCTTTATAATTTCACATTAAATAATTAAATTAAATTATGACCTATACCGCAGCCAGCCATAGAGGGTGCTAGTGAGCATTCTGTCATCAGTAGAACGAGAATATGCTGATGATTGTGGTCTGTAGAACATCACCATTTCGCTCCTGTTTGAAGCGACGTTGTTCACAATCTCCACAGATGTGTATACACAGGTGGATCTTTCATACATTACACGTTCCGGCAAAAAGAAAAAAAAAGAGCATAAACTTCAGTAAAAGGCAGGGTACACACTCGCGTATCCTTACTGAAGCATTCTCTGAAGGCCTGCTCGCTCCTCTGAGGAGAAATGTACTGGAATGGAATGGCGGACTTCCGCTGATTTATGGCGGGGGCTGGTGTGGCGTGAGGAGAGGCTTGCGTACCAATGATTAGCAGGTCAGGCAAGGACCCAGGAGTCAAGGACAGATAAAATAAGTGCCTGGAATTTACCCAATGACAAACATACACACACACACACACAGCCCTATCACACATACCAGAACACTTAAAATACTGCAGGCTCCCGAGAGGCCTGTGTGTAATCAGGTGGAGACAGTCTGACAGACAGCTGACATTCCGCCACACTGCTATCAGCACACAATAACGGCAGCCTGTTCCCCTCGGCCCTTTTCACACAGGAAGTGAGCTGAATGAGAGGCCACAGAACCTGCGACGCCACTCCCAGTTCTCCACCGTTCTAACTTCCTCTGGGTAACAGCGCCACGGCGTCATCACCACAATAAACCACACAACATACTCCCAATGACCTGACAGCTACAGCTTAAAGCATCTACGGTTTTCTGACATGATAGAAGTGAGCTTGATGAAAAAAAGCATAGAGGTTTATCAGAAAAAATATTTTTTGTTTTTACTGGATCTATTGCCTTGATATACGCGTTACTTTTTTGACAAGATAATAATGGCTTGGATGCAAAAAATGCTGAAAATACATGATGGCAATGAATACAATATTTCTTAAGAATATTATTTAGAATTAATAATACCACTAATATAACAGAGATGAAATGTGCTCCGGGGAGGGGGGGGGGGGGTATTCATTTTGCAAATTGGATTCAAAGTGCCATTAACTTAAAGATTCATGGTAGGGTGCTTGACAATTTTGATGAGTGTCGCTCAAAACAATTCAAAGAGCGACACAACGTTTTCAAGTTGAAGCTCTGACGAAATGTTTCAGTCATCTCCATGGAAACCAGACTTATTCTAAACAATCACCGTCCGTGACAAAACATGACTGTCTGTGACATCAAATTCCTCAGGTGCGTGCCATGAAACCGAAGTGTCGAGCGACACGTTTTTTCCTGCGAAAATTATGAGCGACGCTCACCAGAATTGTCCAGCTCCCTATGAAAAATCAGGCTCTACACTTAATTTTAATTCCCGATTTGCAGAAGATTTGGGGTCACAAAATATTGACTCCAAGACCACCTTAGTCTACGCAGGAAGTCCGAGTGTTTGAGGTTCAGGTCAGGCACACGACACACAGAGGGTTAGTCTTTCTGATGTCTGGACCTAACACCACTGACACTGTTCACTAATGAAATCTGCTCTCAGGTCAGGCGTCATATGCAGTGTGAGCCAGACATTTCGGTTCTCGTCAGCCCTCCAACATAAAGGTAATGAAACTTAGGTCACAACAACAGGAAGTTCTGCAGTATCACATCCCCAGAGTCACAGTTCTGATTGTAGCAAAATCTTCACACTACCACACATCTCAGTTGTTTAGCTGATGAAGCGCAACTTAGAGTTAATTAGCCTATGCAGGGGCTAACAGGCAGTTTCAAAGTCTTGAGCATATTTCATTTTTACATGACTTCTGTTGATTTGTTATCATGTGACGTACTTCACATGCATGTATGCATTACTACAACATGACGTATCCTTAGAGGAGATAAACTCCAAAAACAGATTGAAAATATCTGCTCCAAGTACAGAGTAACGCGATTTTAACGGTCTGAATTTACTGTCTCACTTCCCTAATGTTAATTTTAAGGTGAAGGTGGGTCCATTATTGCTGTCAAATGAATGAAAAACATACATGTTTAGCGATAATGACATGTTCTCCCATAATTCAGAGGCTTGATGGAATGACCTTGCAGTTACAGCGCTAAAAACACGCGCCATAAGACAGTATGAATTTTCCGTCAAATAATACGTCCTGAGCAACACAAAATGTAACACCATGAGTACCACTGTGATTGAATAGCGAGGACGTAAATGCCACTAACTCCTCATTTTATGTCTTTTGCGTTAATAAGCACTTTAGCAAAACAAACAATAAAAAACAAACAGTACATCATCAACTGTCCTAACCCCCATTTTCCGTCAAATCTTAGAACATATCAGCATAGTGTGTGGTAAAAAAAATGACATTAATTGCCTTTCTTGATTAACATCATGAATTTACCAGTACACATTTTTCCCTCTTTTCCCCCCTAGTGTTTAGCGTAACCTTTTTAGAAAATTAACGGTCTTAAAGTACTTTCAATTTTACATGTGTGTGACAAATACAACATTAGGACTGTGAAACTATTGGCTGGTGAAATAGGTGGGCGGGGTTAACATGAAAAGCCTCACATGAACGATCCTCCTCTGAAAAAAAAAACAGCCGATGACACTGTGTCTCGGAGAGGAACCAAGGATGACAACACTCTCCCGAATGAAACTGGCAAGACGAACATTTCCATTCCAACACCGGGTAGGACAAAGAGGAAAAAAGAACCTCAACTCAAATCGAAACCCACCAGTGCCAGGCCTCAAGATTTTATGCAACTTTTTTCCCGAGACTGTCTGTTTTGGCTTGTTTAATCTCTGTCTGTCCACAGCGTTATCGTCAAATCATTGAGTAAATAACAGCGTCGCCCTTATCGACTGGTTGCCAGCCTATATATCACAGCCAGCCGGATGGAGATGACAGCCCTCAGGGAAGTGCGAAATGATTGGGACGCCTAGTTAATTCCCATTTTTCCCCCATTTGAAGCAGTCTCAGCCCTGGAATTCCACCAGGAGTACGGCAGACGGGGAGGGACAAAAAATGTAATTATTTCGCTTGCCCTTTTTCCAAGGTAAATAAGAGTATCCAGAAACTACGTAAACTCAACTGTAGACCTCGCCTTCCACTGAACCCCCCGACATTTTCAACATCACTCCTGTGTTCCCCAGTACCGCTGTGTGTGCTTGTATTTGTCAAAGCACAAGTGAAATCAAACTATTCTAACTAGCTGACAATTTTCACTGATGAAGTGATTACACATTTACAGTGATTAAAGTCATATGAGGGCAGAGATAAATCAGCTCGGCACGAAGAACAAACCCCTATTCCAAATTCAGCTAACTGTGCAACAGAGAGAACAATTACATATGACCAGGTTACCAATTTTAGTCACTGAATGAATTCATGACCGAGCTTCATTACTGGGTTAAGAAGGGTTTTGAGCTTAAAATCACACCTATAAACGTGAAAATCCTAAAAGAAAAAATTAGCAGTTCAATTAACTCCAAAAATCAGCAATTGCACTTGTCATTTGAATAAAAACTAGCCAATACTGTTGCACTCCAGGGACAAGTTTGAGTATCCATGATCAAATGCACCCAAAATGTTGGCAGCGTTTATCTGGTCGAAAGCACAGTTCTGTTCTTCACTGGATTAAGTGATTTAAATTTGTTTGAATGTATTTTATTTCTGATTGAACCAAAGAGGCACTCTGTCCTCCATTAACTGACACGTAACACAGCACAGAAACAGTCCCTCGCAGCAGGTTTCTATCTCCAGTGTGTGGAGCGTTACTCCCAGAGGGAAATGGATGTGGTCATTCTTGGATGGAGGGAGAATTTACAACCACCAAAAATATACCAGGTGTCTCCAACCTCGAAAATGTACAGACGTTGTGCTGTATTTGAGATAATCTAAAAATTTCCAATTGCAAAAACCTTTCTGAAAAAGCAAAAAAAAAACTATTTTTATAGAAGCATAATTCATTCCATGCATAATACATTTTATTGTTTGTTTTTTTTATTCAAGGAATCACTCAAGAACATTTACTACAGACCACAAGGCGACACTGGAACAATACTCGTCCAAATTCCTTCAGTTTTGCGGGATTTGCCGAGTTCCCCATCCATCTATGCATAGGGGGCTGGCGCATAACTCAGGCCTAATAATCGGGGCACTTGACTGGGGCTTAGAAGGTCAGTGGCTCAAGCCCCAGCGTTGCTGCAATAGAGATTAGTGCAGTTGTCGGGCCCTTGAGCGAGGCCCTTCACTCCAGTGGGAATTGACCCCAGCTCAGTCTAATTAAATGTAAGTTGCGTTTAGCATACATGCTAATGATAAAATCCAATTTAAGGACTGTGAACCATACGGTATTGCATATTAATATATAATAATATGCCATATTATTAACACTGCCATGGAAACTGTTTCAGCCAATGAATCATTGGTACATGTCTCCTCTGACAGGCATCAGTTGATGAAACAAAAACCAACACATGCAAGAGCCCTGTCACAGATTCTCCAAAGAGTAAAAACCATTTAATTCGCATGATTCAGTACAGTATAAATGAAAATAGCTTGCAGGCTATCCCTGCCCCAAGTAAGCGGTCAAACCCTTGGAATGTAAATCAAAACAGCACGGATTCAGCAGGCAGCCACATGACCAGACATGAGAGCTGTCAATCAAGCAGGCCCACTGTGTCCCCACACAGGCAGGAGGTGGGGAGAGTTTTGGGGCGGCTTACATAATGTGGTGAAGTGTTACTCTTGAGTCATTTCAACAAAAATAAATGGTTGACCACAGAGTTTAAGCCTGCAGATCTGTGGTAATCCACTGCACTGTTCCAGCAGATCTACTGTCCAGTGCATTTTATCTCCAATCACAGCAAAGCATGCGGTGCAACAGCTACAGGTCTCCCTCAGTTACTAAATAAGGGGAGTGCAAAACTTTAAAAAACTTGCAGGATGGTACATCTCCAGCTATGGAACTGGTTACCACTGCTGCACAATAAATTCGCGACTGACCAGTGGCTACAGAACATCTGCATGACAGTTTCAACTTTTCTTTTTTCAGTTCAAAAACATACCAAAGTCAGCCAGAGGGCTCGGTCATTATAACCAGCGTTTCTCATAATATTTGGATCAGGGAGAGTGAATTAACCAAGCAAAACCACCAAGCAGACAAATGAACTAATCTTCACGAGATGATGAACGTCCCAGAGGAGTGATTATTTTCTCTGAAAATGAACCTTTTATCTGCCTCAACTTTTTGGTTTTGGTTGAGCAGATTTAGAGTAACTGCATGAAATTGAAAGATGTGCCGAACTTAAGTCAACCTGATTGATCCATATCTAACACTCTGAGGTATTGGTACCCCTGGTTAAGATGTGTTCTTTAGCTTCTAATAAGTTCAGTTTTTTTTCTAAATAATATAGGACCACAATGAAAAAAGAGGAAAATCCAACCTTTATTTCAAGTGCATATATTCAATGGGAAAAAATCCCACATTAAGAAATAATTATTATTACATCAAATCATGTGTGCCCCAATTATTAGCACCCCTGATGTTAATACTTTGTACAACCCCCTTTTGCCAAAAAAACAGCACCTAATCTTCTCTTATAATGTTTCAGAAGATGGGAGAATACAGAAAGAGGGATCTTTGCACAATCTCTCTAAATCATCCAGCGACCTGGGTCCTCTCCTCTGCACTCTCCTCCTCACCTCACTCCACAGGTTCTCAATGGGATTGAGGTCTGGGGACTGAGATGGCCATGGGAGGAGCTTGATTCTGTGTCTGGTGAGCCATTTCTATGTAGATTTTGCCACATGTTTAGGGTCATTATCTTGCTGAAAGACCCAGTGACGACCCATCTTCAGCTTTCAGGCAGAGGCCACCAGATTTTGATTTAAAATGTCCTGGTATTTCAAAGCGTTCATGATGCCATGCACCCTAACAAAGGTTCGCAGGGCCTCTAGAAGAGAAACAGGCCCACAGCATCACCAATCCTCCCCCATACTTCATAGTAGGCATGAGGTGCTTTTCTGCATACTCGTCTTTTGTGTTCTGCCAGACCCATTTATAGTGTTTGTTGCCAAAAAGCTCTATCTCGGTCTCATCTGACCAAAGCACACGGTCCCAGTTGAATTCCCAGTACCGCTTAGCGAACTCCAGACGTTTGTGGTTATGATTGTGAGTGAGAAAAGGTTTTTTCCGTGCATGCCGCCCAAACAGCTTGTTGGCAAGTAGATAGCGCCTGATGGTCATTTTGGAGACTTTGTGACCCCAAGATGCTACCATTTGTTGTAATTCTTTAACAGTGAGCTTTGGACAACTTTTTATTTCTCTCACCATCCTCCTCACTGTGTGTGGTGGCAGAATAACCTTGCGTCCTCGTCCAGGCTTGTTTACCCCTGTTCCAGTTGTTTTAAACTTCTTAATGATTCCTCTGACAGTATATATGGGCAGGTGCAGGCGAGTGGCTATTTTCTTGTAGCCATTGCCTGACTTGTGAAGGTTGGCACACATCGCCTTACTTGAATGGTGTATTCCTTTGTCTTTCCCATGTTGAAGAATGGATCAGAGAAATGGCCTCTGTGTCACATTATACTTATACCCCAGGGAAACAAATGTTAAATGTTCCTAGCTACTCTGATCAACTTTGTAAACTACTGTAAAAATGACAGAAATACTTCATTACATGTATTTCCTAGGAATGGTTAGCGGAGCCAATAATTGTGGAACAGGTGATTTTATGAAAAAAAATTATTTCTTAGTCAGGGATTTTTTTTCATCCTTAAAATTTACTTGAGTTGAAGGTTACATTTTTTCTACAATTTTCAATGTGAGAGTATGCTTCTACAATAAAAATTGAATTTATTTTAAGGCTTTTAACACATCTTAACCACGGGTGCCAAAAATTTTGGAGGGCGCTGTATGTTATGCTGAATAAAATCCAAACAATGAACTTCAACACATCTTTCAAGTAGAAACAGTGACTCAAAAATCTGCTTTAACAAAAGGCTGAGCAGGCAGTTCTAGGGTAAAAGAGTGATGCTGAGAGTCTTACTTCTTCAGCGTGAGCTTCAGGTTGCTCGAGCAGGCCTTGATTTTGTTTTGGGCCTCCAGGTGGTTCATTCCCTCAGTGGCGACACCGTCGATCGACAGGAGGACGTCCCCGACAGAGATGTGAGCTCTCGCTGCCTTACCTCCGTCCGTCAGCTGAGATAAAGATACAGAGATGCAGGTCCCGCGTCAGCTCCAAACACACAGTTTCACAGCTAAAGCACTCATGCAGAGTATCAGGGCTGCAGTTGTAAAACAGATTATGGAAAGAGCTTTACAGTCCTGCTGCATAACAAAGCCACAGGATAGAGAAAACCTCCATCGGAAGGGTTACAAACGGATAGTTTCACAGCAATATGACAGCGAATAACAGCACATAGCAGGGTTTGAGTCATACAACAGATATGAGTGAGAGTTTTACAATTCCTTACCGAGCAACGCCATAGGTTGGAGAGAAAATAACTAAAACAGACAATATAATTTATAGAGAGAATCTATTATGCATTCAATTTTTTTCAATTTTACCAGTGCATTCACTTTTTTAGGTGCTGAGTTCAATTTTTTGTCCAACAAGCTTAGGCAATACAAGGATTCAAATTTACTATGCTCATTAACCTGTTAAATTCAAGTTTTTCCACTTAAGTTTTCCCGTATGTTGGTTCAAAGACAGAAAAAGGATTTTTTGAATCCTTTTGTTTTCTGCTGTGAAAAAGTATTTGCCCCGTCCCTGATTTCTTTTTTTTTTTGCATATTTGTCACACTTAAATGTTTCAGATCGTTAAACAACCTCTGCTTTGTTTGAGTTTGAATGTCAACAGAAGTGAAAGTAAACAAACTTGCATAGTGCACCTTTAAAGTCTGAGTTCATGATTCAACAATTAGAAAGAGACTGGGCAAAAATGGGGGCCATGGGAGAGTTCCAAGGCGGAAACCACTGCTGACCAAAAAGAACACGAAGGCTCATCTCACATTTGCCAAAATAAATCTTGGTGATCCCCAAGACTTTTGGGAAAATATTCTGTGGACTGACAAGACAAAAGTTGAACTTTTTGGAAGGTGTGCGTCCCGTTACATCTGGCGTAAAACTAACACAGCATATTGTAAAAAGAACATGATATCAAAATTCAAACATAGGGGTGGTAATGTGATGGTTTGGGGCTGCTTTGCTGATTCAGGACCTGGACAACTTGCCATCATTGATGGATCCATGAATTCTGCTCTCTAGCGGAAAATCCTGAAGGAAAATGTCCAACCATCAGTTTGTGATCTCAAGCTCAAGAGCACTTGGGTTATGCAGCAGGACAATGATCCAAAACACACCAGCAAGTCCACCTAGGAATGGCTTAAAAAAATAAAATAACATGAAGGTTTTGGAGTGGCCTAGTCAAAGTCTGGACTTAAATCCGATTCTGTGGCATGACCTTAAACAGGCCATTCATGCCCAAAAACCTTCCAATGTGGCTGAATAAAACAATTCAGCAAAGAAGAGTGGACCAAAGCTCCTCCGCAGTGATGTGAAAGACTCATTGCCAGTTATCGCAAATGCTTGATTGCAGTTGTTGTCCCGGAGGTTGGCACAACCAGTTATTAGGTTTAGGGGGCAATTACTTTTTCACACCGGGCCAGGTAGGTTTGGATAGCTTTTTCCCCTTAATAAATTAAATCATCATTTAAAGTGGGAAAATACATTTTCACGGCACTGTACATATTCTGAATCTGCTGGTTACAGCGCTTCACTGAAGCCACATCACAGTCATACACAGAAAAATATTCAAACCCAGGACGCCATGTTTTGTGGCCAAGGCCACAGCATTTCATCAAAAGGAAAATATCTACATCTTGTAAATCATTGTATGTGCAGAACCTTTCCCTGAAATTCAGCAGGACATATTAGGGATCATTAGAATCTCCACTAGAATTTCTAATAGGCCTGATGTTCCACAGGTTTGAACAGAGCAGCTACATTTGATGAAGCCATATATGGGTCTGTAGTTTTTATGGGGAGAGCACTGGAGCGAGTGAGTGAGAAAGGCATAGGATCAGACAGAGACCAGGAAAGGGGGAGTGAGAGAGAAAGAGGGATGCAACGCATCAAACGAAGGACGGACAGAGGTTGATGAAAGAGAAAGATTGAAGCTCATGTTCAGACTTGTATGCAGGAATGTAAACAAATAAACCCCTTGTTACAGACAGTACTCCTCTGTCATGAATTTAGCTGTTCTCTATTCGTATATTAAGGAAGCCAAGATCTGGAAAAAGCAGATCTTTATCTGATCTTAGCAAAAAAAAAAAAAAGGACCAATGACCCTGTAGCTCACCGCCCAATAACTGAGCCAGTTGTTCAGCATTTCTGAGAAAAGCTTTTCAAAGATTCAATGGTGTATGGTGTATGAATACAGCGCACTAAAATGTACAAAGTGAATCTGGCCACCGGCTTCACTGGAGATGACTGTGAAAGATTCTCCCATCATCAGTAAATGAAATTCAATTAGAAAAAAAAAGTGTTAAAAAAACTGTAATTTTTCAAAAATTTGGGCAGTGCTGGTAGGCGTTGTCCAAAGGAAGGTCCATATCAAATTTGAAGTACATCGAGCCAGTAGTTTCGGGAGAAGATTTTTAAAGATTTTGATAATGGATGACGATCACGATCACGACTGCAACGCCGTACGCTGCCTGATCAGAACTCACGGCCTATCAGCCGGTGAGCTAAAATGGAGGGATTTGGAGGGAGCTGCACAGTTTCATTCTATAATTCACTGTAATTCATTCTATTGTAACAGGACATTTATTACTACAGTGCATTTGACATCATTAAGGCTCGCTGTTAACGCAAAAACAGCAGATTTTCTGGGAATCATGATCAGAGTAATCAGTCAGTTCAGTTCTTTCTTTATTTCACGAAAAATATTTTGTGACACCCAAGGGCATTTCACTTTCACTTTAAGAACATGTTTATCTTTTTCCCAGCATTCTCTGGGAGAAACAAAGGCTATAACAGTTGTAAGAAAGTATAACAAGAGAGGAAGAGACACAGGGGTGAGGCCCCCAGAGTGCTTTTAGGAGTTATGGGCCTCGCACAAGGGTCTAGCAGCAGATTTCATCGCAATTTCATCTCTCCACATGCAAGTCAAAATCCGAAAATCCCACCGCAGGCTAAAACCAGCTGCCCTGCGGAAGCCAATCAAGCAAACTAACAATCAGCAACCCCGGCAGCCATCCTGCAAAACTGCAAAGCATCTGAGATCTCCGGTTCAAGAATAATAACGGGATTCATGTTTAAAAAGCTGCTCTGTGTTTGGCCACGCTCTGAGTTACATCGCTCTAGGTGCATGTGACAGGGAACCGTAATAGCACAGGAATAGCTCGCACGCTCAACAATGGAATTCCACTCCACATAGCGCGATACAACCGCGACTATAAAGAGACAAGAGCGGAAAGAACTATGTAATAAAACAAGCACAGTCAGGGACCGAAAATAGATTCCACTTTTTTTCAGCGAGGGTATTAAATATAGACATGTACGTTTTAATGTGAAATCAAAAAACTGTGTCGTGTGATATTAGAAAAAGTAAACAAAAGCAAAAAACTTTGACCCCCTGTCATCCCTGGCTATAATTATCCAGAACAGTGCAGAGTTGCACGGCAGGTCAGACCTGTGATATCGTCCCCGTGACATTTTACCAAAGAAGGATCTATAAACAGGGAGAGAGAGAGAGAGGGGGGGGGGGGGGGAGGACGAGAGACATCCAACCTCATGATAGCCCGCATGCTTGCAAAAATGTAAACACGGGCCTTTCTTCAGAAAATATTTCTCAACCATGAAATTGGTCTTTGTTATTGATATTTCTTCCCGTGCAGGCCATGTTCAGGAATCAGAGCTGTCATCGTCAGGAGTCCAGACAAATTCCACGCCGACCCATTCCAGTCCAAAAACAACTGGGAATAATTTGTTTAAACTGTCTCCGGAGAAGAGAACTATGCGCAGTTGTGCTATAAGCACAAGATTCTATGGTACCCTTCCAGAGCCAGACTGAGCAACAGCGGAACTGAATTTTCCCTTAATGCTACTCAGCCGATCTCATTCAGACAGAGGTGTATAATCAAGGGGTCAGAAAGTAAAAATCCTACCATGTTTTCATTCCACCCGTAAACTCCTGTCAGCAGATTTCACTTGTTAGTTTTACCTCCCAACTGAAGAAGAGTGTCAGCTGCCAGGTCTTTTGTGGCTGGAACAATATCCTGGGATGGACTTTTACTTTCTGAACCTGGATTATACACCTCTGCATTCAGATCCCTTACGATCTCATACACATTCTTACCGTATGGTGTCAATGCAGTGTTTAGTCAACTTGGTATACATTACGAGTCAAAAGTTTGGAAGCAAGATCAAATTTGTACAAAAAAATCATAGTTTCATTGGCATACTTTGCAACAAAATAAACATTATTATTATATGCTCGAAGGCAATGAAAACGCAACCCTCTAAATTTTGGTTTATTTTTGCTCAGGACCTGAGTAGACAGATTTGAGTTCTTAAGTGACCGTTGGGGTCACAATGAGTACCTCGTTACACATGAATGATCATCATGTAACTCAACAGTGTGAGCTGGACTCTCATCAATCCATATTGAGTACAACATATGGGATTAGGAGTTGTGCATGTACAGTGGTTGAAATGAAGGAGGGGTTGTCTTCCCTATATAAAGGCATGATAAAAGCCTCACAAAAACATTTTTAGGTGTCATAATGCCACGTTTGTCGACTGAACAACGGAACAGGGCCCTGGGTTTGCTAGAGGCGGGAGTAAGTGCCCGGCAAGTGGCTCACCGTTTTGGGTGTAGTACGTCCAGCATCAGTACGTTCTGGGTGTAGTACGTCCAGCTGGGACGAGCTCTTTCATCAAGAGTACCCAGACCTCAAACCAAGCAGCACCTCCAGAATGCACTACGGGCAGAGTGGCGACAACTTCCCCAAGACAACCTAAGACGCTTAGTCAGGTCCATGAGGAGACGTTGTACTGCCTGTGTGGATGTTCGAGGGGGTCACACCCGATACTGACTGTTCTTTTGAGTTCATTTTTAAATGTGTGTTCCGTTCAGTCTTGTTGTGATTTTTCACTTTCAGCTTGTGCTCGTTATGTTTAATGAATCTCTTAATTATTGTCCAAGTCGGCCCATTAACGCATTTAATTCATCAAAGTCGACCCACCCAACATATTTGAATAGTTAAAATAAGAAAAAAAATTTGAGTCACAAAATTATTTGAATCCAAACTGGTGTTGCGTTTTCATTGCCTCTGAGTATATAAAGAGTCACTTATCAGAATACATTTTTACTTAAATTATTAGGCCCATATTACACCGCCCATGGTCCTAGTGACCGCCAGATTGCCATTGGCATCCGGTGGGTTGTAAACCATGACATAAAGTGAATAATGCAAACTGTGATTTGTTTTTTACTTTTTCACTGAAGTTGTGAAAACTTCAAAAACTGTTTGGGTTGAAAACAACCCAAAAACTAAGCCTCTCCTTTCTTTTGTTAACATACATTCAGCAACGGTCTGGTACCATCAATGTATAAAGTACTAAAGGTAAATAGAGGAAAATGATGCATATCAATGAAAGAAAAGTCTAATCATGCAGTAAGTACATCTCAAAATCCATAGACTTCATACTGGTTTTTAAGAAACGCACTGTGAACAGAAACTTGAAGTTGCTTCCAAATTTTTGACCTGTATTGGCCTTGGTTCCAAACTTCTTGCCTGTCCATGCCTGTCGCAGCGCACACAGTCATGGACCTCATTATACTGGGCTTCCTGGCCACCCTGTGGGTCCGGGATGGGAACTAGCAGCCACTCCCTCAGGAAGTAGCCACTATCACCTGTAAGTCACAACGATGGGGTGGGTATCAGTCTTGAATTGATGATTATAAGCAGCAGCTTTCAATGAATGAGTACACTGTGTAGCCTACATGCACTCACCAAGAAGCCAGCCGTCACGCGCAGCGCCTGCCCCCAGTCTCGCCCCCACACTGCTGTGCGTCAGGATGAATGAATCATGTGTAGAGCCAGGCCACTATGCCACTACATTTGTTATGAGCACGTCGGCGTCACATATGATTTGGGTATTGATCGTATGCACACTTTTTGCGATTCACAAATACGAATTCATTCACCAATGGTGCCTTAATCATGATGTGAGTGCAGTTAATGGCTCCAATTACATTAGGAAAACCGGACATTGCTGCGGCTTTGATTGTTCTTTTAAATAGGCTATAATCCGCACACCTCTCTCTTGCACACTGCAATTCTCTGACTCAGCAGCTGCGGCGCCAGTTCCTCCTGTTCTTCAAAAATGGTGTAAATCACAGTACGCCATGGTCAAAATGGGTGTAAATGACCGCACTTTTTCCCGTGAGGTTTGGTTTGATAGATCCCAAATTTGGCGGAGAAAAGTGCACACGCACAAAACGGGGGGAAAAGGGTGTAAAAAAAGGTGTGTCCACGATGATAAATGAGGCCCCTGGTTTGAAATCCGTCAGGAGCAACGGGGTAAAAAATAGATGAATGAACTTCACAAAACCATTAAATTCCCCAAAATGTTTGCTGGACGGCAGAAATATGTGAAACGTGACGTTCATGCAACCATTATTTACACAGACGGAACAACTGAGAACTCAATGCTGTTTAGAAGAGATGACCTATAGAATCTTTGAGGGAGTTGAGATGTTGGGTTTGTGTATGTATCAGATGTAAAGGGATTATCAGGTGACCGCATTCAGAAAGTTAACTGGATAAATCCTGCAAAAAGACTAAACTCATTTACACTAATGAAAAGTTAATGGAAGCATCAATCAAGGAGCTAACAGCTCAGTTTAATGAACAGATGCAAAGGAAGTGGCTTTAATGACTCCCATTAGTATATGGCAGAGGCAACCAACCTCATTCAAGGAGACCCATTGCCCTGTAGGTCTTTATCCCCACCCAAACAAAGCACACCTCACTCAAGAGCTACAGCAGGGCTGCTAAGCCCTGTTCCTAGAGATCTATCATCCTTCAATCCTGACAAAACACACCTCACTCAACAGCTAGATCAGAGCTGCTCAACCCTGTTCCTGGAGACCAACCATCCTGAAGGATTTCAGTCCAACCCCAATAAAGCAGCTCTCACTCAGCAGCCAACTCACTCCGATCAGTTATTATGCAAATCATTCTTCTTGAAAGCCCAAAAATCAGTTGAAGTCTGCCATCGGTAAGAATATTCTAATCAATTAAATGCGAAAGGACACAGGAATTTTCCCAAAGCTATCTTGAGCAAGGACAGACCACTAAAATTCAATGTTTTTGAAGGCCCATTTGTGGCTTTTAAATTTGTGGCAAACCATGGAAGCAGCGCTTGCCTAACGAGCACACAAATGCCTGGCCAACCATTCAAACCTTGGCACGCGCAGTAGCCTATGTGTGATAGAGAATACGGATATCCATCTTTTTTGACAAATGCAATGAACTGGAAATTTGAAGACTTCCTAAAAAAACACTGACGTATTTAAATAACTTCTGATGCATGCAGTGGTTGAGGTCCATTGGTCGAAAACCACCATTTTTAGAATGATAAAATATGCATGCAGCAGCGCGTTCATGAACATTCTGAGGTTATTATTGCACTTTTGGCACAAAATTTGTCAAGTCAGGGTCTGTAATCAGGAAAAAAAAAACATTGGAGTCTGAACTCCTGGGCAATGGTATATCAAACCCACCAGGCAAACAGAGAGCACATATTCATAATAAATGTTCCAGTACAAACCTTGTGACTCCCGAGAGGAATCCTATCAAGTAAAAGAGGTCTTTGTTGGGAAATTGGTTGAGTTGAATTGAGATGATTTCATATTCTACACACCAAAGATAGAGGGCCAAAGACAAACTAAAAATGGTTCCTTTACGTAGACAAGCCAAAGAAGCTTTTTTTTCTGAGAGTACAGGACACTCATTATCTTCAAATTTCTGCTTTCACCGAGACTGGCACAGGCTGATGGCTACTGATGTCTTTCCACAAGTCCACAGTCACATTTGTGTAGGGCAGGGTGGTATTGAATGTCAACACCACATTATTTTTTTACTTAATACCTCAATATCAAAATTGTGTCAAACTGGTAGGGATAATATAGGGTGGTGCTTTCACAAAATATTTACCCAATGCGATTTTTGATGAACAGTCATTGGTAATGTGGATATGAAGACCTAGCAGGTACAGGCAACAGTTGGAACAGTCCCATAAGCGCATAAACCTCCATTCCTTCACTGCAATACATACTCAAGCACCAATTAAGAGACAACACTCATGTCCTATCATGATATTACAATAACCAAACTCCCTGACAAAGTCTTATCTTGTAGAAATATTGCCCGGCCCCACATTTGTGTACGTTATATGCAAACGCATAGAGTCCAGATGTCAGAAAGCACAAATCTCGACTGTTCCACCCTTCGTCACAGTCATCTGATTTCACACATTTTTATACTTTCTAGCTGGAGAGTTTGTGCTAATTAGCCAATATAGCGACCAGGAACTAAATAGGCTGGCGAGGAATTGTCCTGTCTGAACCTGGGCAAAACATCATGGTGCCAACTGCTGGCCGCGATTGTTGCAGATGTGTACAGAACCAAGTGAGGCATTGTGGAAATACTGTATCCCCAGTGCAGGTTAGGCATGCAGGCCTGTCCTGTCTTCCCTTAAATGGAAATAAAAACACTGGAGGGTGAGTCACGCTAAACCTGTCCATGTTTGCCAATTCTAACTGCTCATGGTATGAACGGGAATGAACTGGCCTGGAACTAGCTTTTAGCAACTAAGGTAGCCATCATCCGGGCAGGCAACATTCCTGATGATCAAATTACACTAAAATGGTGCCTTAGTATCATAAATCATAGAGCAGTCTATTCTGCACCATCCATTCCTCCATTATCTATGCTGCTCAGTCCAGCAGAGTTTTTCCCATCATGCAAAGGCTCAGAGCCCAGACCTCATCCAGGACAGTTAACCAATCCAGCACAGCGCTGACACACTGTTCCCTCGCACTTATTGGCAATTTGGTCTCTCAGGCCTAACGTGCGTATGTGTGGACTATGGAGTTTCTAAAATGAAAGTAAACCTGGAGTAATCCCACAAGAACACGGAGAACGTGCAAACCTAACAGAAAGGCCCCAGCTGGATTCAAACCCACAAGCTTCTTGCGATGAGGGGGTCAGACTCCCAGTTTACTCCTGCTTCATACCAATATGTGTTGTCGCATTTATTCATCACACATCAGTGATAAATTTCGGCCAACTGCCAGCGCAATCATTTTATCAACAGAGGCTAACGATAATTTTTCTGGAATTTAACGCATTTCACTGAACTTGAGAGCTTTGGCTAAGTAAGCTCGCCCACAGGAAACGCCCAAAGCACTTATCGCAACACTAGCAAAGTAAAGTCTCTTTATATCAACCACTACTGAAAGAATATTTATCAGCAAAACTTTATTGTCTTTATGATTGGTATTTTTCCCACAGCGCAGAGACACATACAGTGTGAGCATAAACGCTACAGTGCAGTTATTAAACGCAGGAAGTGGATTTCAACATTCCTGTCCAAACTAAACTCTCAGCCGAAGCGGTAATGGAATTCTCCGGGCTCTTCGGCCAGCTGTAGAAAAAGATTAAACAACTATTTCCATGTACAGGAAGAGCTGTTATCTACCACAAGCCATTATCTACAGAGGCCAAACAGGGCCATAAACGAGGCACATTGCTCACCGAATCCACTGAACATACAAAAGTATATCTCAGACACACACGACCTTCCAGTTTTCATACATCTATCCATCCATCCATTCATGGTCTAACATGATAATTACTGTTCAGGTGTGGGGGACCAGCCTATCCCAGCATGCAATGGGACAGAGGCGGGCATGTCTGAGTTCCAGATACATGGATCTCTAATTGGTATGGATAAAAATATAGAAGTACTTCCTTCTGTGCCACAACCATAAACGGGTGGAGAAGAAGTTCAAAAGGTTATAAACTCAACAGCCCAGTAGTGCACTCACTCTTACCTCACCACTATACTGCACCTGGTGTGGCCTGTTCACTGCAGAACAAGACAGTATTCAACACCATATTTTCCCCAGTCTAAGTACGAGCCAGCCCCCCCCTGATAATTGTTGTTTTGTCAGCCATGGCTTCACACAGTGAGGGACATACACACCCTTGTTAGTGATCGTTGGTGTCAGAACAGCATAATGGCCATGGGCTCGTGACATTGAGGGTTTGATTCCCAGCCGGGTCATTAAAGTTGGTAAAGTATTGAATCTGCACCACAGATATACTGCTAAACAAAAAAGAAATTCAAAAATATAAGATGTACATGATGCTTTTGTAGAACAAAGTGGGGTAGCCTGGCCTCTGCATTAGACCCATTCTAGTGACTTAGGAGCAGTGAGCAGCTACAGGGCTGCACCTGAGGACTAACTCCAACTCTGAAGCCAGAGCCTTGGTCAGGGACACTGGTAGGAGTGCTTTACCTCGTATACAAATCTTTAAGTGCAGAGGAATCTAGAAGCCCAAGTGTAAATATACTGTATGTGTGACAGTGCAAGGGGGACCTGTCTGGGACTCAAACCCAGAACCACTTTCTTGTGACAAAACAGTGCCAACCACTGCGGGGCCAAAGTTTATAATTGAACGAATAAGGTTATATGGTTATAATAAGGTTATAATGAATGAATACCCTCTCGTTCCCCACGCATCTGACATGGGCGATTGCAAAAAGTGAAGAGAAAAATGTGATGTATTTAAAGACCTGTATCCTTTTATTGATTGCAAAGAATCATTAATAATGAAAGAAAAATTATTGCTCTCCATGGCTTCTGTTAAAAGCTGGACTTCTGTGGTATTGATAAACTATGAAATACCATCAGTCATTGCTTCAAAACTCCATATTTAGATCCTCGGGGCTAAGCGACAAATTGTAGCACGACAGCAGTCAGACAGTGAGTCCTTGCCTGAATTTTGTGCGAGTGAGGAATGCCGATCTCCGACAGTCTTTGGAGTTTGGAAGGAGGTATTAGTGACCCTTCTGGCTGTCAGCTTTGACAGGAGGATTCACTGAGTTTCTGAGTAATGCAGACCACCTGTACCTCATACGGGACACACAGAGCAAAAATAGGCCACTCAACTCAAAGGAAACTTTGCTCCTGTATTGCTAAAAAATCAGGCCAAAAAGAAGAAAAATAAAGCAAAATTTATGACCTTGAGGCAGTATCATTTTTCCAAATGACATGAGTAAAGCCATAAATTAGCATAATGCTGAGGCCTCCAATCTTATCCAAAAAGGGCCGAAATGGGTCCAGGGCTTCGCTTCAGTCCAGCATTGTGACACCTGTCTCAACTAATTAGCAAATCATGGGCTTCAATTAAGACCTTGTTAAGTAAAATTAGGCATCATACCCTTTGTGCTGGGCCATATCGGTTAAGATTAGATACTTCAGATACAAAGGACTCCAAGTAAGCTAACTTAAACCGAGGAGTTGACAAAGCACTTGTATTTTGTTTATTAACCAGTGTGACATGTGCTACATCATACTCAGACACCCTAACTCAGCAAAAATTATCTCCATGAGCCCAACAGGAGAAGTGCCGTAGGGGGGGAGAGAAGAGTCCCAGGACTTTGAGGGGTGGCCAGCAGGGATGTGATGGAAGATGAGTCAATCTGGGAGCAACCTGTGGCCCTGCAGATAATTAGTTTGACTGGGACTCAGAGGGTTGGTAGATCAAGCCCCACTGTAGCCCCAATTCACCATTATAGCTGTCGGGTCCAAGAGGTAGAGCCTTAATCCAGGCTGGACTTGTCCCAAACTCAGTCTAAACAACTGCCAGCGGCTTTGGATAAAGAAGCCAGACAAATGACTGAAATTCAGCTGTATGCAATGATGAAAAGTAAAGAATAAAGTGAAGAGAGTATAAAGGAGAGAGCATGAAGCCTCCTGGATAACACAACTTACTGGAGCCCAGAGGGTCGATTGTTCAAGCTAAAGTGGTGCTGTTGGGCCCTGGAGTGAGGCCTTAAACCCCACATAGCTCCACACAAGATTGGCCCTGCTTACTCTAATTAACTGTAAGTCACTGTAGATGAGGGTCAGATGAATGAATGTAATGTGACGTGACTCACTCTGGAGATGGTGAGGGGCATGTTGAAATCTTTGCCCCCCTGCAGTCTGAACCCCCAGGGCCCGGGGCCCCCGAGGGCCACGCTGTAACTGCTGCTCATGGCCCACTGGTCACGCGCCGCACGCGGCTCCACAGATCACGTCCGGTGAGAGTGTCCCAGTGACCCCAGCTCCCAGCACTGTCTTCGTACAGCCCTGCAGAATGACATGTGAGACCATCAGTCACTGTGGAGCCATTAGCCGGAGTCTTTGAATCCCAAATCATCGCTAGTACCAGTCTAAATATCACTCATGGCAGAACGTCAGTTCACAATCAAAATCATCAGTATCATAAGACCGAAGTGTGGGGTGTTGTGTAAGTCGTGCGATTTTTTCTTTTCAAGCAAAATGTGAAAATTCATAAAAGCAAAATATAAGGCACATTCTTCACAAATGTGAATATTTTCCATTCAGCAGCTCTCTCCATAAACGACTCATAAATGTGGCCAAGTGTCCATTGTAAGGCAATTCAAGGCTAATTCAAAAGGAAGGGGTTTTGAAGAATTGTGAAAGTGTAACAAAGTTAAACGGGTAAATTTAGGCTTTTGTGAGGCATGCACATGCAAACAAACAAACTCACTCAGCTTCACAAACACACACACACACACACACACACACACACACACACACACACACACACACACACACACACACACACACACACACACACACACACACACGTACAACAGAGTAAATGGAGGCACGCTTCAGCCCTCATGACCCTTTACCCTTCAAATCCATAACCGTTCCAGAGATATCCAGTGGTCGGACTAAAACTCTCTTAGCTGGTCTTTCTCAGACCCGTTTTTAGCATTCCGGCACGTTCCAGTGATCAGCTGGCATGAACTGGTCCGCCGCTGAATCAGACAGCAACAGAGACACACCCAAGCAAAGCAAATGTCTGTCGGCACACGCTCTGAACGACCCTATACCGGGGTAATGAGAAGGCACTGCAGCGTTATAATCCACAGGCATTAAAGCCAGCCATTTCTGCACAAAAAAAGGCTTTCAAAACTGCTTTTTGTTTAACAGGAATGGAAGTCCAAAGTTGCAAATGGACACATTTATATCAGAGATGAAGCACATTGTTCGCCTAAAGCTGACAAAAAAAAAATCCTGCATTTAAGGAGCCCACAAAGGAAAATAAGTATTTCAACAAAACTGCCTCGGCTGTTGGGTTTGCTAGCCCACTGGAACACAGTTGGACTTGGAGATTCGTTAAGCAGGATTAAAGAGTTAACTGGATAAATGTACTGCAAATACTCCCTAAGATCATGAACAAGGACTAAATCAGAAAGAGCAGTTCTTGATGAAAACTAACAGACTTCGTCAAGCTAATTCAGAAACCCTGCTTTGCAAAACACTCCTGAGGAGAGAGAAATGCCCCACAGCATGATAGAATGAACCAGCAATTCA
This sequence comes from Gymnothorax reevesii, assembly GCA_029721435.1. Lineage (NCBI taxonomy): Eukaryota > Metazoa > Chordata > Actinopteri > Anguilliformes > Muraenidae > Gymnothorax > Gymnothorax reevesii. Next base: position 13,381,154 of record CM056583.1, on the reverse strand, counting down.
AACAGATGAATTAACTCGACTAGCATACTGCACAGCATCTCGTTTAGGAAAATTATTCCGGCTTTACATTTGCGCAGTGTCTCTCAATATTACGACGCAAAGGCCCCACGCAATGGCAGTCAATCCTAAGATGATGAGGACCATTCTTTGCAAGAACCTTCAACAGAAATGCACGACCGTCTTTCAATGAAAAAAAAAACCCTTACAGTGCTATAGGCAACTATAGTTGACTAATGGCGTAAGATATCAAAATCAGATGCTGTTGAAAATCTATCATGTGGCAACTTGCTTAAAAGAGCTCCCGCAGGGATAGATTTTCATCATCTTAAGATAATTCACACCGCGGAAGGGTGTATGTGGTTGTCGCGTTTATTTATTTATTTGTGTGTCTGTTGCAGGCCACAGTTCTGCACTGATTGTCTTCAAATTTGGTAGGGACAATCTTTTGGCCGGAGGGAAGAAATGATTAGTTTTTGGTTAAGATTAGGACCAAATCCTGGATTCTGGACCACTTTGAAGATTTTGTTAACACTGGGGGATAGGGAAGATTTTCAACTGCTTATAACTTGAAATTGGTTGGAGATATGCATGTAGTTACTATTAATCACTAATAGGAAGTTGGATATGGAGATTCTTTTACCACCAAATGTTATGACCTTCAGGAACCTTAAAAGGTCAAACTCAAGGCCACCCATTTCTCAGGCTGCTCCAGGGGCCAAACGGTGGGAGATAGAGACATGGTTACTATTCACCAGTAATAAAAACTCATATATGGGAATCTACTGGCACCATCACCTTGACCTTCAAGTGACCTTGAAAGGTGAAAATGGCCGACCTTCATATTTTGAGGCTCTGTAACTGGGAAACCAGCAGAGATAGGCCCTACGTTATGCTCAATCACAAATAGGAAACCATATATGAGGAGACCAACTGCACCATGACATTGACCTTCACGTGGCGTTGAGGGCACGGGTGGGGTGATGTGGCCTTCTGAACCCACCCTCTAGTTACATTTTTAATTCCTACAAAATTTATTCAGCACTCTAAGGGTTAAGACACACGAAATTCGAGAATTTCTGCTATTTTAAGGGCTTGTTAAAAATCCCAGCATTTGACTCTTGTTTTTAGTCAAAGTGCACGTCTTATGTGAGCACAATGAGTTTTTCTTGGTTGGATCAATACCACAAAAGGCTTCTTGACCGGCCAGCCTTCTTCAGTTGGCAAATGGTGAGGCTAGCATGGCGCGGCTTGGCTTATTTAGCATTCCAGTGATAGGTCTAGCTGGTAAACCACACAGCTGCATGGGAAACAGACCACAGCTCCTGAGAAGAAACAGACAGCCCCTCGTTCTCATAGGTTTGACTCCAGCCCACAAACCTTGGTCTTCATGGTCCAACTCTGGGCCCTGATGCCCAATGTACCGAACCAGAGCTGGATCACGACCTGTTGGGTTTCAAGGCTGGATCGCAAGAGATCTGGTTTTCACTAAAACTAGTGGGCAGGGTGCCCTGTTAATAATGCTTATATGATTTATGAGTCAGAGAGAGGGGGAACAGTAATTTTGCAAAATACCCCATGATTCATTGCTCCATAAATGGTCCATTTATTTGATGATGTACTCAATAACTTCCGCAACCAACTGTGGCATTCCCATTGTCCTAAGATGCGATCAGTGGAGGATATTTTAGCTCCAGAAGGTTAAAGTCCTCAATATTTTGAATCAAAAAACAGGATTTGCTAATTAGCACAACTCATAAGCAAGCTGGCAGAGGGAATCAATGAAGTCTGTCATCTAAACCCATGAGTGAAATAACACCATTGCCTTTCCTTTACTTTCAGACACTGAGATTTTACACCGGGCACAGTGTAGCACACTGTCCAGAATTAGCAGAGAACAGAGGAGGGAGACAGTGATTTACAAAGAACTGTCAGGCAGGCAAAAGCAAAATGGAGATGTGATGATGTGGACGGCGGAGCCATCAGAGCTCTCTGTCACGTGCTCAACAGCGAACACTGCAGGGGAACAGCAGAAGGACCCAAGGATCAAGCGATTTTGAATCAACAGGACTAGGCGGAAATTAGTTCAGATTTGCATTATTGGAAATAAACTGCTCACCCTTGTTTTCAGAATTACACATACAGTAGAGTTTCAAACCCAAAATCCAATTAAGTTGAGACATTGTGTAAAATGTGGAAAAAAAAACAATACAATGATTTGCAAACCCTTTTCGAACCATATTCAACTCAGTACACTACAAAGACAAGATATTTAATGTTCAAACTGATAAACTTTATTGTTTTTTTTTTTGGGAATATTCACTCATTTTGAATTTTGACCTGCAAGAATGTACTAATTTGTTTCCCAAAGAGACCTCAAGCTGTTGTGTTTTGGTTGCGTTGGAGTGAAAGCTTCCAAGAAGTTAGATGTCACATCCTGAGTGTTTCCATAATTAGTCTCCCCACAATCCTGCAGTCCTTGTTAGTTTCAGTCTTGTGTCATTCATCGATTCTCATTATTTCATTAGTGTCTCGTTCAACTCCCCGCCCTCCTTGTGTCACTCCCTCCCCATACTCTCCCAAGCATTTCCACTTTGTTGATTGTCATCTTGTGTATTTAAGTTCCTCGTCTCCTCCACTCCTTTGCAGGATTGCTGTATTTTGTCCTAGGCATGATCTAAAGAAAACTAGCGACCTATTTATCAGGTTGGTACCCTTCCCAGAGTCTGTGGTCCCAGAGAATGGCTTTTTCCAGTCTCCCATTCCCCCCAGTTCGATGGTGTGCACCAGCCCCCTGTGCCCTGGTTCATTCGGCTTGCCATCTCAGTCCCTGACCTCAGACCTGTCCCTTCGTCCAGGCCTCATCTGATTCTCCATACTCCTGTTTGCCCCCGACCTGACCTTGGATCATCAGTGGATATTCTCCAGAAAAACTGTTTGAGTTTGCTTTCTTCCTCAGTTAATAAAGGTCTAATTCAAAATAATCAGTGATCTGCACCCACTACCTGTTCCGAAACTCATTAAATCTCAAGAGGCAGGGTCAGTGAACACTGATGTGGACTGCCACAGTCCGCATCTCCTCTACTATACTTTAAAGATTAATGTCCTCTCCGCCAATTTGCAAGGAAAATTTCAAAATATCTAATCTTATTGGCTGTTCAACTGCACAAGGCTGAAATAAGCCAGCTCTCATGACGGTTTCATTGACACAGCGACATTATGATCGCAAGAGAACCTTTTCTGGCAAAGTATATCAAGAACAAAAAAATCAGTGTTGGCCTACATTTTTAAAGTTCTTCATTGAGTGCACACCAAGATGCAAGTATCCCAGAAACATTCACGAGCCTTGAATGAATCTCAAGGCGAAAAAAGACATTACTTGTTCTCAGGGTCCAATCCATTTGCAATTGAGAATTATCCCGTAAATTCACTTTAATTCCAGATGATCTGTAGAAGCAGCCTGCAGGCCTGGCTTAATCTCATTGAATTTCACATAACAAACATCCTTTTTATAACTATATCCAGCCCATCTCTCATTTTTATTATATTCAATACTTACACACTATTTATCATTGAACAGATTGGCATTTGAAGCATCACAAAGCCCAAAAACTTACTCAAACTATATTTTAAATGGAGCAAGATTTTTCAATAAAAGAGAATAATGTCATTGGCAGGAATAACCAGCGGCGACTGACGGTCACGTGGCCACATTAGACAGCCGGAACAGGAACAGCCGTGTTTTCCAGGGATAACAGGATGGGACGGCATTCACTGACCAATCAATAATCAGACACAGACCACAAGGCCAAGATTAGTGCAGGGTTTGCCAACATCATAACATCCTCCATTGTCCAGCTAAAGAATATATAGGTAGTTCAAAAGTAAAAAATTAAAGATCCTGCTTGAATTCACCCAACAGAAAATATGTTCAATACAAACACGTCTGGCCAGAAATATAAAAATTTTGTGTAAAACCATGGACTGTGCCATAGCTGTCTGGTGGGTATCCCACAGGGTGATGCATCGATGATAAATTCTGAATAAATTCAGTTTGCTACTAGTCATGCTTTAGGCCAAGTGTGTGCTATATACATCATGCTAACACTTCCAGCAGTGAATCAGGACCTTCATGATCTTCGGAGGCGATTACACCCATTGCGTGACAATCAATCCAGGCTGAAGTGTGTGAAATGAAATCCAAAGAAATATGTATCTGTTTGAAACCTTTATGAAGCTGGATATGAATGTGTTTGATGCACATGGGGGCCATTTGCGCCGAGTGTGAACGTTACAGTGGGCACCACAATCACGGGAAAACCTGATGGAAATGTACCACAAACACTGCAGTAAGGCTAGGTTAAAACATAACCCGAATCAGTTTTAAAGGGCAACGGCCAATGAGGAGAGTAAACTCAGCTGGCCAACCACTAGCTAGCAGCCATACCACTATTCGATCATCTCTAGCCGCGTGGCTGAAGCTAAGCAGGATTGGGCTTGGTTAGCACTCGGATGTTAGACCACTTGGGAAAACAAAGTTGCTGCTGGAAGAGGTGTTGGTGGCTAGTAGGTTGCGATCTTCCCTCTTTTGGATTAATGTCCCAGTGCAGTGATGGGGACACTGTACTGAAGGAGACGTCGTCTTTCGGATGAGCCGTTAAACCGAGGTCCTGACTCTCTGTGGTCATTAAAGATCCTTTGACACTCTTCGATAAGAGTAGGGGGTTCCCCGGTGTCATGGCAAAATTCCCAACCTGGCTCTTTCAACCAGCCACCTAATCATCCCCTGAGCTGACTGGCTGTGCAATTTGTCCTCCCCCACTTCACCTCAAGCCCTAGAGGTCCCTCGAAAAAGATTTTAATCTCAACAGGATAAATAAAACATAAAGTTTTTTTTATCACCTAGCTAACTCTTTCACTCACTCAGTCACTCACCCTAGGACATCTTAAAATGTGGAGTCCGGCCAAAAAATGCCAAGATGCAATATATACTGAATTGCATTAATGTTTCAAATGAACCACAAAAAATAAAACATTTTTACAAATTCTCCAAAATTGAGGATGCTAGTGCTAAAAAGGGGACAAGTGCCATTTTGATTAAATTTGAGTTAGTGCCATTTTTTAACACTAGATGTCTCTCTCTCATTGAGCTAGCAGCATGACCATGACAACGACCATGCATTGAGGAGTTTCCCCACATAGGTGAAAAAAAGTGTTTTTGTTCATTTTCTCAAAATGTCACTTGACCCCCTTTTAACACTAGCATTCTCAATTAAGGTTTCATAATCATTGGCACCCCTGGTTCAGTACTTAGCGCAATCACCACTAGCAAAGAGGTGCTGTTTGTCAAAGTTAAGAACAAATTTAGAGGGATTTTGGACTTTTCCCCTTTGCATATTTTTCCAATTTCAGTCACAATCTTATCAGCTGCTCTCTTCAGTTCAGCGCCCAGGTTTCCAATCAGATTTTGATGATGACAGACGGCTGTTGCAGAACATTGACTCTGTTGACACAGAAACATTTCTGTGTGGATTTTGAGGAATGCTTTTGGTCATTGTCTAACAGGAAACTCCACCGATGGCAAAGCCTAAGCTTTCTGGCAGATGCAACCAGATGGTCAACCAAAATTGCCAGATACTAAGTGAAATCCATTATCTTAACTAGTGCGCCTAGACCTCTGGAATTAAAACAGCCCCAAAACATCACTGATCTACAAACAAATTTTACCACTGATTTGAGCTCCCTTTCGTAGTCTCAGTTTTGATGCTAACACTATAAAACTGCGGAACATGTGACATGTTTATAATCTAAACACCAGCGAGTAAAAGCTAAATGACTGGAGATTATTTTTGTAAATCGGTATTCTCATTAAAAACACTGATGCTTATTGGATGTTGCGATCAAGGTTTTTCAGATTTTTCAGCTGAATACACTTTAAAACTGAATCTGAACACTGTGACATGTTTAAAATCAGCTACATAAAAGTGTTTAGAACTTAAACATTTGGTCTTACGGTGAAATATGCCAACATTGTATCTGAGCAAAATATTACACTTTCATCTCATCATATACTCCAAAAATTAAATGACCATTGACGTTCTGCGAGTGCTTGTTTGTGTGTCTTGGGATGAGAGGAGGCATTTTTCTTAAAATCCTTCCTTAGAGCCTATGGCTTTGGAGGCGACTCCGTAGGAGCCTTTTGAAACTGGTGACACCGAGATGCTGCCAAGGACAGAAATTCTTTTGCAGTAATACTGGGTAATTTTTGCTTCCAATACCAAGAGGACATGAATTATTCATCTCCTCTACCTGTCAAGTACCTCAATTGCCCTGTACCCTTGATTTTTAAAAACAATTTCCTGGATAGTCCTCAGTGCTATATTCAATCAATTGTCGATCCTCTTGTAGTCATTATTACCAGATTTATGAAAGTCGACACCCATCTATCTTTTTTGGAACTGCCAGTTCCCTTGTTTTCGTCAAGGTTCCAAATGACAAAGGGCTTCTGCATGTGCGTTACCACATTTTTACATCCTCGTGAAACAGGAAGTCATGTGATGACAGATTGTAGTTCCGTAAAAATGTAGATGAACTAGAAAAGATGAATTCCTTTCCTGGGTAAGATTTTGTATCAATTATTTACAGTAATTATTTACAGTAATCTTTCAGGGCGCCATTCATGTGTGACCCTGATTTGCAAAAAAAAATTTTTGATTAAATGAATAAGTTATTTTAGTTAGTTCCATTGAAACATAAATGAAGAACAAAATTTCAAACACGTTGCTATTTTGATTTTCTCTCTCCAGTGTTCTTTTTAAATAACTTCAGAAAAAAATTAATTTCCAATCAGTTGGTGCCAATAATGATTTGAGTCCATTAAAACTCGTTTTCTCATGCATGTCTTTCAATGTAGAAGAAAATAATAATAAATGGAGGTCGAATTTCAAAGAATTAAATTGTTTTTATTTAAATATAGACTGTTTTGCGTGTTTATTTGGAGAATTGTGGCAATATTTCGGAGGGAGGATGCACGCACATGAAAAGAAGTTATCGGAACGCCAGTTCTCATACCTTCCTTCCCATATTCACATAAGCGCCCGGTCAGGGGTCATCAAAACGCGCCACGAGTGGTCGCGCTAACTTAAAAACCTCCGTTAAGAGAACAAATTTGGGCCACGTGCAGTCTGTCCGTTTTGGGATGTTCACCAGACTATCGTCGGCACGAGCCTGCATGACAACAACCGTGCCCGTGCGTGCCTGGACACACCCCACCCTTCACTCGGCAGCACGATTTCCGAAAAAAAAAGAGATAATTTTAATCTCTGATAAAATAAGTAAGATTTTCAGCACAAAAATGAAAACATCAATAGAGGAGACAAAACTAAATGAGAAATCTGGGAGAGAGAAATTGTAGAAAATATTTATACAAATCCTAAACATGTCAACGATGGTGTAAATTCCAGTACTAACGCATTAACAGGTTCTGATGGGGAGAAAGTGTCAAATAGCGCTGAACTGTAAAACACTTGGCATCAAAACATAGTCTACGCGTGATTTTTTGCGATATTTCAGCTTCAAAAGATAAAGCGCCGCAGGCTATGATTTTCGGATCTCTCATCCTGGCTTCAAAGTGTTTAGCTTCTACCTTCCTATTGCATCAAGCGTTAATTTATCATTCTCACAGTCTTCATAGTAACTTGATTCTTTTCACTGCAGTTTCATTTTTTCCTTTTAATCGGTCATAAGTTTGCGCTTTGCCAGCACACTTACCTACTTGACAGCAGCTGAAGTCCGGTAGTCCCAACAGGACGCGAGGTAATGTAGATCACTGCCCACCGGCTACAGACGGCCACGAACCCAGCAGCCTGACTGACTTCCGCGTCGAATTCCACCGGCGTCAACTCACACTAGGCACGTCACAGCGTGTGAGAGGGCTGATATTTATAAATACACATCATACCGTGTGTGTTGCAATTTAATCAGAGCAAGTTCGGACAATTGTTCGCCTAATTCAGACCTCTCTATCCAAAGCTTTACGCATTAGCGCATAAGCGCGTAGACAATGTAGCCGACGCGCTTGAAAGTAAACCTAAAGATCACCAGAATAGTTATATTACTAACAGACAGATGCTCGCAAACATCTAATCTCCCGTCTGCTGGTCTCACGGGCGGGACACCAGATGTCTGCAAGAGGGATCAATCCGGATCAATCTTCCGGAAATAGCCTTCGCGGTAGTGGATGTAGATTTGAGATTCAAATTCAGCTCTCCTGTCACAAAATCAATTCGAGAAGGTATGGGAGGTAAAGAGGTTTTAAGTTTAGAAAAGAAAAGAAATGTCATTTCCTACATATTTGAGAATATACTGCAGGACATCGATGACTTGTCTGTCTTTAGTAACAAACATATGTTGCAGTAAAAATATTCAGGAAAAAATATTCTATTTAATGGATTTGAATACTCCGAATGGCATAGGGTTTTGTTTCAAAATGGGAGTATATGGAAATCAATTATATTAAATTAAATTAAATTATATTAAGACCATCGTATCCTGTTTCCAATTATGAACAAGACAAAATTGTTGAGCTTTGAGAGCATATCACCCTGTGCGCTTTGTAGAGAGAAGGACAGCAGAGGTGTTTTAGCTGAGAATCTGCGGCCTCGAGTAGATATGTGCGTTGCATTGGATTTGGTCACAAAAGTTCAAACTGAGGCGCACAGTCAATAATTATCTATTGTGCATCAAACCTACATTATTTGTAAATTTTTAAAACAGTTCAAGATTGCCAGGCTGGTTGTTTCCAAAAATATTTTGATTGTTTTAGAAGCTCCATGACCAGAGTCTTGGTGCAGTGAATGTCTTTGTGAGAATGAAGTTGTCATCCTGTCTAGTGTAAGCGATAGCACAGCATGGTCATTCTGGTTAAAAATGTGGGATTGAAGTCATTCTCCTGCTCCCAATGAATCATCGGGAGCTTTGCTTTAAACATCTTCTGTGCCAATGTTTTTTCAGAGATCAAGCTTAAGTATGTTGTGTTTGGAAGCACAGTGCACATTTCCAGCCCACATGAAAGGCCTTTCGTCATGGTGTAGTAGTTATACATTTCCCTACAGTGGTTAACGGACATTTTTATCCCACTGAGAGTAGTTTTTACATCACTAAAAGCACAGTCGACTCAAAACAATTTCCACCATGTACCAAATTTAACCAAACAGAATTTATCCTGCACGGAGCCAGGGGTGGGAGAGACAAGACCTGGGGGAATGGTCTAGTTCATAAATACTTGGACATTGAGGAAGTTAGTTATTTTCACTCTCTATAACTACATATTGGGGAATAGATAAGATCATGAAATTGCGGTTGAAGAGAGATTTTAAGTTTAACTTTGAGGATATTTTGGGTGATTGCTGGGACTACTGTAACCACCCTCCCTCCTCCCCCTTTTAAGGGACCAAAATAATTAGACAGTTGCTTTCACAGCGGTTCCATGGCAAGTGTTGTTGCCTCATTGTTTCATATTTTTTCTACAAGTTAGTATACAGAAGGTCTAGAGTTGATTTCAAGTGTGACATTTGTCATTGGGATCTGTTGCAGTTAACTCTCAGTATGAAGTCCAAATTGCTATCACTGCCAGTGAGGCACTCCATTATTAAGCTGAAAAACGTATTACTCCCTATAAAAGAACTAACTTGCAGGTGAGCACAAAAATGCCGAAGGCCGGGAGGACCACCGATGGCAGCTATAGTGGATGACTGAAGAGTCCTGCCCCTGATGAAGAAAAGTCTTTTCACAGCAGTTGGCTGGATCGAGAACACACTCCAGGAGGATGACATATCTGTGCCTATATTAGCAATGCAGAGAAGACTTCACCAGAGTAAATATAGAGTTTACCACAAGGTGCAAACCCTTGATAAGCATCAAAAACATGAAGTTTGCCCAAAAAATCCAAGTCCCAATCCTGGAGAATGATGATGGCTTAGGAGGCATTCCTAATAAACTGACTCAGAGGAACAGACTGGAACAGTACCTCAATGAGAATGCGGTCTCAGTCTTGGAGACCAACGTAAAGACTCGACAGCTTGTTCCTATTAAAAAGGCTCCAAAAAATAATTATGTGTTTATGATTAAATTATGAAAAATACATGGAAGAGCAGCTTAGCTCAATACTAAAAGGCACAAAGTGACTGGGAGGTTTAGTAGGGTATAATGCTTGACAATCCAGCCACCATATTGAAATTACAGTAAACTTACATAGAGAAGATATTTACAAAAGGGGCAAAGCGTATAAATGACAACACCTGGGAGGAAGGGAGGAAACGTGACAATAAATCAATAAAAGGAGACAAAACCACAAAAACATGTGCAGACTGCTGGAATAGGGCAGGAAGCAATTAAGAACACACAAGCATTGTGACAGAACCACCTTATCTGTGAATCGTGGTCATGTGTGAGCATGTATTTCTGCCAATGGAACTGGTTTCCATGAATTTTTCATCTTTATTTTAGGTGGTGGCAGGGCTCATGTTTTGGCTGTTTTTGTCTGTCCGTCATAATATCTCAAAACACTCTGAACAGAATCTGTAAATCTGATTTAACTCAAGCTGTATAGAAAGGATGGTCCTGAGCCTAACGAAAGAAAATGCAGCTGCAATATTTCAAGATGGGAGATGCAGAGTGCTGGCAAAAATGGCAGAGAAAAGTTGCCAGTGATAAGATTGCTGGCAAAAGTAGCAGAGAGTATATAAATGAGTATAATGAGTGTATGAATATGCTCATAAATAATCTTGCAGGTGAATATTCTAATATTAGATTTCTTTATTTCTGCGGGGGTAATTTTAACTTTTTTTTTGTCCCGGATTAAAATGGAACTAGAACTGCCCATCGTGATGTCAGAATTAAATCCCATTGTTGCCTGAAAGTACTGTATACGTTTCATGTCTGGTTTCATTAACAATGCAAAACTGCCAGTGATCCGGTCTCCTTGAAATGTCGCCAGCGCCCCCTAGTGGAAGGAACAAGAACACTTTTTACCTTCGCGTGTTCACCAACCCTGCGCCTGGAGATCTACAGTCCTGTCGATTTTCACTTCAACGCTGGCAAACACACCACACACGAGGCCAAATGATCCAGTTAAGCCTCTAATAAGTAGAGTCTGGTGTGTCAGATTATGGTTACGGTTAAAATCTACAGGATCCTAGATCTTTAGGAGCGGGGTTGGTGGCCACTGCCCTGTTTTGAATGCTGTCTGGCGACTTCAGAAGCAAAGCATTTTCAGCAGGGGCTGGGAACCCTGTTCCTGAAGAGACGTAGCCCAGCATGTTCTCAGTGTCTCCCTTCTCCAATGCTCCGGATTCAAACATTTGTCGCATTATCACATCTTTGACAAACTACAATGATGTCAGTCAGGTGTGTTGGAGCTGAGGGATATCTATCAAAAACATTCAGGGCTACGGCTTTTTGGGACCAGGGGTCCTGAATTACAGCAGCAGGGCTGCAATTTCTGATCCTCCCTCCTTTAAAGAAACAACACTACTCCAAATGTTCATAATAATAATAATATAGCAATTATAATAATAATAATAATAAACTAGAGGCATTCAGGGAGTGCAAACCTCCGCCAAAGCAGCACAGTCGAAATCTTGCTGATTGAACTTGAAACAGAAACTTAAGAATCTGCAACATAGTATTTTGTCAGTATTAATGTGGCAGCCATATTGTTCGAGTGATTGTGGTCAAAATCAATAGGGTTCATCCCTGATGTAATGGCAGCCCACCCACAAAATTTCAGAGATGTTTACTCAGTACATTATGAGTTATCTTGTTCACAAACAGACAGACAGACCAACGGAGGCATAACCTCCTTGGTGAAGGGAATAATAAAACAAGTAAATTGATTTAAAAAAAAAAAATTGATACATCAATTGATTCAATCACTTATATACAGCGCCCTCAATATTTATTGGCACCCCTGGTTAAGATGTGTTAAAAGCCTTAAAATAAATTAAATTTTTATTGCAGAAGCATACTCTCACACTAGAAATTGTAGAAAAATGTAACCTTCAACTCAAGTGAATTTTAAGGGGGAAAAAAAAATCGCTGACTAAGGAATAATTTCTTCTCATAAAATCACCTGTTCCACAATTATCGGCACCTCTAACAATTCCTTGGAAATAAATTTAATTGAAGAATTTCTGTAATTTCTACAGTAGTTTACAAAGTTGGTCAGAGTATCTAGGAACATTTAATTAGTAATTCATCCCTTCCTGTTTCCCTGGGGTATAAATATGAAGTGACACAGAGGCCATTTCTCTTATCCACTCTTCAACATGGGAAAGACAAAGGAACACACCATTCAAGTAAGGCAGATGTGTGTCGACCTTCACAAGTCACGCAATGGCTACAAGAAAATAGCCACTCGCCTGCACCTGCCAATATCTACTGTCAGAGGAATCATTAAGAAGTATAAAAACAACTGGAACAGTGGTAAACAAGCCTGGACGAGGACGCAAGGTTATTTTGCCATCCCGTACAGTGTGGAAGATGGTAAGAGAAATAAAAAGTTCTCCAAAGCTCACTGTTAAAGAATTGCAACAAATGGTAGCATCTTGGGGTCACAAAGTTTCCAAAACAACCTTCAGGCGCTATATACATGCCAGCAAGCTGTCTGGGAGGCATGCACGGAAAAAACATTTTCTCACTCACAATCATAACCACAAACGTCTGGAGTTCGCTAAGAGGTACTGGGAATTCAACTGGGACCGTGTGCTTTGGTCAGATGAGACCATGAGATGGGGATCCTGTGGTGAGGGCCGAGGCCAGTTGGTCAATATCACTTGAGGAAAAAACATGGTCTTCGGAGCAGCTGTGCTTTAGGGAGAAATGTGCCAGCCAGAGACATTAGCACCTACTCAAGTCTACAAAACCGGAGCGCTTTGCTGTGTCAGGGGTGGGGATTGGCCTTTTTTAGCGGGGTTTTGTCCATCTATAAAGCTTTGTAGCCCCCAGATCATATACTTTTATAGTTTATATCACCACTGTTCACCTGAATCAAGCCTTAGCCGCCCTATCAATTAATATTGAGTGAAATCCCTGGGCTACACCCTCCAGGAAAGTTTGAACACAGACAGGTTACTGGAGAAAAATCTCCTTAACGCCTTTGCGCGGAATACAAATGATGCCAATTTTTCCTGTTGTGCATGAGCCTATTTAGGCGTTATAACCCTGTGTTTGTGTCACAGAGACTCTGGAAAATTATTCCAATGAAGCAAGATATTTGAAATTCAATTACAGAATTTTTTAGGAATTAAATGTTAAAAGTTACAGCCGCTGACATCTATATCTGTGCAAAGGGGTTAAATTCAAGGGTAATTTGACTGATTGAAACAATAAATAAATAAAAAAGTGAGGTACATTAGCATTTGGGCCAGTCGCACAATATCATGTGAAATGAAACTCTGCAGGACTTGCAGTCCAGTAAATTTGTGTCTACAACTAAAGGCAGCCGAAGATTTAAAAATAGAAAATCAGAAGTCGCATCAAATCAGCGTGAGCCGCGCTTGACATTTAATCCATTAATATAATGTTCAACAGAGATCAGAGTTTATTGAATGCGCTTCAGTGAGGAGGAATCCGTACATTATGATTAAACCGACTGATGCTGATCCAAGTGAGGTCTCCTTGGAGATCACCACAGTTTTGGAATTTTTTATGATAAAAGTAGTCTTGCTTTAAATGGCGATTTATCACAGCTTAGTTTTGCCACAGAATAGGGACTTATGGTTTGGTAAGACCAGAACTTAAAAGCCTTTTAGGTGAACCCCAACAATAGAGGTTTACTTGGAAGAAAGCTAGCGTTGAAAAGGATGTCAATGATGTTAATAATACACGTGTGTGTGTGTGTGTGTGTGTGTGTGAGTGAGTGAGTGAGAGAGAGAGAGAGAGACGGCTACTTGAGCCGTAATGTTCGAAACATTTAAAACATTTCACTCTTCAGTCAAGAAATAATTATTAGCCCAAATTTTATCAAGCTCCCCTTAGATTTTGTTGTAAAATTAAAAAAAAAATGTTTAATTGCTTTCAGTTAAAACTTATAAAGCGGGGAAATGTCTGCAAATTAAAAAAAAGAGTAAAATTCCTCTAGATTCAACCAGATACAGTCACCAGTTCTATGGTAATGTTATTCTCTTTGTCAGTTTATTTTTACACAACACAAGTCTGTGTAATTAGATTGACGATGACTGGAGTTTTGCAGCATTACTTATTCAATCAGATAATTTATTTTTTTTAATCAGGTCAGTATAGAGACAGGCTGCTCTGTTACACTCATGAAAAAAGTCCATCCACCCATTAACCAGCTCGTTTATACCTGGCTAAGGTCCCTTTGGCACTGAAGCACATCCCATAGTTTAAAGGACAAGAGGCAGGAGGACACCGTGGAGTTTTCCAATCCACCACAGGAACCTTACACTGTTCACTGACATGCTCATATACAGCCCTGTGCAAAATCTGCCTCTAGGTGTTTACTCTATGTTTTCCACATCGATGTTGCTGAAGACAACGGAAGTCCATCCATCCATCCATTCTCTATACCACCTCTTCCTCTCTTGGGTCACAGGAGCAGGAGTTCATCCCAGCTGACTCTGGGAGAAAGGCAGGGACCCACCCTGTACAGCTCATCAATCCATCACAGGGTGCACACGCCATTCACTCTCACTCTCATACCTCTGAGAAATTCTGAGTCTCCAAATAACCTGACATGCATGTCTGTGGACTGCAGAAGGAAACCAGAGTACCCGGAGGAAACCTCCTCTAACACGGAGAGAACATGCAAACTCCACACAGATAGGCCCCAGGCTGAATTTGAACCCACAACCTTCTTGCTGTGAGGCAGATTCAAAATGCATATTTAACCCTATAATGCCCCCTGTATCATATATGATACTACAAATTTGAAGGGCCATGTCCACCTGGGTAAGATGCAACACAACCACGACTGCCCACTGTATCAAATCTGATACACAGTGCTGCCACCTGGAAGGAAGAAGTGAGATTACAGGAGTCTCTCCCCTTGTCACTCACTTCAAGGTTGTAGCTCCCATGTGAAGGGGAATTCATGAATTTCCTTGGACTTTGGCAGTGAAGTTTGGCATTCCAAGTTAAATATTACACAAAAACTTATTCTTATACATGTTAAGGGATAGATATTGATGGTAGAGAGCATATAAATAATTAGAAATTTCGAGTGTTGAGTTCTGGAGGGGTGCAGATTCTTGGCTGTATCAGATATGATACTCCTGGAATTAGAAGTTCTGTTCAGCAATGTATATTTTGCTGTCACAAAACCTAATGATGAACAGTGGATCCGAATACTACCCTTCAATCGTTCAAAAGTATTACTGGGTCATATTTTTCCTATAATGATGTCTGTGTCTGGGCATTATAGGGTTAAAAATAATGAAATTAAAAGTTTCCAATGATTGAGAAATGTACTGTACAGGGCTGTAAATCTTTTAAAACAAAATCAAATCAATATTTGGTGTGACTACACTTTACCTAAAAATCTGGGACACTGTCCTGTTGTGACATAGTTTTATCAGATGATCGGCTTTTTGCTTGTTCCAACCAGAGTGGAAAACTTGCCACCATTATTCTGCAGAATGACTGTCTCACTTGCGTCTGTCCCTCCAAGTAACTGCAGACAGCCATGATGATGCTGACATCAGGACTTTGTCAAGACTACGTTATCTGTATCAACAGTTTTTAATGGAATGCAAACATTTATTAATAAAGCTATTTTTGCAAGCATATTTGCCCAATAAAATTGCATTGAATGTGCGCACGACTTTTGCGCATTACTGAACTTACGGACTACTTGGGAGTTTCCAGTGAGCCTGAACTGTCTCTCTTTCCTGAGTTGGCAATAGGGGGTTGTATATGACCAAGCCTTGTACATGGCTCTTGGATTGGGGTGTTCCAAATTCGGGCAGGATTGGAGATATGGGCCTACATGAAGATTTAAAATAAGAGAGGAGCGACAGCTCTATCGTAAAGCTCCTCACAGGGGGCGAAGCGAAACAAAATACAGACATCGTCAGGAGCTCCGGCGGGGAAGCCTAATCTAATTTTTGCTCAAGATTGTCAGATTGTAATTTTGACCTCTCGCGCACCTTCGCATGGCGGAACTTGCCTTGACCAATTAGGAGAGGTTGAATCCTTACGTCAGGTAATAATTTCCAATATTAACTCCTGCTCAAATGTCAATGTAATATAGTGTTTCGCACTAGCCACACACCTACTGTCCATCCTGCTGTACCACCCCAGGATTCCAGGGGGCAGCACAGAGTTGGTCATACACAGAACCCGACGTGCACATAATGGGGCTTTCTAATCACTGACTATAGAGTCCTGCCCTCTGGAGGACATACGGAAATCCAGCCAAAAAAGGACAAGGTGTCGGTAAAAACGAGAAACTGCATAACAAACTATTCTTCCTCTTCCAAGGGTCGGTCTGATCATTACAAACTTCCATTTCCAGGTCAGCCTAGGAACGATGAGTTAGAAAGGGGTAAAGTGAGCGATTGACAGGGGTCCAGATTAACACTAGAGAGAAACTTGTGGAGCGTAGACCTCCGCCAAGGCCGATAGTTCACTCTTTGATATGAAATTTGCAAGCGCCGCCAATTCAATTAACTTAACATCCACCTACTGGATTTTGTGATGTATGGCATTTATTCCACCTTGGCTGCCAGATATCGAATAAAGCAACGTGAATAAAAGTAAAAAATTATTTGTGTAATTATTTGTGCCCCATGATTCAGATCTGCTTCAAAATTTAAGTGGTCCTTCCTTGGCCCTTCCTGCCAAGTTTCATGAAATTCAAATTTGTAGTTTTTCCCCATAATCCTGCCGACTAACTAACAAATGCGACTCATCATATGCATTCCTCGGTGAAGGTAATTATGATAAAATCTGTTTCAGATCACCGAATGACGGAGACCAGAAATACAAGAATATTCTGGCAACTTATGAATGATGAATCAAGTGAGAATCTGTTTCAGTAAGAAATTATTTACACAAATAATGTATCATCGCACTGGAAGTATGAGCAAGTTTCAATATGCCTCCCATATCTCATCTGAATTTGTGCCATTTCCTGAAAATAAACATCTTTTTAATACATTTTTACATCATTTTTCCGGCAAGATTACATTTGTAATACCCTGCCTGTCCAAAAAACAGCTGTGTTTCAAATATTTAGCTAGAACCCTTGTAGCCTTGATTACTGTGCAAAGTTGTTGAGTCACTGTTTTGACAGCTATATGCAACCTCAGAACATTAATCTTCTGATTTGCATGAATTCTTGGCCGAGATCTTGTATTAACGACAGGATTGTTGCACCAGTCTGTAGTTTTCTCCCGCACATCGATGTGGTTAAGGTCAGGACGTTGTCATGGTCAATTCAGCGTGAAAATGATTCCTCATACTCGGTTCTCTCATTTGCTGTTTTCTGCATTTGATGCAGACCTATAAATTGCCCGTTCTGAAGAACTGCGATATCTTTTCTGCCACCAAAGGATACATTTACAGACTTCATTTTTGCGAAAATGAGAAGGTACGCGCATCGTCAGTTAGGGTTAAAGTAATTACTGCCAGCTGAAAAACATTAATCGCTGCATCACTGATCCAATCATACATGTAGCAGGTGATTTTTTATTTTTTTTGGACAGGCAGTGTACCATCAGGTAAGTGCATAGGCCTACATAAAGTGGCGATTTTGTTCTTTGTTCTGGAGGGTCAGCGCCAAGTTCAGAGTGATTTTGGTCGCAGTCCGCCTTACATTTTTCTTTTTTCAGCGGATAATCCTCTCCGCAAAGGAACTGCGTGTTCAGGAGTGTAAAATCCACTTTCTTGAACTAAACGTTCCAACCCCCATCATTAATCAAAGAGTACAGCCCTGCACCCAGAGGCCAGAGCTGAGTTCCAGACTGGGACGTGAACGTGACGGGACTTACATATTCTGATTTATACACTTTAAACTTCAGCTGTTTCATGAAAGGGATTTTGGTTATTATTATTATTTTTTTTTTTCCTTACTGGCTCCAAAGCATAACTGGACACTTACTGTCAAACATCAAATGAAATCAGTGGTACTTTATTCAGGAATAGCCACCAGTCATTGCAAAAATTAAAGACTGCTATTTGTACACATAAATACTAGAAGGGCAATCAAACTTTATGCTAATAATATGAATGTACTTTCGTATTTCGAAGTCGTGAACCAATCTCGGCGATCCCTTTTTGTCCAGTAAACTCAGGTGGGTGATATAGACACCTGTCAAATGCCCAAGGGCTATGCAGTAATGGCATCAATAAATACGCAGGTCAATCAGATGTATTGGCTTAAGAAAGCATGAATGATCAATAGCGAGGTGGGGCACCATAATGGTCCGATCCAAACCTAGTGCAGTGGACAACAATAATAATATTGGTTATTATACCGACTGACTTGTAGCTGATAGTGTTTATGTTGATATTAACCAACAGTGTCTTAGACAGCAATGCATACGGTGGTATGTAATCAGTAGTGCTGTGTCCTACCATAAAAATAGGGGGAAACACTCCCACTGTGTTGGCATATAAATAGGGGCTATATTTAAGATACAGTTACGGCAGTATTTAAACTAACACTGCCACCGTAATTGCAGAAGTATTTAATTTAAAAAATAGTGCTGTGTTCATCCACCATTACAGATGTATTTAAAGCAAAACTGTGGTGTTCACCCACAATTACAGCAGTATTTAAACTGACAGCACTGAAAATGACCATCAAGCAGTATTCATATCAATAGTGCAATGGCCCAACAGAGCAGTGGCGTTTGAACCGACAGCACATAGTTCAAACATAATTATAGTGGTGCTGAAATCAATAGCGCTCTGATCAACTATAATTGTATCAGTATTTAAGCCAATGGCAGAGCCAATATTGTAGTCCACCATAATTAACACTCTGCAGAGTGGCCCCCATTGACTTGTGAGAGCTCAACTGCTATTGGCTGATTGGCGCGACCCTGCAGGTCCATATGTCCTCAAGAGGTTGAGTTGTGTCTAGAACTTTGCCACTCGGTGGAACAGTGCAGGTTCTGCAGTCCTCTGGGCTGGTTCCCCACACCACAGGAGACCAGCCCTGGTATGTTCTCTCGGTCTCCGGCTCCACCAATCAGATGGCAATCAGGGCTTAGGGCATTTGGGTCTCCAAAGGAGTCCAGCCCCGCGCCAGGGGAGCCCCAGGTGTTCTCGGACTCCTCGCCAGTCCGGTCAGAATCCTTCAAATCGTCCACTTGCCCCCTGTCCCAACTGCTCTCGAGTGACGTACCACTCGTCTGAGCGAGAAGAGAAACTGACTCCCTTTCTGCAGAGTCCGTCACTGATCCGTGGTCAGGGCTGCACGATCTCTCACTGTCTGGGGTGTAAACCTGTAGGCCACACACAAAACGCCAAAATAAAACAGACGGCAGGGTTGGAGGACTGGGACTCGGGCTCGGGAATCAGACTTGAGTCCTGACTCGATTCCTTTTTTCAAGAACACAAACTTAGACTTAGCCTCGGAGACGACGGACTCGGACTCTGGCAGTTGGGACTTGAGGACTTGGCTTCGAGTCCTCCACGAGTCTGGGGACTCGCCAGAAGGGCGACAAAGCTTGATGAGCATATTATTAAATATATTTTTTTACTATCTTGGATTGTCATGGAGAAAAAAAGGTTGCCGCAATAATCATTGAATCATAGAATCATCTCCAGTGTCTGGATACCTTATTTATCGTAAAATCAGCAGGCTTGGATCCAGGATTTCGCTTGGTTGGGGGATGCGGCACGAGGGAGACCACCCCAAAGATTTTTTATGTTCAAATTTGACTGTTGATAGTTAAAACAAAAAAAAAAAAATAGAATACGTTACTACATTTAAATGCCTCTATTATGCCACCAGGTGGACAGCTGATTAGCCATCATGAGCCAGTTCAAAATCTCCCCTTCCTGACATCACAAGGGGGAATGACCACCCAGAATAATGAAATCTGATTGACTGCTTGGCTGAAGTTAATCAGCTCTTCTTGCCTTTGGTTGGTTACATCCCCATGTGATTTCAAGAGGGCAAAGATTTTGAAAGGGCTCATAATAACTAATTGGCTGTGCACCTGGTGTCATAATATGGGACCTTTAAGCAACTGGCAACGGGAAGCTTAAAAATCGAGAGTGACCTCCCAGCTTGAGGGGGGAAGGCACGGCCCGCTGGGATCCAGCCCAGAATCAAATCAGCGATTGAAAGCGGACCATCAAAAAAATAAACAATAAAATAAAAATAAAAAATGACAGCAAAGGCGCAGCACTTTTAGTGCCAACATTGATTGGATCCTTTTTTTTTTTTTACAGATGATCTACTGGCCTTCTGTCATCATATATTTACCGCACATAAGTCACTCTACCTTTTAATACTGTATCTTATTTCTTACTGTCCTGTTCTTACGCTGGTTTCATTCACTTGTCTATCGGGTTTGTGCAACAGATGTGCTTAAGGGGTAACAGAATAGGTGCGTTAGGTGCAGAACAACAGATGCGCTTAAGGTGGAACACGTCAGTTATGTTTAAGGTGGAACATAACAGATGTCCTTCAGGAGGAACACAACAGTTGTGCTTGAAGTAGAATACAACAGAAGTGAAACACAATAGATGTGCTATGGATGCAGCACAACAGATGTGCTTATAGTAGAACATAATAGAGGTAGAACGCACAGATGTGGTTAAGGTGGAACACAACAGGTGTGTGTTTAAAGCAGGGGTGTCCAATCTTATCCAAAAAGGGCCGGTGTGGGTGCAGGTCTTTATTTTAGCCCAGACCTACAACACCTAATCCTACCAATTACCTGGTGAGGAGGTTCAATCAAGACATTGCTGGGTAGAATCAGGTGTGATAATGTTGGGCTGTAACAAAAACCAGCACCCACACCGGCCATTTGTGGATAAGATTGAACACCCCTGGTTTATAGTCAAATGCGAAAGGTGTGCTTCAGGTGGAACAGAGCAGGTGCGCTTGAGTTGGAGAACAACAAATGTGCTTGAGGTGAGACAACAGATGCGCTTAAGGTAGAACAAAACGTGTGCTACAGGTGGAACACAATGGGTGTGCTTAAGGTGAAATGCAGTGGGTGTGCTAGAGGTTAAACACAACGGATGAGCTTTTGGTGGAAACCTACAGGTGTGCTTCAGGTGGAAGGTAATGAGTTCCCTTCAGGTGGAACACAAATGGTGCGCTTCAGGTGGAACACAATGGCCCTCATTTATCAAACTTGCTTACACCAAAAAAATGGGTGTACGCCAAATCTCCTGCAAGAATCGGCATTTATCAATCTGACCGTTAGCGAACGGTCTGGAAAAAGTCTCATACCAGCTCTGACCAGGTTTATGCAAATCTGAAAACAGCGAACAACATGCAGGAACGAGTGCAGCTGTCAAAATGAGTAATAAACCACCTGCAGCGATGCGGAAGTTATGCTGTTGTTGTTCTTATTAGTAAAATAAATAAATAGACTAAATAAATGAATGAATAAATGAATAAAAGCAGACTGTTTCCAAATATAAGTGTAATTAATTTCTCTGCATAGATGTCATTATTTATTTATTTATTTATTTAATTCATTTATTTAATAAATAAATAAATTGCACCTGTGTTGAGAAATTAGTTACTCTTATTTGGAAACAACCTGCTTGTCAGGCCAAACGGCTCACACTTACAACCAATTTGATTAAGTGCAATGTGCAGCTTGGCAATGTGCAGTATGCAGCTTGATATGCAGTGCACGTCAGATGCTCATCCAGTCAGATATATACTGAACAACAAAAGAAATGAAAGTTAGCCTAATTAAAGGCAGACTGGAAAATAAGTGCGCGTAATTACTTTAGAAAATCAAATTTATTACTAGCATGTGCACATTTACACTCGTTTCATCAAACTTTTCTTTATTTTGCGGTCCCTTCGACTGAGTAACCATAAGGGTAGCCTACATTAACTAACTAGCTAGCTTGCGTTTCTTTTGTTTCTCAGTATATAGATGCCTACGGACACTCCGACCGTGACCACATTTTGACAATGGCAGATCTTCCATTGTTAGAGGAATAAGCTTCTGTCCGAAGTAAGAGGAACTTTCAGCACAGAGATCTCATCCGGGAAAGTGACGAGTGGCTGCTCGTTTTGTGTGGCACCCAATAAAATGTCATGGAGTAACACTGATAAAAGTACAGTGAAGAGTGATCTCTGCAGACTGTATTTTACCAATTACCCTCATGGTGCAGCCGAGCTCCGGCTCGTATTCCCACGATGGAGGGGGAGCCTATCAGCTGTTGCAACCCGTTTTTTGGGAGGCGATCTTGAAATGGGACCACTTTTTTAACCTACATGTAAAGCATTTGGATTGTCAATAATGTAGGCAATATAACATGAAATATCGTGGATCTATAAATTGAATTTATTAAGGCCGATGTTATTCGCACTTTTACGTGTGGCCAATGCTAAATTTTTTTCTTGACCACACTTGTAAGTGCGCAAGTTGATGACCATCCCAGTGCCGCTTAGACAGTACCGCTTAAAATAAGTTTGGCCAAGAAAAAATTTTTGCTTTGGTATAAGTGTGGGCAATGGAGAAATGTGCATCTAGGCCACAATAATAAGTGTGTCTAATAAGAATTTTGGTCATTTAAGTGCATCCAAGCACAAAAATTAAGTGCGAACAGTCACTTCGATTTATTACTGAATTAAAAGAAACCTCTGCTGCACTCTGGTTTTCCACCCCAACAGTGTTTACTACAGCAGCAGCGATAGTTCTCCAAACGGCAGCCTACTGGGCTCCCTTTATGCCACTCTTAAGACTTCCAAATAAAATTATTTTGTTTTGCTCCATCTATCGTCGGCCTGCTGATAAAACCTTGTATCTTCAAAATGATAAACTTTACAGGAGAACAAAAAAGAAAAGTTTAATTTTGCATGTAAGAATGCAGTTGAGCTGTGTTCGGGTAGGATGACTATTTTTCCTCCAAGAATGTATCCAATCAATGAAATTTTGTATTTTGCAATGTTTATGCTATTATCGTGGACATACGAGTTTTTGTTTCTCATCAAATTGCAGATACAAGGTTTATCAGCAGGCCGACGATATTTCCTCAGTTAAGTTCTTTCTTCTCTGCCGCCTTTTGAGAGTCCATGTCGTAAAGTGGGCAGGACTATGCCTCCCGGAGCATGAATTTTTAGGGGCGTGTCATGTAAATTACAATGGTTTCTGCCGCCATATTTATCAACGCCACGGCAGTTCTACACCGAAATCTGTGACGTACACACTTTTAGTAAATCAGACGTGACACCTGGCGAACGATGATATTTACACCAGAATCTACACCAGATCCCACGCAAGTTTGATAAATGAGGGACAATATGTGTCTTTAAGGTGGAACACAACATGTGAGCTTAAGGTGGAACACAACAGGTGAGCTCCCAGCAGAGGTACGAATGGGAACTGCAGGCGCAGTGGAAGGCCGTTTGAAGACAGAGCCGAGAGCAGTACCATTAAATGGAACTTACTGCAGTCTCACCTTTTTCTCAGCGACAGATGAGCACTCCCTGGCTCTGCTCGGGTCACTCTGCTTCTCTTTCAGCAAACTGGAGGAGGACGAGGTTCTGACGGAGTGGGACTGCTGGTCCATTGGGTCCAGCTGCACATCACTCCAAATCTGCAGTGCAGTCAGAGAACACCGCATGATAAATTGTGATCGCCATCAGAAAATGAGGTACATCATTATATCTCCAAGAATACAAAGGATTTTCACAGGGGCAGTACCCTCTGAGGTACCCTTTTTGTGCCCTTGAAAGTGCATACGTACCTTTCAAGCCCCCAAAAGGATCCGCTGGTTACTTTGAAGTCCAATAATTACCCCTTGGGGGTACATTAGTGTAGATTGTTCCATTTAGAACAGAAGTGCTAAATTTTGCTCCTACTTCTGAGTGTTAATAATGGATACCCAACATCTGTCGATATCATATGGATTATAGCAATAAAGCAGTTATTAAGCAGGGTCCTTTTCTTCTTTAGGTTATTGTATCATTCTGCAGCTTCCCAGCAATGTTCCATCGGGATTCAAATTTGAGAATTTTGATTGAGGCACGTTTGTATTAGCATCAAAATGCTATTTCCTCAATCCCTTTTTAAAGACATTTTCCCACAGAACCAGAGTTAGGTTTCTCAAAGCTCAAATCTCCTGTGCTAACATTTTTGCAGATGGAGAGGAGGGCATCAGCTCTCCAATTTACATCACTGCTTTTTGCCAATGGCAAAGTGGAGGTTTTCATTAGAAAAACGCAGAAAAGAGCACAGATAGAGTCGCCCCTTAAATGCTAACAGTTTGCGACCCAGTGAAATATGTTACGACTTTATTTTAAGGTTGTGTCGAGGAGTCCTATTACCTGTACTTCCAAAAAATAACGGGCCGTGAACAAAAAGGTTTGTAATCCCTGGGTCCCAAAATACAAGAGAACATGCCCTAAAATTAAAGCTGGAATTCTGTATGGTGACCCACCGTGTGTTATTTGATTTTTAAATGCAACATACTAAAGAGCAATGATTGAATTGTTCCAAGACTTTTAATGTGCAGTATGACCTGTAGATTTTAAATAACATTGACCTCTTTCTGCAGAGGAGCAGCAACTTTAGATGCCGGCGTCTAAACAATGTGTAATTGTTCCTGGGGCACACAACTGTATATTGAATGTTCATGCAGAGCTGGTGCTATAGAAATATTTGAAAGCTGGGAGTTATTAAGCCTGAAAGGGTGGAGTAGACATTGCATGAATCATATCTCCCACAGAACTCGATCTGCTGCCAGTTTGGTGTATCTGGCTACAGAAGCAACCAGGGGATATTTCATTATACATATTGATTATGAAAAAAAAAATTTCTCGGGTCCAGTTATGCCCTCTCTTAGTATGGCCTTCCCCTTTGAATATTTCTCACAAGACTAGCAATATTTGTCACTCTTTAATGTAATAAAACAGTATTTGCTCTCAAATGGTATATGGCTTTAATAAGAATCTAATTTCTGAGGGGTTGTGATCTAACATGGAAAGAAACCGTATGCTGTGTGGCATTCAGATTACAAAATTCAAAAGAGATAGTTCAAGCAAAATACCCTCATTTCTTTGCCATTTTGCCATTAAACGAGTGATTATGCGGTTAACTTTCTCATTTTTATTGAGTATTAACGCTTACTTTGTGACCAATCATAAAGCCTGGATTAGATGAATACAACTGAGGAAAAAGGTTTGCTGTTATGCAAATTTGATTAAAATAATTTCTGTTAAATCATATTTTTCATGTTTGTACGTTCACTAAGGTCATAAAAGACAAGTCGGCTTTTGTTTGAATATCTGATTCTCCCTGGTTTCCAACATGACAAATGCCACACCGATAATACCAGGGAAATAGAACAAACTGAGATTATGTCTGACGTGAACATTATAAAGAAGACAAAGTCATCTATATCCCTCACCACTTAATAGCTAATTTGTTTCCATGGTGCCCAAAAAAAAAAAATAAAATTAGTCAAATTCCCTTGCATCAAAAGGCACAACTACATCCTCTAGAGAACATGCGTACCAAGCTTCAAGACAATATCTTGGATACTTTCCAAGTTCTGCTCCGGAAACAAAGCTTACCCCTAACAAGTTATGTGACAGACTAAGTCCCAATTTGTTTCCATGATAACTGGAAAAAATAAAATTTATCAAAATTCCTAGCATCAAAATGCACTATTTCATCCCCTGGAGAAAATACATGCTAAATTTCAAGACAATATTCATGATACTTCCCGAGTCCTGCACCAAAAATAAAGCCTACCCTTCTGACATTACATGAGACATTCGGCCCCAATTCGTTTCAATGGAAACTGGAAAAAATAAAATTTGTCAAACTCTCCAGTATGAAAAGGCGCAACTATATCCCCTGGAGAACAAGCATACCAGTTCTAAGGCAGTAACTCTCGTCTCTCATACTTTCAGAGTTCTGCTCCTGAAACGAAGTGTACTGCTGATCGGGATGATCCAGATAGCGAGCACCTCCGCTACGGATCTGCCCCGGCTCTGAACCGGATCAGCTGGAGTCTGCACAGATCCGGGGCAGATCCGGAGCGGAGGTGCTTGCTATCTGGGGACATATGGACGCACACATGCACACATGCATGGACGGAGCCAGTTTCAATATCCCCCACCAACTTCATTATGGCAGGGGATAATAAAAAAGTGAGCATTTGCTCGTGGATTGATTGAAATACTAACATTGTTAAATCGTCATAACATTACAATGGCATAACGATAAAACTTGCATTGTTTTTCTATTTGGGGGTCATTACGCAGGAAGGGAGGATTTATTTAGTTTCTATGGCTAAATAACTTTCAGTTTCTTTTCAGATTAGTTTGAAGACCGAAAGGATAGGTACTATATGAGCCCTAATCCTGTCAAAAAGATCAGAAAATGGTAATATCTACATTAATTTGAAGAAAAAATTAGTATCATGTGTCAGAACAGTAGGGTAGTGGTAAAGCATCTGTACAATTACTCCAAGCCTCCAAGGAAATCTTTATTGATTAAAAAAGGACAACGTTT
Organism: Gymnothorax reevesii; assembly: GCA_029721435.1. Taxonomy (NCBI): domain Eukaryota; kingdom Metazoa; phylum Chordata; class Actinopteri; order Anguilliformes; family Muraenidae; genus Gymnothorax; species Gymnothorax reevesii. Next base: position 13,354,461 of record CM056583.1, on the reverse strand, counting down.
CGATCCGACTTGGATCTTCGTCTGGTCAACAGACTGTTGACCAGACGAAGATCCAAGTCGGATCGAAACGTTGTCCTTTTTTAATCAATAAAGATTTCCTTGGTGGCTCGCAGTAAGTGTGCAGGCGTTTTCTCCTTTCTTCATTGACGCGTTTAATTTGATTGCTTTGCACCTATGCGATGTGCGTATAACTCTTCCTTTGTAGTGGTAAAGCATCACAATATTAATCATTCACACCAAAGTGAGGATGGAGGCCGCTTATATTTGGCTTCACAGACACTCATTTGTTTTGACTGTCAACCTTAGATTTAGCGCACTTCTGCTCAGTGAGTTTATAATCCAGGAAAAACATTGCTTTACCTCTGAGCTATTTTTGTTTCTCAGTATTTCACGGCAGAACAACCTCAGTGCAGAATTTTCACAAAGTTTTTTTGTGTTTGCGACACTTTTTGTGTCAAAATTATTAAAATAAAAGGAAATAAGTTTTATTTCCGTATTGCTTATGTGTCTTGCTTCATGGAAATAATTTTTATAGTTGCCGTGACCGAGTTTGAAAAGCCTTAAATACAGCTCATGCTCAATTGGCAAGCATTGATTTGACTTGATCTGTGTAAAGGGGTCAATATCATATCTGAAAGAATCAGCTACCTTCTGTACAACACAATAATCATCTAATTAAACCAAGCACAAGGAAACCAAATCAATCCCCACGCTTATTTTGTAAGGACTGCTAAAAGCATACAGGCACCAACCAAGTCAACCGTAAAAGGGGGGCAAACCTGTAATACTAGCCTCAAGGCAAAAAAACTAAAGGTCACTATGGGCTTTCTGTGATGGAGAAACTACATTCAGTTGAACTACTGGTGTTTCAAACTTTGCAGAAAATCGGTGACTGAACATGACTGGTATTATATGAGACTGGCCCACCAAAAACCATGAAAGAAATGGTTACATTTAGATTTTCCAAGAACATGCAGACAGAATGAGGGATTACAATGAAATGCCAAATAATAAATGAAGACCAAACCCTGTTTCTGGAAGACTTAGACGACAAATCTGCGGACCCCGTGTTGAACACACACACAGACACACAAACACACCCAGTCACGCACACACACACCCACCCACACACACGAACACAAACATATGCAAACACATGTACACACATACACAAGCACACAAAGAAATGCACGCACACACATACACGCGTAAACTCATATGTGAACATGCGTGCATTCACGCACACCCCCTCAAGGTGAAACACACTCAGATAAGCATACACACAAAAATGTGTTCATGCAAAAACTGTCACAAACTCACACACATATACACATTCACTCTCACACTCACAGACACACACACGCACAAATACGCAACCTCTAACGCACACGCAGACACAAACACACATACATTCACTCAAACACGCACACACATGCACACACACACCGTGTCTCCGGTGGATTTGGAGGAGACCCTGTGGAAGGTGTTTCTGGAAGAGTCCGACTGCGGGCTGAGCATTGGCTCTCGTAGGGAGCACTCGCTGTTGCAGGTGGAGACTCGCTCTCGCTGTGACGGGCTCCTCAGGAAACGCAGGCAGAGCACGTTTTCGGCCAGCGTGTCTCTGAGAACCACAGCCCAGGGGGGAGAGAGCGACAGACAGCAGGAGAGAGGAGAGTGTAAGAGGGCATGAATTATGAGCGAGAGAAATGGACTGAGCAAAGGGGGAAAGACCCAGGACTCCATCCTATCACTCATCTCACCCTTCAGTCTCACACTGCCCCTCCACATACAGATGATTGAGGTACAGAATCTCAAATAAAAATGTTCCACTCCATGAAATTAATGATGCGAGGAGGCGAGGAGCCTTAAGTTAATGGGCTCTAGAAGATTCTCAAGCAATGAGCATCCTTTTTGTTGAAGTCCACTGGCCGAAAAAAAAATCCTCTAATATTTTGTTTGTCCACCTTTAACTTTGATTACGGCGCACACTCTTAATGGCATTATTTTAATGACTCAACATTTATTCGGTCGAAATTCGCAGTGATATTTGAAACCACTCCGTAAAGTCTAATCCAGCACTTCCCAAAGACCTTAAATGAGGTTGTTGATTTGTTGGACACTTAATAGCCCAATTCAAGTAATTGCAGCAATCTCCTCTGTTGTTTTCTTTGCTCGGTGCAGGCCAGTCTCCTGCCTCTCTTGAAATACAATGACACACCGTTTTACACGACCATGGGATACGTCTTTGACACGGTTATCTAAGAGTTGAAAAATTACACACTGCAGTCAGAATTGTTCCAAGCTGAAAAATATTAATCACTGCAATAATGATCCCATCATAAGCTTTTCGAGTAACTGTATGTTAACGCTTTGAGCGCTATCGGCAACTATAGTTGCTCCCCTGCGGGAGCTCTGTTAAACAAGATGACCCATGATAGGTTTTCAACAGCTCAGGATAATTACATTTTTAATTCCTCGAAAATGTATTCAGCGCTCAAAGGGTTAATGTGTACCAAATGCAAGCTCTAGTGCACTGAATAAATTACAAAAATCAATCATTCAGTTGGAACCGTTATTCTTTTTCTTTAAAGTTAACGATGATAAAACATATCAGAAGTAGGTTGGAAGGCTTAAGTCAACCCATTTGTAAATGACATCAAACTGAAATCAATATTTTGACATGTTTTACCATAAAAATAGTGACATGGCCGGCGAGTGGAAAAGCGCCATCGAATGAACCAACTCTGTTCTCTCTTCACCCGGTTTTGATGGATACTGAAAAAATACAGGCGAATCTTTACCGAATGAATGTATTATGTTGATGGGCTTTAGGATTTTAAAGGGAGAATTTGAAATTATTTTTCATCATAACCTGCATTCGTTCCCTCAGATCAGCAGTGTCCATTGAGAGTTTTTCTACTCCCATATCTTCACGATTCCAAAAGAAATGTTCAGCCCATAAAAAATACTCCATCAAACAATTGTAAATCTGTTCACATTATGTTGCTCAAAATTTAATCTATACGTATTCCAAATTACAACATTGCCGTCAAAGTAGCTCATGTTATTTCAGGAGACACGGTGACATGACCATTGATTTTGGTGGTTTCTGTTTTTGGTTATTGCACCCAAATCTTTTATTGTCTCTTTGGTTATCGCACCCCATTGTGCAAGTCTTCGGCGTAATAAAATAACAGGTTTTAAAAGATACTGTTTATCTTCAAAAATGACCACCTTTGCCACACATTTGGTATATATTAGTGTATAATGACTGCTTACAGCATTTACTTATTTGATTCCAACCCTTTTTTTTGGCCTGGCACCATATATTTTTGGAAAGTAGGATGTATAAACAAACAAGTTGAATGGATCCATGTAACTGACATGGCATTGGAATTCCTTGCTTACTTTCCCAACATTCTCTGATGGGAGGAGCCAGGAGGGAGGAAAGGAGGCAAGAAAAGGAAGTAAGGAGGTAAGAGTGATGTATGGGAGAGAGCCCAGAGTCAGGAGAGGCCGTACCTGTACTTGGAGTGAATGATGGCGTAGATGAAAGGGTTGTAGATGGCGGACGCTTTAGCGATGACCGCAGGCACTGCTTTCGAATAGGGGTTCAGTATATTACTGTACCTGCAACCAGGAGAGAGAATAAGGAGGTGAGACGTAAAGCAGCGCCCCCTGCTGTCTGCCATTTATATCGGTTTCGCAGCACAGTGAGTGCTTCTTGATTAATATTTATACAATATGTCACAAAATGCCTCAGTTTGCTGACCATTGTTAGGACTAAGAACATGAAAGTTTTGAAACACAAAACTAATTTTAACAAAAAAATAATAATAATAAATTTTAAAAAATTTAATTTGCCACCCCGCCATGCCTATTTTGGAGAGGGGTAAAAGACTGAAATGAAATACCAAACCAGTTTTTGTCAAAAAAGGTGGCTGAATGCCAAGTTTCAGGAGGTTACAGGTCATTGAGCTGAATGTCTATGGGTGAACGATTGTCAAACTTTGCAAAACAGCCATTTCACAGAAACTGTAATGCCCAGTTTTGGGGGAGCAGGGCTGAAATGCAACCCCAAAATAGTTACTGTGCTAAAGATGTTGCGTACCAACTTAGTAGTCAAGATTACCAGAGGTGACTAGTAAAATTGTTTACGGACAACAAATGACAGTTGACAGACGGTGACGAACGCTGAAGAAGACTACACCATAATAACGCAGCCGATCAATGACCACTCAAGTTAAAAAATCTTATTTAATTTTAAGTTAGTGTCTCTGCAGCCTAAAAGTGCACCTACTATGGTTTTTTCATTATTTTAATGTCGTAATGTGAATCATATCTTTTGTATGTGCATTTAAAAGGTTGGCGTCGGAAAGTAACTCGAAGTCACCTCCAGAGGAAGCGCTCTCTGCTGCAAAACTCACAGCTGCAGCGCTGACTGAAACGCCCAAATAGCTTCTGACCATTTTTTTCATCAATTGGTGATGTCACCATTGGAATATTCACGCCAAGCAGATAGTTTTGCGCACCCTTGAGTGGGTTACACCTACAAGGCTACACCAGTTTTTGTTTCTAAAGCTCCACTGGGGCGGAAATCCATTTATGGTACGAGGCGTGACATTTCCCGGCACACATGTGAACAGCGGATAAACCCCAAGTGAGTGATCCAGTTGACCAATCACAGCACACTTGGGTTTTCAGTAGGGCGGGGGCAGGACCTCAACAGAGCGTTTCACTGACAGGTACTGCAGAAATGGCCAGCATGACAAAACTCAAGTGTTTTTTTTTTTTTAAATGACACATTTATACCATTTTTTGTTGACTACAAGAATACAAGAATGACCAGTGAAAACTCACATAACTGGGACACTTTAAAATATTAATTTGAACTTGAACTGGCAGGTTTTTATTTACTCATTTTTTTTACTCAAATTAACGTATGTGCAATCTTCCCAGAAATTCCAGCATTACCCAGAATTCCCAGATTTACCCCGCCCAGGCGATCAGCGTGACGCTGGCGTACGGAGCCCAGGAGAGCACAAATACGATGATGACCACGAACGCAATCTTCGCCAGCTTCCATTCCGTCCGTATGGACTGCTGCTGCATGAGGGTAGACTTTCTAACATGGCCGCCGAGATTCTGTATGTCCCTGCAGAAAACAGAGGGAAGATACAGCGGGAGAGAGGGAGAAAGGGATGGTACAATGGAGGGGAGGTAAGATGGAGGATGTAGAAGGGAGGTGAAGAGAGGTGGACGGGGAGAATGAGGGAGATGGAAAGAGAAGGAGAAAGGAGGAGAGATGGATGAGAGAGGGCAGGAAGAGAATGAGGGAAAAGGAGAGAGAAAGAGAAAGGTGGAGAGAAATAAAGGGGAAGGAGGAAAGATGGAAGGAGAGAAGGGAGGGAGGCAGGGATTGAGGAGAGGAAGAACAGAGAGACAGAGGGAGTAAAAAAGAAATGGAAAGAGGCGGTGAGGAACGAGGAGGGACAGAGGGAGGAAATGAATCAGGTGAGTAACACCACGATGCCCCGATACTTGAAAAATAGATCCTCCCTCCCAGTGCTCTGCCTTCCCCGACACTACAGATGGGAAAAGTGTGCAGGACATAAGTCCACGTCTCTCTGAGTCCAGAGGTGCACTACCAGGCCCTTCCTGGACACAGGGAGACCCCAGTTGAGGTCGTGTCCTGTAGACGTACTTGCTGGTCTTGCGTATGGCCAGGAACATGAAGAAGTAACAGTAGGAGATGATGGCCAGGGGGATAAAGAACACGAAACAACAGAGCATCAGGGTGTAGCTCTTGTTGGCGGGTGTAGACGTGACGTAGTCCCATGTACAGGAGGTCATCAGGCCTTCGGGGATGTAAGCACCTTAAGAGAAAAAATTGAACATTTATTTACAATGTATTAAGACCATCATCAGAGACACTGTCATAGGGATCCATTCAATTCTACGGAAATTCTTAGAGGTGTACTTTAGTGGTTATGACCTGCTATGTGAGGGCTAGGGAGCCGCGCTATTGGAGAGCCATAGCCCAGTACATTACAGCTGTCTCTTTGCTCTAACACACCTGACTCAAATGATTGCAGCTTCTTTGGGGCTTAAATAACAAAGTGATTTTTTGAATCAGAAGCTCTCGAGAAGTGAAACATTTAAACATAACATAACATAACAAGTGGCAAGAACAGGCCATTCAGCCCACCAAGGCTCGTCATTTTCCTATCACTGACGTGAACCAAACACTGCAGATACGGATGGTCTAAATGGCATCGAGCACTAAATCAAGCCTGGACGTTAAAACTCTCTGCCTCTGCCTCTGCCTCTCTGATATGCCCAGGTAAGCTATTCCACCCTGAGATTACTCTCAGTCTGAAAAAATATCACCGAATATCAGTGCTTTATCTACCCTTTGCTGACTTCCATTTCTGACCTGCTGTTCTGCTAATAGAATAGTAATCCTTGAAAGTTAAATTTGTCAGACACTTTAACATATTGAAAGACCACAATCAGATCACCCTGAAATCTCATTTTACTAAGACTGAAGAGATTAAGAATCTTCAGATGCTTTACAAGCTTTCATCCTTTATACCAGGAATTAACTTTGTGGCTTTTCTTTGAACCTTCTTTAAAGCCTCTTTGTCTTTCTTGAAATATGGACCCAGGACTGCACACAGTACTCCAAGGGTGATCTGACAAATGTGTGGTGCACCAGAAGTAAAACTTCCTTAGATTTATATTCAATACTTCAGCTATTTATCCCTGCATCCTATTGGCCTTTTTAACTGCTATGGCACAGCGGCTAGAACTTGAGAGGGTTTGGCCAATTATAACTCCCAGATCGCTTCCAAGTAGTGCAGATTCCAGTTTTAAACCTCCCATCAAGAAATTCCGTCTAATGTTTTTATTTCCGATGTATAGAACTTTACATTTGGCTATGTTGGATTTCATTTGCCCCGTTTGTGTCCAATTCTGAATTCAATCTAAATCCTCCTGAATCACATTATTAGACTCTAAAATGTTCGCCAATCCTTCCAATTTATTATCATCTGCAGAAATTTAACTAACTTGCTTTCAATGTTCCTGTCAAGATCATTAACATAGGTCAGGAAAAGGAGGGGTCCTAACACCGATCCCTGAGGGATTCCATTTACCACAATGCCTAACTCTGATGAGATCTCTCTGACCGCAATTCTTTGTGTTCTGTCCCATAACCAGTTTTAAATCCATTCCAAAATTCCTCCTATAATTCCTATGGTCCTTTAAAAAAATTTAGTCTCTCATGTGGTACTGTATCAAATTCTTTCTGAAAATCCAAATATTTGATTTTATCGGCCCTGCTCTGATCATAAGTCTTTGTGGCCTCTTCAAAGAATTCATGAATGACTTCTCCCTCGGAAAACAATGTTGACTATCCTTCAATATGCTATTACATTCAAAAAATAATTCTATTTTATCTTTAATGAAGGATTCCAATATTTTACAGGCCTGTAGTTTCCCTCCTCAGTTCGGCTTCCTTTCTTATAGATTGGAACTATATTGCCCCACTGCCAATCATTTGGTATTTCTCCAGTTTCTAAAGAATGCCTAAAAATAACTGACTGTGGTTTAAAGAAAATTTCACCTACTTCCCTGAGAACTCTTCGATATAAGCCATCAGAGCCAGCTGCTTTATTTATCTTTAATATATTGTAGAATTGCCACAAATGGCGAGTCCAATAGTGACAAACCTCACTTGCTATGAGTGAAAAGCTTTTACCTTGGTGTCACCAATTGTGGAATTCCCTCTCAGGTAAACCAAAAGTTGGAAATATCTGAGAGGTGAAGGAACATGGGGCTGCATCAAAAGTTTAAAAAAAGCTTAATTTAAAGCTTAATTGTTATAATGATCTGACTACAATTGAATTTATACTTAACCTTCCTCCGCATTAACGATAACACACAGAGGGCAGCACACTCCGTAGTATGGCTCTGCAAGGACAGCAATCTAGCTATGTAGATGCAGACGTGCCTATGGCTGATACAGCCGGTAATAATTACAATTAAATGTATTTGCAACGGCACTAAGCGCAGGCGAGTGACAACAGGGTGCAGATACCTAAAGACCTGTGTGTGCATCAGAACTGAAAATCCATAGCTGTAAAAAGTGGATATTAGTCAGAGAAGAATACTTGGTTAAGATTAATATAATTTATTTTCTGATGTATGAATAGCAAATACAGCAACAGAATGCAGTGAGATAAATGACTATATGCGAATGTCGCGCAGGAGCCCATGTTAAAGAGTCTCCCAGAACCATTCCACTCTTCCACCTGCAGTATATACCCAAAGATGAAAGGAAAACCAAGTCATCAATATAGAGGCCCAATTTGCAGGAAACAGAGACATCAATAATCACATGTGAATGCTTACACATCAGTTGCACCTTGCCTGACATAAGACCTACAAACAAAGATGACCCTCCTATATGATAACACAAGACTACAAGATGGCTTAGACAATGCTGACCCTGAGATGTAGAACAGAAACTTGCAGGAGTAGCATAATAACAGGGTAACATGACACCATGACTAAACAGCAGTCCGTTATTGACCCCCGCATATCAGCTTTGTAAACAGTCCTGTTTCCACCTGTGGGGACTGACCGGGGCACACCCCTGTAAACACCCTACAATATGCAATTTGTATAATAGGCTACTTCATTATCCCAAGTCTCAATTTCTGCTAAATAATTTTGAGCATTGGAATTACCCTCTGGCCAAAAAAAATCTGCTCCGTGATAAAATTTTCAACAAAGTAACTATTTTACCTCTTCCCCTCGAGAATTCCCATTGGAGGAATGATTGCCTGGCTCTCACCTCGCCTTTAACCTCATTACTTCTCCAAACTCATTCCCATTTACGCTTTCTAATTAGCAACTACGCATTAATTTGTTCAGTTGCGAGGGCCCGTTAGTAAGATTTCCGTCTTTTTCTCGCAGCTAACATCATCGTTCATTGTAATATTAATCAAGCATTTTCCTATCCATGTTAATGGTGATATAAAACATCAATGTCTTTAGAAGCTACAGAAAAAAAAATGTAAAAAGCTGTTTTGCCCACTGATGTCTGTGTGTGACGTTTGCTTATGTAAACATATAAACATAAAACTCTGTCTATACAACCACTAACATTAGCTACCATAATGCAGGTAAACTCTCATCCTGTTTCCTATCAAGAATCAGACAATTATTTGAATTAATTTGCTGAGCGAATAGGCTACCATTAAGCTGCATAGTCATTTCTGATTAAAACAGAGCTTTGCGTCAGAGGAAGTCTACAATAAGAGATTGCGTGGACAACAATGACTGAAATTTCTCGAAATTCCATCGTAAGGTAGAATGTAATGTAGTCGTTAACGCTGCATATAAGATCAAGATTTATTTTCTTATTAATTGATTAGAGATTTACCATTCTTACAATGTCAAATGGTTGCCCTCTCACAACTTTCCCAGAGGTGGAGAATAAAGACCTAATGATTTTGCGGCCATGAAAGTTTGAGACATGGCATGCGTTTTAAATTATTTTAAATGCGTGCCATGCTTCGAACATTCAAGACACGCAAACAACCAATGAACTATATCATTGAATTAACAACACATTGATTCAAAAAGCGTTGTTAATTTAATAAATTAATTATTTTAGCATTGTGGAAAAGAGTGTACAACTACTTTCCACAAATGTACTCGCCGCAAATGTACCCTTTTCTTTTGAATGCTGAAAACATTTCGATTAAGTGCAGTCTTAAAGTAAATAGGGCTGCACTGTTGAAAAAAGGCGCTAAAATGAGAGATGTAATTTAGAGAAACTATTAGATTATTTTTTTTTAAATCCCTGCAATATCACCATTAAGTATGTTGTCACTGTAGCCCACCCGTGATCTCTGTAATTTCTGAATAATTTCTCCATTTTTACAGGCTTATATATTGGTGTTGATTATTCAGTAAATAAATTGTTTGATCATAAACAGGAGCTGCTTGAAAGCAATTATGCATTTAAGGGTCAGAGGCTCGCTGCATGCCATTGAAAGTCTCGTAACGCCAGCTTTACCACGGGGGGGGGGGGGATGTTGGGCTTTAGGGAGTTAAGCCATCAGCAATATCCTTATTATCTTTATTCTTGATACCCTTGGCCTCCTCCTTAACTTTCCTTTTTCAACTACTGCACGGAGAAATGCTTACGATCATTTTTTGCCTCTTCTGCAATTTGCCTTTCATGAAGTTTCTAGCTTTCCTCAACTCTTCTTTGACCATAGCCTGCATTTCGCAATATTCAGCCTTGGCATTCTCATAATTGTCCTTTACATATGTCTCATAATGATTCCTTTTTTCCCTAAAACTCTCACAAATAGCTGTAGTCATCTACTAAGAACTTCGCCCTTTTGCATACCTTTGGAGTTAATTCACAGTGCATCAAGTAGAACTCCATTGAATCTACCCAACATTTCATTCAGTCTTACAATCAAGGACCTTCTTTCAATCTATTGTGCATAGTTAACAGCACAGCCTGTTAATCTTCGCTCACTTTGAATTGATTTTTTTTTTTTTGAGACCCTTTCAACTTGCCACAAAACATCAGAACTAACAATGGAATGATCATTAGTCCTGAGTAGCTCCATGACCTCTACATGGCACATTTCTTCAGGGTCATTACAGAGCTCTAAATCTAAAATTGCGTAATCTTTTTCAGGTTTACTGACATACTGCACCAAAAATATAGTCATTTATAACATCAAGAAATTCTCTCTCGCCGTCGCCCAATCCTTTTACCATTTCACAATCAACAGCAAGGTAATTGAAGTTACTCAGAATAATAGTCCTGCTTAACCTCCAGCTTGTCTAACCTTCTCAAAAACAATTGCGTTTACAATACCATTGGAAGCTGGCTGGCTGTAGTACACTCCTCCATTAAGACCTGTCTCGTGTTTCCCTTTGAACCCGACCCAAATGTCTTCATATGGCGAGATGATTAAATTTATGAATTTATTTCCCTGCTCATTAAGATTTTTATTCACATAAAGTGCTATGCCCACTCCAATCTAGCCTTCCTAATGAACTTGTTACCTTGTATATTATATTCATCCCCATCCTATTCACCAAGGAGTCTCTCTGCAATCCCAACTATTTCACAGCCCCTGCTACAGTAAAGCCCTCAGTAAAAATAGAGCGTTGTCGCGAGCGGGACCCCTCAGCCTTGCGCTTGCCCTGCCATGGCAGCCATATTGATTATCTCAGCTGGACAGAAATCGATAGGGAGCTTCCTCTAACCACCCCCAACATACCACCAGAAAATGAGAGCATTTGGCCGAGGCGTTTTTCAGCTATTGTCCAAAAACGAGAAATTAATGGACTGACAGACGCCGCTCGCCACACCAATACCCCTCCATGACTTTCGTCGGCAGAGGGGTAAAAACTAGCACGCTAGCAGCGCGCAAGTTAATGCGCTAGCTCCTACCGGCTGGTCACGCCTGACAGTGTAAATACAATATTAATTCCCTCTTTGGAGACACTGTTGGATTCACGAGACAAAAGACAGATTCATGTGGAAAACAGACAGAAAAATGACAGAACAAATTATTCTATTTTGAAAACAGGCGTCAAATATTGAATTTTTTTTTATCAACACTAAATCCCTGTATGAACAAATCTTAAAAACAAAAGCAATATTTGTTTTCTGTCCAAACTGTACGTTAATTTTATTGCGCCCCCCCCCCCTCCACGCTTTGCCAAAATCAAGTTTGAGGTAAAAGTTTTAATGTGTAAATTTGTCGTCTCCTTACGATCGCTTTCGTGTAAAAATGTGCTAACAAACTCTGTGGCCGCAAAACAAATACAGGCGAAAATCTCGTTCCCGACAGATACGCAATTTGCAAACTACGAGTGGCGCACAGAATGTCAAGTGGGATTTTCCGATGGTTTAGTGGAGTAGCCGCATAGAGATTACTTGCATACACGACCCGCTTCGGCTGTTTCGGTATACCCCTGCACAGCTGAATGGGTCGCTGAAACCCCTATACTAAGCCCATTAGCGTTATCGGAAATAATTCAAAATGGCAGATTAATGCGAAATTACCGTTGCTCTGATCACGTACGTATCAAATTGTGTATTTTTTTCCAAAGCAATAACCGCACAAGAGACAAGTGGCGAGGACAATCTAGAACTTTTTCTTGCCCTGCTAACAGAAAATGTTGGAGTGGTTTGTCCTCAGTGATGCGTCTGAGCTAGTGCGTGAACTAGCGTATTAGGCGCATTAGGCACATTAACTAGCACGCTAATGTCACTTTTACTGTAATCAAAACAGCCTTGAGTTCTGAGAATTTCTTTTTTAAGCATTAGCATTTAAAGAAAAACATCTCAGACTACTACTGCTGCTCCAACCATCCTGTTCCAACAGCCGCCTGCAGCCCCATATGCTTTATTGTCTTAAAAATATATCCTCACTAATGCATGGATCCTTGTCAGCTTCCGTTAGGACAGTCTGCATAGAAAATCCAGATAACACCTCCATGGAGGATCTACCCCAAATCCTTTTTGCAAATTCCACATATTTGCCATGCAGAACCTCAAACCTACCCTTATCCAAGTCATTTGTCCCAGTTTGGACCATGATCACTAGATTCCCATCCTGCTCTGGCCAGGAGTGTGTCTGCCTGCTCCAGGAGGTGTTCTACCAGGGCACCAGGTAGGCAACGCACTCTACAAGACTCCTTGTTGCTTTAACAAGCTATACTGTTTACCCCCCTGATAACTGAGTCCCCCACTGTTACAAACCCCCTTCTTCAGGGGTGATAGGACATTAGGTTGCCCTGAGACTCATCAATCCTTCTGCTTTCAGGGTCAGGGGTCTAAGTCGAGTTCCTGCAAGAGCTGGAATCGACTGGACACTTAAACCTCCGATGAAGCTGCTGCTGTGCGGACATGTACACCCTTTCCTGCGCTGACGTCATACTGTCACCCATTTTCCTCTCCCTGCTCGCTCTGAGGTCTCCCCACTTCCCAGCTGTGGTGTGCATACCATCACCCTAAACCACATGCGACTCAGTCCATCTAGGAACTAGCCAATGGTGAACTAAGTAGTGCTGCCAATTGGCTCTTAGGACCAAGGACCTTGCTCTTCAGATGCTCAGTGAGCCGGCACCAGTGGCACATGCACTCGCCCTGGAAATGACTTCCCAGCAGTTCTGTGAGGTATCGTTCAGGAACCAAGAACACAGGATTGTAGGAAAGGTGATTTTATTGAGCGAGGGGGTAACCCCTGCAGGGCAGAAGGCAAAAGTACAGAGTCCATAATCCAAAAGTCACAATCCAGGAGGGCAGAATCAAAGTCGAAAACCAGGGCAGCAAATACAGAATTCGTGGTCAGACGAAAACAGGTTCGGTACACAGACACAGGTTTGTCAGAGAAGCAAAAATCAAAAACCAGTGGGTGTAATCCCGACCGTTACCAGGGCAGCAATCACAAAAATGGTAGTCGGGCAAAAAAGGGTTCATAAACACAGATGCAACAGTAATCCAAAAATGCAGAGCCAAAATCGAAAGTTGATTTTGAAACTCGAGAAACGTTCTGACAAGGAAGTTCTGTGAAGAGACACCTAATATACACTCCAGGGAGATCACATGATACATAAAACACAGGTGCAGGCAATGAGACTAATTACAAAGGAGGGAACAAGAGGGAGAACCTAATCACATGAAATAGGCAAAAGCCAAAACGCGGACAGGGATCACGAGACAATCCTATTGACAAACATACGGCTCCGGTCAAGGAGTTCTAACGTGCATAGATAATGAGAGAAAGGACAGCGTGAGCAGGTGTGGAGTTTCCACAGAAACACAGCAGAGAAGATTAGGGAGAGACAAGAGGCGGAGACTAGAACAGGGCAAGTACTGAGAGCTTGTTAATCAATTAGTAAGTGCAGCTATAAAATCCCTAGTACTTGTTAGTAAGTAAGGATTATATACAATATTAGTTTGTGTTAGTAACTCTAGCGAAAAGAATAAACTGTTAGTATTGCTTAGTAAAATAGAAAAGTAAGGCAGAGGAAGTAAACGAGATTGGAAGGAAGACTGAAATCCAGAAACCATAAAATCACTTGAAGAATGGCACGCAATACCGGGGCTGTGAGCTGTGACAAGACAAGAGACCAGACATGGGGAGACAAAGTGCAATGCATGGTAGAAAGCAAAACATGGACCGGAATACAATGTAAAGCATGGAAAGACTAAACTAAGACAATACATGAACAAATCTAGGTTACCAAATCACAGTACACATATCAAAGAATAGTCAGGCATAGCAGAAATCCAAAACCAAAACAGACCAGAGCATCAAAACAAAGCAAGGCAGATCAGAATCATAACAAGTTCAATCATCCTGTAACTGTCACATAGTTTTAGTCACAATCTGACCCATACTTACTGTCCTACTACTCCCGAAATAGCAATAAAAACATTCAGGGCTATAGCTCTCCAGGAGTCAGGGTTCCCTACATCACAACTATAGTATGTTCTATCACGTGTATATCATCACGGTTAGTACGCTGGACTCATGGCCTCTATTCTTTTATTCCTGTTGTTGTTTATTGGTATAGGGCATATGCCGTGATTATATTTGACTCTGTTCCCTGAGCCATCTTAAATAATTTTCCTGGTAGCATCATCCTCTTGCTTTGGACAATGACCTAGCAACACGCTGCTGGGTAGATCTCTTCTAAGTCGAAACAGGCTTTCAATAATCGTTCAAATAAAGAGTGAACACGTGTAAGCGCAGATGCTTGAGATGAAAGCCATTTTTCAGGGACGCTCCTGATCATTTGTCCAGCCTGCACACACTCCTGTATTTGTACAAAATTCCTGTGGCATGTTCCGGAATCTAAAGGCGCAGTGAAGGAACTGTGGTCTAAATAATAAACATTGTTTACACCTCAAAGTGAAGTCCCATATGACCTGGGATCAATAATGTTAATGGGTGTATCAGGACAGAGTAGTGGTAGGATGCTTGATGGATGACTGTCTGAGCCCTGGTGGGCAGGGGGATCTTGGCTTGCATCTGCTGAGGTAGTATGGAGAAGACCTCTGCCACTGGGCCCAAAACTGCTCCAGGGCTCTACCCCTGTTTCTCTCTATCACTTTCTACTTGCTGCTCTTATATCTTTAATTTCTCCTGCGGCATCTTTGGAAAAGAGAAGCATGTCCTCTGTGGAACTTCGTTGGTTGAGTAAAGGCTTTAAAAAAGCTTTGTCTTTGACATTGAGACAGTAGACACATCCGCGCATCAGTCACTCATAGTAACACCCACACCCACACTCACTCATGCCCACGGGCAATTCAGAGTCTCCATTTAATCTGACATAAATGACTTTGGACTGTCGGAGGACATTGACATGAACACGGGGAGAACGTGTAAACTCCACACAGACAGGCCCCAGGCCCACAACCCACAACCTTCTTACTGCGAGGCAAAAACACTACCCAGGCCAGCAGACCACTGAGTATTAATAAATTCCAATGAATGCAGGAATTTTAAAAAAGCTAATATATCAGTTCATGAATAGCCACAGGATTGATCCCATTTGTCACTAATGTACAAATTAATCTTGATACAACATTTGCCGACTTCTCCCACTCAAATTCTACTGGCCCTGTAGCCATGTGTACCCAACGCAAAAAAATCATCTAAAATATTAGAAATGATTCACTTTCATTGCTGATGCATTTTACTACAGAAGACAGTAAAAACACACAGCATTTCATTGCATTTGAGAGGGTGCAGGTTGTGTGGTGATATAGACGTAATAAAATGCTACGCTAACACCCACAAAGGCTGTCGTGCCTTTAATTACGACTGCTCCTGCCAATACACAATTTCTCCAGCAAACAGTGGCCAGTATTCGTAACTCCCCACAAAAGCAGGCATACTGATCTCAGACCAGTTTTTCCAGACCATTCCATCCCCACATCCACTAAGAACAGCAGGCAATATTCATAACCACTCCACAAAAGCAGGCATATTGATCTTAGATCAGTTTCGCCAGGCCATGTCCTCTCCACATCCACAACAAACAGAAAAGACGTAACTGATTCTGGATCAGTGCTGAAAAACTTACAAGCTTTATGAATAGGAACAGACACAGACTTACTCCAGCCTAGGAGCGGGGCCAGGCTCCAGGCCAGTGAATACAGCCACACCAGCAGAATCACCAGGGAGGTCCGTCGCTTTGACGTCCACTGAATGGCCTGCAGTGGTTTGGTGATCACGATGTAGCGGTCGATAGAGATGGCCAGCAGATTTATCATGGAGGTGATCCCAAATAGCGCCCCGCAAAAGGCATACAGTTTACAGCCTGGGAACCCGCAGAGGGATAAACGCAGAGTTTAGAAGCTCATCGACATACAGGCAAAATAGGAAAAAGTACCCTTATTCAGTTTAAGGAGTGAAGTCACAAATATGTCATGAGATTGTCAACAACTGAACATCCTGCTGCTAATGTCACAAGGAGCAAAGCTAACTGAAAGCAGTGGGGTTGTGGCACAAGAATTTTGAAAAAGTATTCCCAAAAAATCTACCATCCAAATAGCTAAATAGGCAACATTAAATTTTAAAAAACCTTTTTGAGTGGTAGCAGGATGGTACTGGCCATGCTAGCAGTTAAGTTGCACGCATGCTTTCAATGACAAAGCGTAAAACCACCCTTTCTTTGAATATTTCTGATCAAGCAAAGACTAACACAAAACAAAGCTGAAAAATGATAAATTGATGTAGAGATATTTTAGAGATTTGTATATAAACATAATGTATATCAGGTTTAACAACATTCAGCAAGGGGTTTTTTTGTGCCAGTTTTCTGCCACTCTCATATCTCTCTATTAGAAAACACAATCCTTCCAGATAGCATCAACCCAATATGTATCTTTGCAAGCTCCAGCTAATTCGGGAGAGAAACCAGCACTTATCCAGCCAGATGAGATTGCTGCCTGTCTGTGTTGGCAGCCCTTCATACATGACTATGTCATCAACATGCCTAAAGAGGGGGTGTTCACAGCTGAAAATCACAGCTATTACCAGAGCATATACCGGAACACTTTCTATTTGGATCAAGCAGAGCGACACAGACAACTGTCATAATCAATCAATCAATCAATCAATCAATCAACCATTTACCCTCAGAGGCGTAGGCTTTCTTGGCATGTTTTCCAATCTTTAAAGCAGAGTTCTAAAATGTAATTCCTCTCAGTTATCACTGGCAATTGTGATTTCAGCATCAAAGTATTCACTTCTGTACACAATATCCTCATATTCTTAACACAGTATTCGTGATTTTACTCATTGACAGGATAAATGTAGACATACTGGATATTGCCCTGGCTCTTCTAATTAAATACTACATACATTAATGCGCATGCTGTCTAAAACCAGGACGAAAGACGTTTGATACTTCTATATTCATCCACTCTAGGCGTCAGTAGGCTGACACACAATACCAGTGTTCAAACTAGCAGAAAAATATGTATTTTGCCGAAAAAGCACAGAGTGCGCGGCTCTGTACCATTGAGCAAAAACAGACAAAAATCAAGTCAATTAAGGGCCCGTCCACACTTGAATAATTTTTTTTGAAAATGCACAAATGTTTCATCGTTTCGGCCTTGCATCCACACAAGGACGGTGAAAACGCAATCACCAAAAACGATACTTTTTGAAGAAGGGATCTAGAGTGAGAAAATCTGAAAACGCCAGTGCAGCGTTTTTGTGTGGACAACCAAAAAGGTTTTGTTTTTGAAAACGATGACGTGATAGCCCCCATCACCAACCTTACCATAAGAGGGCAAGAGCTTCATAGGCATGCTCGCCGCTTTCTTCTCTGTTTTTGGTCTATTTCCATAGAAATGCTACAGCACCATGCAGCGCCACACACAGGCCTGGAATATTTACTACAGCGTTTTAAGGTCATTTTAAGCGTCTCCGTGTGGACGCAGATATTTTTAAAAACGATGCCATGTGGACAGGAGATTTTTTAGAAACAACCAAAAAAAAGGCAGTTTTCGAAAATCTCTATCTCCGTGTGGATGAGGCCTAAAACAGACAATCAAAGAAAGCAAACAAACTCATACAGCAGCTCACTCCTGCCCGCTAGCAGGATCGTACAATAAGCGAGCATTACCCAGCTCTCCGAACACCCACTCCTTGTACAGACTATTGATGAAGAATATCGGCGATTGGGTGATGGCCATCAGGAAGTCGCTCACGGCCAGGTTCATGATGAAGTAATTTGCTGGATTCCGTAGCTTCTTGTTGCTGAAATTCATGTTAAAATGAGCGGTAAGCACAGAGGCAATTAGCACATAGCCTACATTTTCAAAGCTAAATAAAATGAAAAAAAATTGTGCATTTGTCCTGGCTGTTAAGCATGAATAGCACCAAGACATCTATCACAAATTCAGCAGCCATGATGAGGATTGGGTAAACTAGCATTGTTTAGCATTAAACAATCACACTATAGCATGTCCTATAAAGGATTTAAATTCAAATTTAAATTTAAATACTTTAAATTCATCACTTTTAGTTGCCAGTTCATTAGACGACTGTGGTCTTTTAAATATGCAACACATAAGTAATGTTTGTCTTAAACTGACAAAGACAAAATTGTTTAAGAAAGATGAATGGACTTGTATAGTGAACATGAATTGTCCACTTTATGTGCACAAGCAGCCTGGCAGACGAGGGACTGAGACCTCAGACACACTGACAATCAGTTTCACTCTCTTTATTGCAGATGTGCTCAATGTCAGACAGTCTGGGTCTTCACTAAGCAGTAGAACTGCGGTACTAACACAGCAGGCAGAATTTGTGTCGAATTACAGGCAATAAGCCCGGAATGAGGTGCACAGAATGTAGCACCAGGGAGCCGACGCAATCTCAAGCTGATAAACAAGCGTAGAGTCATACCCGGATCAAAACAGGCACTACAGGCGATCAAAACTCATAAAACTGGGAGATAAAGGAAACCTAAACCAGGAAGCAAATACAACGAGTGCAACGAGTCATAAGTACATGGTGAAACAGACAAAGACTTGCAATCGGAAACTAATACTGAGGGTATATATATATATATATATATATATATATAGAAAAGGAGGTGATGAAATCGAACACAGGTGAGACACAGGGGAGCATAACTCTAAGCTTGGCAACAAACAGGCAAACGACAGGAATGGGGAGGGTTTGCAGGGAGCAGTAAACAAAACAAAGACAAGGAGAACAGAAGTCAGGAAAAAGACAAAAAACCAGAATAAACATAAACACAAAGATAAAATAAACAGAACACCACACATTGGCGCTGCTAGAAAGAATGTGTAAAGGATACTTATAAACACTGCAGATATTCAGAAAATCTTTGATCAAAAAATAGAACCTAATTCTCACATTCGTAACACCAATGGGCTGAAAATTTCGAAAAAATGACAGAGTAATCGAACCAAATACATAACCAGAACTTCCTCTATTATATTTCATGTATAGATGAGACAAATACAATTTTTTGACTGCTTCAGTATTTGACTACGCTGATTTATATTGTGCCTCTAAATTTGACCAGAAAATAATTGAATAACTGTTTATCATTAGCATAATGAGAGACTCATAGTACTTCAGTACCACTCTATTGAATAGATACAGAGTTTATGCACTGATGACTAAGCACTTGTGATCTGACGAGTTTCCACATAATCACACCATTTAGACACCAATAAACAGGCCATGCGCTGGGGTTACATTATGAACAGGTTGTGATCAAAGGACCAGACTACGATATTAGTTGCTGAGGAGGTGAGAACGCCGGTCGTGTCAGTGCAAACCGTTTCATGTCTCATGATCTCATGATGTAGGGAATTGCTAGCAAGCATTCACTGCAAGAATCCTGGGGCTATAAGTATAAATTGACCAGGAATTTTTATAAATTTTTTGATGCTCTAACCTAGATCTTATTTAGAGTTGTATACTGAAATAATAAATCAGGTGGAATAAAAGTGTAGGAAAAATAAAATGTGCAATAAAACAGGGTTTCATTTATAATGAAAACAAAGGGCTGATCACCACTGGCCACCTGACTAGAGGGCACCTCAATACTGAGAACAAAAACATCATATGCTGGCTGCAGTTAGTAAAGTACCTGCACAGATGGTTGAAGCTGCTTTACTCAGACTATCGCGATGGTGAAGAGATCGTAACCATATATTTTCACTCAGTTTTGTAATAAACTGACATTCAAGATGGCCGTCGTTCAATGTTAAATGGCCTCTGTAGCCAAAAGAAAAGCTCAAAGCCCTCTCATGCTTGCCTGCAATACTAAAAGCCCTCCGCACAGCGGACGACTTAAATTCATAACCGTGTTTATCGGGTCATGGGTGAATTACGAGCATACGACTCCCATTTGATTCCCCCACCTCCCCACATAATCCCACCCAATCACATTTTCTACAAAATGGACTCTCACTATCTCGCAGCCAACCCTAAAAAAAATTTTTAAAAATAAAATCCTGAAAAAAGCTGAACTCTGAACATCAATTTTTTAAATAGTTGAGTAACGCTGAGCAGGACATTAAATATGCCTCCAATACGCTCCCGTCATGGGTTAATTCATGTGTAAATGCATGAAAAATCCACTTGTTAAAGGAAAGTACACACCTGACCTGTTTCAGCGATTTTCCCTACATAATAACTCGAGTGTTTAAACAGGGCAGCACGAGGGGGATTATCCTCGGACAGGGTCTCTGTGGCTTATACGATCGACCCAGCGGAAGGAATTTGATTTGGTTATGCATGGAACAATTAGTGACCTGATCTAATTGTTCAACCGCGATCAGGTGAAGATTTCAAAACAACCGTCCCCTCAGTCACAGCCATTGTCAAGACTCCTGAATCATATATTGATGGGCTACATGCGGAAACCAAGGAACACAGTTCTAATGTTCAAGGGCGTTAATCCAAACCAAGAACCTCCGGATTCTTGAGTCCAATCCTGCTACTTCTATATAGAGCTTTGACTCAAACCCAGTCCCCTCCCCCTGCTGACTGGGTGTAGTTACAGTACTTTTATTTGGCAGACTATTTTACGCAAAGAAACGCAGTAGATAGCCAGGGAAGATTATAAGGACAGGAACACAGCATAGGTCAGGTAAGGTACAATCCTTGCAATGCTTAATTTAACTCCAAGAGCACAAGAGCAAATAGAGCAAGAGAGAAGAGCAAAACATGGACAAGATGGCAGTCACAAGATCAGACAACTAGTGGTGTGATGACAAACCCGTCTCCCAAAAAGTCGGGATGCTGTGTACAGTGCAGATAAAAACAGAATGCAATGGTTTGTAAATAATTTAAACCCATCATTTAATTGAAAATAGCACAAAATCAACATATCAAATATTTAAACTGAGAAACTGCTATCATTGAGCTGAATAAGCAGTAGCAGTCCTTGCACATTAATTTATTTATTTTGGCTGAATCATCTCACAGCCAATTAGTTTAATTGGCAACAAGTCAGGAACACAACTGGGCCTGAAGAAAGTGTTCTGAAAAAGCTGGGTTTTTCAGAGGTAAAGGTTGCGTGGGTTTCACCACTGAGAGAAACACTGCACAAGCAAATACTTCAGCAATTTAAGAATACAGTTTCTCAACATAAAATTGCAAACAATTTAGGGATTTCACAATCCAGGTACATTATATAATTAAAAAACACAGAGAATCTAGAACAATCTCTGCTCATAAGACTAAATGCTGAAAACCAGCGTTGAGTGGTCATAATTTTCAGGCCCTCAGGCTGCGCTGCATTAAAAACAGGCTGAATTCTGTAGTGGAAATCACTTCATGGGCTCAGGAACACTTATGAAAACCACCGTCTTCCCTGGGCCTGGACTCATTTAAGATTT